>OY755216.1:6858761-8072104 GCA_963576765.1 Draba incana
AGAGTTCAATAAATAATAATTGTAGGTTTCTAAAAAAAAAAAAAATTGTATTGTATCACAAAATAATAGATGTGATATTTAATAAAGTTTAAGAAAGGTGATAAATAGATGGATCATAATTAACATTAGCCGATGCTATAAACTTAATCTTGATAATGCTATTTATAGCTGATGTTTTATTAAATGTTCTATGAATTGTATAGTTTAGGTTGTAACTCTTTTAAAAGAAAGTTTATAAAACGATTTAATGCGGGCTAATTAATTATACAGAACATCATATGTATGGTGCTAATTAATTGCAAACTACGATAACCAACTATGGAATGGATAATAGATTAAATGGCCACTACAAGTAGGGGTGTCAAAATGAGCCAATAGCTTATGAGCTGGCTCAGCTAAGCTCGAAATTTCACGAGCGCGAGCTATGTTTTTTAGGATCATTTAGTAAACGAGTTTAGTGATCGAGCTTAAATGAGTTGGCGAGTTATGCGAGCGTGCTCTAATGAGTCGTGAGCTAACTCATGAACAATTCATTTTTTAACGATTTAAAATATTATATTGATATATTGTAAATATATTTTAGAACTTATCAACCAAAATATATATTCTTGTTCCTTGTTAACAAAAGTACAAATATAAATAATCATTAATGCATATTATGATGATGAGGATCCTAATGAGCATGATGAGCAAATAATTCCTCGACCATTTGAAGACTCTCAAGTGGAATAGATTCAACCACTCGATGATCATTGCATTGTTTTTCTTTAAAGTTTGAATTTGATTCAACATTCGATAACAATACTTATTTGGATTTGGATTTGTTTTTACTATTTTAATATTTAAAGTTAATTTAAGATTTTATATTACTTATTTCGTTTTTATATTTATTTTTGTATTAGCTTGCGAGTTAGCTCAATTAGCTCACGATCTTGGTGATCTGAGTTTGAGCTTATATTTATAAGCTCGCATAATAAATGAGCTGAGCTGAACTGTGCAACACTCTAACTCATCATGAGCTGAGCCGAGCGAGCTAGCTCATTTTGACACCCCTACAAGTAGCTAGAGATATGGAAATTAAAGGAAGAAAATTTATGATGATGGGAAATTGTGTAGAATTGGGTAGTAATAACTTGTTGAGAAGACAAGTAGTTGTGAAACTTGGATCACGGAAGAGACAACATCTTTAAGAAAAAAGATTTTTCAGTCAAAGACTTTTGTCACTTTCCATCTACGGCAGAAATCTTGTGGGTCTTTTTAAAGCTTCTCCTCGACGTCGGTGACATGAAATTTAATCTAGAGCTACTAATAATAGTGTTAACGATATTTATCATAGTTTCTACACTATGAGTGGATGTGGCTAATGCTATTCATTGCTCATTCCAATCAATCTCAAAAACAAAACAAAAGAGGACAAAACTCGATCCAACTTCCATTTCTTATTTTAAGTTTTGATTTTTGACAAATTTAAGTTCTTTATAGTTTATAGAATCGAGTAAGATCTTTTTGCTTATGTGTTTTAGTCTTTTAGATGTTGTTTTTTAGATTTTTTTTACCAACAGTATATAAATTTGGATAATAACATAATAACGATATTAACACAATTTGTTATTCTATACATCGCTAAGCTTTGTATTGTCTTAATAGAACTTAGCACACGTTTTTGAATATTGAAAGTTGATTTAAATCTCTTTTTTTAAGTTGAAATTATCTAAATAAAATTTGAAAACTAAAAAACTGAGAAATTAGATAAATAAAAAATTAAAAACCGAAAATTTGAGAAATTGACACGTATTAAAGAAGGTGAGATATCATTATGAGAGTGATTTTAGGAATTTCTCTCTAACTTGTGTTTTATAAGTATAGAGATGGATTTTACAAGTTCAACAATTTTAGAAACAAATGTTTTAAGAAAAAATACAATAAACTAAAGGTTTACAAATGTTTTCTTAACATCTAAAAAATGTTTCATATTTGGAATTTTTTTTTCTCAGCTCTTAGAATCCATCCATTAATTTAAGTTTGTAATATTTTAGCAATTTACAAATTTTGATTGTTATTTGAAACGAACAAAATAGAGAGAGATTGCGATATTCGAATTTCCCTTTAAGTGTTGTGGAACATACATTACGAAATATTATGGATTATTATATCGAAAACAAAAATACGGGAATCTACTATTTTTGGGTTATAGCATTAGCATATTCGTAATATCCAAAACATTTGATGGTACACCTTTGAGGCTTTGAACTAACGCAATTTGGTAATCTAACTATCACTTTCGTCTTTACACTCAGACAAAATATAATAATAAAGATTTTCAAAAAAAAAAATAAAAAAAATAAAAAAAAAAATATATATATATATATATATATAATAATAATAATAATAAACAATGACATCGAGATTTTAGAATGGTCAAGCTTTGTTAGCACATCATAGTTTTCAGGTTCTGGTATGGGCAGCTTTTGCTTACGAAATGTGAAAGTAAAATAAACGTTATAAAATCAGTTTGCAAGACGAAAATCCAAACCAACCGAAGAATGAAATAATTATATAATATTTATAAGAGAAAAAAAAAACAGATCGAAATTTGGTTGGCGACAGCCGAAACTTACAATATTCTAAAGAAAACAAATATATAAATTACTTAACATAAGTTCAATAACATGCTAACATGTGTTATAGTAAAGAAAATCCACAAATAAAAAACAACAAGTTGATAAACCAAAAACAAAGAAACAAAAGATCTACAAGTAAACAATGAACAAAGTAGAGACAGAAACAAGAGTAAGCACAAACAAAATACAAAGAACCAAAGTGAAACTTAACAAAGAGTTAAAGCGTTTTAGATTTTTGACCTTTAATAGTCAAAAGGCCATCCACTGTAACCCATATGAGATTGTTGTTGATGATGTTGATGTTGTTGTTGATGCTGCTGCTGGTGATGAATCTGATGATGATGATTATTATGGCCTTCTTCTGCATTTGCCATGTTGTTTGTCTCTCTGCGGTTTTGATTCGAGCTAGAGCTAGACGAGCGGAATGGCCATAGGTTAGAGAAAAAGTTCCTTCTTCTGTTTCCATTACTGCTTCTGGTCTGATCACTCTGTGTGCTTGAAGAAGATCCTCTTGATGGTAACTCTTTACGACACACCGGGCACGTGTTATGCTGAACAAGCCACGGGACGATACAGTCAGAATGATAGATATGGTTACACGGCATTTGCTTCGCTTCTGATTTCAGTTCAAACTCGTCTTTACAAACCGGACAATGAGAGTCTGATGACTTAAGATGCTTCTGCGTGATTTTAATCGTTGGCAATGCATCAATCGATGATCTTGTTGCAGGTGGCGGACCTCGATGATGAGTACCCGATGAAAGCTGTTCAATCAATTCCTCAAGACCTGGTCCGAAAAAGTAGTCTCCGGGGTTAGCGTTGCCACGAGTGATACCAATTCCAGGTGTACCGTTGAATAAAGCTTCGACTGAGTTATTATTAATATTATCTCCACCAGCTAACCTAAATGGAGCTTGACCACCAAAGATCAAAAAAGGAGCTACGCTCGAAAAGCTCTCAGAACCCGCAGAGCCAATTCTTCCGGTGATTTCTCGGTCAGCTAAACGGCTTCTCATAAAAGCCGAGAAAGCTTCCATGAGATCAAAGGTCGGATCGCGATCAACATCTCTATGAGCTCTAAGCTGCATATCTAACGGACTATTCGGTGTTACATCGATTTCTTCAACAAATCCTCCTCCACAATAAGAACAGATAGAATCTCGACCTCGAAGACAAACCCCACGTTGACATCTGTGACACCAATGAGTATTTCGACCACTCGACATCCTCACCGGAGGTAAAAATAAAAGTCTCTGAAGCTTGAAACTTAAGAAAGCTTAAAGCTGCTTCAGTATCAGGTACTAGTTAATTAGCCTGCAAAAAATCACCAGTAGGAGAACTGATCACCAACTCCTGCTAACTCTAAGTTGGTAAACCAAAGAGTCTTTGACCATATTATCCCCTATCTTCCACAAGCAGATCCAAAAATGTAAATTATAGGTCACAACTCAGCAAATAAAAACCAAACTATATACAAGATTCACCAAATTAGGAAATTTTCATGTCTATCAACACACTAGAACATTCTAACTCACAAATTCCTCTAATAGGATCGTTAATTGCTCCTTGTACACTAATTAAGCCAAACAAATACTAAAAAATTGAATCAAGTAAAGACTATGATCCAGAACTTACACATGATGCAACCACATTTCAGCTAGAAAAAAATCTAAAATGAGTCATTACCAGAAATCGAATGAAACAATGTGAAGAAAAATAATGCAAACGATTTACAGAAATCAACACATCTTTTAAGCGAATAATCAAGCAAAATAAGATCGATCAGAAACCAGATCACGGTAAATGCTTCAGAAATCCACAAATCCAATTATTAAAGAAACAGAGCAAAATTATCCAAGGAAAAAATCTATGATCCAATCCAACACGGAAATCAAACCCAGAGAAAAAAAAAAAATTACATTATGAGATTCAATACGCAATTGTTAATCAGTTACATTACGATTAGCTCAATTAAGTTACATACCGATTCACATAGATCCGAAGGAAGAAGAGAAAGCCCTAGAGAAACTGTGGTGAGATTGGAATTTGGAAGAAGAAGAAGATAAAGAGAGCGAACATGGGAGAAGAGAATCTCTCCTTTACACTCTATTGAGTATTTGACTGTAAAAAAAAAAAATGTTTATTAGAAAATAAAATCCATTAGCGTTAGCGTTAGCGCCTTGTCTGTGTATTCTTGTAACTTGTAAGACTGTAAATTCCTTACAACTCCCACGTGCCACGTGTCTTTGTTCTGTCAAACTACCCATACCTTTTCCCAGTATTTACGATTCTACCACTCTGACAATCCCCGGCTTTTAGTCACGTTTCTTTTGCTTCCGCCGGAAGATTACTCAATATCCTCTCCATGATCAAACTCGTTTCTTTTCTTTGTTTTTTTTATCCTCTAAACATTCTATTAATAGAACAAACAAAAAGAATCGATCAAATGTGTTCCAATTCAATGTTAGTAGACTAAATTTCAAGGAAATGATAATTCGGGGATCAAAACTGAAAATTCAAATAGCAAACAAAGAATGTGCTGCTACGGTTTAGTAACCATTTTCTTCCCGCGTTTTCCGCCGGAAAATTCGCCAACTTTTGTACGAATGTAGCTCCTAAGCTTCTCAAGAATCTTCCTCTCACTCACACGCAACGTTAACGAATGATATAATCTACGGTCTCTCGGAAGAAGACAAGTTTCGAGCTTAACAATGTCATCTTCCAAAGAACTCAATGATCCATATAAACTCTCTCGCTTATCCACAATAGCAAGAAGAGCTTCACAACACCATCTGTGAGCAAAACGTCGTTTTCGCAGCTTTGTCCAAACGTGAACTCGTGTTTCCCAATTGTTATCTCTCTTCCTTCTTTCGATACAGAAGCTCCTGTTGTGGATGTAGCTAGATCGAGTTTATTGTATGTGTCGTCTGGTAAGAGCAGTATATAGAGTAGGAACAGGAGTTCGGTTTGGGGTTCTCCTGTTGAAGAAACCTCGAAGTATTCGGAGTTTTGGCTCTCACATCCTGTGTAGCCTAGTTTTCTCCACAAAGCGAGTCTCGCTCGAGTGTATCGGTTTGTGAATGAGGATGAGCTCCATTCGGTTACTAATTCTAGGTCTATGTTTACTATGTCGTAAGGATTACCGGGCTCTGTGAATCCGTACCTATGGAGTAAAGCAGCCTTACCCATCAAACCGTATGTATTGTATACCTACAAAAGAGATTTATGGCATCAGTGAAATTGAAGGATGATTTTAACTGACTAATCGTCGAAAACAGAATTACGCATACATACCTCAGCACCAGCTGGGACATTCTTCACCATAATCATTTTTAACCCGGATAGGTCATCTTGCAACACTGAAGAGCTTCCTTCTTCTTCCTCTTCTTCTTCGGCTTCGTCATCTTCTTCAAAAGATTGTTCAGCCGAGGAAGAACTTTTACTGGAAGGCTCATCATCTTCACCAGTGGCCTCATTTGCATTATCATCAAGATTGTCAGTTTCATCAGCTTCAGTATAAGATTCACTGTGAGATGATTCAGCGGTGAAATGAACGTCTTCTGCTCCAGTTTTATGATTGAAGCAGTGATACAGAGTAAACAGGCAAGATTCAGAAGAGTGGAGAATGACGAAAACATCAAGTTTATTTCAGAGGATTCATTGATCATGCTAGCATCAGATCACAATCCAACCAAAACCAACATCAGATCATCATGTTTCTCCGATAAATGACAATAATCAAATCGGATTAGCACAATGCCAAGGAAATATCATAAACTATCTTAGGCCATTGTATCACAAGTCTACCTCCTAAACGTACAAAGAACATTAAGAACATACAAAACTTCATCAATGAGCTGAAGATAATGCAAAGATTAGAGATCAAAGTTAGCTGATACAGGAAACCATTTCTATGGTTTATTGCGTAGATGCCTCAATGTGTAAGTATAATTTACTTGGCCTCAATCTCAACGATTTTTTTTGGTTGATACACACTAGCTCACCAAGGCTAATGGAGACAGATAATAAATCAGAGGTCAACTTACAGATCTGCAAGAGGAACCATCCCGGATCCATGGTAGTCATCGATCTGAAAAGACCGCGAAGCAATCAGACTCTTAGCCGCAAGATACTCTTTGATACCAAACGAATCGGGATCAACAATCCGAGGCAATGAAGACATAAGCGGCAAAATGCTTTCTTTCCAATCCTCATATTTAAGAACATGATCTTCCTTCACCACCTGCCTAGAAAGAATTCAAACTGATCAGTGGTGAAATCAAGATTCCATACAAATGCAAAATGGTAATCAAAACCTTATGAAGCTCAGTTCCAGATAAGAGAGAATCCAAATCACTAAGAGACCAAACTAGAGGCAAATCCTCTTGAATTGGTAGAATCTGAAGATAACCAGCCCATGGAGATTCTTCACCTAAGCTTCTCTCGTACATGAGAGCAACAGAGAGACCTAAACTTCCATCTAAATAAGCTGATTCGATAATCTCACGAGCCCCACTGGTTTTGATAGTGAGACAAGCAGTTTTCGAGATATTAGCTACAACATCTCCTTCACTCAAATCGCATAACGCTCTCACCGAGACACCGTCGTCGTTGTCGTCGTCGACGAGATTCAGTGCGTCGCTGCAATCCACGCCGTTAGATTTCATCCATCTCTTGAATGCTCTTAATCTCCTGGTGACAATTGAGAGAAACGTGAAATTCGAAACCCTAGATAGTGAGAAGATCGAAATTCGACATTGCATTGACAGAAGAAGATCAAGAGAGAGAGAGAGAGAGATAGAGAACCTTGTGGCCATGGATGAAGCTTTCTCTTACGATCTTAGTGTCGCCGGAGGGGAACGAAACAACGTTCCGGTAAAAGAGACAACGACGGCGACAGATGAATAAGGGTTTATCCTCTCTGTATCATATAAGTGTGCTGACGACAATACCCTTACACCTTAAAATAAAAACTACATATTAAACCTTAAATCAATTTAGCAAATTGTACAAAAATATATACAGATTGCCATAGATTAATTTGCTAAATTTGAACACATTGAGTTCAAATCAAGATCCTAGATTTTAATATATATTTTTAATAACTTTCCAAAAACTACATTCTATAAAGTAGACTTTGTGGTAGAAGAATTTATATCCAGAACTCGCGGTAAAAAATATTGAGAAAGGTAAAATGTATTTTTTGGATTGACTAGTTGTTAGTGTAAGTCGTGAAAGTAACATTCTACAACAGTGTAAAACATAGAGCATGTGGTAGAACAAAAATTCTACACTTGGTAGGTATAGGTGAAACAGATAAAATCAAAAATTTATCGACTCATATATGTAGAGCGTAAATTCTGGCAGTAGATAGAAACAAAAAGATATTTTTAAACATATTTTTTAGCAATTTTTTTTAATACATATACAAATGATTATACATAAAAAGTTATTTGATCTTTTAAAAATTAAAAAGTCTTTTAGTTTGATTTATTTATATTTGATTGAGGATAGTATAGGCAAAAAAAAAAGTGGTAAAAAATGATATATGTGTGTCGGGACATAATCTAATTCAATGTGTCCTAATTAAGAAAAATTCCGTTTGCGTAGATTAACATCCAATTTGGTAAAGTAGAAGAGTATTGGGAAAATTGGATTAAAAGGTCTTCTAAATTTAAATTTGTCAATCTACACCTTTATTTGACATTGCCAAAATTTGCCAAAATTACCCTTTTAATATAAATAATTAGTTTTTCAAACTTTTTTTTTTCAAACATGTAACAAATGAAATAATAAGATTTTTTTATCAAAGGTGAAAATTTTAATTTGTAACCAATAGATTAAAATTTGGATTTCTAAATTCAATATATTTTGTACAGAATGTACATTCTGCTGTCTATACATGTTCCTAAAAAGTTTAGAAAAAGTAATCTACTGATTGTACATGTTCTGTAACTTTTAGAATATGTATTTTTAACTTTGCTCTTTGTTCTAAAAATTTAGAGCACACGCACATTCCAAACGATTTAGAACAAAATATCAGAATACGTCATCTGCATATTGGTCTATGTTCTAAAAAAATTAGAGAAACATGAATATTCTAAAAGTTTTAGAATCAAATTTCAGAATACGTAATCTTTACTTTGCTCTACGTTCTAAAAAATGTAGAATATGTATTCTTCACTTGATTCTGTGTTCTGAAAAATTGAGAGTACTAATTCTAAAATTAATTTCCAAATTTCCAAAAAATTTAAGAAATCAAATATTTTAGTTAAGGAAATCAAATATTCAGTTATATTAGATTCTGCATAATAAGGAAATAAGATTTAAAATCTTTTGAAAATATTTATATATTCCAAAAATATTTATATATTCCAAAATATTTATATTTTATTAAAATAAGATTTTCTGAAAATTAATATTTATATTATAAATCCTAAAAAGTTTCAATTAATCCAAAATTTTATTATAAAATAAAATCAAAATAAAAATTGAAAAACAATTTTCATTAAGAGTGTTTGAATATATATGTTTTTTCATTTAATATAATTATAAAATAAAATCAGAATATAAAAGTAAATCCAAAATTAACAAATCTGAAATAAATAAAAGTAAATGAATTTTCATAATAAAATTAATATAAATCCAAAATTACTAAATATGAAAATCAATTTCAAATCCTACAATTAAGGAAAAAATCTTATATTTTGGAAACAATTAATAAATTTAAGGGTATTAGAGGATTTTAATTTCAACTAAAGTGTATGTCACCAATCTAAAAAATAAAAGTGTAGATCACCAAATCCAAAAAAATTTGGCCTAAAAATCCAATTTTCCCCAAGAATATTAAGTACATTGCCAATTTTTTCACAAACTAAAATATGTTCATTGCCATTTCTCACATTTATTCTTACTTCTATATATTCAATTGACTAAAGAGTTTGTGCTAAAACAAACCTTAACAATTAAGTTTTTATATCATTGTAACAGGAGAGATGAGTAGCCATGCAAAGAAACAAGAACAAGAACAAAAACTTCCTCGTCCGAATCAATTTGATGAATTGTCTTCGATTTTCTATCCTCCACATCAACAACAAAAAACGACAAGAGTTGGTGAGGCCACAAGAGTTGGTGACTCCTCGAACAATGCCGGTTTATTAGAAGAGATTGTAAAAGAAGGAAAGAAAGGGAAAAAGAAGCGCTGATCTCAAACCTATCTATGGAGCTTTCACTACAAGAAAACAGAGGGTATTCCGACGGCCAAACCCGTCGGAATACCGTCGGAAAAGGACCTATTACGACGGACTTCCGACGGTACTGTTCTGTCGTTTCTATCTCGTCGGAAAATAATTCCGTCGGAATTTCGTCGACCACATGCGACGGAACCCCGACGTTTAAACGTCGGAGTTCGATTGAGACACGGAATTCCGACGGTTTCGGTTTTCCGGCGATAACCGACGGAATTCCGATGGTTTCGGTTTTCCGGCGATAACCGACGGAATTCCGACGGTTTCGGTTTTCCGGCGATAACCGACGGAATTCCGACGGTTTCGGGTTTCCGGCGATAACCGACGGTTTCGGTTTTCCGTCGGTTATCGCAATTTAAAAAAAAAATTAAATTAATAAATTAAATAAAATAAAACATTTAAAAATGTATTAAAAATTAAAAATAAAAACTAATTACATTAAAAATGTTTCAAAAGTATATTAATGTTTTACAATAAAATTAAAAACTGTAAAAGGCCTATTCCGGCTTACGGGTTCTCAGGAAGTCCTTCATCTGCTGTTCCAACGCTCGAAATCGTGCCTCGGCCTCCTCCTTATCCTTCTCCCTCGCTTCCTCCACTGCCTGAAGCCTTTCGGTCAGCGCTCGGTTTTCTGCCTCCAATCTGCTACCACCGCGATGTCGAACCGACGTAACGGACGAGCAACTGTCTTCAGGAAGGCCGACTACACGGCCCCTGGTCTTGGGAGTCGCCTACGATAAAAAAAAAATTTAATCTTAGAACTTAGTTGTATTAAAAGTTAATTTCAAATATGTTTAAAAGTGACACGGTTACTAACCTGGTAGGTGAACTCGTTGATCTTCTCGGTTGGAACTTCGGTGGGCGCTGGAGTTCCATCCTCGATCGGTTGCGATTGGAGGTACTGCTCCCCGAGCCTCTCCACGGTTTCCACGATTTCACGAGCAATCGGATCTTGAATTTCACCGGTCTTCTTGTTGGTGTGGGTAGTTTTGAGCAAGGAAAGATTCGAAGGAAACACACCGGTCTCCTGAAACTGTTAACATATAAAATTATGTTAGCGAATTATAAAAATTTATGAATTATTTAAATATTTACCATTTTGTCTGCAAGTGAAGCCTTGCTTCTTGCTCCGAGGTTGTGGGTCGCGGGTCCCTTCCCCTTCCGGTCGCTGTTGCGGTTAGTTGAGTTTCTCTCTGAGGCCGCCCGAGTTGCCTCCTTTTCCCAATGTGCAATTAGTCCATCCAAACACTCGTCTCTATGTTTCATAACCCGAGGCCGCTTCCCGGATTTGTACCACACATCTTTCCACTCGTTCATCTTCAACGAGTACTTCCTCGAAGCCTTCTCGTCGAATCCCTTTCGGTTTGCTGCAAAATAACCACATTCTGGCATTAGTAATTAAAATGTGAGACATGTAGAAAATATATTTTAAACTTATAAAATAAAAACATACCGCAAATTGTCGGAACCAAGTGTCCCGGTCCTCCACTGGCATATCGTTGTATGTGGGATACAGTTTAGTTACCAAGCAGTTCATCATGTCGTTGATAGAACCTGTAATCCCGTTTCCCGAGTATTGGAACCTATTAAAATATTTAGTTAAATATTTTACAAAAAATAATTTAATCCAATACATATTTAAATAAGACTTACCAGGTCGTGTTAGGTGGCCTGTTTGGATCTAGACGAGTCAACCTATCATGTCCGGGCTGCAACACAAACTGCTCGATGGTTATGGATGTGGGAGCTGAGAAGGCTGTAGGCGGGGGCTGAGACATGTGTGGGGTATCTAGGTCGGGAGTATGCGTCTCACTCGCACTCCGACCTCCCCTACTGGAAGACCCACCTCCTCTAGACTAATGGAATAGCGAATAGTCCCTACGATTTTCAAAATTCTAAGAGTTTGATATTTTGGTATTTATGGTATATGGAATGTATAGGAAATCGAGATTTTTAGATTTTGAGATTGAGTTAATTAGAAATTTCGAATTTAGGGATATAAGGATATTAGGAATTTAAGAGTTTTGAAATAAAACAATTTAATGAAATTGGGATTACGTGGTTTTGTTAAAAATTATTAACATTAATTTGACAAATATAAATAAATTGTTAAAAATTATTAAATTTGAAGGATTTAAAATTCTGACGGTCATTCCGACGGCGTTCCCGCTTTGACGATGATCACGAAGTTGTTTGGCGGCAAGTTAAATTAGGTTTACCGTCGGTATTCCGTCGTAATTTAAGACGGAATTCCGACGAAGATTAATTTAAAAGATTAAATTGTACAATTATTAAATATTTTTCAGACAAAATAAATTGTTTTTATCCCGAATTTTTAGAGTTTGAGATTTCAGGATTGATGGAAAAAGAAATTTATAGGAATTTGATATTTTAAGATTTTGTGATTTATTTATTTCGCAATTTCGGATTTAGGGATATATATAAGGATATTGGGAATTAGGGGTTTTTGGGAAATATAAATTAAAGGAATTTAGTTTTCGGACATTTTGTTATGTACGGACATATGGATTAATGGGAATTTAAGATTATGTGGTTTTGTGATTTATGGACTTTGTGAATTCCGACGGATTTTCCGGTTTGACGATGATCACGAAGTTATTTGGTTTTCTTTAAACATAGTATAAGGTTATAACCAACTACTATTTTTCAAATTGATGATGTTATTTTTGAAACATTAATTATCATATAATTTACAAAAATCTTATAATTATTTTTAAAAACCTTATAATCAACTTTAAAACCATATCATATACTTTAAAATCATAAAAAACCCAAACCCGTCGGAATTCCGTCTTAACATTAAGACGGAATTCCGACAGATGTTGTTTTTTTTACTTAAGTCAATTTGTATGGAAAAATTTAATTAAATAATAAAACCCAAACCGTCGGAATTCCGTCTTAACATTAAGACGGAATTCCGACGGGTTTGGGTTTTTTAATAATTTTCTTTCTCGATACAAATTTAATTAAATAAAAAACCCAAACCGTCGGAATTCGTCTTAATGTTAAGACGGAATTCCGACGGTTTGGGTTCTAATTTATTTAATTTGTCGATGCAAATTTAATTTATTAAAGAAAACAAAATCCGTCGGAATTCCGTCTTAACATTAAGATTTTGGGTTTTTTAAGATTTTAATTTGTGTTTCATATAGTTTGAAAGTTGATTATAAGGTTTTTAAAAATAATTATAAGGTTTTTGTACATTATATGAATATATTACTGCGGCTGCGGCTTCGAAACTTGCACTGAACATTGGATTGTGTAAACACATTGCATTGAGACTAGTTTAAGTTTGATAGTATACCTGCCTTTTTACTAACTATCCTTTCCAGATCAAAGTTTTTGTTTTATTTTTTTTTCCCTATTGGCTGTCCGGTTAGCCCCGGATGGTTTAGCATGTAGTCAACGGTACAAACTTTTTATATATTTTAGTTTTATATTTTTTTAATGATTTGCGTACCAATTTGGCTTCGAAACGTATTACACATATATAACACCAATATTTCACAATCCCTAATAGGAAATAAAACATATCACAACATTATAAAATCGTACAATAGATACTAGGACATTATTTAATATTAATGCAACATAAAGCTGTTATCATTAAATTATTCTTAATCATGGACGAGTTGGATGTTTAGTCTTCATCGGAGTCTGGAACTGTTTCATATTCGTACCCAGTAGTTCCTCCACCTTCCTCCTCGATGGTAGATACTTCCATTGGTTGGTATTCAGCAATCATCGAATTAGCACCGATTATCTGTTTCAAAAATGAATTTACTTAAGCATTTGCATAAATATTTATAAACCTATGGTGTATATACCTTAACAATGTTCCGCTCTGTGATGTTCAGGTACTTTGGGTTCCTATCAAAACAACAAACGGTAACATTCTTCAGGATGATCACCGCATCTACACTAGTGGTGAGTCGGTACTCGTCCTTCTTAAAGATGTTATGGTGCATGGTTCCCTCGATTTTTCCTAAAGGATCTTTTAAGGTTACTAGCAGATTTCCCTGCTCATTGGGCGTTAAACTAGAGAGCATAGCCACAATCTGATAATGAAATATAATATACTTGTCAGATAAATTGTATGTCTAAATGTTAATAAAATATGTTCCTAAAATGTAAACCTTTTTGACTTAAAAAAATTGTGAATGCGGGGATTGAATTTCTGCAACCTGGGTCCAGAATGGTGTGCTCCTTTTGTTATAAGAACCTACATGTATGAATGATAGATTTAGTATTTGTCAGCTACAATCATTATTGTAAAAGTAAAACCGGTAATTATATATATATACCTTCACGGATTATGTAATCGATAGTAGAAGTCCACGAACGACTACTAAAATCCTGGTCAGCTTGTGGTGCCTCATTAATGGCCTCACGAATAAAATCTTGTGTTGGGCGTGGTTGAGAACTTTCACCTCGCATCACCTTTGCATCATGAGGCCTCTTTCGAAACAGGCCTCGCCGTACAACTTGGGCAGGTCTCGGTATTACGGGCGTTTGGTTCTGGGATTGTTGAGTTGGATGGAGTGAAATAGTCGGTTCAGCATAAGTAACATTTAAGTTATCGTAAGGAGGGCTTGAAGGAAAAATATTTGTGGCAGGAGGGTTATGCCCGGGGGCTCGGTTTTGCATATAGTAATTCCACAAATCTCTGTTTGCCATTACGTAATTGAATTTTTCTGTGTTATGAATTTGTGTTGTAATTTTTTTATGCAGGCATGACAAAATGTGCAAACTTATGTAGAACGGATATCCGACGGAAATGGATTTCCGTCGGTAAACCGTCAAAACACTCCGACATAAGACCCCACCAATCCCTTCGGCCACTGCAGACGATTTATTAACCACTCAAACGTTGCCGACATCGGAAACCGTCTGCAAACCGTCAGAAATCCGTTACATAATTCTGACGACATAGCTCCGTTGGACATCCATCGGTACAGCTGACCAATCACACTTTGTCGACATCGGATTCCGTCTGAATAAAGTTTGAAAACCGTCACTACTTCCTACGGATTTAGTGCGTCAGAGATCCGTCCATACCCACTGACCAATCATACTTTGCCGACATCGTGCTGTCTGAATTCCGTCGGTATTCCGTCGAATGTCAAAACATCCGACATATCACCCCATCAATCCCATCGACCACTGCAGACACTTTATTAACCACTGAAACTCTCCCGACATCGGATTCCGTCTGAATTACGTCGGGAATCCGTCGGAAATGCGTCCATACCCACTGACCAATCATACTTTCCAGACATCGTCCTGTCTGAATTATGTCGGTATTCTGGCGGAAACGGCGACGGTATACCGACGGAATACCGACGGTTTAGACATATAACATCTTATATAAATACTCCCTATGGAGTGTTTTATGTTCTACACTTTCAAATTACAAAAATTGTCTTTTACCTCTCCTAATGAAGACTCAAACACAAAAGCCGTGGCTAATTTTTTCCATGTTCCAAAATACTCGTGGGAAACCGAATCTCATTGCGATGAATTCACCCAAGTGCCTGATAGCCAGTGCTTGGCAAAGATCCACCACATTTACGATAGGCAGCCACAATGTCTTGATCACAAGCGGGTTATCGAAGCCGACCAACCATGTCAATTGATGGAAAAGTCAGATATTTACGGTGCAAGTACTTCAAACGTATGTAAGGATGAGTACTATGGTTATGAATTCGCCCAAAGCCCTGAAAAGCCAAACTTAAATTTAGATGTTGATGCAATCAAAAGTGAATTGTGCGACGGATTTGTAGATTCTCCAGGAAAGGATCATTACTATGATTTCGAATTCGCCCAAAGCCCAGACAAGGCATACATAAATCTAGATGTTGATGCAATCAAAAGCAAATTGTGCGACGGATTTGTAGATTTTCCCCAAAAGAAAAAAGGGAAAGAACATCACCAAATGGTTCTAACAAATGGTAAGTTTGGAGTGGAAACCGACATTTGATTGTAAAATGAGAAGTTTATTATGTACTTGTACCATAACCGTTGTGTGTTAAATATTTGCAAGTCTGTAATGTACATGTTTAATAATGTGTTTTTAATTTTATGTTTCTGTAAATGTAAGGTTTTATTGGAGTTGTAATACCAATATTTATCGTTAATTTGTCATCGAACATGATTATATATATACTATTAAATAATATGATATACAAGATTTGGGATAATGAAAGGGAAAATATTATAGTGAACACACAAATGTGAGAGAACAACATGAATAAGCAAGCATTTATTGACAACTAATTATTATTTGGAATCTCCGGATGAACCGTCACTAGGGATGGAGTCTGAATCGTAGTCAAATTCTCCACGTGTTTCCTCCTCGTCCGAATGCACTAGATCATCCCCGACATGTGTCACATCAACGACAAGGTCAATGTTATCCATCTCCTCAACAGGTGACATTTGTACACTTCTCGATGGTTGTAAAGCATCATGTTCTGGAACTCCATAAATTTTGCCTCTCGGGTTTATTTGAGTTACTGTGATCCACGGATCTGTACGGTAGGCAACTCGAGGATATGGAATGTAGCAAACCTATTATTAATTAGTGGATATTGTTAATATACATGAACAAGAAACCTTAAGTATGAGTACGTAGGTAAACATATTAGTGTATTGATACCTGGTCAGCTTGAGACGCAAGGATAAATGGATCGTAATACTATAGTTTTCAGCTTGAATTTATCGAAATAACACCAAGAAGGTCAACTCGAACCCCTCGACCATCGGATGGGTCATACCAATCGCACATAAACACAATGCACCTCAAGTTCAACATTCCTGGATACTTGATTTCCAAGATTTCTTTTAAAATCCCATAGTACATGGTATCACCGGATTGCGCCGAAATACCATAGTCTGAAGTTAACCTTTGACGTCCTTCCTCACGGATCCTGAACGAATATCTCGTAGTGCAAAATTTGGGATATGAAGTCGCGGTGCTGCGTAAACCATGAGCAACCTCCACTAACCATGACGGGAGTGAGTGACCACTTGCTATACTTTCGGAAACCTTAAAATGATATAAGTAAGATATAAGTAACATATGAACTTGAAAACATATATGGAAATTAAGAGTAAGTAATTATATTAAACTTACATAACATTTTAACCACCCCGAGAATTTTTCATCTTTCAATACAGCAAGTTCGGCATCTGTCTTACCATAATGGTAATCAGGTGCGAGAGACATGTAGATCCTATAACATAACAGTCGTTAGTTGATGAAGGTAAATAATTCCATAAATTTAGTTTAATAACTGATATACCTTTCGTACTCCAACATTTCGTCACAGTTTCTGAGGATATACGTATGCAAATGTGTGACCTCTTGTGCTGATAGTATGCGTTTCTTTCGTTTTCCACTTGGTCGACCAACTTGGGCAAACAACTCAGGAACAACCACAACATAGAATGCTTTCTCACCTCTATCATCATGTCGTGCAGGACGTCTCGCCTTAGTACGAACTTTCGATGGAAAGTAAGATTCGGCAAAGTGTGAGACTTCCTTGTTTAGGCTTTGTGCGACAATAGATCCTTCAACCTTGCTCAAATTTTTAACCTTTTTCTTCAGGTGGAACATGTAACGCTCGAACGGATACATCCATCGGTACTGAACAGGGCCTCCTAAGGCTGCTTCTCGTGGGAGGTGAATAGGAAGATGTTCCATAACGTCAAAAAAAGACGGTGGAAATATCTTCTCAAGATTACAAAGGAGAACCGGGATATTGGCCTCCAAGTTACGTATCCCATGGACGGTAAGCGTTCTTGAACATAAATCTCGAAAAAATGGACCAACTCCTATAAACGAAAATTAAACAAGTTAGTAAATATATAGTAATATTATGGTAGTAAGAAACTAATGGGAGTAAGAAATATACCTCCTATTGCTTGGTGGATAGGTTCTGGAAGAAGATATGCAAATACAAATGGAAGAAGACGCTGCATCACGACATGACAATCATGACTCTTCATTCCTATAAACTTCTCTTCCGTCGAATCCACGCAATTACTTAGGTTAGATGCGTAGTCGTCTGGAAATTTTACAAATGTTTTGAACCATTCAAAAAAAACTTCTTTCTGACGAGCGTCTAACCGGTACGCAGGCATCGGCAATCTTCCGGCTGAAACATGAAGAGATGGCCTCGTACAAATCAATGGCAAGTCGAATCTAGACTTCCAGTTATCTTTGGTCTTTCCTGGGACGTTTAATATGGTGTTCATGATGTTGTCGAAGAAATTCTTTTCAACATGCATGACGTCTAGATTATGCCGAAGTAGATGGTCTTTCCAGTAAGGCAAATCCCAGAAAATACTTTTCTTGTACCAATTGTGATATTCCCCACAACCGTCGACGGGGTGATGGACATTACCCCCACATTCTGGAGTGCGCTCTGCACCAAAATCACGTAACTGTTCCAACATGCTCCGACAATCTATCTCAGGAGGTGGACCATGAAACACTTGTACATTCGTCTTGAAATGTCTTCTAGACCGACGATATGGATGATTTGCCGGCAAAAAACACCTATGGCAATCAAACCATGAAGTCTTCCTGCCGTGCTGCAATTGGAAAGCTGAAGTATTGTCTTGGCAATAAGGACACGCCAATCTTCCATGCGTTGTCCATCGAGATAACATACCGTACGCCGGAAAATCGCTTATGGTCCACATAAGAACCGTACGCATGTTGAAATTCTGCTGCACTGAAACATCATATGTCGTAACACCATGCTCCCACAACATCTGCAACTCACAGATCAATGGTTGGAGGAATATATCGAGTGACCGTTTTGGATGATCTGGCCCGGGAACTAGAATTGAGAGAAACAGGAACTCTCGCCGCATGCACATAGATGGAGGCAAATTGTAAGGTGTTACGATGACCGACCACAAAGAATATTTTCTTCCATGCTTTCCAAATGGGTTGAAACCATCAGTGGATAAGCCTATGTATACATTCTGTCGTTCGTATGCAAAATCTGGATATACGGATTGAAAGTGTTTCCACGCTTCCGCGTTAGAAGGATGCGTGATATCTCCATGTTGACTATGCTCTGCATGCCAGCTCATAGCCTTTCGTACAACCTCTTCAACCTCTCGTTAAGGGTAAATACCACATCCGTTTGAATGGAATCTTCACCCTGCCACTTGTCTCCTCGAACCGGGGTTTGTGGCAAAATTTACATTTCTTTCGGTTCTCGTCCTCTCTCCAGTATATCATACAGTTGTCGATGCACACATCTATAACCTGGTAGGGCAAACCAAGACCGGCAACAAGTTTTTGGATCTCGTAGTATGATCCGGGGGCCAGATTATCTTCTGACAAAATATCTTTCACGAACTCGGCGAATGCATCAATACATTCTTCGGACAAATTGTGATCAGTCTTTATGGTCATCATCCTAGTAGCAGACGATAATGGTGAATGACCCTCCTTACAACCGCTGTATAGTGGTTGCTTTGATGCGTCTAACATATCGAAAAAATTTCGAGATTCTAAATTAGGCTCTTCAACCCTATCACCCTCATACCCACCCGACTGCAAATTCTCTCTAAATGCATCGTTAACCATCGTAACCGTACTTACCCCAACATCTACTTCCGCTGTAGGTTCCCCTACGCTATCCGGAAAATATGGTTCATTGCTACTAGTACTACCATATTCATAATTCCTTTCTCCATGTAAATACCAAACCTCATATCCCGGCCTAAAACCATATCTATATAAGTGAGTCCAAACATTATGAACGGCAACACTAATTCTATTACAACAATTAGAACAAGGACATTTGATATCCTGACCTTTTTTGGCTGCTTCTACATTACTGGGTAAATTCATGAACTCCCATAATCCTTGAGCGTACTCGTCCCTTAATAAGTCCGAGCCCTCATTCGTCATTGGCTCGTCCATCCATGCCCGAAAATATGAACTCATCTTTATAGTTTTTTTTTTCTCGAAATTTTGTTATGATGAAATGAAGCATTCTGCAAACTTATGTAGAATGGATTTCCGACGGAAATCCGTCGGAATTCCGTCAATACCTCCGACATAACACCCCACCCATCCCATCGGCCACCGCAGACGATATGGCAACCACTCAAACTTTGCCGACATCGGAAACCGTCGGAATGCCGTCGGAAATCTGTTCTTAATTCCGACAGATTTTGTCCGTCAGAACACGTCTGATCAATCAAACGTTGCCGACATCGGAAAGTCTGAATTCCGTCGGTAATCTGTCGCAATGCCGTCGGAAACTGACGATAGATCATTGCCGTCTGTATTCCGTCGGTATTTTCCGACGGAATTCCAACGGAATGTCGACCACGTGGATATCCGTCGGAATGCCGTCGGAATAATTTGACGGATTTCCGACGGAACGATTTTGGTCGGTAGTCCGTCGGATGTGGCAGACGGAATTCCGACGGAAAAAAAATTATGTCGGAAAACTGCCTGTTTTCTTGTAGTGTTTGTTTTTTTTAATGCTAAGAAGTATCTATGTATGGAATTTTGTGTTAATTCCTTGTATTTCACCTCTTTAAATAAATGCATAAGGTGACAAACTTATTACATAAGTGATGCCTTAGAAGTTTCTCTTATATGAATAGGAGACTGAAATTTAATTTTTATGTATGTTTGTTATATAGCAGATCTATAAATTAAAAACAACAATACATTATGCAAACCAATGGTTTCTCATAACACACAACTTAAACCAATGGAAAAATCAATCATAATCACTTGATGACAAGATATTTGTCGCAAACACCGTCACTAAATGATCCCAACACGGTGGATGGCCTGAATACTGTACCCGATCATCGAATTCAAGTTGCAACTGATGCTTATAATTATTACAAACATTTGGTTCTTCCACGGTTCCACCAAGTGATAGGTTGGTACCCAAAAAAAAAAGTGATCCTCTAAATTCCCAAGAGCTATATGCGCTTTGTGTATTTTGAAATTGTGTTTGATTCCTTCATGTTTGAAATTATCGGATTTTCTTCATGTTCATATCAACATCAACCACCGTGTGCCTATGTATGTGTTTGTGTTTTCTTGGTTGAACATATTCCAAAGACAGATGGATGAGAAGATTAGCATCTGGAAAGCTATATCCAAAGATTTCAGATACCGATATGATAAGAAGGAGAATCCATACAACAAGGGAATTTTCGGGAACATAAGGGAAATATTTTTTTCTAAGATTCCTTCATCAATGAACAAATTTAGATCATTAGTGAAGGAAGAAGATTATGTGATGGTTGAAACTCCTACTTTGAATCTAGGCGAAAGTCTAGTTCGTTCGAAAGAGAAGATTGATATTGAAATGGGAGGAGGAAGGATTGTTGATGAGAGTGGAAAAAGCTACTTGCTTTCAGAGATTTCGGAACCTAAACTATGAAGATCTCGAGGACGATTGCGAAGAAGATTACTTGAAGGCTAAAGATCATCATCATCACCATCACCATCATCATAATCATAATGATGAGGGGATCATCCCTTCTTTTGACCCTTTTTTCACCAATGAGAATGGTTGTAACTAAGATGAAAGAAATGGAGAAGACTCGGCAAGATCTGCGAGTGATGAAAATGAAAATGGGGATGCAGAGAAACGCGTTCATGCCTCCATTGATGATGAAGAAAAAGTTGAAGGGTATGAAAGAAATTGGAATACCGATAAAGGTATGGTGAATATAAACGCAGGATATGAAGATGGAACAGCAACAACAGAACAAAAAACGACAAGGACTCCGGCCACTATAGATCATTCTATCAATTCCAATTTGTTCTTAGGAGTCTCCAATGATACCGGTTTATTAGAAGAAATCGTAAAAGAAGGGATGAAAGGGACAAATAAGTGTAATGGAGTTTTGAGCTTGATTTCTTGTCTTTAACTTTTTTTTCATAAAAATAAAAAGATGACAATATATAATAAGTAAATGGAATTTAATTTTTATGTATTTATAATTTTAGATACTCGATATATACAATTGTTTTATTCCAGCGTATTCCTTATTTTACAATATTTCACCCTTTCTTATCAAAGAATGAAGAACATGTATTGATACAAGCAGAGAGAAAGAAAGAGAGAGGTAGCAAGAAATACGGTTACTTCCATTCTCGTTGCATGTTCGCTATCCTTGAGAATCTTCTTGTCTTATGTTTGTTATCTGAAGCCATTGATGAATCTTCTTCTTCAGTAAGACATCCCAAAGCCACTCTACAGACACTACAAGAAAACACTGATTTAGCGTCGGCATATTTCGACGCTAAATCAACGCTAAAACCACTTAGCGTCGATTTAGCTTAGCGTCGATTTAGCGTCAAAATACATTTTGACGCTAAATCGTCGACGCTAATACACTTTCAACGCTATTTTTGCGTCGAAATGAAGTTCGACGCTAATTCGACGCTATAGTAGCGTCGAATTAGCGTCTAATTGTTTCGAAGGTAATCCGACGCCAAATCGATGCTAATTTAGCATCGAATTAGCGTCCAAATGCATCAGGTGTCGACGCTAATTCGACGCGATATAAGCATCGATTTAAGATCGATTTAGTGTCGAAAGAGAACATTTTTTTTTTTAAAAATGAAAATATTATAAAATATAATAAAAATAAAAATAAAAATTATCCGATACAAATGAAATTAAAACGCTAATTCGTCGGCGGTTGTTGGGTCCTTAGGTTGATGAAATCTTCTCGAATCATATCTTCGGATCTTGTTCGAACTGTGTTTGACCGGGAGGTGTAGGAGGCGGTGGAGGACGATGTATGCCTTGCAAGGCATTGGCTAATGTCGGGTTATCTACTGCAATGATGTCAAACAGACTGGTCAGCTCCGCTTGTTCCGTCTTTAGCTGCGCAATCTCAGCATTAGCAGCTTCCAACTAAGCGGTCAAATGCGGCTGAGACGAACCCAGAGAGTAAGAATATTGAGAAGACGAACAAGCTGCCGGGACATCCTTGATGGATCCAACACCCATCGTTCATCCTTTCTTCTTCGGTGCAGCCTATAAAATAAAAGTGTTATACAATAAAATTATAATAAAAAATGAGTTATAATATAATATAAGAACCTAATAAATTACCTCCTTCTGGCGGAGCTCGTGGCGGAGCTCCTGGACGATAGCTATCGCAACCTGCGAACCCGACCCTGATTCGGATCCGCGACGACCATCGGATCCGGGAGTCGTATCATCCTCGCCAAATAACTGTCCGTATGAAGGAAGAGGAGATCGATCCGCCTATAAAATAAAACAAATTTATTAAATTAAAAAATGTAAAATATAAATTGATAAATAAATTAAAAACTTGTAAAATAAGTTGATAAAATAATTCATCGATTCTTAAATTTTATATATAATATATGAATACAAACACATAAATCCATAAATTTAACATTTAGGAAATAATTTTATATTTTCGAAAAATAACTTGTAAATTCATTTTTAATTTTAAAGAAAACTCTTAAATTTTTTTTATTTGACTTTACATAAATAAAATTCATAAAATCTAAATTGAAATCTATAACTTATCAAATCTAAATTCAAATCTATAACTTATGAAATCTAAATTCAATTCCATAACTTATCAAATCTAAATTCAATTCCTTTTCCTAAAATCTATTTCCTACATTTTTCCGAAAATCTATTTCACATCAAATTCCATTACTAATATATATAACAAATTTATAACAAATTACTAATTTAGGAAATATAAATTAAAATCTATACCTTAGCAAATCTAAATTCAATTCCATAACTTATCAAATTTAAATTCAATTCCATTTCCTAAAATTTATTTCTTACATTTACCTTAAAATCTATTTCATATCAAATTTCCTAAAATCTATTTACTACATAATTCATAAAACCATTTTCTAAAATCAATTTCATATCATTACTACAACTATATATAATTTCATAACTAATTTATTACAAATTACAAATATTTCTAAAATTACTAATCTATATCCTAATCTATTTACTACATATATCTAAAATCAATTTAATAACTAATTTATTACAAATTACAAATATATATAAACAAATTTAAAACAAAAAAAAATAATAATAATAAATATGTACCATAGCGTCGTTTGATTGAACCGGAGGAGGAGAAGATCCGGCAGCGGCGGCAGGAGAAGATACGACGGCGGCGGGGGTGGAATGAGATCCGGCGGCGGCGGAAGTTTTTTGTGGAGTAGGAGAGGAGACGTGAGGGAGAGAGAGAGGAGAGGGAGAGGAGAGAGAGAGAGAGAGGAGAGGGAGAGGAGAGGGAGAGAGGGAGAGAGAGGCGGCGTGAGAGAGAGACCGGCGTGAGGGAAGGTACGGCGGCGAGGGGAGAGAGAAAGAGAAGATACGGCGGCGGCGGGGGCGGAAGGAGATCCGGCGGCGGCGGAAGTTTTTTGGAGGAGGAGAGGAGACGTTAGGGAGAGAGAGAGGAGAGGGAGAGAGAGAGGCGGCGAGGGGAGAGAGAAAGAGAGGAGACCGGAGAGAGAGAGAGGTGAGGGAGAGGAGTTGCAGAAACCGGAGAAGAAGACGTCGGTCTCTGTTTTTACTTCGTGAACCGACGCTATTTCGACGGTAATAGCGTCAGATTACATTTAAATATAATTTCTATTCCCCACCCAGATTTAATGTTTAAAGATCCGAATTAATTTTATTTAGCGTCGAATTGCCCACAAATTCGACGCTAAGTCAAAATTAATTCGGTTTACCGCCGCTGGTTTAACATACAAAATTTTTAAATTTTTCGATTTACCGCCAGTGGTTAAATCAAATTAATTCAATATAGCATCGAATTTACGTCGGATCAATATAATTTGATCTGTTTAATACCGTAAACCGTAAACCCCAAACGTAAAATTTATTCATTTAGCTTCGAATTAGCATCGAATCGATGCTAATTCGATGCTAAATCGACGCTACCTAAAACAAATTTTATGTTTGGGGTTTAGGGTTTAGGGTATCCGCCACTGGTACGAAAACTATGTTAGGCATTTCAATAATTGATATAATAGAATAATTTAAAATTTTGGATTTTGCAATTACATATTTGGTTCATAAAGGGTTATGATGATATATGTAAACCTATATAGTTTTTCATATAGAATTCCTTACATGCATTTGTAACCTCGAATGATACAAACATACTAATTTGTTCGCAATTAAATGTTTGAATATAGGTAACATTGGAGCTTAACTCTGAATTGTCGATGTTAAATCTTTTACTGTTTATACCCTAAACCATAAATGAAAAATTTGTTTGATTTAGCGTCGAATTAGCATCGAATCACTTGAATTCGACGCTAATTCAACGCTAATGTTGTAATATAGCGTCGAATTAGCGTCAAATTTATGTGATTCGATGCTAATTCGACGGTAAATCATTTTTTTAAATGTTTAGGATTTAGGTTAAATAAATTGCACCATATACGAAAACATTCGATACCGTTAAAAGATTTTAAACCCGGTACATATAATGATAACAATCACATGAATTTTTCCATATCAAATATCCTACAATATAATCCTACATCTTTCCTAAATACATTTCCTTAATAATTTATAACAAAACATACATATTGATATTTCATTATTAATATATAAAACAAAATTAAGATAAAAAAATGATTTAGCGTCGAATCACATGAATTCATGTGATTCGATGCTAATTCAACACTAAATCATTTTTTGTTTTGTTTAGGATTTAGGTTAAATGAATCCTAAATCCTAAACATTACGATATTACATATCTATTTAATTATATTTACAATATAATAAATGAAATTTTATGTACCATAATCTACCTTTACGATACTATTTAATGGTTATAAATGTTTGGTTTCGACATAAACTTTGATACCAAACAGCCGATTTAGCCTCATAATGTACTCTGAATCCCAAATCTGGGAAGGAGTAGATTATGGGGGCTAAATCCACCGTTTGGAATCAATTCACTATCGAGATTTTCTTATATTGTAAAGATTGGAACTTTCTGGTTAAAATTTTTTTATGTTTGTAAATTTGATTTGAGAATTGAGTATATATACAAATTTTTAACTTTCGAAATGAATTCTGACGCTGGTGCTATATGTAGGCGATTTTAGCATCGATTTTGCATCGAATGCTACAAAAGTATATGAACCCGTGTTAAATGTTTCATCTACCTACCAAATTTGCCGGAAAATTCGACGCTATATTCGACGCTATTTGTTGGACGTTAAATTGATGCAAAGTTAGTTGCGATTTAGCGGTGCTAAACCGCAACATATAACGATAACAATCACATGAATTTTTTCATAACAAATTTCCTAAAATCTATTTCCTACATATTTCTTAAATCCATTTCCATACAAATTTATAACAAAATGTACGTATTGATAATTCATTACTAATAAATAAAATTAACTTAAAAAAAAAATTATTTAGCGTCGAATTAACATCGAATCACTTGAATTCGACGCTAGATGACAAAATTAGCGTCGAATTCAAGTGATTCGATGCTAATTCGACGCTAAATTAAACTTATTTTTCATTTTGGGTGTACAACATATAATGATAATAATCACAACAATTCAATAACAATCTAATAGGAATCAATTAGTGTCGATAACAATTATACAACGAGATATATTGATTATGCAACTCAAACAAAACATTACAAATAATGAAACATAATTTTAAAAACGACTTCTTTCACATGTACTATACATTAGAGACTTGAAAATATTAAACATACAACGGTTATGGTACAAGTACATAATAGACTACTAATTTTTTAAACATATATGTATACATACATATATGTATGTATCCACTCCAAACAACAATTAGAACCATAAACTTTTCTTTCCCTTTTGTTTCTTTGGTGAAGAATCTAAAAATCCGTCGCAAAATTCCCTTTTGATTGCATCAACATCTATATTTAAGTTTGAGATTTTTGGACTTTGGGCAAATTCATAATCGTAGTAGTGATCCTTACATTTATTTGAAGTACTTACACCGTAAGTATCTGACTGTTCAATCAATTGAGATGGTTGTCCATCTTCGATTTTCCTATACAAAACTTCGTCGAGAACCCGCTTCTGTTCATGACATTCTAGCTGCTTATCATATTTGTGTTTTGAATAATTGATCCCATCTTCAAATTTGGGACTCACAACATTGGCAGGAGAGCATGAATCAACTTCCCACGAGTAGGTGGTATCTCTTTAGTATATTCGTCGCACTGAGATTCAGTTTCCCACGAGAATTTAGGAATGTGGTGGATGTTTGACAAGCACTGGCTGTCCGGCACTATTGTTGATGTAGAATCTTCATTATGGGTTGGTGAGCACGTATCAAATTCCCACGAGTAAGTGGGTATCTCTTGAGTGAATTCGTCGCATTGAGTTTCGGTTTCCCATGAGTATTTTGGAATATCAAAAAAATTTCCCACGTTTGTTGATTTAGAGTCTTCCTTAGGAGAGCTAGAAAACATTATGTGTGTTATTGATAAGTGTAGAAGTTATATGTGTTAAATGTGTCATCTACCTACCAAATTCGACGCAATATTCGAAGCTATATTCGACGCTATGCGTTCGACGCTAAATCGATGCTAAATTTGCATCGATTTAGCGTCGAACTTAGATTTCTGATGCTAAATCGATGCTAAATCAACGCGATATAGCGTCGAAATGTTTCGTCCCTAATTAGCGTCTATTTAGCGTCAAATTGTATTGTGGACGCTATTACGACGCAAAATCGACGCTAAAATAGCGTCAGAATAGATTCGACGCTAAAATACAGTTTTCTTGTAGTGAGAAATGTCCATGCTGATGCTTGTTCAGGCCGAGTATGTGGATATGCAAGAAGAATATTGTATTTGCCATTGCCTTTCACTTGACGCTTTGAAAGAGAGGCATTCCACACCAAGGGAATCAGATATGAGCATTAATGTAACTTATAGTGGATCAAAAGTTCCAAAATGTTGCCTAGGTTAAAACTTTCTCATCTAAGCATTTATGTCACAATGCCTCCAATACGTGGTTCAACTCTATAAAAGGAAAGGAACTAATCCCAGGAAAATACAATAGAATACATCTAGTTGAATTTAAACCCTAACAGTTTAATCGAACCCCTTATTTGATTTTTATACCTATTGGATTCTATAGTATGTGGTTCAATTGTATATATTGGTTTAATTTGGTTTAGTCCATAGGAGTATGATTTAGCTCAGATTAAGTTTCCTTTCGCTTAGTCTGTTGTATATAAATGTCTGTTTACTGTTTATTTGATTAATTAATGAGAAATATCCTCTAATAACAAACTTTGTTCAACACCAATATCTCTCTCCATTTCTCATCGCTATTATGGTATCAGAGCCATCCCAACTCAAATTCTTCTTCATTTCTCTTTGATTTCATCATCTGAACTCCGATCTTGCTTCACGATCGTTTTCTCGTTCTAATGGTGGTCTTACGAAGAAAATCGGCTCGGTTAAGCTCTGAGAAGAGTTCTCCTTCGATCCGAAATCGGCGATCTACAAAATCCACTACCATGGCTGTCTCTTCTCCGAAATCTCCTCCAGTAGATGCGAATCAAGCTTCTGGAGCTTCGCGAGCTGTTTCCATGGCGGATTCTCCAGATCCAACTCTCTCTCCTTACTACATGTCCAGCTCTGATCATCCGGGTTTAATCATCATCTCTCTTCGTCTTGATGGTACGAATTATGATGACTGGAAAGCTGCGATGTGTATTCCTTTAGATGCTAAGAATAAAACTGGATTCATAGATGGAACTTTACCTCGTCCTCTTGAAACGGATAAGAACTTTCATATATGGTCTAGGTGTAATAGCATGATTAAGTCCTGGATATTGAATACGGTTTCTCCTCAGATTTATCGTAGCATTCTCCGTATGAATGATGCTACTGATATTTGGAGAGATCTTCTCGGTCGTATTCATATGACTAATCTTCCCAGAACTTTCAACCTCACACAAGAAATTCAGGATTTCCGTCAAGGTTCCTTGTCTCTCTCTGATTATTATACCAAATTAAAGACTCGTTGGGATCAATTGGAGAGCACATAAGAACTTGAAGATCCTTGTACTTGTGGAAAAGCAACTAGGTACTTACTCAAGGCTGAACGTGCTAAAACTGTCAAGTTTCTAGCCGGCTTGAATGAATCTTATGCAATTGTCCGTAGACAGATCATTGCTAAGAAGGTTTTGCCTAGCCTCGCTGAGGTGTATAACATATTGGACCAAGATGATAGTCAGAAAGGTTTTGCAGTCAATCTCTCTCCTCCAGCGGCTGCATTCCAAGTCTCTGACCTTGGTTCAACTGCTGGCAGTTCCCCTTTGACTTGCTATGTACAAAATGGTCCTCATAAAGGGAGGCCTATTTGTTCCTTTTGCAATAGGGTTGGCCACATTGCAGAAAGATGTTACAAGAAACATGGCTTTCCACCAGGATTTATCTCTAAGAACAAGTCCTCTCAGAAGACTTCTACTGCTTACCCTTCTTCTGCTCAGCCTTCTCAGTCTGTAGCAGCTCAAATTGCAGTTACTTCTCCTTCTGAAAAGCCCTCTCTTGGTTTGGAATCTCTGGTTGGAAACCTGTCTAAAGATCAGATACAGAACTTCATTGCCTACTTCAGTTCTCATCTTCAGAATCAGACTTTGAGTAGTCCTCATGAAGCTCCTGTGTCTGTTCTTCCTTCTACTTCATCATCAGCTCCCTCTGGTATTGAATTCTCTGCCTCTACATTCAGATTTGTTGGAATTCTCACTGTTTCACAGAATTGTCTTTCTAAAAGTTCATGGGTGATAGATTCAGGAGCCACACATCATGTGTCTTATGAAAAGTCTATGTTTATATCCATGGATACTTCTGTTCACAGTTCTGTGAATCTTCCAACTGGACTTTTGGTTAAGATCAGTGGCATTGGTGCTATTCGGATAAACAAAGATATTACTCTTCAAAATGTCTTGTTTATTCCTGAATTTCGATTGAATCTTATCAGCATCAGTTCATTGACCACTGATTTGAACTCCAGAGTGATATTTGATGTATCTTCTTGTGAAATTCAAGACAGTACCAGGGAGTTAACGATTGGGAAGTGTAAACGGATTGCTAATCTCTATGTGCTAGATGTTCCAGATTTTCAAGTTAATGTAGTGGTGGATATTGGAGTTTGGCACAAGAGGCTTGGACACCCTTCTTTTCACCGTTTGAACAAGATTTCTGATGTATTGGGCATCTCTAGTCATAAGAATAAGAAATCTGCTCATTGTCACATATGTCAACTGGCAAAGCAGAAGAAACTTTCTTTTCCTTCTCCAAATAATATGTATAGTACATCTTTTGATTTATTACATATTGATGTCTGGGGACCTTTCTCAGTTGAAACAGTTGAAGGTTTTAAGTATTTTCTCACCATAGTGGATGATTTTTCAAGAGCAACTTGAGTTTATCTGTTAAGAGCAAATAGTGATGTTTTGACAGAGTTTCCTGCATTTCTTAATATGGTTGAGACTCAATATAAGTTGAAAGTTAAGGATGTGAGAGCAGATAATGCACCAGAGTTGAAATTTACAGAATTATACAAGTTTAAAGGGATCATCTCTTATCATTCCTGTCCTGATACTCTTGAGCAGAATTCGGTTGTAGAGAGGAAGCATCGACATTTATTAAATGTAGCCAGGGCTCTTATGTTCCAGTCACAAGTTCCAACTGCTTATTGGGGTGATTGTGTGCTCACGACGGTGTTTCTAATCAATAGAACTCCTTCTAAGCTATTGCAACACAAGACTCCACATGAGCTTCTCACTAGAAAAATTCCTGATTATTCTCAAATCAAGACCTTTGGTTGTTTATGCTATGTTTCGACTTCTCCTAAACATAGACATAAATTTGAAGCTAGAGCAAAGGCTTGTATTCTTCTGGGATTTCCATCTGGTTATAAAGCCAACAAGTTGTTGGATGTGGAAACTCATACTAATTTCATTTCCAGGAATGTTGTGTTCTTTGAGGATATTTTCCCTTTGGCTGCTGGACCTCCATCTGAGGTATGTGATATTTTTCCCTCTCTGGAACACTTGCCTTCAGCTTTACATCATCAAACTCCTTCCCCTATTGTTTTCAATTATGATATTTCCCCTTCTACTTTGTCTTCTTCTCCTTTATCACCTGATTCTCCTATTCCCACAAATCCCCAGAGACTCAAGAAAACTCCTGCTCATTTACATGTTATTATTGCTATAACCTTGACTCTGCCATTACTTATCCCATTTCATCTTTCTTATCATATTCTACTCTATCACCTTCTTATCTTTCTTTTATCAACTGTATTACCAAAATTCCTATTCCCTCTTCTTATGCTGAGGCTAAGGTTTCTAGAGAGTGGTGTGAGGCTGTTGATACAGAACTTGGTGCTATGGAGTACACTAACATTTGGGATATCACAACTCTTCCTCCACGAAAGACATCAGTGGGTTGTAAATGGGTTTTTACCCTAAAGTTTCTTGCTGATGGTAATCTTGAGCGATATAAAGCAAGATTAGTTGCTAAGGGGTATACTCAGAAAGAGGGTTTGGACTTCAATGAAACTTTCTCTCCAGTTGCTAAGTTGGTTTCTGTAAAGTTGTTGTTGAAGGTATCTGCCTCTAAGAAATGGTTTCTTAATCAACTGGATATTTCTAATGCTTTCCTTAATGGGGACTTAGATGAAGAAATTTATATGAAGATTCCAGATGGTTATGCTAAAAGACTTGGAACTCCTTTGCCAAAGAATGCGGTTTTGAGACTTAAGAAATCTATTTATGGTCTCAAACAGGCTTCTAGGCAATGGTTCTTGAAGTTCACTGAAGTTTTGATAAAATTGGAGTTTGTTCAAGGTATTGGTGATCATACTTTGTTTCTTCGGAGTTGCAGTGATGGCATTTTCATTGCAGTTCTGGTCTATGTTGATGATATTGTTATTGCCAGTACTGATGAAAGTGTTGCTACAAAGCTTACAGAGGATTTACAATCCCACTTCAAGCTGCGTGTTCTTGGTCCTCTCAAATATTTCTTGGGTTTAGAGGTGGCCAAAACTGATGGTGGTATTTCCTTGTGTCAACGAAAATATGCTTTGGAACTTCTTACCTCTACAGGGATGTTGGGTTGTAAGCCAGTCTCTACACCTATGATTCCCAATTTGAAGATTTCTAAATCAGATGGTGAGTTACTTCCAGAAAGGGAGACTTATCGCAACATTGTTGGGAAGCTGATGTACTTGACTTATACCAGGCCTGATCTCACTTTTGCGGTTAACAAGCTATGTCAATACTCGGCTGCTCCAAGGACAACTCACCTTCAGGCTGTGTATCGTGTGCTTCAATACATTAAGGGTACAGTAGGTCAAGGATTGTTCTATTATACAGATCCTGATTTACATCTCAAGGGATTTGCTGATTCTGATTGGTCCTCATGCCCTGATGATAGAAGATCCACAACAGGTTATTGTACATTCCTTGGTTCTTCCCTTATTTCTTGGCGTTCTGAGAAGCAAGATGTAGTGAAAACTTTGATTTTCAAGAGAGGAATAACAGATTCCACAACTTTATCTCCACTCCCCATTCTGCCATATCCAAGCAGATTGACTGTAGCATCAGAGATTCCATACTCGCTCAGGTTCACTGGAAATCCTTCCAGAACCTCCTCTTGCAATGGTTCACCTATGATTAGTTAACACATTAGTTTGAACTCTCTTTATATCTCTCTATATCTATATATCTCGCTATCTCTCTATCTAGTCATATTTACTATCTCTTTTTGGGCCACACTTGTAAAGAAAACATTTCAAGTTTTTGGTATGTCACTATGATAACAGTAAAAGCAAACACAAAGCCAATGTGAGCTTGATTTAGTAGATTAGCCAAATTCATATAAATGCATTATCTGCTATCTTTATCATTACATGTACTATAATATGAAATAACACTTTTCTTCTTCTTTTACCATGTCCCCATTTTCTTAAAAGCAGAATTTGAAACAAAAAAAAACAGAAAAGATGTCATATGAATTATAGACCAAAAGAAAGTAAACTAACAAACCAATATAAACTAAACAACCTCCTCTTCTTTGTACCCACCTTCTCCTTTCTCTTTTTCTTTTGTTTTTGCGTCTTTGTACCCAAACTATTTGGTTTCGATCTAAATAGTGTCCATCCTAATTGAAATACATCGATTAATTTTTAGGACCATTGAACATGCCCTTAGAGCCTCTAAAAGCTGATATGCTCAAATTTGCCCTGAGCTACTCTCTCAAATTAAGAGATCGATTGTAGCACTTAGGGTATCGAATCCACAGGAAATCAATTAAACACAATAGATTTAAACTTTCGGACTAAACTAAGCAGAATAAGTTGTAAAATAAATTGCAGGAAAGTAAATCAGGATGATTGTAAACTTTAAATTCAATAAAAGAGAAGCGCTAAGCCTTAGGGAATTCGCAGGAATAAATCCAAGTTGCAGAATAAAGTTACTATTGGAATAATTGATGATGCATGATTCTAGAACTCGAATCACTGTTGTAAAGTAAATCAACTGTCGTTACAAATACTATCTATGCTTAAACCCTAGAAAACCAACTGTCGTTGCGAAATCAGATTGATCTAAACAAGCAATAAATTCAGGTTCAATTGTTCACAAGGATTCAAAGCCAACTGTCGTTGCGAATCGAATCCTTGCTCACCTATGATTTAGTTCAGGAAATTCAATAATGATATCTCATCTATTAAACAACCTAAGATATCCAATTCAGCGCTAAATCAGAGTTAATGTAATCAAGGTGAAGAATATAAAAAAATATGATGCAAATCCCAATGATAATTAAACTCTACAACTCTTCATAAACCTTTGAAAAACCCTAAAACCTAACTAGGGAATTACTCAGACATATACATGAATAATAAATCCCTAGTATAATAATCTCTAAGTGAAATAAAGCATAAGCCTAAACAATGACTTAAAATAAGTATTTATAGGTACAAAAGTCGACATGGGCCCAATTGCAAACATCTGGGCTTTTGGCGCGAAAACGGAAATCTTCCAAAAATAATAATATGTCACCATTTTGGTCGCGTCGAGCGACACGACAAGTGTGCCGCTTGACACAGTCTTCAGATTTTCACGCCGAACTTGCCACTTTGACTGCTCATTCCTTTATGCTCCAAAATGCTCCAGTAAACACCAACTGAGTCCAAAACATCCTTGTACCTAATATTAAACACCTAACAATAGAAAACACCAAAAGACTTTATAAAGTGGACATATATCATGGTATAAAAACCGGTAAAAACCATGATATATCAAAAGCTCTCATTGAATAAAAAGTCATGATCTAATAGGCCATAAAATTATACAGAATCACTTTGGCAACGCATTAGAGTTACAACGGACATGTATTAATTTTGTAATTCAAGGAAAATAAATTCAAAATTAAGTTTTGTTGATCGTATTAACTATACTTAGGAGCTAAACACGAAAAATCGCCTTATATCCCAAACATCTCCCATTCTCAGATGAAGAAAGAGATATTGTCCTTGCCTCCTTGGTTCCGTATCCTTGAAGCTAATGAACCATGATTGGAAATATTCTGTATCCGAATGAAAGTTGTTATAGAGTTTTTAGCCGTGGCAAAAAAGTAGTCAGAACAAATGGAGCATGGAAATACTATTAGTTGTATGTTGTAAAACAAGCAAAGAGTTATACACCAATGAGCAGTGATTCTTTGGGGTGAAGCATGACGTAGAGTCCTTCTTTTCTAAAAGTTTCATCAATTTTGTTTATGACTCATGACATCCCAAACATATGGAGGGATCCAGACTAATCTCTGGAAGAGGTGCAACCCATGGATAGATCCTCTCTCCAGATATTCAAATGGGCCAAAAGCAAAAACTCATATCCGTGTGGCCAAATGAGAATTGTTAGTAATTCCACGCTTGAGGGGAATCGATCTCTGGCCTAGACCAACAGGGCAATTCCTCCCCAAGTGGGAACCACTAGACTACCACCACTTTGTTTTCATCATTTAATGTGTCCAAGACATAGACATAACTCGAAACCATTGTACATTTTATTTAAAAAAATATCCATTTCTGGAACACTGATAGGCTCAAATTTACCCTGAGCTACTCTCTCAAATTAAGAGATCGTATAGTACTTAGGGATCGAATCCACAGAGAAAAGAATCACACAATAAAGTTCCAAATTTGAATTAAGCTAAGTGAATAATGTTATAATGAAAAAGCAATGAAGTAAAGCAAGCAAACAATGATAGTTGTTCATTAAATCAAAAAGACGAAGCGCTAGCCATCGGGTAATTCGCAGGCATGACTTTAAATTGAAGCACCAAATTACTGTTGGGATATTTATTAAGAACCGTTCTAGAACTCAAAAACAATTGTAAAACTAATCAACTTTCGTTGCAAAAGCTATCTATGACTAAATCCTAAAAAACCAAATTTCTTTGCGAGTTCTATAAAATTAATCAAGCATTAACGAGCAGTTTTGATTTGTTCACAAAATTACTAAGCCAAATTTCTTTGCGAATAATAGTTTTGCTCACCTAAGATATTATTCCAGCTAACTAATAATGCTTTCGCATCTATCAATTAACCTAATATGTCTAAATCAGGGTGATCAATCCTAAAACAGAATTAAAACTATAAGAACACAGGTTAGATTGATCCCAACAGTAATATAATTCTTAACAATTTATCATCAGCCTTTTGAAAAACCTTAAACCTAACTAATAGATTACTCAGACATGATGATTGAAATAAGCATAATAACTGAATAATACTTCATTAAAGAGATAGAGTAAGAGAAACAAAAGGGTTCAAAGAAATCTCTGAACTTGTCTCCCTATAAGCTCTGGATCAAATCTCTTGCTAGGTCTCAATAGAATAAAGCATAAGCCTAAACAATGGCTTAGAAAACATATATATAAGGTTTGAAAACGTAATGGGCCGGACTTGTAAACTTGAGAACTTATCGCGCAAAAACGGAAATTTACTCCTTTTGCTTATCACGATGGGGAGTCGATTGACACCAAGACTAGATTTCTAATATGACTTGAAATCTTCAATGCATCGTTCCTTATTGTGCCAAAATGCTCCAAAACCACAAGTTATGCTCCAAAACCACAAGTTATGCTCCAAATGCCTTAAAACCTGTAAAGACTCTAAAATCATACGAAAACATCGAAAAGACACTAAAACGAACTTATATCATGGCTAAAAGTGGGTAAAAACCATGATATATCAACTTCCCCAGACTTACCTTTTTGTTTGTCCCTAAGCAAAGTAGATGTTATCACTCCTTTAGGAACCACATACCTGCGAAGTCAACCCGGTGATAATTCGATGTGTCCCTAGAAGCTTAACAGTTCCCCAAATTGATTCCAAAACTCCTTAGAGAATCTCAGACTTTCAGTCGCAAACGCCTTTCATTATTTAGGTGTGGTCTTGTCGAGGGAATATCGATCGCTAGACCTTCTAGATTCTTTCACTTTCTTTAACACTTTCCTGCGTTTCACCCTCTCTCTTCCCTCTGAAACTTTTTATCCAATTAAGGATATCTTAGAGATGCAATGCCCTTTGTGATCGATTATGGATTTTTTTTTCTTTTCTGAGTAATATTCTGGCGTTTCTGAATTCGGGCTTGCACTTTTCTGCTTGAACTACACTTTTCTGTAGACTTTTTTACTTCCTTGGCATCTCTATGATTCACTAGATCAGCGCTCATTACTGTTAATTCTTGTGGAGACAGAGTCATGAGGCTTTTGTTTCGATCTAGGACAGTTGAATTAATCATTTAGGAAGAAGTTTCAGAGCGGTCCGTCCTTGTTTTCAAGTGTTTGGAAGCTGAATCAAGTCTTGCGATTACCAATGCCCAAGACAAGAGATTAGAGATTCATTAGGGGCAGGGTCTGCAACATCATTTCTAGCATTCTCCAGAAGTCTGACCTCGCTCTGTTAAACCGATCCACTACCAGTTATCCACCTAATAAAACCAATCAACTTGCATTGGTAATGGTCTCTGAGTGTTGCTCAAAGTAAGCTGTTAGGGGAGTTTCGACCCGAATAAAAAACACAAAACTGGACTGACTCAATAAAAATTCAAAATAGAACACAAAAGTTAGCGACTACCTCCCCCAGACTTAAACAACACTGGGTTTGATTGGCAGAGCATTTAAATGAGCATCATGCTCTGTACTATCCAATCACGTATAATTAATAGAATATTAAATAGAGCATTTACTAACTGCTAATGCTCCCAAATGCTCTTGCCCTCAATGCTCTCAAGTAGAGCTTTTCCAGAGAATTGAGGTCTAATATATTAAAACAATTTAAAATAAAATTATAAAACAAATTTATTTTTAGATAACATCAAAACAAATTTTATACATTAAAAATTTTAGTTATTTTACTTCATGTTTATCATTATTTTATTTGTTCTATAGTTTGAAATAATATTATAAAAAAAATTCATTTAAATATAATTTAAATTAGAAAAATTAAAAAAGTCTTATCGTAATTTAAAAATATAATATATACACAATGCATTTCACTAAAAATAAATATACGTTATTTATGTAATTATAAGAATACATATAAATAATATAATAAAATAATTTATCTTAATTTTATATATAATTACTCAAAGCTCTGCCAATCATGCATTTTAATCAGAGCAGTATAGCATAATGCTAATGTTACTTGATGCTCCAGCTCCTGATCTAGCTCCATTATACTTTGCCAATCGAACCCACTGTCCCTAGTGTTATTAAAGCCTAAAATCGGTAAAAGAAAGAAAAATAAACAGAAAATATTGAAAAACAAATGAGAATCATGTTACCAATTAGGGTGTCGATCGACACCAGGTCTGAAAATCCGAAAATTTCCACCAAAATTCGGTTTCTGGAGAATGTCAACGGTGCTCGTCATAGTTAAGTTAGTCTCTCAAAATTAGCATTGTTAGACACTCAAAGAAAGCATGATTAAACGCAACTGCATAACAGAATCTCAGAAGTTTAACAAAGTACTGAAACAGAAACAAACTGACTCAATAAAATCAAAAGCTGACTCAAAGGAAAATAAAATAAAGAGAAAAGAAAAGAAAAATAAAACCGGGATAGCAATGAAGAAAGTGAAAGAACTAGTCTTCATCTTCCTCTGATGCGGATGGAGTAGCATCAGGAGATGCGGATGAACTAGTCTTCCTCTTCCTAGAAAACCAAATTTCGTTGCGAGTTTTATAAAATTAATCAAGTATTAACGAGCAGTTTCGATTTGTTCACAAAATTACTAACCCAAATTTCTTTGCGAATAATAATTTTGCTCACCTATGATATTATTCAAGCTGATTAATAATGCTTTTGCATCTATCAATTAACCTAATATGTCTCAGGGTGATCAATCCTAAAACAGAATTAAAACTATCAAGGTGAAGAACACATGTTAGATTGATCCCAACAGTAATATAATTCTTAACAATTTATCATCAGCCTTTTGAAAAACCCTAAACCTAACTAATAGATTGCTCAGACATGATGATTGAAACAAGCATAATAACTGAACAATACTGCATTAAAGAGATAGAGTAAGAGATACAAAAGAGTTCGAAGAAATCTCTGAACTTGTCTCCCTAAAAGCTCTGGATCAAATCTCTTGCTAGGTCTCAATTGGATAAAGCATAAGCCTAAATAATGGCTTAGAAAACATATATATAAGGTCTGAAAACGTATTGGGCCGGACTTGTAAACTTGAGAACTTATCGCGTAAAAATGAAAATCTTCAAATTTGCTCCTTTTGCTTGTCACGATGGGTGTCGATCGACGCCCAGAGATGGTGTCGATCGACACCAAGACTGGATTTCCAGTCCGACTTGAAATCTTCAATGCATCGTTCCTTGTTGTGCCAAAATGCTTCAAAAACACAAGTTATGCTCCAAATGCCTTAAAACGTGTAAAGACTCTAAAACCATACGAAAATACCGAAAATACACTAAAAACGGACTTATATCATGGCTAAAAGTGGGTAAAAACCATGATATATCAAACACCTTCACAAAAACATATAAAACCAAACCTAAAATTTAAAGTTCAAACAAATTATATTAAAGTTGGGGTGAATAGTTGAAATTAAACAAAAAAAAATAAATAAATTACCATTGAAATAGAGGGAAAAAAACCTACAACCAAAATTTTATCCAAAAAATATTACCATTGGAGGTTTTTTTGCGTTCTGTCCCATATTACTACTGATACGTCCCAGTTATGAGATAATCAATACTTGATCAAATAAGAATAATAGACACAAGTTTACTTAATAATTTTCTCTTCCTTCTTTCTTTTCCATAATCATCAATGCTTAAATACACAAGGGAAGAAAGTAACTACTACGAAACATGAAACGTGGGCAAAGGAAACATAACCTATAATTAAGGAAACATATTCCCACTAATTAAAATTCCTAAAACAATTGATTTGATCTTCGTGGAGATGGCCACGTCATCTTTCTTCCTCAAGTTGCATCTCATCAATACACCCATCCTCCAGAACCTTGTCCTCAAGGTTCAGTTTTGGAAAACTAACCATAAGATGCGAGACATCTTCCCACGTACCTTCTTAGCCTTCTTTGATGGGTGAATTGAGTCATTTGGACCAAACTTGTAGTTGGAATTCTTTCATCGAATACAGAGGAAGCAATGAGTTGTGCAAACCTCTTATCACGTAATGGTGGCGGCTTACCGGGAACTGGTTCTTCTTCGCTGAGCTTCTTTGGTGTTGGAGGAGGTGCCGGCGGAGGACTCGGAGGAGGCGCTAGTGGAGATCTCGGAGAAGGCTGTGGTGGTGGTGCAAGAGCGAGTGCTGGTGGTGGTGCATGAGAAGCAGAACTTGAATCATACATAACACAATCAATAAAACGGATTGGATCCGCATCCTCGACGATTGGATCCGCATCATCGGAGAATGGATCTGCATCATCGGAGATTGGATCCGCATCATCAGAGATATCGATTATTGGCTCTTCTTTGTGACACACATAGTCGGTCATCGATTCTGAGGTTTCTTCGTGAACCGTTTCAACGGAAGGAAGCGTGTTCCGCAATCTGATCTTCTCCAGATCGTTGTTGTCACCAAACCTCAACAACAAAGCATTCTTCAATGCGTCCCAGTTGCGGAAAGGTAAAAAACGTTGTCGGCGGTAAAACCAGACGATAGCTTCTCCTTCGATTACTGTCTGTGCGAGATTAAGTTTCTCCAAATCCGTGAAACCGTACCGGAGGAACGCATACTCCATCGAATCAAGCCACTGTCGCAAATTATCACCTCCATCACCTGTAAAAATTGGAAAGTCTACACGATCCATCGCAATGTTTTTTTTTTTTTTTTTTTTTTTTTTTTGTGATAGGTACGATTTGATCCCGATCAAATCGAAGGCTTTGATACCAAATGTTAGCTACAAAGCTAATTTTGGTCACTCTTCAAAGCAAGAGATTCTCGCTCTGATACCAATTGATACGTCCCAGTTATGAGATAATCAATACTTGATCAAACAAGAATAATAGACACAAGTTTACTTAATAATTTTCTCTTCCTTCCTTCTTTTCCATAATCATCAATGCTTAAATACACAAGGGAAGAAAGTAACTACTACGAAACATGAAACGTGGGCAAAGGAAACATAACCTATAATTAAGGAAACATATTCCCACTAATTAAAATTCCTAAAACAATTGATTTGATCTTCGTGGAGATGGCCACGTCATCTTTCTTCCTCAAGTTGCATCTCATCAACTACCACCTTCTAAGTCCATGTTACATGCTCCTCCAACGTATTCTCTAAGTCTTGGAACCTAATGAATATGCAAACGAGTCTCTCCAATGCAAAACTAAAGCGAAGAAGATGATTTACAAAGAATTGACTCTTAACGGTGGAACTTGAAATAATCGAAGGAAAGCTTTCCAATACTAAAAGCATAAGAGATCATTAACAGAGTAATGACTTGATCTAGAGAATAAATCCATGAAGGCAATTTAACTAATTCAAATAATAAGACTGCCTAAGTTGGTAGAGCATCACATATTGATCGCCTTTTCCAAAAGGTATGGTGCCCAATTTTGGTACGCCTCTGAAAGTTATATGTCGATTTAGAAATCGTATGGAAATAGTATGAGAAACGTATTCTTACCTCTAGCATACAACCACAACAAAGTGGCAACGAAATGAAAGATGTTAAAACATTATTGGGACGAGAAGAGGGAGATTAGACAGTGTACTACTACCACTTTGGATCTCTCGTATTTGGCGGAAGAAATTGAGATTGAGATAGTGATATTCAGAAATAATCTCCAAGCGAGACTATAATTAACGATTGGGATTGGGATTGAGATTTTAAGAGGCAATTCTTACAGTTAAATACATTAACGATAAGGATATCGTAACGTGTAAAGTGAGCGTGAAAGTGAATGCTTCGGCGTTTTGGAAGGAGAAGGGTTCTTTTAACGGTAGGAGTTTAAAGTATAGAGTTATTAATTTATAAAGGTTAAGTACACCGAAAAACTAGTTAATGACCAGAAAAATTTATTGATTTATCGAATTATTAATTTATCGAAAATTATTAATTTATCAAGTTTCTACTGTATGTATGTTATTTTTTCATAAAAAAACTATAATAATTAACAACGTTTTGGAGCATAGGTAACTATTTTTGTTTAAATAAGGAACTATTACAACATTCTTTTCATGTAGTCATTTATGTATAAAATCGGTTGAGTAGACAACTATGCAATGAAAATAGTTAACTATGCTCTTAAATTGGTAACTATTTTCTAAAAATAATTACCTATGTTTTAGATTGTTACAAAATAGTGTAAAATAGTTAACTATTTTATGAAATCAATGAAATTTGTAGTATAGAAAATAGTCAACTATGTTGTTAAATTGATTCATATAGGGTAATTTCGTCTTATATTTAATTTTCTTTGCTATTTATCTAATTCTATTTTTTGATATGTTACTTATCTAATTTTATATCCCAAAAGTGTTTTTCAACTTGTAACATCTGCGAACCAGAAATGTGAATTCTGGTGGTCGTGTCGAGCGACACAGGGAGTGTGTCGATCGACACAAGGATTTTTGTTGGTGTCGATCGACACGACCTTTGGTGTTGCTCGACACAACCTTTGGTGTTGCTCGACAGTTACATTTTCTGACCGAGTAATTAACTTTTTAATTGCGGTTTTTGGCTCGGTTTAAGGGAGAGAAGCCCTAGGTTTGTGTTTATAATCTCGGGATAATCGTGGCCGCGTGCTACAGTAGAGAAAAGAGCCAAAAGTTAGAGTTTAGAGAGAGGATTTGTGTTTAGGAGAATTGTTGCAAAGAAATTCTCCCGAAACTATTTTATTTGAGTTCTAGAGAGGATTTGTGTTTAGGAGAATTGTTGCAAAGAAATTCTCCCGAAACTATTTTATTTGAGTTCTAAAGGCGTAGGGATCGTTGATTCTTCGTGGTTAGACTTTTCTGTTTGTGTGAAGCTTTGTAGAGGTTGTGAATGTGTTCTCTTTGCTGTTTCAATCCGAATCCGTTTCATTCCTAAGCCAAGGTGAGTTGTGACCGCGGTTTCTAGGCGATGAGGATATTCGGTGTTGTTTTATTATTGATTAATAATGTGGAATTGTATGATGTCGATTCTGTGATGTTTGTGGATTGGATCCTCGTATATGTCGTGTTCTATTGCAGGTTTTGTGACTCGTGTAACCGGAATCGAGTCTCGAGAGGAGAAAGACTCGGTTCTGCGTTTCAGTGAGGCGTGTCGAGCGACACCCTCCTGGTGTCGATCGACACATGTGTGGTGTCGCTCAACATGGGAGTTTTGGCCGTGTCGATCGACGCCTCTGTGGTGTCGCTCGACACGTAACTGTGTTTTCCCAAAATGTGTTGACTTGCTATCATTGAGTTGTGTTATATGCTGAATTGGGTTTTCTTTGGTTGTGTTATTGAATATCTGAGTCTGCTTGTTACGCCGGTAGGCCGGTATGCGGCATGAGCAACTCACTATATATTTATGAAATACTTATGCAATTCTTATTTTCATGTGTTGCAGGTAAAGAAAAAATGTGATCACGGAATCGAGGCGTTAGGAAGAGGATGAGAGGATGTCATGTGTTATTGTTTAGTCTAGTGAACCCGTAGGTATAGGTTGCTAGATTTATTATTTATTCATTCCTGAGTCTGGTGTTTGGTTTCTGTTTGAAGTATTTTGGACTATCAAATGTTATTTTTGGAGTTATTGGATTATCTTGTTGGTTGAATGATTTAATGCTTTCCGCCGTAGAAATTATTAGGCTTAAAAAAAAAAAACTTGGTTGTTTCACAACTAATCAATCATTTAAATAATCACTAATTAACTCCAAAAATGTTTATTTTATAATATCATTATTCACATTTAACCTATTCTTCTTATTTTTCACAAAATCTATAAAAAGGTCCACTCTCTTATTTTTTAGATAATTAGCATCAATCATTTATACAAAACACACCGACATGTTCGGTACGTCGACCTAGTTTTTAATTCTGTAGTGTCTTTCTGTAGAACTAAATACTCGGATTGATATATATATATTGATAATGAAAAGAGGCTATATGATTTGTTACAACGATGACCTACCTGTGTTTAATTGGTATAATGCCATGTGCATTGCAAACCATAAACAGCAAAAATTCAGCCCATCCCCTCCTAATCCTACCCAAATTAATGAAGCCATCATTATTTTCTACCACACTATCAAAACATGTCCATAAAGATCATGTTGACATTTCTTTCTTATGATCGTAATCAATGTATGAAACAACATAATTTTGGTGTTATGTAAACAAGGTTTTATTACAAGCTCAAGAGCCGACAAGACAAAGTAAAGGTTACTACAAACCAACTCAAGAGCATATAAACTAGCATAGCTAGTGATCAGATGATACATACGTATAAAGGCCCGGCCTAGAGGGCAAGCTAGAGAAGCCACCGTTTAGGGCCCTAAATTTAGAGGGCCTTTTTTAACTTAAATTTTCGTTATACTTTTAATTAAAACAAAATTATAAACGTTTTTTTTGTAACAATAATATTTGTAAGACATTTTTTCAAAGTCTTTTGTAATTTTTATGGGCATTCTCTTAAAAAATATGTTAATTACTTGTTTTCTTAACCTTAAATTTATAGCTTAAAATTTTAGTTTAGAAAAAAATAAAACTCTAAACGACGCTTCCTTTTCTGTCATCACGTCATTGCCGATTTAGAATATATTTTTTACTCTGGTCTCAATAAGTAATGATATTTTGAGAAAATAGTGTGTGAACCTCGAGATTTCTTTAAAGAATGATATATATTCTGACAAAGTTGGTGATGATTTGTGTATGGAACTAAAAGCTCTATGAGGAGTAATACCAAAAGAGGTTCGAAAGCCTATTGAAGTGTTTAAGTTTTTGAAAAGAATGGAGGGTTATTATCCAAACACTGTAATTGCTTCTCGTTTTATTGACCATTCCGGTATCGGTTGCAACCACATAAAAAAAAAATTCAAAATTGAATGCGGTCTACTATGTCACAAAAGAGATCGAATAGGTTGGCTTTGCTATCGACTGAAACACATATGGTTAAAAAAACCGACTACATGAGTTTAATGAATGATTTTGCATGAAAAATGCAAGAAAACCAATATTTCAAAAGTAAAATTATATTTTATGTTTTTTTAAAACTTTTTTGTTACAAACTATTTGGAATTATGAATGGTTTTATGAAGTTTTATTTTGTTTTTTATTCTTATGACTATTTTTTATGTATTGAAAAATATACGAAAATGACACTTTTTAAAAATTCTGCATGGGGCATTCAAAAACATTGGACCGGCACTGTACGTATATAGTTTCACCCCTAGCTCTGCAGAGCACCATAAAGTGTTTAAAGGGAATAGTAAGTCTTGAGAGCAGATAAATCTCTCTTATTGGCATCTAAGGATGAAAACTTAAAGTAAGCCTCAAAATCAAAAGGCTTATAGAGACGAGGGTGTTCATCATCGACCATCTCCTGAGGGGCATTTATGAGCAGTCCTTCTTTAGGAAGGATGAACAGTCCAGCCGCGTGCCGATCTTTCTTCCCGGTTATAACCACACGGTGAAGCGGAGGAAACACTCCACCATTCAATAGTACCTGTAAACCCATATTTGATGTTGAACAAATAGTTATAGTTTATAAAGGGTGAATCTTGAGACTCAAGGAAGCTTTGATTTTACATGAAAAGAAGCTCCGACTATGATAAGGAAAGAAGAATCTCACAACAAGAAAACAACCGCTATTCCGACGGCCACAACCGTCGGAATTCGGTCGGAAAAGACCCATTTCCGACGTGTTTCTGACGGCTTGGGTCCGTCGGATCTGTCACGTCGGAATTTTAATATCCGTCGGAATTCCGTCTGTTTGTTGCAACGGAAATCCGACGGCAAACGGATATCCGTTTTCCGTTTGAGAATCGTCATTATACCGTCGAAACTTAATTAGACGACGGACGGTTTCGGAGATCCGGTAGTTTCCGAAGGCTTTCCGACGATAAGTAATTTCCGACGGTATACCGAGGGTAAGGTAACAGAGGGAAATCCGACGGATAAACGGCACGACGGTGTTCCGACGGAATGATATACCGAGGGTATACCGACGGAATTCGTATGTTTTTTTAAAAAAATTAAAACTATTTAAATAATTTTAAATCATTAATAAATCATTAAAATCATTAAAAATTAAAATTAAAATCTTAAAAAACCCAAATTAAATTAAAATTGTTTCAAAAGTACATTAAAGTTTTACAATAAATTTTAAAACTAATAAATGTCTATTCCGGCCTACGGGTACGGAAGAAGTCGGTCATCTGATCTTCCAACGCTTTAAAGCGTTTTTCCGACTCCGCCCTATCTCTGTCTCTCTCTTCCTGCATTTGCCTAAGCCGGTCGTGCAGCTCTCGGTTTTCCGCCTCCAACCTGCTAGCACCGCCATATCGAACCGTCGAAACAGACGAGCTACTATCTTCAGGGAGGCCGTATACACGGCCTCTGGTCTTGGGAGTCACCTACGATAAAAAAAAATTATATTTTATAACTTCCTTGTATTAAAAGTAATGTTTAAATTTCTTTAAAAGTTAAACGGTTACTAACCTCGTACGTGAACTCGTTGATCTTCTCCACTGGAACATCGGTTGGCGCCGGAGTTCCTTCCACGATAGGTTGCGATTGCAGGAACTCCTCCTGCCGCCTCTGCACGGCTTCCACGATTTCACGAGCAAGCGGGTCTTGAATTTCACCGGTCTTCTTGTTGGTGTGCGAAACCTTGACCAAATCAAGGTTGGAAGGATAGACACCGATCTGCTGAAACTGTTAACATATACAATTTTATTAGCGAATTTAAAAAAAAAATTTAATTATTAAACTACTTACAATTTTCTGAGCAGGTTGTGGGTCGCCTTTCCCTTCCCCTTCCGGGTGCTGTTGCGGTTAATGGAGTGTTTCTCGGAGTCCGCCCGAGTTGCCTCTAGTTCCCAATGTCGAAGTAGTCCAGCCCACATCTCTTGTTTATATTTGAAAACTTTAGGCACCTTCCCGTATTTATACCACGAGTCTTTCCACTCGTTGATCTTCCACAAGAACTTCCTCGCAGCCTTTGTGTCGAATTCCTTTCGGACCATCGATGTGAGCGGTGGGTCCCACGTAAAATCTTGCTGCAAAAAAAACACCATATTCCCGCATTAGTAATTAAAATGTGAGTGATATAGAAAATATATTTGAAAAAAATAAAATAAAATCATACCGCAAATTGTCGGAACCAAGTGTCCCGGTCCTCCAATGGCATGTCGGTGTATGTGGGATACGGTTTAGTGAGCATGGAATTCATCATTTCGTTGATAGAACTCGTAATACCGTTTCCCGAGTATTGGAACCTATTAAAACATTTAGTTAAATATTTATCTAAAATTATTAAATCCACTACATGTTTAAATAAGACTTACCAGGTCGTGTTAGGTGCCGGGTCTGGATGTAGACGCGTCAACCTATCACGTCCGGGTTGCGCCACAAACTACTCGATGGTCATCGAGGTGGGAGCTGAGTGGGCTGTAGGCGGGGGCTGAGACATGTATTGGGTCTCCAAGTCGGGACTATCCTCGGGGATAACCGTCTCACTCGTAGTCCGACCTCCCCTACTGGAACTCCCACCTCCTCTAGAGTTATGAAACTGCCCATAATTCCTACGATTTCCATGATTCTAAGATTTAGATATTTCGGGATTTAAGGAATTTGTAATGTGTAGGAATTTGTGATTTTGAAATTTTGGGATTTAGTTAATTGGAAATTTAGGATGATGGGAATTAAGGATATTGGGGATTGAAGAGTTTTGTAGTAAATGAATTTAATTCAATTGGGATTACATGGTTTTGTGATTTGCAATTTTAAAATTTAAGTAATCTGGGTTTTTTTTATATTATATATTCATAAATCGAAGTTCATGGATTTAAGTTTTGTTTGATGTACGGGATTTAAAGTTTTAAATTTTTTTTTTTTTAATTGTTAAATTTTTTTTATTAACATTAATTTTCCAAATTTTTTAAATTTGTAAAAAATTTCTAAATTTGAAGTCTTTAACTGCTTTAAAGGTTTAAATTTGTTTAATGTTTGAATTGGTAAACATTTTTTATTAAAATTAATATGACAAATTTTTAAAAATTGTTAAAAAATTTGTAAATATGAAGGATTTAAAGGTTTAATTTTTTAAAAATTGTTTAAAATTCTGAACATTAATTTGACAAATTTTATTAACGTAAAAAAATTATAAATTTAAAATTTTAAATTGTTAACGTTATAAACTTTAAAATTTATAAAATAGTAAATTTGAAGGATTTAAAGATTTAAATTTTATTAATTTTAAATAGGTTTAAATTGTTTTATTAATGTTAAAAAAATTTTAATTTTGAAGGATTTAAAGGTTTAAAATATTAAAGTTATAACTTTTAAATTTATAAAATTTTAAATTGAAGGATTTAAAGTTTCAAAATTTATTATTTATAAATAGGTTTATAATTTATCCTCATGAACCCTAAAATTTCTTAACAATCAAAAATCCTCATGAACCTTATTTCTTAACATTCTACAAACCTAATTTCTTAACATTCTATTAATCCTCAAGAATAATTCGAATTTCTCAACATTCTACAATCCTCATAAACCCTAAAATTCTAAAATTCTAAAATCCTCAACAACAATTTTGGAAAAAATCTATAAAATTATGTAAAACTTACATAATTTTTGATTTGGTTGAAGAATGTGAGGATTGAACACGGAGGAGCAGTTTTGGCGGAGAAACGGCGGAGAAACGGGAAGGAATCGCCGGAGAAACGGAGGAGAAGAAAATTTTATTTGCAGATCTGTCCGGGGAAGACGAAGACTGTGGATTTATAACAGAGCCCGACGGCAGGCAGACGGCATTCCGACGGTTATTAAAAATTCTGACGGTAATGCCGACGGTTTTCCCGCGTTGACGAAGATTACGAAGTCTTTTGGCGGCTGGTCAAATTAGGGTTTCCGTCGGTAGACCGTCGGAATTTAAGACGGAATTCCGACGGTCATTTTTTGAAAATATAAAATTTTACATTTTTTTAGATATTTTCACGTCAAAATAAATCCCGTTCCATTATATCCCCGATCCTATATTCCCGTTCCCTTTAGTTTTTTCTATGTTCAATTGCATTTTATTTATTTAGACATTTAGACATTTTATCTATGTTTACTTAATAAATTTGGTAAAAAAATCTTTTAATTTTGAATCCCCGAATAAATACGTCTGATTTTTCGAATTGGTGATGTTATTTTGTAAACATTATCATATATTTTATACAACTCTTATAATTCCTTTACACTCTTATAATTCCTTTACAAAAACTCTTATAATTCCTTTACAAAAACCTTATAATCAAATTTAAAATCTTATTACTATAAATTAAAATCAAACACCGTCGGAATGCCGTCTGAACTTTAAGACGGAATTCCAACGGTGTTTGATTTATTTTTAAATTTTAATTTCTCGGAACAAGAAAAAATTAATTTAAAATCAAATACCGTCGGAATTCCGTCTTAAAGTTCAGACAGAATTCCGACGGCTATAATTTATTTTTTAATTTTAATTTCTCGGAACAAAAAAAAATTAATTTAAAACGTAAACCATCGGAATACCGTCTGAACTTTAAGACGGAATACAGACGGTGTTTGATTTTTTTTTTCCTTTCAAAATATATGATAAGGTTTTAAATTTGATTATAAGGTTTTTGGAAAGGAATTATAAGATTTGTATAAAATATATGATAATGATTAAAAATAACATTATCATATTTTCTATATAATTAAATATATAAATTGATGTAACACCAATATTTCATAATTTTAGTTACTTTTGTTTTGTAATGATTTGCGTATCAATTTATGTAATTAAATATTTTGAAAGGTATTTCACTTATATAACACCAATATTTCATAATCATTAAAAGGAAATATAACACATGAAAACATTATACGATCGTAAAATAGATACTGGATCATTATTGAACATAAAAGCAACATAAAGTTGTTATCATTAAATTATTCTTATTTGTGGACGAGTTGGATGTTTAGTCTTCATCAGAGTCTGAAACTGTTTCATACTCGTACCCAGTAGTTCCTCCATCTTCCGCCTGGATGGTAGATCCTTCCTTTGGTTGGTATTCAGCAATAATCGAATTAGCACCGATTATCTGTTTCAAAAACGAATTTAGTTAAGCATTCCCATAAATATTTATAAATGTATATATGGTGTATCTACCTTAACAATGTTCCGCTCTGTGATGTTCAGGTACTTTGGGTTCCTATCAAAACGGCAAACGGTAACATTCTTCAGGATTACCACCGCACCTACACCAGTGGTGAGTCTGTACTCGTCCTTCTTGAAGATGTTATGGTGCATGGTTCCCTCGATTTTTCCTGAAGGATCTTTTAAGGTTACAAGCAAATCTCCTTGGTCATTGGGGGTTAAACTAGAGAGCATAGCCACAATCTGATAATAAAATATATAGAATATACTTGTCAGGTAAATTGTATGTCTAAATGTTAATAAAATATGTTGCAAAACGTAAACCTTTTTGACTTTATAAAATTGTGAATGCGGGGATTTAATTTCTGCAACCTGGGTCCAGAATGGTGTGCTTCTTTTGTTAGAAGAACCTACATGAAAATGAATGGTAGATTTAGTATTTTTCAGCTACAATCATTATTGTAAAAGTAAAACCGGTAATTATATATATATATATATACCTTCACGGATTATGTAATCGATAGTAGAAGTCCACCGAGGACTACTAAAATCTTGGTCCTCCTGTGGTGCCTCATTCATGACCTCACGAATAAAATCTTGTGTTGGGCGTGGCTGAGAACTTTCACCTCGCATCACCTTTGCATCATGAGACCTCTTTCGAAACAGGCCTCGCCGTACAACTTGGCCAGGTCCCGGTATTACGGGCGTTTGGTTCTGGGATTGTTGAGTTGGATGGAGTGAAATAGTCGGTTCAACATTAGTAACATTTAAGTTATCGTAAGGAGGGCTTGAAGGAACAAGAGTTGTGGCTAGAGGGTTATGACCGGGGGATCGGTTTTGCATATAGTAATTCCACAGATCTTTGTTTGCCATTACGCAATTGAATTTTTCTATGTTATGACTTGATGGTTATAATTTTGTTATGAATGCAATGAAAAAATGTGCAAACTTATGTAGAACGGATATCCGTCGGATTTCCGTCAGAAAACCGTCTAAACACTCCGACATAAGACCCCACCAATCCCTTCCGCGACTGCAGACAATTTATTAGCCACTCAAACTTTGCCGACATCGGAAACCGTCTACAATCCGTCGGAAAGCCGTTACATAATTGTGACGACATAGCTCCGTCAGAAATACGTCGGTACAGCTGACCAATCAAACTTTGCCGACATCGGAAACCGTTTGCAAGCTGTCAGAAATCCGTTAAATAATTCTGACGACATATATCCGTCGGAAATCCGTCGGTACAACTGACCAATCAAACATTGCCGACATCAGAAACAGCCCGCAATCTGACGGCATACGGGCGGTTTATACAGTCAAGTACAACTATAAATAGACCTTATGGAGTGTATATCTTTTACACCTCTCTATAACAAAAAAATATGTCTTCTAGCTCTCCTAATCAAGACGCAAGAACAACATCCGAGCCTAATTTTTTTTATGTCCCAAAATACTCTTGGGAAACCGAATCTCAATGCGACGAATTCACTCAAGAAATTCCCACTTACTCGTGTGAATTTGATACGTGCTCACCAATCCAAAAAGAAGATTCCACATCAACAGTAGTGCCTGACAGCCAGTGGTCGCCAAACATCCACCACGCCAATCCAATCGAAGTCGAACAACCATGTGACTTGGTGGAAAAGTCTGATACTTACGGTGCAAGTACTTCAAACGTATGTAAGGATCAGTCGTATGATTTTGAATTCGCCCAAAGCCCTGAAAAGCCAAACTTAAATTTAGATATTGATGCAATCAAAAGTGAATTGTGCGGCGGATTTATAGATTGTGCACAAAAGGATCATTACTATGATTTTGAATTCGCCCAAAGCCCAGACAAGCCAAACCTAAATTTAGATGTTGATGCAATAAAAAGCGAATTGTGCGACGGATTTGTAGATTCTCAAGAAAAGAAAATAAAGGGAAAGCACATCAGGAAATGGTTCTAACAAATGGTAAGTTCGGAGTGGAAACTGACATATGATTGTAAAATGAGGAGTTTATTATGTACTTGTGTCGTAACGGTTGTGTGTTAAAAATTTCAAACTCTCTAATGTAACTGTTAACGTTTATTTCATCTGTTTTAAATTTTATGTTCCAATAAATGTAATGTTTCATTGGAATTGCAATAACATTAGTTATCTTTAATTACTCATCGTCCATGACTATATATATAGTATTAAATAATATGATATATGGAACACACAATTGTGAGAGAACAACATGCATTAATAAGCAAATTTTTATTCCCAAATAATTATTCTGAATCTTCGGAGAAACCTTCACTAGGGATGGAGTCTGAATCGTCGTCAAATTCTCCACGTGTTTCCTCTTCGTCCGAATGCACTTGATCATCCCCGACATAATTAGGATCAATGACAAGGTCGATGTTATCCATCTCCTCAACCGGTGACATTTGTACACTTCTCGATGGTTGTAGAGCATCATGTTCTGGAACTCCAAAGATTTTTCCTCTAGGGTTTATTGTAGTTATTGTGATCCATGGATCTGTACGGTAGGCAACTCGAGGATATGGAATGTTGCAAACCTAATAATAATTAGTGGTTATTGATAATATACATGAACAAGAAACCTTAACAATGAGTAAGTAGGTAAACATATTACTGTATTGATACCTGGTCTGCTTGAGACGCAAGGATAAATGGATCGTAATACTGTAGTTTCCAGCTTGAATTAATCGAAATAACACCAAGAGGGTCAACTCGAACCCCTCGACCATTGGATGGGTCATACCAATCGCACATAAACACAATGCACCGGAAATCCAACATTCCTGGATAGTGGATTTCCAAGATTTCTTTTAAAATCCCATAGCACATCGTATCACCGGATTGCGCCAAAATACCACAGTCTGAAGTTGACCTTTTACGTCCTTCCTCACGGATCCTGAACGAATATCCCCTAGTACAAAACCCGCGATATGAAGTCGCGGTGCTGAGTAACCCATGAACAAACTCAACTAACCATGTCGGGACATCTTCACCACGTGCTATACAGTCAGACACCTACAAAATGATATAAGTAAGATATAAGTAACATATGAACGTGAAAACATGGAAAAGTAAGAGTAAGTAATTATCTTAAACTTACATAACATGGCAACCACCCCAGAAATTCTTCATCTTTCAAGACAGCTAGTTCGGCATCTGTCTTATCAGAATGGTATTCACGGGCGAGAGACATGTAGATCCTGTAACATAACAGTTGTTAGTTGATGAAGGCATATATATATTTCCATAAATTTGCCATAAAAACTTATATACCTTTCGTACTTCAAAATGTCGTCACAGTTTATGAGGATATACGTATGCAAATGTGTGACCTCTTGTTGTGATAGTCTGCGTTTCTTTCCTTTTCCAATTGGTCGACCAACTTGGGCAAACAACTCAGGTACAACCACGGCATAGACAGCTTTCTCACCTCCATCATCATGTCTGGCAGGACGTCTCGCCTTAGTACGAGCTTCCGATGGAAAGTAAGTTTCGGCAATGTGTGAGATTTCTTCGTTTAGGCTTTGTTGAACAATAGATCCCTCAACCCTGCTCAAATTTGTTACCTTTTTCTTCAGGTGGAACATATAACGCTCGAACGGATACATCCATCGGTATTGAACAGGGCCTCCTAAGGCTGCTTCTCGTGGGAGGTGAATAGTTAGATGTTCCATAACGTCAAAAAAGGACGGTGGAAATATCTTCTCAAGATTACAAAGGAGAGTCGGGATATTGTCCTCCAAGTTACGTATCCCGTGGACGGTAAGCGTTCTTGAACATAAATCTCGGAAGAATGCACCAACTCCTATGAACGAAAATTAAACAAGTTAGCTAGTACATATATAGTAATATTATGGTAGTAAGAAACTAATGGGAGTACGAAATATACCTCCAATTGCTTGGTGGATTGGTTGTGGAAGAAGATATGCAAATATAAATGGAAGAAGACGCTGCATCACGACATGACAATCATGACTCTTCATTCCTATAAAATTGCCTTCCGTTGAATCCACGCAATTACGTAGATTAGATGCGTAGCCGTCTGGAAATTTGACAAAATTTTTGAACCATTCAAAAAATACTTCTTTATGGCCTGCGTCTAACCGGTACGGAGGCATCGGTAATCTATCGTTAGAAACATGAAGAGATTCCCTTGAACAAACCAATGGCAAGTCTAACCTAGACTTCCTGTTGTCTTTTGTCTTCCCTGGAACGTTTAAGATGGTGTTCATGATGTTGTCAAAGAAATTCTTTTCAACATGCATGACATCTACATTATGGCGCAGTAGATGGTCTTTCCAGTAAGGCAAATCCCAAAAAATACTCTTCTTGTGCCAATTGTGATATTGTCCACAACCGTCGATGGGGTAATGGCCATTACCCCCACATTCAGGAGTTCGCTCTGCACCAAAATCTCGTAACTGTTCTAATATGCTGCGACCATCTATCTCAGGAGGTGGACCATGTAACACTTGTACATTCTTCTTGAAATGTCTTCTAGACCGACGATATGGATGGGTTGACGGTATAAAACACCTATGGCAATCAAACCATGAAGTCTTCCTTCCGTGCTGCAAGTGGAATGCTGAAGTATTGTCTTGGCAATAAGGACATGCCAATCTTCCATGCGTTGTCCATCCAGACAACATACCGTATGCCGGAAAATCGCTTATGGTCCACATAAGAACCGCTCGCATGTTGAAATTCTGCTTGATTGAAATGTCAAATACCTCGACACCATGCTCCCACAACATCTGTAACTCATAGATCAATGGTTGGAGGAATATATCGAGTGACCGTCTTGGATGATCAAGCCCGGGAACTAGAATTGAGAGAAACAGGAACTCTTGCCGCATGCACATAGAAGGAGGCAAATTGTAAGGTGTTACGATGACCGGCCACAATGAATATTTTCTTCCATGCTTTCCAAATGAGTTGAAACCATCGGTGGATAAGCCGAGGTATACATTCCGTCGTTCATATGCAAAATCTGGATATACGGATTGGAAGTGCTTCCACGCTTCCGCGTCTGAAGGATGTGTGATATCTCCATCTTGACTATGCTCTGCATGCCATCTCATAGCCCTAGCAGTGCGGTCTGATTCGTACATCCTCTTCAACCTCTCCGTTAAGGGTAAATACCACATTCGTTTAAATGGAATCTTCGCCCTCCCACTTGTGTCCTGGAACCGTGGTTTGTGGCAAAATTTACATTTATTTCGGTTCTCGTCTTCTCTCCAGTATATCATACAGTTGTCGATGCACACATCTATAACCTCGTAGGGCAAACCAAGACCGGCAACAAGTTTTTGGATCTCGTAGTATGATCCGGGGGACAGATTATCTTCTGGCAAAATATCTTTCACGAACTCGGCAAATGCATCAACACATTCTTCGGACAAATTGTAATCAGTCTTCAAGTTCATCATCCTAGTAGCAGCAGATAGCGGTGAATGACCATCCCTACAACCGCTGTATAGTGGTTGCTTTGATGCGTCTAACATTTCGAAAAACCTTTGGGATTCTAAATTAGGTTCTTCAACCCTATCACCCTCATGATACCCACCCGACTGCAAATTCTCTCTAAACGCATCGTTAACCATCGCAACCGTACTTACCCCAACATCTACTTCCGGTGTACATTCTCCTACGCTATCCGGAAAATAAGGTGCATTACTACTACTACTACCATATTCATAATTGGTTTCTCCATGTAAAAACCAAACCTTATATCCCGGCCTAAATCCATATATATATAAGTGATTCCAAACTTTACTAACCGAACCACAAATTCTATTACAGCAATTAGAACAAGAACATTTGATATCCTGACCTTTCTTGGCCGCCTCTTGATTTCTAGGTAACTGCATGAACTCGCAAATACCTTGAGCGTATTCAGTCGTTAATAAGTTCGACCCCTCTTCCATCATTGGCACGTCCATCCATGACCGAAAATATGAAGAACTCATCTCTCAAATTTTTTAAGTTTGGTTTTCAGATGTTGGTATAATGAACGTTGGAAGAAATGTGCAAACTTATGTAGAGGGGATTTCTGTCGGAAATCCTTTGGAAATCCGTCAATACATCCGACATAACACCCCACCAATCACATCGGCCACCGCAGACGATATGTCAACCATTCAAACTCTGCCGACATCGATAACCGTCCGAATTCCGTTGGAATGCCGTCGGAAAATACCGATTGATAATGACCGTCGGAAAACCGTCGGTTATTTCCGACGGTTGTCAGACGGAATGCCGACTGGAATGGCATTCCGTCGGAAAACCGTCGGTTATGTCCGACGGTTGTCAGACAGCATGCCGACCAAAACGATTCCCTCGGACATAACCGACGGTTTTCCGACGGAACAAAAATTTCCGTCGGAATTTACCGTGTTTTCTTGTAGTGTCTTGAGATGGCTTAGCTTTGATCCATTCTTCACCATCTTTGGTTTTGATCTCCAAGCCATCTACTACGTCGTTTTGGCAAAGTATGGTGAGGAAATTTCTATCGATATGAGGGTCAAGGCCTAGTTTCTCCTCTGTGTTATCGCCAAGTCCTCTATATTTACAGAAACGGAAGTGGTTCTTGGTAGAGTTAAGATGCTCCTCAATGTATTTCTCGAGCCCGAAACTCTCCATGATCATTCTTCTCACCTTGACGTCTAGTGCTATTAACTTCTCAGCGAATGACTGAATATTCTTGCTGCAAGAACATAAACAAATATAGAACATAATAAATGATACCGTGCTTTTTCATATAAACACACCATGCAATTGTCACTTTGTTTTAAAATCAAAACACATGAAGTATAGTACATATTGGTGAATCCAGACTATGTAAACAACCTCGGCTACAATCTAAACAAGTGAGTTTTTAGGTTTTAGGGCAGAAGGACTCAAAAAACTTAAGAACAAAATATAAGGTTTCCAAAGAGATTTAGTATTTGATGAAGTTGCGGATAATTTATTTGGTCCAACATGTTACATTTTTATACTCTTTTGAGTCGGTTGAATAAACTCTAGAAATATATAGAAAATATCCTAAATGTCGAGATTCTCTCAATATACTAGTCTACTTTTACTTATTTTTCAGGTATTCCAAGGTCCGCAGACTGATGGGCACGTAAAGATTCAAGTACTTGGTTCTTTTTAAATATTAATTATTGATAATAATGGGAGAATTAGTCTTTCTAATATTTAGGACCTTATCTTCCCACTTTCCCATTTCCTTGTTACTAGTTACGTGATTAACTTCTTCCTTGTATTTTTTCTATTTAAACTAATGAAAAACCAAAAATAGGTAGTCTTATATACCCAAAAGAATGTGTGTTCTTGTTATAAGTTTTGTTCTTGATCCACAATTGATTATTTTCTATTTGGGACCTTAACAATTGGTATCAGAGCATGATTTGTTTTTGATCCGGACCACTTTGTGGTATCAAAAACATCAAATTTTTCATCTTCCTTGTTATTAGTATTCATCGCGAATCAACGATTATCAAGAACCCTCGACGAGCGGCTATTCTTCGGAATCAACAGTTATCGGGATCTATCAAATTTCTATTTCGTTTTTTCTTTCTTTATATAAAAAAAAATACTTCTTTCATTTTTTTTCCGTTACATTATTTTGGTTCATTATTTTTTGTTTTGAAAAAAAAAATATATTACCATCATTTATTATTTGGTCTGTTGATTATTCTTATTGTTTCTTTTCTTCCGTTGTGTTTCTAAGAAAATAATTAGTCTCCTTTCATCTCAATGACTCCTCCGGATCTGCTTGAAACACCATTGCTATTACGTTCTCTGTGCATCAAAGTTTTGAAGGTTTTCAAGAAAAAAAATTGTGATGTGTTGGAAGGACAAGCCAATTATAGAGGCAACTTGGAAGGAATATGAAAGAAAGTGCTGTCAAGATTCCCTCATTGGTCTCTGAACCTTGAGGACAAGGTTCTTTGAAAGGTGAGAGTATTGATGGGCACATAAAGATTCAAGTACTTGGTTCTTTTAATATTAATTATTGACAATATATAATGGGAGAATGAGTCTTCCTAATATTTAAGACCTTATCTTTCCACTTTCCCATTTCCTTGTATTGTTTCTATTTAAACTAATGAAAAACCAAAAAGAGGTAGTCTTAACTATCCAATAGAATGCGTGTTCTTGTTCCAAATTTTGTTCTTGATCAACAATTGATTAGTTTATATTTGGGACCTTAACACAGACTATATTGACCGAAAACAACATATATACTTCAATCTACCTTTCCTAGTCCTGAGACTATATTTGGATTGGTTTAGTCCCGGGTCGGATCATGATAATGGATGTTACACCCGGTACCGCCACATATATTTCTTTTAAATCATAATTAAGACAAACATATATAAGAACGAGAACCTGAAAGTGATGTTGCCTTGAGGCCAAAGCTTGTGGGTCAAGTCATCGACAACCTTAGGATTATCTGCACCATCAATACTATTATAGGTTTGTGGCCTTAATTAATTAAACAAGTTTCTACTCTACGTTGTTAATTTTGTAATATAAAAAAGACTCTAGGCGAGAAAAAAAATGAGAAAACGCGTTGTGCCAGTTGGTTAAATTAACCGACCAAAATGACATCACGTTGTACCAGTTTTTTTCGTCAATGTTTATTGAGGCCTTCGAATCGTTTTCTATGCAATTTGAGAGGTGATTTGTGAAAAAATACTAAGATTTTAGGATTAATTTGTTGAATAGCCAAAAAAAAAATTATAATTCAAAATATAACCAAAAGTGGTATATATGGCAATATTGTAGACTTTAGATCTAGGGTTTTTGGTTATAATTTGAGTTATAATTTTTTTTGTTGGTTATTTCACAAATTCACCCTAGGTTTTATCTCCACAATTATTCTTACCAAAAAAATGTGACATGGCTAGAAAAAAATGACATGGCAAATTTGTTAAGGAATTTCCAATTTAAAATTTGAATTAATCATACAATATCTTTGATATTAAAATTTCTATAAGTACATTTTCTTTACAAACTTAATTTGAAGATGCTCCACTACTATGTTTTGTGAATATATACATACACGTTTTTGTTTTCAACACAAACAAAAATTTGAAAATGTCAATAATAATTCAAAAAAAAAAAAAACGAAAAAGTCTCTTTAAACTAATTTTTTGATAATTTTCATATTTTATATACACATGAACATTTTTATAATTTACGTAAATTATTTGGCTATGTTTATTTAAACCATACATCCAAATTTAGTTATGTTTATTCACGAATATAAATTATTTGGATTAAACCCAATTAAAATTTTTTATAACTATAATGAACGTTTTTTAATTCATTTAATATTCAAAATATTAAATAAATTTAATCCGCATATAATGCTGGGAATCACCTAGTATCTTATTATATAAAGTTGCGACATTTTTTTAATATTGTTTAGATAATGACATGTGTCAATATCCTAATATGAAAAATAATTTTGTTTAGGATAGGATTCATTTTTTTAGATTATGATATGTGTTAAAATTTAAATTTTTTTAAAAAATATAATAAAAATAGAAGAGAAATTTTGAGATATGTCACACTTCCTATACCACTTTTCAAACATGCCACTATTTTTAAATCATTACAAACATGCCACTGTTTTAAATATTACAAACTAGATCTGATTTTTTTTTCTCTTATCCAGGTTTTGTTTCTCTCTTCCCCTTTACTAGATTTCATATTTCTCTCTCATCCAAATCTCGCTATCATAAGATCGGATCTCACTGTCACTGAATTCGATTCTCGTTGTCTATGATTTCATTATTTTCGATCTCTGTCGCGATTTCCTCTAAAAAGATTTGAAAAAGTGTTGTTAATGAGGAAGAACATGGATCTAAGATTGGATCTAGCAAATTTCGGAAAGAAGAAGAAGAAGAAGAAGAAGAAGAAGAAGAGGAAAATTAGATCTCAAAACAAATTCAAACACACAAACGACCGTAAATTTTGATGTTTGGATTAACTATAGGGTATAGGAGGGGGGATGTGGGGATGTGGGGGTAAGGTTTTCATTTACATTTATAAACTGTTTAAAAAAATTATAATGTTTTTAAAAGGTTTAGAAAAACTGTTTAAAAACCTTATAAAACTATTTTAAAATTTAAACAGTTTTATAAGATTTTTAAACAGTTTTATAAATCTTATAAAATTGTTTAAATAACTTTTAAAACTTTTTAAATAGCTTATAAAACTGTTTAAATGGCTTCTTATAAACCTTTTTAAAATCTTATAAAAATCATATAAACCTTCTAAAAACCTTATAAATTATTAACTATTTAAAAAAATTATAAAACTGTTTAAAAAAATTATAATGTTTTTAAAAGGTTTAGAAAAACCTTATAAAAAAATTTTAAAACAGTTTTATAAGATTTTTAAACAATTTTATAAATCTTATAAAATTGTTTAACTAACTTTTAAAACTGTTTAAATAGCTTATAAAACTGTTTAAATGGCTTCTTATAAACCTTTTAAAAACCTTATAAATTATTAATTGTTCAGCTTTTAATGACAGATACATAACTCTTATAAAACCGTTTATAAAAAACGAAAAAAGCCTAAATCAGTAATAAGATACATAACTCTTATAAAACTGTTTTAAAAGTTTATAAAAAACAGAAAACCCAAAAAAACGCTGAAAAGAACATCAAAAACAGATTTGACCTAAAAATAACCAAAATTCAGATCTGCAACCAAAATCGAGCAAAAAAGCCAGATCTGTAATCGAAACTGAATAAAAATCTCAGATTTGTATCCAAAATTGAATCTAAAAAAACAAAATCATGGATTATACATGTTCTTCTTCTTCCTTCTTCGTCTTCTTCTTCTTCTTCTTCTTCCAATCCAGGAAATCAAAATTGATTTAAGGAATATACAGAGATTTACATAAATGAAAGAGAATCGAAAATCCTAGATCTATCATCGATGCGTTTGCGTCCAATGGAGTTAAAGACAGAATCGAAAACTCTAGATCCATAAACCAAATCCGATTTGTAATATCAAAGAAGAGAATTTTGTGAGAGAAAATGTTTTGGATTTGGAAGTTGAGTTCGTGAGAGAGATGAGAGAGAAAGTGAGATGTGTTTTTTTTTTTCATTTAATAAGTGAACAGTGACACGCTCGTAATGATTTTGTGAACAGTAACATATTTGATTAAATTTTTGCTATGTGTGGTATATTTGCAATTGCCCCTAAATAGAAAAGTATCAAATTATTATTATCAAATAACTCAAATTGTAACAAAATTCTACAAACACCAAAAATAATTAGAAAAAGAAGAAAATTTTTAATAATCTAAACTTTTCAGAGGAAAAAGAAAAATTGTCTAGTCTAAACACGTTGAAAAAATTGTAACTTATAAGGTCATGACATGTGTATAATATTGACCAAGAGGGTGTCGAACGTTGTTGGTGTCGCTCGACACGCATCTCTGTTGATCTGAAACTTGCATGTGTTACATCGTTGTAATATGTGTTTGCTTGAACTGGTATTGAATGGTTTATCTGAGCCTGAGTGATACGCCGTAGGTGGTGTGACCGGCTCACTAAGTATTTGTTAAATACTTACGCAACTCTTTGTTTCATGTGTTGCAGATAAAAAGAATGTGTGATCGCGGAATCATGGCGTAGGAAGAGGATGATTAGGATTTTATTTGCATGTTTATTGCTAGTAGAACATGGTGTTTAGGTTGTTAGAATTATTTGGTTGGATTTATGGAATTATGGAATTGTTATTGGTTAGAATTGTTAATGGAATTATTTGGTTTTAAATTGATTTGTGTTTTCCGGTAGTTTGCTTATTGTTGAATTAATCATTGAGAATTAATAATTATGAGATTATTAATTCGGATTAATTATTAAAAAAAAAAACTTGGTTGTTTCAACATAAGTCTACCGAGCGTAGAAACACGTTTCTACTTATTCTCAATTTTCTAAAATCGCGAAGAGCCATTTTTCACCACTTAGTCTCATTCTACCAAGCGCATATATTACCTTTCTGCTCTATAATTCTACCAATATAAAACCATCTACTGAATAGTAGAATGTACTTTCTGTGTAGTTAATAACCATTTCCCTAAATTTAGGAGTGAATATTTTCTTTCCTAAAATAAATATTTGTAAATATATAATAAAATTTTGTAAATATTACGTAAAGATTTTTTACATTATTAACGTTTTTGAAAATATTTATATGATTTTTTATTTATCAACGTTTTGTAAATATTTTGTAAATAACAATTTTACATTATTATTTACATTATTTATTTTTTAAAATAAACGTAATTTTAATTTTTGGTTTTCAGTTGTTTCGGAACTGGTTTTTCTTATTTTTAAATTTTCTAGATATTTGATTTTATTCAGTTTTCTTTCTGATTTTTTAATTACTGAAAAAATTAAAAAATTATGAAATTAAAGACATAATTGGGATTTAGAATTACATAATCCTAATGAGATATTTCTAAACACAATAAATTCCATTAATGAAACATTGTACAAATCAATTTAGCCTAAATTAGCAATTCTCCCTTAATAGAAACTATTCCGCAATGGAAGTATAAGACAATGGCCGAGACAATTATTTGTGCGTGATGGAAGAAAAAATACAATAATTTTGGTCTGGAATGAAATAGAATTAATGTAAAATTTAATGCTGTTACATTATATTTGGTCCAAACGTGGGTTTATATACAAACACATATGCCATGTTTGCATTCGTAGTTCGACATCTTTTTAATAAACAAACAATAGGGAATACAAGTAATTTGACGTTGACAGTGTACGCCTTAGGTTCAATCAAACGTCCCACTGATTCCACCTTCTTAATTATATCTTACCTACAAAAATACCTTATGCAAACCAATGTTTTTCTCCTAACACACAACTTAAACCTTTGGAAAAATCAACCCTAATCACTTGATGGCAAGATATTTGTCGCAACCACCGTCGCTAAATGATCCCAACACAGTGGATGACCTGGAAACTGTACTGTCCGATTAACTTACAAAAAAAAAAAAAAAAATCAAAACTACTCAAATGAAAATCTCAGAAACAACTATCAACCCAAGTAAACAAAACATACTGTCTAGTTATCCTCATGGGACTTTTTATTAAGCACAGGAACCCTCCAAACTGTATTCTTGCATGATCCAACTAGTTTTAACGCCGTTTGGTTGTTTTCCAATGGGGATTCAATAATCTCAGGATCCCCACTGGTTTTGATAGTGATTTCAGCAAAAAAACTCCATAGATAGGTTTCAAGTTATAAGCAACAACACCTCCTTCACTCAAATAGCATAACTCTGTCACGGAGACACCAACACCAACGTTATCTTCGGATATTTCAAGACTCTGTGTCGCCGGAGGGAAACGAAACAACGTTCCCAAAGAGAGACAACTACGGCGACAGATGAATAAGGGTTTTCCTCTCTGTATCATATAAGTGCACCTAAAAAATGAAAACTAGATTAAGCCTTAAACCAATTAGGCAAATTGTACAAAAATGTATACTTATTGCATAGATTTGTATATTTTCTCTAATACATTAACTTAGTAAAGATTTGACTTTTTTAAAACATCCAAATTGGCAAACTAGAGTATTAACGAGATTGACATCCAACAATGACTAAGTAAAAATTTAGTTAGAGGAAAAGACATGTTTCCTAAACACAAGGATATTGAGTACATTGCCAATTTTTTCACAAAAAAAAAAAAAAAAAATGTACATTGCCATTTCTTACATCTATTCTTCTTACATCTTTATATACAATAGACTAAAAAGTTTGTGTGAAAACAAACCATTAACAATTAAGTTTTTGTGATCATTGTAACAGGAGAGATGAGTACTCAACGAGAACAACAACAACAACAACAAAATCTTCCTCGTCCGAATCAATTTGATGAATTGTCTTCGATTTTTTATCCTCAACATCAAGAACAAAATCTTCCTCGTCCGAATCAATTTGATGAATTGTCTTCGATTTTTTATCCTCAACAAGAAACAACAAGAGTTGGTGATTCCACTAACGTCCACTCTCTTAATTCCAATAGTTTTCTGTTGGTTTCTTGTCTTTCAATTTTTTTTCATTAAGAAAATAAATAAATAAGATGACAATTTATAATAAGTGATGGCTTATAAGTTTCTCTATAAGAACATGAAACTGAAATTTAATTTTTATGCATTTCTAATCTATTAACTCGAAATTAGTATACAATCTCTACCCCTTCCATACAATTGCATGTTATTATGTTCCAACGTATTCCTTATTTCGTCAGAAATATGAATCTCATATAACATATTTTACGATTTTTTTCTTCTTGTAAAAGCATACAAATGCTCAATACACGTCGTGTACAAACAAATACTACTCCCTCTATTCGGAAATATAGGATATTTAAAGAGTTTTTTTTTGTTAATATAAGATGCTTTCACCATTATTTTTCTATTGAATAAAATGTTTTAGGGTAGATGAAACTAATGTTTTATTTCAAAAAACAGTAAAAAATTAATAATTTTTTAATTGGAGTGCATAAATAAATCTTAAACACCTTATAATTACAAAAAGAAAGTATTACCATAAAACCTTGGCGAAAACGAGTCAATTTTACAAAAATGTGTCTAATATTGAAGGGAAAAAAAATCAATTATCTATCTTGAATCACTCAGCTCTCTGACGTATCAAAAATTAACACTACAAGAAAACAGGCGATGTTCCGACGGCCTAAACCGTCTGAATTCCGTCGGAATTGCCCCTTTTCCGATGGCATTCCGACGGGATTGGTCCGGCAAGTACCGACGGTGTCAGACTTCCGGCAAGTACCGACGGTACAAGAATACCGAGGGAATTCTGACGGTTTTCGTTATTTTGTACCAAAAATTAATAATAATTAAACAATTTAAAATAAATGAAATATAATAAAACATTTAAAAATATATTAAAAATTAAAAAAAAAACTGATTAAATTAAAATTGTTTTAAAAGTATTTTAAAGTTTTACATTAAATTTTAAAACTTTAAAAGGCCTATTCCGGCCTACAGGTACTGAAGAAGACGGTCATCTTCTGTTCCAAAGCTCGAAATCGTGCCTCCGCCTCTGCCTTATCTCTCTCTCTCGCTTCCTCGGCCTCCTTCTTATCTGTCTCTCTCGCTTGCTCCACTGCCTAAGCCGCTCGGTCAGCTCTCGGTTTTCTGCCTCCAATCTGCTACCACCGCCATAACGAACCGACGAAACGGACGAGCAACTATCTTCAGGGAGGCCGAATATACGGCCTCTGGTCTTGAGAGTCGCCTACGATAAAAAAGAAATTAAATCTTAGAACTTAGGTGTATTAAAAGTTATTTTGAAATTTGTTTAAAAGTGACACGGTTACTAACCTTGTAGGTGAACTCGTTGATCTTCTCGTATGGAACTTCGGTGGGCGCCGGAGTTCCTTCCTCGATCGGTTGCGATTGGAGGTACTGCTCCCCGAGCCTCTCCACGGTCTCCACGATTTCACGAGCAATGGGATCTTGAATTTCAACGGTCTTCTTGTTAGTGTGCGCAGCTTTGAGCAAAGCAAGATTCGAAGGAAACACACCGGTCTCCTGAAACTGTTAACATATAAAATTTTGTTAGCGAATTTTTATAAATTATGAATTATTTAAATACTTACCATTTTGTCTACAAGTGAAGCCTTACTCGTTGCTCCGAGGTTGTGGGTCGCTTTTCCCTTCCCCTTCCGGTCGCTATTGCGGTTAGTTGAGTTTCTCTCTGAGGTCGCCCAAGTTGCCTCCTGTTCCCAATGGGCAACTAGTCCATCCCAACATGTGTCTTTATGTTTCATAACCCGAGGCATCTTCCCGGTTTTGTACCACGCATCTTTCCACTCGTTCATCTTCAACGAGTACTTCCTCATAGCCTTTTCGTCGAATCTCTTTCGGACCAACGAAGTGAGCGGTGGGTCCCATGTAAAATTTTGCTGCAAAAAAACCACATTCTCGTATTAGTAATTAAAATGTGAGTCATATAGGAAATATATTTTAAACTTATAAAATAAAATCATACCGCAAATTGTCAGAACCAAGTGTCCCGGTCCTCCACTGGCATATCGTGGTATGTGGGATACGGTTTAGTTACCGAGGAATTCATCATTCCGTTGATAGAACCCGTAATCCCGTTTCCCGAGTATTGGAACCTAATAAAATATTTTACTAAAATAATTTAATCCAATACAAATTTAAATAAGACTTACCAGGTCGTGTTAGGTGGCGTGTCTGGATCTAAACGAGTCAACCTATCACGTCCGGGTTGCGACACAAACTGCTCGATGGTCATGGATGTGGGAGCTCAGAAGGCTGTACCCGGGGGCTGAGACATGTGTGGGGTCTCTAAGTCGGGAGTTTTGTCGGGGATATGCGTCTCACTCCCACTCCGACCTCCCCAACTGGAAGTCCTACCTCCTCTAGAATGATGATATCGCGGATAGTTCCTACGATTTCCAAAATTCTAAGAGTTTGAGATTTCGGGATTTATAGAATAGGGAATTTATGGGAATTTAGGATTTTGAGATTTTGCGATTTAGTTATTTGGAAATTTCGGATTTAGGGATATAAGGATATTGGGAATTAGGGTTTTTTGCAATATAGAGATTAAAGGAATTTAGTTTTCGGACATTTTGTTATTTAGGGACATAGGGATTGATGAGAATTTAAGATTTTTTGTAAAAAATGAATTTATTGAATTTAGGATTATGTGGTTTTGTGCTTTATGGACTTAGGGATTTTCGGAAATTGGAATTTTGAAATTTAAGTAATCAGGGCTTGTTTGTATATTGTATATTCAGAAACCGAAGTTCATGGATTTAGGTTTTTTTGGGAAATTGACATTTATAATTTGACAAATTTTATTAATGTTAATAAAAATTTGAAAAATTTAAAGGTTTAAATTGTTAAAGTTATAAATTTTTAAACTTTTTAATTTCTAAATTTAAAGGATTTAGAGTTTTAAATTTTATTATTTATAAATAGGTTTAAAATTTTAAAATTTTAAAGGTTTAAATTGTTTTATTAATGTTATAAAATTTTTAAATTTGAAGGATTTAAAGGTTTTAATTGGTAAAGTTATAAATTTTAAAATTTTTAAAATTTTAAATTTAAAAGATTTAAAGTTTTAAATTTTAGTATTTTTAAATATGTTAAAAATTTTAAAGGTTAAAATTGTTTTATTAATGTTATAAACTTTTTAAATTTTAACGATTTTAAATGATTATCTTCAAATATTCTATATAGGATATTTAAAATTTTAAAATTTTACATATTATTCATACATTAAATTATTAAAAATCCCTAAAAATCACAAAAAAATATGAAAATCAAATTCTTAAAATTGGAAATATTTATAAAATTATAATCGTCTAAAAATCCCTAAATTGGTAAATTACTAAAATTATCAACAAACCTAAATCTCAAAATCTCTAAAATTATAATTCACTTAATTTATAAATTTATAAAATTTCTAAATTTCTACAATCCTAAATTTCTAAATTTCTACAATTCTCATATTCAATTTCTACAAATCCACACATTCACAAGAACAATTTCTAAAAATCTTCAAATTTCCATAAGAACACAAACAAAACTTACATTGATTTTGCGACGGATTTGGACGGAGGCGACGGATTTGGACGGTGGCTCGGCGATTCCGGCGACTGGGAGGAGATTTCCGGCGACCGAACGGCGGTTCCGACCATGGAGAAAAGACATCCGGTGGTGGGGTGAAGAAATCCGGCGATTCCGGCGGTGGAGAGGAGATTTCCGGCGGTGGAGAGGACAAATAGGACGATTCCAGCGGTATGGATGCGAAATCCGGCGATAAGTGGCGAAATCCGGCGATGGATCGGAAATTTGGTTCGATTGTGATAAGTGTCGGGGAAGAGAAACAGTTCTGGGATTTATAACAGTAGCCGACGGAATTCTGACGGAACCTATAATTCCGACGGTAATTCCGACGGCGTTTGCTGCTTTGACGATGATCACGAAGTTGTTTGGCGGCAAGTCAAATTAGGGTTTCCGTCGGAACATAAGACGGAATTCCGACGGAAATTATTTTAAATATCAATTTTTAGTATATTTCCGTAGGGGTGGGCAAACGGGAATATGAGACGGGATCTTACGGGAACGGGGTTTATGGGACTAGAAAAATACGTCCCATTAATGTCCCATTTCAAATTCGGGACGGGAACAGGATAAAACGGGATGGGATGGGAACGGTACGAGAAATCCCATAAAATAATCGTACTCAAAAATTAGATTAAAGAATGCTTCAAATTGTAAATATGTATATAACAAGCTTTTTCAATTTATGAAAACACATGTTTAAATTAAAGAAAATTCAATTGTATTTTATAAAAGTTAAAAATTTAAAATAAAAACCATAATCTTCAAATTGAATCAAACGTAAACCACATTAAACCATATTTCATATTATCTCATTAAAAAATAGATATATGTATATATCCCATATTAAACCATATTTCATATTATCCTTATAATTTCATACATTCCATATCCCATATTAAACTATATAAAAACAATAATCTTCAAATTGAATCATGAATCATAAATTTTATAATAAAAATCAACACCCGTCGGAACACCGTCGGAAATTAAGATGGAATTCCGACGGGTTTTTATTTTTATTACCTATATTTAATTTTTCTAGCGGTAACAAATACGTGAAATAAAATTTCGTGGACAATGTCAACGAGTTAGAGATTTATTACAAGCAAGAAAATATAGATAGAACTTGTGAGCTTCACGGGCTTGGCTCTTCGATTGGCAGAACGATTGAAAGCAATTTTGATTTGGTGACTTTTCACTATATAGAAAAAATAAGTAGGGTACCTGAAGAAACAGAATGAGACAGAGAGTAAGTAGGGTTTGGATTGGTGTCCATATTAAGAATTATGACGAAGCAATGTTGGTTCCTTGAAAAGAAATTTACTAGATCTGCCATAACGTTCAATATAAAGTTATCTCCGACAGATCTGTTTGTATTGTGTTTTTATTTTGAAAATTCTGTCTTTCTAAATTCTTCTTCTAATTAAATGCATTATAATTAACTGCAATGGCATGGAAGTTTTACCCTCGAAACCGAGAAAAATTTATTTAATAAATTTGGTAATAAAATAAAACTTCCGTCAGAACACCGTCGGAAATTAAGACGGAAGTCCGACGGGTTTTTAATTTTATTACATATATTTAAGGTTGTACGCCAAAATAAATTGTTTATTTAATAAATATTGTAATAAAAATCAACATCCGTCGGAATACCGTCGGAAATGAAGACGGAATTCCGACGGGTTTTTATTTTTATTACATATATTTAATTTTTCCGGCGGTAACAAATATGTGAAATAAAATTCCGTCGACAATGTGAACGAGTTAGAGCCATATCAAAATTGGCTTTAATCGTTCTGCCAATCGAAGTGCCAAACCCGTGAATCCCAGAAGTTCTATCTATGTTGCCTTGGTTTTCATAAATCTTACATTACACATACAATTTATATTTGAATATAAATTTAAATACCAAAATAATAAATATTACACGTACCAACATTACGTTCAATATTACATATATTTAATAAATTTGATAATAAAATAAAACTTCCGTCGGAACACCGTCGGAAATTAAGACGGAAGTCCGACGGGTTTTTAATTTTATTACATATATTTAAGGTTGTACGCCGGAATAAATTGTTTATTTAATAAATTTGGTAATAAAATAAAACTCCCGTCGGAACACCGTCGGAAATTAAGACGACATTCCGACGGGTTTTTAATTTTATTACATATATTTAAGGTTGTACGCCGGAATAAATTGTTTATTTAATAAATATTGTAATAAAAATCAACACCCGTCGGAACACCGTCGGAAATGAAGACGGAATTCCGACGGGTTTTTATTTTTATTACATATATTTAATTTTTCCGGCGGTAACAAATATGTGAAATAAAATTCCGTCGACAATGTGAACGAGTTAGAGCCATATCAAAATTGGCTTTAATCGTTCTGCCAATCGAAGTGCCAAACCCGTGAATCCCAGAAGTTCTATCTATGTTGCTTTGGTTTTCATAAATCTTACATTACACATACAATTTATATTGCAATATAAATTTAAATACCACAATAGTAAATATTACACGTACCAACATTACGTTCAATATTACATATATTTAATAAATTTGGTAATAAAATAAAACTTCCGTCGGAACACCGTCGGAAATTAAGACGGAAGTCCAACGGGTTTTTAATTTTATTACATATATTTAAGGTTGTACGCCGGAATAAATTGTTTATTTAATAAATTTGGTAATAAAATAAAAATCCCGTCGGAACACCGTCAGAAATTAAGACGACATTCCGACGGGTTTTTAATTTTATTACATATATTTAAGGTTGTACGCCGGAATAAATTGTTTATTTAATAAATATTGTAATAAAAATCAACACCCGTCGGAACACCGTCGGAAATGAAGACGGAATTCCGACGGGTTTTTATTTTTATTACATATATTTAATTTTTCCAGCGGTAACAAATATGTGAAATAAAATTCCGTCGACAATGTGAACGAGTTAAAGCCATATCAAAATTGGCTTTAATCGTTTTGCCAATCGAAGTGCCAAAATAGTAAATATTACACGCACCAACATTATGCGGATAAACTCGTACAATAGATAGTAGGAAATTATTTAACATAAAAGCAACATAAAGCCGTAACCATAAAATAATTCTTATTCATGGACGAGTTAGATATTTATTCTTCATCGGAGTCTGGAACTGTTTCATATTCGTACCCAGTAGTTCCTTCATCTTCTTCCTCGATGGTGAATACTTCCGTTGTCAGGTATTCAGCAATCATCGTATTAGCACCGATTATCTGTTTGAAAATTGAATTTAGTTAACCATTCGCAAAAATATTTATAAACGTATGGTCTATGTACCTTAACAATGTTCTGCTCTGTGATGTTTAGGTACTTTGGGTTCCTACCAAAATGGCAAACAGTAACATTCTTCAGGATGACCACCCCACCTACAGCAGTCGTGAGTCTGTACTCGTCATTCTTGAAGATGTTATGGTGCATGGTTCCCTCGATTAATCCCGACGGATCTTTTAAGGTTACAAGCAGATCTCCCTGGTCATTAGGGGTCAAACTAGAGAGCATAGCCACAATCTGATAATTAAATAGAATATACTTGTCAGATAAATTGTTTCTCAAAATGGTAATAAAATTGGACGGCAACGTAAACCTTTTTTATTTTCACAAATTGTGAACGCGGGAATGAATTTCTGCAACCTGGGTCCAGAATGGTGTGGTCCTATTGCGATAAGAACCTATATTTATGAATGATAGATTTTGTATTTGTCAGCTACAATCATTATATAACAATATATTGTAAAAGTAAAAACGGTAATTATATATATATATATACCTTCACGGATTATGTAATCGATAGTAGAAGTCTACCAAGGGCTACTAAAATCCTGGTCGGCTTGTGGTGCCTTGTTAATGACCTCATAAATAAAATCTTGTGTTGGGCGAGTTTGAGAACTTTCACCTCGCACCACCCTTGCATCATGAGCCCTCTTGCGAAAAATTCCTCGCCTTACGACTTGGCCAGGTCCCGGTATTTCGGGCGTTTGGTTCAGGGATCGTTGATTTGGGTGGAGTGAAATTGTTGATTGAGCATCTATGACATTTAAATTATCGTAAGGAGGGCTTGAAGGAAGAAGAGTTGTGTTTGGAGTGTTTAGACCAGGGGCTCGGTTTTGCATATAGTAATTCCATAGATCTTTGTTAGCCATTATGCAATTGAATATTTTTGTGTTATGATTTTGTGTTCAAATTTTGTTATGAAGGAATGAGAAAATGTGGAACATATATGTACAACAGATATCCGCCAGATTTCCGTCGGAAAACCATCAAAACACTCCGACATAACACCCCACCAATCCCTTCAGCCACTGCAGACGATTTATTAACCACATAAGCTTTGCCGACATCTGAAATCGTCGGAATTCCGTCGGACATCCGTTACATAATTCCGAGGACATAGCTCCGTCAGAAATCCGTCAGTACAGCTGACCAATCAAACTTTGCCGACATCATGTAGTCTGAATTTCGTCGGTAATACGGACAGAGTACAGACGGAATACTGACGGTTTATACATATAACTTCTATTATAAATACACCTGATGGAGTGTATATCTTCTACACCTCTCAATAACACAAAAAATATCTTCTAACTCTCCTAATGACGACGCAAAAACAACATCGGAGGCTAATTTTTTTATATTCCAAAATACACATGGGAAACCGAATCTCATTGCTACGAAATCACTCAAGAGATTCCCACTTACTCGTGGGAATTTGATACGTGCTCACCACTCCATAAAGAAGATTTCACATCAACAATAGTGCCAGACAGCCAGTGCTCGCCAAACATCCACCACATTTACGATAGGCAGCCACAATGTCCTGATCATAACCGGATTATCGAAGCCGAACAACCATGTCAATTGATGGAAAAGTCAAATACTGACGGTACAAGTACTTCAAACGTATGTAAGGACCAGTACTATGGTTATGAATTCGCCCAAAGCCCAGAAAAGCCAAACTTAAATTTAGATGTTGATGCAATCAAAAGTCAATTGTGCGACGGATTTATAGATTCTCCACCAAAGGAGCATTACTATGATTTCGAATTCGCGCAAAGCCCAGCCAAGCCAAACATAAATCTAGATGTTGATGTAATCAAAAGCGAATTGTGCGACGGATTTGTAGATTCTCCACAAAAGAAAAAAAATGGAAAGAACATCACTAAATGGTTCTAACAAATGGTAAGTTCGGAGTGGAAACCGACAAATGATTGTAAAATGAGGAGTTTATTATGTACTTGTACCATAACCGTTGTGTGTTAAATATTTGCAAGTCTCTAATGTACCTATTTAAGAATGTGTTTTAAATTTTATGTTTCATTAAATGTTATGTTTTATTGGAGTTGCAATACCAATATTTATTGTCAATTAGTCATCGAACATGACTATATATATACTATTAAATAATATGATATACAAGGGATGAAGTCTGATTCTCCTGAATCTCCTGATCCACTTTCACTAGGGATGAAGTTTGAATCACACAACATTCATAAGCACACATTTATTCATAAATTATTAATATGAATCTTCTGAACCACTTTCACTAGGGATGGAGTCTGAATCGTCGTCAAATTCGTCACGTGTTTTCTCTTCGTCTGAATGCACTAGATCATCCCCGATATGTGTGACATCAATGACAAGGTTAATGCTATCCATCTCCTCAATAGGTGACATTGGTATACTTCTCGATGGTTGTAGAGCATCTTGTTCTAGAAATCCATATATTTTTCCTCTCGGGTTAATTGGAGTTACTGTGATCCAATGATCTGTACGATAGGCAACTCGAGGATATGGAATGTAGCAAACCTATTAATAAAGAGTGGATATTGTTAATATACATGAACAACAAACCTTAAGTATGAGTACGTAGGTAAACATATTATTGTATTCATACCTGGTCTGCTTGAGACGCAAGGATAAATGGATCGTAATACTGTAGTTTCTGGCTTGAATTTATCGAAATAACACTATGAGGGTCAACTCGAACCCCTCGACCATCGGTTGGGTCATACCAATCGCACATAAACACAATGCACCTCAAGTCCAACATTCCTGAATAGTGGATTTCCAAGATTTCTTTTAAAATCCCATAGTACATGGTTTCACCTGATTGCGCTGAAATACCATAGTCCGAAGTTGACCTTTGACGTCCTTCCTCACGGATCCTGAACGCATATCCCCTAGTGCAAAACTTGGGATATGAAGTCGCGGTGCTGCGTAAACCATAAACAAACTCCACTAACTATGTCGGGAGTGATTGACCACTTGATATACTATCGGAAACCTAAAAATGATAGAAGTAAGAAATAAGTAACATAGGAACGTGAAAACCTGGAAAAGTAAGAGTAACTAATTATATTACACTTACATAACATTTCAACCACCCCTCAAATTCTTCATCTTTCAAGACAGCAAGTTCGGCATCTGTCTTATCATAATGGTAATCATGTGCGAAAGACATGTAGATCCTGTAACATAACAGTCGTTAGTAGATAAAGGCAAATAATTCCATAAATTTATTATAATAACTGATATACCTTTCGTACTCCAAAATTTCGTCACAGTTTCTGAGGATATACGTATGCAAACGTGTGACCTCTTGGGCTGATAGTTTGCATTTCTTTCCTTTTCCACTTGCTCGACCAACTTGGGCAAACAAATCAGGAACAACCACGGCATAGACTACTTTCTCGCCTCTATCATCATGTCGGCCAGGATGTCTCGCCTTAGTGCGAACTGCCGATGGAAAGTAATATTCGGCAAAGTGTGAGACTTCCTCGTTTAGGCTTTGTGCGACAATAGATCCCTCAACCTTGCTCAAACTTTTAACCTTTTTCTTCAGGTGGAACATGTAACGCTCGAACGGATACATCCATCGGTATTGAACAGGGCCTCCTAAGGCTGCTTCTCGTGGGAGGTGAATAGGAAGGTGTTCCATAACGTCAAAAAAAGATGGTGGAAATATCTTCTCAAGATTACAAAGGAGAACCGGGATATTGGCCTCCAAGTTACGTATCCCGTGGACGGTAAGCGTTCTTGAACATAAATCTCGGAAGAATGCACCAACTCCTATAAACAAAAATTAAACAAGTTAGTACATATATATATATATATAGTAATATTATGGTAGTAAGAAACTAATGGGAGTAAGAAATATACCTCCAATTGCTTGGTGGATAGGTTATGGAAGAAGATATGCAAATACAAATGGAAGAAGACGCTGCATAACGACATGACAATCATGACTCTTCATTCCTATAAACTTGCCTTCCGTCGAATCCACACAATTATGTAGATTAGATGCGTAACCATTCAAAAAAATACTTCTTTCTGCCCAGCGTCTAACTGGTAAGCAGGCATCGGCAATCTACCGTTTGAAACATGAAGAGATGGCCTCGAACAAATCAATGGCAAGTCGAATCTAGACTTCCAGTTGTCTTTAGTTTTTCCTAGGACGTTTAATATGGTGTTCATGATGTTGTCAAAGAAATTTTTTTCAACATGCATGACATCTAGATTATGCCGCAATAGATGGTTTTTCCAGTAAGGCAAATCCTAGAAAATACTCTTCTTGTGCCAATTGTGATATTCCCCACAACCGTCCACGGGGTGATGGCCATTACCCCCACATTCAGGAGTTTGCTCTGCACCAAAATCTCGTAACTGTTCTAATATGTTGCGACCATTTATCTCAGGAGGTGGACCATGTAACACTTGTACATTCTTCCTGAAATGTCTTCTAGATCGACGATATTGATGATTTGCCGGTAAAAAACACCTATGGCAATCAAACCATGAAGTTTTCCTTCTATGTTGCAGTTGGAATGCTGTAGTATTGTCTTGGCAATAAGGACATGCCAATCTTCCATGCGTTGTCCATCCAGATAACATACCGTATGCCGGAAAATCACTTATGGTCCACATAAGAACCGCACGCATGTTGAAATTCTGCTGGATTGAAACATCATATGCCTCAACACCATGCTCCCACAACATCTGCAACTCAGAGATCAATGGTTGGAGGAATATATCGAGCGACCGTCTTGGATGATCTAGCCCGGGAACTAGAATTGAGAGAAACAGGAACTCTCGCCGCATGCACATAGATGGAGGCAAATTGTAAGGTGTTACGATGACCGGCCACAATGAATATTTTCTTCCATGCTTGCCAAACGGGTTGAAACCATCAGTGGATAAGCCTATGTATAAATTCCGTCGTTCATATGCAAAATCTGGATATACGGATTGGAAGTGTTTCCACGCTTCCGCGTCAGAAAGATGCGTGATATCTCCTTCTTGACTATGCTCTGCATGCCATCTCATAGTCTTAGCTGTGCGGTTTGATTCGTACAACCTCTTCAACCTCTCCGTTAAGAGTAAATACCACATCCGTTTGAATGGAATCTTTACCCTACCACTTGTGTCCTGGAATCGGGGTTTCTGGCAAAATTTATATTTGTTCCGGTTCTCGTCTTCTCTCCAGTATATCATACAGTTGTCAATGCACACGTCTATAACCTGGTAGGGCAAACCAAGACCAGCGACAAGTTTTTGGACCTCGTAGTATGATCATGGGGCCAGATTATCTTCTGGCAAAACATCTTTCACAAACTCGGCGAATGCATCAACACATTCTTCGGACAAATTATAATCAATCTTCAGGTTCATCATCCTACTAGCAGAAGATAGCGGTGAATGACCATCCCTACAACCGCTGTATAGTGGTTGCTTTGATGCGTCTAACATATGGAAAACCCTTCGAGATTCTAAATTAGGCTCTTCAACCCTATCACCCTCATACCCACCCGACTGCAAATTCTCTCTAAACGCATCGTTAAACATCGCAACCGTACTTACCCCAACATCTACTCCCGCTGTAGGTTCCCCTACGCTATCCAGAAAATAAGGTGCATTGCTACTAGTTCTACCATATTCATAATTGGTTTCTCCATGTAAATACCAAACCTTATATCCCGACCTAAAACCATATCTATATAAGTGAGTCCAAACATTATGAACGGCAACACTAATTCTATTACAGCAATTGGAACAAGGACATTTGATATCCTGACCTTTTTTTGCTGCTTCTAGATTACTGGGTAAATTCATGAACTCGCATATTCCTTGAGCGTACTCGTTCCTTAATAAGTTTGAGCCCACATCCATCATTGGCTCGTCCATCCATGACCGAAAATATGAACTCATCTTTATAATTTTGTTTGGTACTCGAAATTTTGTTATGATGGAATGACGAATTCTGCAAACTTATGTAGAACGGATTTCCGTTGAAAATCCGTCGGAATTCTGTCAATACCTCCGACATAACACCCCACCAATCCCATCATCCACCGTAGACGATATGGGAACCACTCAAACTTTGCCGACATCGGAAACCATCGGAATGCCGTCAGAAATCCGTCCGCCCGTACACGCTGACCAATCAAACTTTGCCGACATCGGAAAGTCCGAATTCCGTCGGTAGTCCGTCGGAATATAACGACACCTCGTATCCGTCTGTCTGTCGTCGGTAGTTTCCGACGGTATTCCAACGGAATGCTGAGAGAGTGGGTTTCCGTCGGTATACCGTCTGAAAATTTGACGGAATTCCGACGGAAACCCTCTCTGTCAGCATTCCGTTGGAATACCGTCGGAACTGTCCGTCGGAAATCAGCCTGTCTTCTTGTAGTGTAATTTCAACCCACGACCAATTCAAAGCTTCCGTGATTACATCGTGCTAGTATTAGTATTGTTTAACCAGCTCAACTGTCTAGAGCTCTTTTATCATTAGATTTGATCTAATTGTATCGCACAAATGTATTCCCTATTAGGAACGGGGAACAAAAACCTATGATCAATAATGTAATATTCAAAAATAAGATCTGATAATAATATTTCGATTAAATACGTCAAAAAAAATCTATTAAATGGAAGAATTAATTAATTGCATGCAAAAGGTAATTTTGAAACAGTTAACAAGAAAACGACGATGATGTGCGAGAAAGAGACTGATAGTGAGAATGCTACAAGGCTGCAATACTATGAACAAGCTTCGTAAGATCCATTCTCATGTCATCATCAATGGTCTTCAAAACCATCCTTCAGACTTCAAAACCCTTCAGTCTTGGTCACCGGAAATTTGTCTATTTACGCTCTTCTCTATGTAAAGGCAGCTAACTTCTCTTATTTCAGTCACCGTGAAGGTTAGAGGAAGAGCCGGAGCAAGGTTAGCCATCCAAAGCAAAGGTCGTGGAGGAGACGACGACTCCAGTTGTGAGACGGTCGAAATCGAAGAAGAAGAAGAAACACAATGTTTGGGTTACTAAGAGCATCTCCATCCATTAAGATCTTCAAAAAGTCTAACTTAGTAATTTTAATATTATTTAATTTTTTATTTAAATTTTAATTCATTAAAAATACATTCAACCAATTACAACACACCATTTAGTAAGATACAAGATCTTAAAGTTTTTGTTTAAGAATTTTTCTTCATTCTCTCTCTTCACAAGATCTTAAAATTCCTTGGTAAGACACATGAATGGAGATGGTCTAAGAGCACATGTAGAGGATAGAAGAAGAGCAAAACCAATACGCCAAATTCAATTGTTGTAAAAGAAAAGGTATTGATAACTCCAGTTCCTAGGTTTTCTGACAAGAATGACGTAACACCGGATTCGGACATTTCCTTTCAAAAGTTTAGATAAATGAAGATATACTTATTGATGGAGCGCAACAACTCATAAAGAGCTCGACTAAGGGATTCAGATCTATCAACTCAACCAAGGGATTCGAAGAATCCTCGCTTGGGATATGCTTATTGTTTGATGAACTTAATCAAATCAAAACAAGGGATAGAGAATAATCTCCCACAAAAGCAATACTTTCTATTAATCAAATCATAAACTCTATACAATAAGCGGCTAAACGGCTTATTTATAATAAAACATAAAATCAAAATATTCCAATAGAAGGAGCTTTGGGTTTTTTCTTTTATTTTTCGAGGTGTTATTAAAATGACGTCGTTTATTTTTAACGTCTACATTAAACAGAATTTAACGCCCCTTAAACGGATGTTAAAATTGACTAATTACACACCTAACTAATTTGGTCAAGTCAAAATAACTTTGTATATTGTTTGACTCATTAAAAAAGATGGTAATTTTTTTGGCGTAAACAGACAGTTGGACATTAAAATAATCGTTTTCAAAACATTAAACTAGTAAATATTTGAATTTTGTTTTTACATCCATCTTGGTAAAGTAGGGTATTAAAGAGATTGGCATTCAACTTTGAATAAGCAAATTATAATTAGAGAAAAAGACATGTTTCCTAAAACAAGGATATTTAGTAATTTCATCTAAAAGACAATACTCTTTCTTACATTTATAAATACAATAGATTAGAAAAGTTTATGCTAAACAAACCACTAACAATAAGTCTTTGTAATCATTGTAACAAGATAGATGAGTATCCAACCGAAAAAACGACATAGTCATGTGCGGAAACAAGAACAACAACCAGAACAAAATCTTCCTCGTCCGACACCATTTGATGAATTGTCTTCGATTTTCTATCCTCCACATCACCAGCAAGAAACGGCAAGAGTTGGTGAGTCCATTAAAGATCACTCTATCAATTCCAATTTATTCTTAGGAGTCTCGAATAATACCAGTTTATTAGAAGAGATCGTAGAAGTAGGAATGAAAATGAATAATAAGTGTTGAAACATGTTTATGGAGTTTTGAGTTGATTTCTTGTCTTTTATTTTTTCATTAAAAAGTAAAAAGATGAAAATTTATAATAAGTAATGGCTTTGAAGTTTTTCTTCTCTGAATCATAAAATGAAATTTAATTTTTATGTATTTATAATTTACACACTATATATATACAATTGTTTTTTGCCATCTTGTTCCATTAGAAATATGAATCTCATATAAGATTTTAACGTTTTTTCTTCTTGTAAAATCATACGAATGCTCAATAGGACTAGACAAAGGTTTGTTATATTAGCTCTATAAATTAAAAACAATACATTATGTAAAACAATGTTTTTCTTCAAACACAACTTAATCATTAGATAAATCAACCCTCCCTAATCACTTGATGGCAAGATATTTCTCGCAACGAACGTCACTTAATGACCCCAACACGGTGGATGAACTGGAAACTGCAGCGTCCGATCATCCAATTCAAGTTTCAGCTGCTGCTTATAATAATGACAAACCTTTGTTTCTCCCACCAGGTTATCGGTTTTTACCAGAAGATGAAGAACTAATTTTTTATTACTTGAAACCTTTCTTACATGGCTACCCATTGCCCAATGTCGATATTCATCACGTTAATATCTACAATTACAATCCCGAACAACTTGCAGGTTTGTCTTCTCACTCGAAATATATATATATATATATATATATATATATATATATATATATATATATATATATATCGATCTATTTTAGCTCAATACGAATGTTTTTTTTTTTTTTGGGATAAACCGTGGGAGTTCCCAACCTTTGTTTGTTGTTTTTCTTATCCTTCGATTATTCTATAACAGCTGAATTCAAGAAAGGCAATGATAAAGGCGAATGGTTTTTTATAACGGAGAGGAGAAAGAAATTTGATGGTGGAAATAAACCAGATCGTAGTGCTAATGGAGGATACTGGAAATCAACAGGAAGTGAGACAAAAATCCATGCCGGAAATGGAGTGTGGGGCTCTAAAAGAAGTCTTGAGTTTCGCATCGGAAAACAACCAAACGGCGTTAAAACGGCCTGGATCAAGCACGAATATCGTTTGGACGGTCCTTTGCCTTATAAGAAGTCCCATGGGGATAACAAGATGGTATATTTTGTTCATTTGGGTTGCAAGTTATTTTTGAGATTCTCTCATTACTAGTTTTGATTATTAGTTTTTGTTTTTTTATATGTAGCTGGACACAGTTTTGTGCAAGATTTATCAGACGCCAATGGGCAAGAAGAGGAAAGCAAAGGAGGAACGAGAAGAAAAAGAAGAAGAAGATGATGATAATTCGCTAATTAACAATACACATCCACTAGCAGTCAAGACCTTACCTTGGGTTGATGAGCCCTATTAGCCAAATTTTGCATTAAGGTTTAGGATATTTGTTGAATTTTGATACAGTTTGTGTTTTTCTTAATCGTCTAAATTTATAAATTATTTCAGATTATAAAAACAATTACAAAGACGAGTTACAACAAACAATTTTAACCTAACATGCCGACCAAAACCGAACGGTTCCACTTGCACAACATTGATTTGCATTTTCCGGGATTCAAACTTCGTACATGTTGGTGTAAAAATATTAATGAACATTTTGTTTGATTACAAATTAAAAAAAAAAAAAAACTATAGTATAAAATTCTGTTAAATATTTAAATGGAAGAATTGCATGCAAAAAGTAATTTTGAAAGAACAAGAAGAAGACAATGTGCGAGAAAGCGAGAGTGATAGTGAGAATGCTACAAGGCTGCAACAGTATGAACAAGCTTCGTAAGATCCATTCTCATGTCATCATCAATGGTCTTCAAAACCATCCTCCAATCTTCACCAATCTCCTCCGCTTCTGCGCCGTCTCCGTCACCGGAAACTTATCTTACGCTCTTCTCCTCTTCCAACAATTCGATTCCGACCCATCAACTTCGGATTGGAACTCTCTTGTCCGTGGCTTCTCTGTATCATCTTCTCCTCTCTCTTCGCTTCTCTTCTACAATCGAATGCTTACCTCCTCTGTTTCACGCCCTGATATCTTCACTTTCAATTTCGCTCTCAAAGCAAGTGAGAAGCTTTCCTCGATTCCGAAGTGTATGGAGCTTCACGGTTCGATTATCCGATCTGGGTTTCTCTCAGATGCTATTGTTTCCACAAGTCTCGTTCGTTGTTACTCTGCGAATGGAAAAATAGAGATTGCCTCCAAGGTGTTCGACGAAATGCCTGTGAGAGATTTAGTTTCTTGGAACGCTATGATTTCTTGCCTTTCTCATGCTGGTTTACACCATCAAGCGTTGAGTATGCATAAACGAATGGAAAACGAAGGTTTGTGTATAGATGGTTACACGCTAGTTGCTCTGTTATCGTCTTGTGCTCATGTTAGCGCTTTGAATATGGGTGTTATGCTACACAGGTTAGCTTGTGAGATTCGATGTGAGGGAAGTGTCTTTGTGAGTAATGCACTTATCGATATGTATGCGAAATGTGGTAGTCTTGAAAATGCTGTTAGTGTGTTCAGTGGGATGCGCAAGAGAGATGTGTTAAGCTGGAACTCAATGATTATTGGGTATGGAGTTCACGGGCACGGCGTCGAGGCCATCTCGTTCTTCAGAAAGATGGTTGCTTCCGGAGTTAGACCAAATGCCATCACATTTCTCGGATTGTTGTTAGGTTGCAGTCATCAAGGTCTAGTCAAAGAAGGAGTTGAGCATTTCCAAATGATGAGTTTGCAGTTCCATCTGAGTCCCAACATTAAACACTATGGATGTATGGTTGATCTTTATGGACGAGCGGGTCAGTTCGATAAGGCGCTCGAGATGATACATACGTCTTCTGGTCATGAAGATCCTGTATTGTGGAGAACATTGCTTGGCTCTTGTAAAATCCACAGGAATTTGGAATTAGGAGAAGTAGCTATGAAGAAACTGGTGCAGCTCAATGCTTTCAATGCAGGGGATTACGTGCTTATGACTTCAATATATTCTTTAGAGAATGATGCTCACGGTTTTGCTAGCATGAGAAAGCTAATAAGAAGCCATGATTTACAGACAACACCAGGATGGAGCTGGATTGAGATTGGTGATCAAGTTCACAAATTTGTGGTTGATGACAAAATGCATACGGAGTCCGCACTTATTTACTCAGAACTGCAGGAAGTAGTCTGTCAAGCTATACTAGCTGGCTACAACGCGGAGGACTCAAACGTAACTGGTCAAACTCTCTCTGATCGGTGTTTAGGATCTGCGTTTCACAGTGAAAAATTGGCCATTGCGTATGGATTGATGAGAACTCCTGCAGGAACAACTCTTCGGATCACAAAGAATCTTAGAGTTTGCAGAGATTGTCATTCGTTTACAAAATGTGTATCGAAAGCATTCAATCGGGAAATTATAGTAAGGGATAGAGTTCGGTTTCATCACTTTGCAGGTGGTCTTTGTTCTTGCAACGATTACTGGTGATAGGCAACACGGTTCTTGGTCAGCGTAAAAAGGTTTGATGTTTGCTTATTTTACTCTTTGGGTGTTAGATTCATGTGCCTTACGCTAACTGATAGTTATTTGGGTGTTTTGTTTAGCAAGTTAGCTGCTTAAGTTAGGTTTCCAAAGTATTTTGTATTTGTACTGTTTCTGTTTCTATGTAAACCTGATCTTTGTCTTCTTTTTACAGGATTATCACCACAAGGTTCCTTACAAAAAAAAAAGTGAGAGAAACAAGATATGCGACCACCGTCGACACAAGTATCACGTTGCTAACACATTCATTTCGCTTGTATAGCTATCTTATAGTGTTCTGCAAATGTCCACTTGTGTTTTTTGTTGTTGGAAGCTGTTGTCTAGCTATCTCTTGCGTCAAATGTCGGTTTCTCCTATGGCTTCTCGCGCCATTGGTGGCTGCAACAGCCTCCAAAACTGAAATTGTGGAGAAGATCATACAATCTGATAATAGTTTACCTTGAGACTTACAGATTGCCAGAGTGATTTGAGGTTTCTCTCTTTGGTTCTTTGTTTCTTGATTTTATAAACTTGGACCATTGTTTTGTGATTGGCAGAGATCTTGATTATTATCTGGATCACGAGAGTATGAAAGGGAACGCAGGCATGGTTAGTATCGCTGTAGGGATAGTGAAAGAGACAAAGAACAAGGCAAGACTTGAGAGCATTTTTCTGGGATTCATTGAAGACATGAACCTGAAGTAACTACGAGTGATAGAAATCTTATCAAACCGTGACTTTGTTAAGCTAGCCACAAGTGAGATTCAACTATATATACCGGTTCACGACCATTGGTCTGCTTCCTATGCTTCTGTTTGCGCAATCTCAGTTAATAGCGTTACCTTACAAACTTAACTGCATGTTACCGAAGGGAGATCTATGTTTTGGCTCTATGTTGGTAACTGGTGCATTGTAATTAAGAACTTGGTTGCTAAAGGTTGCACGAAAATGGTGATTGTGAACCGAAGCGAAGAGAAAGTTGCCTACTGGTGTTGAGATTATATACAAGCCCATTTATCAGTTGTGATCAGATGCTGGCGTGTACTGCAGAAGCCGATGTAGTCTTTTACTAGCCCCATTGTTCCTAAAACAGAACGTAGAGAGTTTTCCACCTCTTGTTGATACGAGGCACTTTGTTGATATCTATGTTCCTACAAACGTTGGGTTGTATTATGTTTACTTCTAGGTGAGATTAATCGGTTTTGAGTTTTGCAAGTTATATTGTTATAAGGCTGGTATTTATAAAAGTGGTAGCAAATGTACAATGAAAAACTTTACAAGGAATAAAAGCGGTCTCTTAAGAAAGGAATAAAAGTGGTTTCTACATTTTGTGTTCTTTTCCCTGTTTTACAGGGACCAATCTTCCTCTCCCATTACTTCATTCGGAAAAAATAGAGAATGTAAATGATTATGTTGACGTGCAAGGGCCATATGTTGCTGGTAAATCAAAGGTGGTTGTTGTTGGTAACTCAAAGGTTGTGCTACCTCTGAATCTAAGCTTCTTGCTGCTTAGGAAAATAATGTGTCTGATGCTGAGATTGTTGGTCCAAAAGTTTGTTATGACCTCTTTTCTTCCCCTTCCCCTTAGGAACTTCAATTTCATACTAAAATACGTATATTTTAGCAACAAATTCATCCATCCTCCAATCTCTTCCATACTCCCGATAAAATTGTATCGTCTCAAAACAACCACATTCCCTCTGTAATTGACTCTCATCGCAAACCATTCCTTCACCCATTGACCGCCTTTTGCTTCTTCATGATTTGCGTTTGAATTACGCAAGTTGTACTTGCACTGCACGAAAAAATCACTGGTTCTTATCATTTCCTTTATAATATCGAGCTGCCAAAAATACGAAAACAATCTGGTACCAAGAATGTTTTCCCTAAAGCAGTAGGATCCAAAAACTAAGCAAGGTTCCAAAAAAACATGATGAACAACAAGTTAGTCTTACCTCTAAATCTATCTGTAGAAAAACAAGATTGTGAATGCTTAAATTATATTAAATATAATCGAAACACATACATACAATTTCGAACAATAGATGCAGAGATCTTTGTTGGTTTAAACAAAAATGTAGAGAAAATTAGAGAGGAAAAGTAAATCAGAGTTAGATATGTAAACATTTAATCCCCATATCAACTAGAGACAAAACATCAGATCTATCGTTTTGGAAGATAAGAACAATGACATATCGACTAATCAAAAAGATCAAAGTAAGAAAAACAATGAAGAAAGTTATTGATCATAGGCAAAAGAACTGAGTAAGACAAAATATCCATTAGAGTATGATACTAGACTTTAAACTAAACTCATTCGTATGGCAATCACAATTCGATTGTGTACCAACTCAGAACAAAATCTACAAGATGACAAAAATCATTCAAATGTGTGCATGAAATTCAGAAAATGCTTTTCCAAGCCTCCACGAATACAATTTTCTAACCATCGATCACTATTATGATTGGAGATCCCATGAAATAAGTTCAAAGGGAAAATTAAGTCAAACTAAATCTATTAAGAGCATTGTGAGACCTTTGTCTACCTAGTTCCTAGAATGATTGTGCAATGCTACATGTATTTGAGTCCATAGTTTGAGATATAAATGGAATATTAGAGGATAAAACAAAGCTAATGGCAAATCACCTTGTGAGTGTGAAATGGGATATTTTCTAGGAGAATGAAGGAAATGCTATATTCTCCAAGTTCACTCATGATTAACCAGGAATGTTCAAGGAGAAAATTGTATGAGAAATTGATATTGAAGTTGTATTATAGCTATTGTCTCGGTTTACATCAAAACCCGGGTGGTTCAAGACATTATGTTCACCTCCTGGTCGAGTAGACCCGATACCTATTAACAATGACTAATTCAAGGCTGAATAAGCCACTATCTCGTATAAAGTGGATTTTTTATTTGCACTCTCAAAAGTCTGTTTTCTCGAGTCTTGTCTAGGTAGTCAAGTATGTCGAGTTGTCATGTGTCTAGAGTCATTTTTATTCACGTGGGGATTGTTGGAACTCGTTTTTGATGGAATGGTTTTAGACAATTTTCTGGTGAGTATTCTCATGGAGACGACGTCTATTGGATTAATTGGTTTTTTGGGCACGATAAAATCATTACCGCATGTAGTGTATCTACTTGTCAAAATCAGAATTAATTTGAATGAGAAATAAAGGTCCAAAGTGGATGATATGAAAAAAGTGTAATAACTAGCAAATGTCCCACATTGGAATTTTGGATATAAAATTCTTTAAGTATATAAAATGGAGAACTCATTACAAGGTTCAAAACCTTAGATACACTTTGGTGTATTAGGAAAAAGAGATACTTGGGCCATACTTTGATTCAATAGATCAAAGATTGTTCTTTTGAACTTAAAAACTTTTGAGTTATAGAATGGATTAATATCTATAATATCTTCTCTTTAATTGATTTTGTTTATTACGTTAAAAACATTCAATTGTGTATGAATGATAAAACGTCAAAGTCAATTGTCAGTGAATAAGAATTCAATCACGTTCTTTAAGATGATATTAATTCTTGTAACTCAATTTTGTAACTCCTCTTGTTTCTATACGTTGAGGTGTTGGCTATAAATTCAAGCCATGCTTTTCTCATTGGATGTAGTTACACACACATGATCATCATCATGAATAACGTACAACAACAAAGAAATCCTTCACATTTTGATTTATTTTTGATTTGTGTATGAGAGTACACATAGAATTTTGGTTCGTTAGCTTTTATTCTTGAGTGTTGTGAAATAGTCGATCGTGTAGTTGTATCATAGGATTCTTGATTGTATCAAAATTGTCACATTACAAGCAATTAAAGAATTAGGAAAAGAGTGTCTTGCCTCCACACCAATAGTTCTTCGCTCATCATAATTTTAGTATCGATTTATAAAATTTTGTGTCTGGTTTTTATATTTAATCTAAACAATATTCAGTTTTTCCATATCGTAGAAATTGTGCTCCTACAAAACATTGGCCATTGCGTATGGATTACAAAGAATCTTAGAGTTTGCAGAGATTATCATTCGTTTACAAAATGTGTATCGAAAGCATTCAATCGGAAAATTATTGTAAGGGATAGAGTTCGATTTTATCACTTTGCAATTGGTCTTTGTTCTTGCAACGATTACTGGTGACAACACTGTTCTCGGTCGCCTAAAAAGATATAAACAATTTGTTTTTTCTATAATTTTATTTAGTTCGTAGTCAAATCAACATTAATTTATGTTAGGATATAAACAATTTCTCTTATAGCAAACGGCCAAGCACTTACCTCAATAATCGAATAACCATTATGATCTGATTCACATTCCTTTTGTAATCATTTTGTTGTGTGTTGATGACTAAGTGCAGAAATATTAGTATCAAAAGACAAAAGCTTGATGGTGGAAAACCAGGGCAGGTAAGAATCAAATTGATTCAATATTTGTAAGTTTCTATCGATTTCACACGTTTGGATTTGTTAAAGACTTGTAGGTAGTGACTAAAGATTAGATTGCGTAGTTAAAAATTATTTGCATAGACTATATGAGTTTCTAGGATAAATGCTCTGATTATTCTTTTTAATTGTTTCAGATCGGTGAAAACCTTGTCAACGGTTTGGAATGCAAGCCAGCAGAGGAACTAAGTAAGTATTTATTGAAAGTGAGTCTTTATGATTTTCTGATTTTAAGTATCCAGTAGATGCGTGTATATATAAAGTTACCCGCATTATACGTGGGATAAAAGGATTATCGAGTAAAATCAATATAGTTTTAGTTTTAAAAATCAATTAAAGTTGTAAGAGAAATTAGTATACGGATTGCAAAATCCCTTTCTATATTAAAATTTATGATTCTTTTGTATAGAAATGTGTTTCATCCGTGTATGATTGAAAACATCAAATTTTTAGTTTCCGAGTCAATATATATCACTCACTAAATTTAGTAGTTACATGTGTTATACGCACGATAAAATGATTGTCGAGTAAAATCAATATAGTTTTAGTTAAAAATCAATTGTAGTTATTGGAATAATTGTTATACGGAATCCAAACCATATCTTATATAATTAAATTATGTGATATTTTCTATTAAAATGTGTTTCATCCATTAAATAATTGAAAACATTAATTGGATTTTAATTTCTTAGTAAATTTATATCTCTTATTAATAAAATGAATTTATTGAAGGGAAATTAGGCCATATATTTATTAGATATATTTACCTAATGGACATCAAATTCATTATTTAACATAAAATAAATCAAAACTTAGTGATTAACAATTTTTTGTTTGATTTTCTGTTTTTACCCTTGATGAAAAACTAAAAATAAAACCCTAATAATTGTATATTTCTTTTACTTATTCATCGATAGCCGCCTCTCTTTTTTTCTTATTCCAATGCTTTTTCTTCTTCTCCTTGTCTTTCTTCTACAATTTCTTCTTCTTCTTCTTCTTACACAAATGCCATAATCGATCTCGTCTTTCTCCGATCAATTATCAATCATTTTTTTTTATCTCGTTGTCATGGATTGGAAATCTCCAATCACGAATTAAGATGGTGTTTCTTCTCCTCTGTTAAATTCTCATAGTCGTCGTCTCTCAAGGTCAAACTGAGCCACCATTGAAGATCAATATGGTTAGATATCTTCAAAAATCAATATAATAGATAGTTATATTTCTTATAATAGTTAACTATGTTTTTTTTCATCATGCAACCTTAACATATAAAATTTTATATATATATTTCTGATAATAGTTGATTACGTATGTTATTTTTTTCATTACGCAAAATTAAGTAGTTGACTATGTTTGATAAAATATGTAACTGATACAAAAAACAATATTTTCATATAGTCGACTATGTTATAAAATCAGTAGAGTAGACAAATTATGTTATGAACTAGCTAACTATTATTTTTTAATTATACTCTGTGTGGCAACTAAATAGTTCGATTTGAATCAAATTTAGGAAACAACGGATTTGATTAGTTCATGACAATTTTACAATGATAAACAACTTAACATATACTAAAATATAGTTTTTATATGACGTTGTTAATTAATTTATTTGTGTAAATTTTATAACTAACAAAATTTGATATTATTTTATCATGTGAATGCTTATATATAATAAGATAATGTATTACATATCTTTTTTTATAAGTTTATCAGATGAATTATGATTGAATATATTAAACTTTGATGGTATAATTTCTCCAAAAAATGTAAAATTTTGAAACATTGATGATAATAGTATATAAAACTTTTGAGTTGTATTCTTCAGATTTAATCATCTATATAAAAGATTTCAATTGTACTGTTTTTTTCTTCTAATGTTTCAATTTATTTTGTTAAGATTTATATGAACAATAACCAGGTAAGAAACATTTATAGTTGTTTATTATATGGCAATCTTTAAAACAAAAACTAAAATGGTAAAAAATAAAGATTCGAAGACAAAATGATCTCATGAAAATCAATACTACAATCGTTGTTGCATTATGATAAAGAAAACAAAAACTGGTAATTATAATTGAAACAACTTAGCAAAGTCTTCTTCCTCTTCTTACTTCCTTTGTGTTTTTTCTTCTTCAATGGTATTGTTTGAGGCGTTAACATAATCTTTCCGTCGTCATCAGATGTAACCACCACTACATCTTTAGTTCCAAGACCAAGATTATGTTCCTTGGGAATCAAAAAACGATTTTTTTAGAAACCCTTCCTCTGCTTTCTCTGGTGCCGCTATTGGAACTTTGTTACATATCATACATACCTCATTTCCATGAACAATCAAACACTTAGAACAATCAATCATACCTCATTTCCATATCATTCACGACCGGCTAAGTCACTGTCTCCATGACCGTATCCACCCCTTGGACAATGATTCTGCCACCACTACTGTAGTTAGCGTTGGTTATGCCGCCTAAAACTCCTATGTCGATCCTCCAGCACCGGCTATGTCACCGTCTCCATGGTTGTATCCACCCCCTTGAATGCCAATTCGGCCACCACTACTATCCGCCACATGATTTTGAAGATTATGTCCGGCACTCACGTAGGGGTAGATAGCCAAATCGTATTCAGCCTTTATGTCTGGCTTAAAAAGCATTGACCAAGCTCTCAAGGCATAATTAGTAGCTTCTTTGATAAAAGGGTAACGATTAGACTTGACGTCTAAAAGATTCCACTTCAAAATATCATCCAATTCCACTAACTTTGACCGTGTTTACTAACTTTGTCTTAATATTGGGTTTTCTCGAAACATTAGACAAAAATAATACAAAGTTAGTGAACACGGTCAAAGTTAGTAGAATTGGATGATATCTTGATGTGAAATCTTTTAGACGCTAAGTCTAATCGTTACCCTTTTATCAACAAAGCTGCTACTTATGCCTTGAGAGCTTGGCCAATGCTTTTTAAGCCAGTCATGAAGAATGAATATGATTCGGCTATCTACCCCTACGTGAGTGTCGAACAGAATCTTCAAACTCATGTGGCAGATAGTAGTGGTGGCCGAATCGGCGTTCGAAGCGGTGGATATCGCCATGGAGACGGTGATATATCCAATGCCGAAAGAAATCACATCATAGGCGGTGTAGGCGGCATAACAACGCTAATTATGGCAATGGTGGTGGAATCAGCGTCCAAGGTGGTGAATACGGCCATGGAGACGGTGACATAGCCGATAGTGAAGGATATCAAGACATAGCCAGTGTAGGTTGCATAATAGGCAGCCAAGGCGGTGGATACAACCATGGAGATGGTGACATAGCCGCTTGTAGAGGATATCATAGCATAGGCAATGTATGCCTAGAACCAACAATGGTTACTGCAGTGTTGGCGGCCGATTTGGCGTAAATGAAAGATTCAACAGAAATGGTGGATTTTTTGGTGGTGGTAGAGGGGAAGCTTTCATAACTATAATGGTTGTTGAATTCAACAAAATTGGTGTTGGAGAGGGTGGTCTGAATGGTGGAACAAATGGTGGTAATGGTGATTTAAACGTTGGATTCGGCAGCAACAATAAATTTAGCAGCGGTGGCAGAACCAACTTCGGATTTAGCAACGGTGATGGAATTGTGGGCAGCAAAATTGGTGACTATGGATTTCTCGAACAAGTCAATGACCTAGCCCGCTACTTTAAGGAAGAAGGTACTGAAAACGGCGGTGGAATTGGTGCAGTGGACAAAGGTAAACCAAAAGTGGAATCAACTTTGAGCATTTGTTCTAAGTGTTTAATTGTTCATGGGAATGAGGTATGTATGAACAAAGTTCCAATAGCGGCACCGGAGAAAGCAGAGGAAGGGTTTCCTAAAAGCAGTTCCTTGATCCCCAAGGAACAGAATTCTGGTCTTGGAACTAAAGATGTAGTGGTGGTTATTTATGATGATGACAAAGACATCATGTTAACGTCTCGAACAATACCATTGAAGAAGAAGAAACACTAAAGGAAATAAGGAGAGGAAGAAGACTTTGCTACGTTGTTTCAGTTATAATTACCAGCTTTTTTTTTTTTTTATCAGAATGCAACAAAGATTGTAATCTTGATTTTCTTGAGATCATTTCGTATTCAAATCTTTGTTGTTTATCCTTTTAGTTTTTGTTTTAAAGATTGCCATAATCTAAATCTTTGTTTATTAAACAAATGTATTTTCGTGCTTATTTCTCATTAGTTACCCATTTATTACATTTGTGATATTCTCCGTAACTTTCTTCTTATTACATGCTTTTGTGTTGTGTCTTTATATTTTACATTGTATCTCATCTTCTCTCTTTGTCAACATGGTTTTACTTCAACATGTAAGCCTCTCTATTATTTCCTCTATGATCAATCTTTTTGTTTATGGTGTTATGTTTAACGCAGTTAGAGAAAGGGATGCGTCCGATTTCGCGATGTAGGGTAGCAGATTTCGCAGCTCCAAAGTGATTCGAATGAGAATATTAGAGAACAAACTTGTTTTCAGACTTATATTTTGTCGGGACAAACTTATTATTTATTTGCCGTCAAAGCAGATTTATTTTATGTGAAAAATTAATTACTAGACTATCATCGCTATGGTATGTGGTAGCAGATTTAGTTTTTTAACGAACATTATTTTAGTTAATGGCAAACTTTTAGTCTAATTGATACAGCAAATTTATCTCTAACTAAACTATCTTTTCATGCCGTTTATTTGGCAACAGGGTTTTGATATGGCAGACTTTTAACACTTTGTTGTGGCAGACTTTGCGTGGTAAACTTATGTTTATCATAGCAAATTTATTAAATCTTGTCTGTTTCTAGAATTAATTGTGTCAATAATATGATTAAGGTTAAACATGATTGATTACTATCACTCTGTTGTTTTAAATAACTAGATTTTTAACCCGCGCATGCGCGAATTATTGCAAATTTTCTATACTAATGTATTTTAAAAATGAATTGCTAAAACAAATCATTCAAAACTCCTTTCTATCTTAAATAAAGGATAAATGCATAAATGATTGAAAAAATAGTTATAACATTTTATTATCTTAATAGTTAAATTAAAAAAATTGTACAAAAAGATTTGTGAACTACTCCTATCTTTTAAGCATCTATATCATGATACTATTTTCTTTGTTTCATTAAATGAAACGCCAATAATACGCTTGATTGTTTCAGCATCAAGTTGATGCATTTGTTAATCATCATCAGTTGAAGAATTAAAAAATAAGTATCATGATTTTTCGAAAAAATAAATAAAAATGAATTACATTCATGCATTGTGTGCTTAAGTTACATGCGATCACTTAGATATGATTTTTCAATTTCTACGAACTCTGTAATAACATTATTCCTAACCATCTCTCAAGAAATAAAAATATTTTTCATACCAAAATTTCTTTCTTCAATTTTTCTAAAGTAAAATTCAATTTCGTCCACTTTTCTAGATATCCCGATGAGCGAATTCTCGCAGTTCATATGGCTTGGATCTTCATCGACATGTTATTGTCGCTAGTGTGCATGTCTCTTAGCTTTGTTTTGCTATAAAATGTTTTAATTATTTTCCTTAAAAATCTGGTTTGCCACATAAGAATCAACGTGAAACTTTTTATGGTTCCGGCGTTCAAATTTTTTGTGTGCTCTATATACGTTAATTAATAAACAAAAAAACCCAAATTACAATTGTTTTAAAATATACTATATTCAAGTTTTCCAAAGCAAGTCAATGATTCTAGAATAAAATGACTTGTAACTTAGAAGATGGAGGATGGTCATTATCATCAAAACTGACCTAAGGTAAATATTGTGTCTTACCCAAAAAAATCTATGTTGTGATCGTAACTCGTAAGTTCGTAATGTTTACAATTTTTTTAATAAAAATAAGCTTTGTTTATAAAAATAAGCTACCAACGGCACTAAAGCAAAGATAATTTAGAAGACAATGCACACATAAAATAGAAAGGTTGTTTTTATCGGTTATCAATGTCGTTCATGTCTTCTAGTCCCTTTTAAATCTACTTCGTCCAACATTTGTGCGTCTCCGACATTAGCGATCCCCCTCAATTCTTATTTGAGACGCTGTTTTGTAAAATCTCTAACCGGTTGGGTCATTGTTTTTTCTAGTGTGTATTCTTTCTTCGTCATGGTCGATCTCTTTTAATTTCCTTTATGTTCTCTCTCAGTTTGTTTCGTTTCAGATTTTTTTGGCTCATGCATGTATTCGTTATATCTCTTTATTTCTAGAACCTTCTCATACGGCAACTTCCCCCTTATTCGTAACTTTATATACATTTTTGAACTATGACTATTTTATTTGTTTAAATCAAAGATATTATCTTACCGAATAACCTTTCTGATGATCCGCTGGAATTCATCTAATTAATAACATCTTGTTTAGGTTAAAAATTGCCACATCCCTATGATTTTGATAATTTCCTGATAATTTCTTCTAGGATTGATTAACAAACGTGTACGAGTCTTTTTTGAGTTGTTCATATATGTTGTTTATCTTATACGCTCGCATAAGTGACCAAAAGAAAAACAAAAACTTGTTCGCATATTAATTTTTTTGATTAACTTATCCACATATCTAGGGAATTGTACAGGTACACTACAATTACGTCTAACCCACGACCGTCTTCACAAAACTCTAAACTTACAAATGAAAATTTGTAGCGCGGCCATGGCTACGAAGGTAGTTTCTACCTCTCTAATCTCTCTTTCGTCATCTGCCACATGTCAAATCCCACAATTTCACCATCTACGGATCTTCCTAGTCGAATCGATGCATCGGGTTTCCCACCAGAGTTCCCAACCTACAGACTACAGTCGGTGCCGGAGGTCACGTTCGCGTGACAGTTTCATATTAATATGTAAAATGATTATTTTCTAAATTACTTAAATGCAGTTGGAAAGATGAAGAAACAATTTTAATTCAGAGAATGAGCATATCTTATAGATAAAAGAGTCGATCGGCCAAATAAGTCGTAACCTTTCGTTAAGGTTAAGGTTTATGAACGTTAATGTTGGTTTTTGTTTTACTACAACGAAAGGGTTCTAATGAACGAAACCCATTTAATTTTTGTAGAGAACACGTGTCAGTCAACCAACAAAATGAATAGCCTTGCTCTTGCATTAAACTCCAAAATAACATCGGTCAATGCCTTCACTTCCCCTGATGCAACCTTATCGTCTTCACATCCTCCTTGGATAAATAAAAATTTAGTACTAAGGACCAATCATTCATATATATATATATATATATGTGCTACAAACAGAGAATCGAGTGAGAACTGGTAGAGTTACGCAGAAACAAAGAACATATAAACACATAATCGAATAGAAAACTATAGATCGTTTGAAGAATGATAATCTTGGAAAGCTTTTGTAAATCCCTTGAAGAAAATGAACTTCCTCATTTTTTTTGTTCAAATGAATCACCGATGAAAAAGATCTGGTTAATGGATAGTGAAAAGAATCTTGGAGAAATGAAGGAAAAAAAGAATTAAATTTTGCTTATTCATTTTTCTCTCCCCGTTTTTTTTTTTTTATATCTGAAACTCTATAAAACTACAGTTGCATCGGTTGATGTGAAACATTGTGTCTTTATGCAAGTGCCTATTAAATCATAACCGTTCATTTGCTTTCCCTTAAAATATTTGTGTACACGTGTCATGACCGCAGCAACCCAAACCCAACTATTACAAATTTTTTATACTAATGTATTTAAGAAATGAATTGCTAAAACAAATAATTCAAAACTCTTTTTTATCTTAAATAAAAGATAAATGCGGAAATGACTGAAAAAATTGTAATAACATTTTATTATCTTAATAGTAAAATTTAAAAAATTTCGTACAAAAAGATTTGTGAACTACTCCTATTTCTTAAGCATCTATATCTATAAGTCCGATTGGTAACCTAACTTTTTTAAAATCTGGAGCGGTAAGCTGGAGTTGTAAGCTTTATAGCATAGTGCAAAACTGTATAGAATAATGCAAAGCTGTATAGATAAAGATTTGAGATAAAACTGTATAAATAAAGATTAGTGTAATAGTATTGGTAAAGTTTTTGATAAATATTTTGTGATTGGTACAATCTAAAGCGGTACAAATTAAAAAGTGGAATAAAGATTATAAAAATTATAAAGATTTTCACCAATTTTTTTTTTTTTTTTTCGTCGTGATTTTCACCAATCTAAGCCTATATCATGATACTATTTTCTTTGTTTCATTAAATGAAGCGCCAATAATTACCCTTGATTGTTTCAACATCATCAACTGAAGCATTAAAAAATAAGTATCATGATTTTACGAAAATAAAAAATAATATGAATTATATTCATGGATTGTGTGCTTAAGTTACATGCGATCACTTAGTTATGATTTTTAATTTCTACAAACTCTGTAATAACATTATTCCTAACCATCTCTCAAGCAGTTTAACAAAAAAAAAAAAGCATATTATCGCAGTTCATATGGCTTGAATCTTCTTCGACATGTTATTGTTGCTAGTGTGCATATCTCTTAGCTTTGTTTTGCTTTAAAACGTTTTAATTATTTTCCTTAAAAATCTTGTTTGCCACATAAGAATCAACGTGAAAGTTTATATGGTTCCGTCGCTCAAGTTTTTGTGTGTGCTATATATACATTAAATAATAAACACAAAACCCAAATTAAAATTGTTAAAATATATACTAAATTCAAGTTTTCCAAAGCAAGTCAATGATTCGAAAATAGAATGACTTGTAACTTAGAAGATGGAGGATGGTCATTATCATCAAAATTGACCCAAGGTAAATATTGTGTCTTGCCCAAAAGAGATATGTGGTGTGATCGTAACTCGTAAGTTTGTAAGGTTTACAATTTTTTTTTATAAAAATAAGCAACCAATGGCACTAAAGCAAAGAGAATGTAGAAGACAATGCGCACATAAATAAGAAAGCTATTGTTTTTATCGGTGACACTACAAGAAAACAGCGAGAATCCTACGGAAATATCCGTCGGAAGTCTGTCGGAAAACGCATATTCCGACAGATTTCCGATGGATTTGTCTGTCGTTTCTATCTTGTCGGAAATGGTAATTCTGTCGGAAATCCGTCAAAATTTTCCGACAGATTTCCGACGGCTTTATTTCCGACGGAATTCCGACATCCTGCCGGAGTCCGGCGAGACGTCGGAATTCCGTCGGAAATGTCACTGTCGGAAATCTGTCGGTTTTGTTTCCGACTGATTTTCGACGAGTTCCGATTACATGTAAACCGACGACTTTCCGACAGACTTCCGACGTATTTATTTCCGACAGATTTCCGACGGTTTTATTTCCGACAGCTTTCCGACGGATCTATTTCCGACAGATTTCCGACGTATTCGTAGAAATTATTAAAAATTATAATAAATTAAATAATAATTAATTTAATATAAATTGAAAATTTAAAATTTGAATTATTTAAATTAAAATAAAATTTAAAGGAGAAATTAAAATAAAATTAAAAGTAGAAATAAAAAGTAATATTGTTTTACAAAAACGTTGAAAATAAAAATCTACATGGTGGGCCCCCCCGGAAAATCCGGGTTGCGGCCCAAGTACTCCATCATCCGTTGCATCTTCTCCCTGTCCTTGTCCCGCTCGGCTCTCTCCTTTTCCCGCTCGGCTTCTAGGGCGGCTTGTGCATCTCGTATCTGTTGGACCGTCGTCTTCAAATCTTCAATTTCGACGTCCTTTTCCTTCATCTGGGCTCTCAGGTCGGATGTCTCGCTGTTATAACAAGAAGACCCCGATGATCCCGCATCGTCGGGAAGACCATAAAGCCGCCATTTGCTCTGCGGAGCAACCTGCGGAACAAATTAAATTGTAAATGAAAAAGACTTGAAAACTATTTTAAATTTTACATACCTTTAAGACGAATTGGTTGATGATGTCGTCCGGGGCTTGGGTGATGGGAGGGGTTCCTTCGACGGATGGCTGAGACATAATGTACTCCTCTTCCATTCTTTGGACGCTCTCCTGAATCTCTCGAGCTACCTGATCCTGGACAACACCATTCTTGTCGGTGTGTGTCGCTAGCAGAAGTTCCAAGTTGTTGGGATCCCGACCCAACTTCTTAGCCTGCAGTTGTTAGATATTTATTTAATAATATAAATGTATAAAACAAAAAAAAAATTAATAAAAATGAAGACGTACATAAAAAACTTACCATATCCCTAGCCTTTGTCTTCTTGCTGGTAGCTCCAAGGTTGTGGGTGGAAGGTCCCTTGCCGTTGCGCTGGCTGTTCCGGTTGCTAGAGTGATATGTAGAGGTGTCCTTGGTAGCCTCTAGTTGCCAATAGGCGATGAACCCGTTCCACAAGTCCGGCTTCTCAACCATCTCCTTTGGCACCTCACCGTGTAGCCACTTATCCTTCCACTCGAACACCTTCTTCAAGTAGTGCAGTGCTGCATAAGAGTCGAATTCCCGCCTGACCAGAGCGGTCATGTGTGGGTCCCACCTAAATTCTTGCTGCAAAAAAAAAAATTAAATATAAATAATAATAATTTAAATGAAAGTAAAAATTATGAAAACAGATGACTTACCGCAAATTGGCGAAACCACATATCTTGATCCTCCAGTGGCATGGCGGTGTACGTCGCATAAGGACGGCTGAGCATAGAGTTTTCCATCTTGTTGAGGGACTTCGAAATCCCGCTGCGAGAATCACCAAACCTACGGGAAAAAATGTAACATTAGTCGCAATTAAATAAAATTTGTTAAAAAAAGACATAAATGGAACAAAAAACTTACCATCTGTCTCTACCTAGCTGGTCTGGATGGAGTCTAGTCAACCTCTCTCGTCTAGGAAGACCCATGAAGTCCTCGACGCTAATCTGCGACGGTGCTGTGGTGGCTGCTGGTGTCACCGGCGTCTTTAGAGGTGTAGACGACGGTGCAGGTGTAGACGTGGAAGTCGAACGAGATCTACTCACACGACGACGACGTGATTGGCCGCTGCCACATGCAACAGCGAAACCACCGTAATCCCTAGATTTATATGATAATATATTTTAAATATATGAAAAATCTATAATTATAAAAATATAATGGTTTAGAAAAACATTGCTTTAAATTTCCAAAATTCTAAAATTTAAATTTCCAAAATTGTAAAATTTAAAATTCTGAGGTGGAATTTAAAATTTAAATTTCCAAAATTCTAAAATTTAAAATTTAAAGTTTTGTAAGGTTTTTAAATAGTGTTATAAGGTTTTTGTAAAGTTTTATAAGGTTTTTAAATAGTTTTATAAGGTTTTTAAATAGTTTTATAAGGTTTTGTAAACAATCTTATAAACCTTTTAAAAACTTTCCTAAATCTAATTGTTTAAAATTCTTTAAAATATAGATATAAATTCAAAAATTAAGTCATTATCTTTAAATTTACAATTATTTCGATATTCTAAAATTCTTAAGTAATTGTTACATAATTTAAAATTCTAAAAAATTAAAATTCTAAAATTTTAAATTAATCGCTATAATTGTTTAAAATTAGTAAAACTTGCTAACAATATTCTAAAAATTTATGGAAAAAATAATTTCCCTAAATCAATTTCCCTAAATCAATTTCCCTCATTTTTCCTAATCATAAATCTAATTTTTCATAACAATTTAAAAACCCTAACAATTTCATAACAGTTTAAAAACCCTAACAATTTAGTAAAAATTAGTAAAAATACTAACAATTTAGTAACAATTTCATAAAATTAGTAACAATTTCCAAATTTCATAATATAACTTCCAAAACCCTAAATCTAACCCTAATCTTAATCCTAAATCTAACCAAAATCAATTCACAAACTCATTTCCTAAATCTAACCAAAATCAATTCACAAAATCAATTGATACTTACAAATAACATGGGATTTCCGACATGGGTGGCGATTTCCGGTGGCGGGGAGGAGCGGAGGAGGCAGCGGCGGTGAGCAAGAGGAGGAGGCGGCGTGGAGAAAGAGGAGGAGGCGGCGAGAAGAAGAAGAGACAAAATCCGGTGGATTTCCGGCGAAGAAGAGAAGAAGAAACGGCGAAATCGGAGGCGGACGGTGAAGGAGGAGCGGAGGAGGCGGCGGATTTTCCAGAGAAGAAGAAACGGCGAAGAGAAGAAGAAGAACGAAATCTGTTTTATTCCCAGAATTTCCGACAGCTTTAAATCTGTCGGAATTCCGTCGGAATTCCAAAAAATTTGAATGACCGCCTGTAATTGGACCGACTGATTTCGTAGTGTTTATTTTTCATTTCGCGGGTAAAAATTGGCAAATCCGTCGGAAATCTGTCGGAAAAATGAATCTTTTTCCGACAGATTTCCGACAGATTTGTGGTTTTAGTGTATGGGAAATTTAAAAAATGTTTTTTTGTTGGTTTAAGGTTAAGGAATTGAAGAAATTTAAGAAATGTTTATTAAATTTAAAAAATGTTTTTTTTTTGTTTAGGGTTAAGGAATTGAAGAAATTTAGGAAATGTTTATTAAATTTAAGAAATGTTTTTTTGGAAATTAATGAATTACCATTTTGGAAAAATTTGGTAATTTTTAAACAATATTTACCATTGTTAACATTTTTTTCCAAAATGCTTATTTTGAAAAAATTGTTAGCATTTTGTACATATTTTTACCTGAAATCTCCAATTCCGTCGGAAATCTAAAATGATTTATATATATATATATGGAGTTGGAGAATTTGATGACGAAGAAGTTGGATAATTTGATGACGAAGAAGTTGGATAATTTATATATATATATATATATTTTTTTAAATGATATATATATATATATATAATTCCGACTTATCTGTATATTTATTTATATATATATATATTTGATATAAAATGATTTATATATATATATATATTTTTTTTAAAAATGATATATCTGTCGGAAATCTGTCGGAAACATATATATATTTCCGACAGATTTCCGACAGATAATCATTTTTATATAAATAAGCTTTTTTTTATTTTATCCGTCGGAAATCTGTTGGAAATATATATATATTTCCGACAGATTTCCGACAGATTTAGGGTTTTAAGCTTGTTTATGATCCGTTTTCGTAGTTACAAGTTAATAGCATGGTTGAAGCAATATTTGGAAGATAAAATACTTGATAATGGTCATTGTTACTTTCAAATTCTAAACATTTAGTATTTTCCGTAAACATCTACTGTTTTATATATGTAACTGTATGAAACGCTTTTGGTTGAAACATGACAAAATCGTAAAACATGTTCTGTATAACATCGAGAATGTTATTTACTCAATTATCTTTCACTTTAGTTGTCAGAATTGTATGCCGAAACTTTGTCTTCTCGAAATTCAGGAATTTGGCCTCAAAACCCTAAATCTGTCGGAAATCAGCCGGAAAAATATATATATTTCCGACTGATTTCCGACAGATGTAAGGGTAACACGTGTCGTCTTTTAAGGTTAGCATGATATGAATATTGCGTCGGAAATCTGTCGGAAATATATATATATATTTCCGACAGATTTCCGACGGATCCTTCAAAATAAAAAAAAAGCTTATTTTTTTTAAAAATGATATATCTGTCGGAAATCTGTCGGAAATATATATATGTTTCCGACAGAATTCCGACAGATATATCATTTTTTTAAAAAATATATATATATATATAAATCATTTTATATTAAATATATATATATATATAAATAAATATACAGATAAGTCGGAATTATATATATATATCATTTTAAAAAATATATATATATATATATATATATATATATATATATATAAATTATCCAACTTCTTCGTCATCAAATTCTCCAACTTCTTTTTCTTCATCAGATCCTTCCGAAGGAATTGTGTCTTCGTCTTCATCAAATTCTCCAACTTCTTCTTCTGATTCTGAATGTACGATATTATCACCAAATTCAGTGAAATCAACAAAAAGGTCCACCGCTGAAGAATGATCAACTGGAGCCATCGGAGTAATTCTAGTTGGTTGCATAGCATCTTGCTCAGCAACTCCATATAGTCTCCCTCTTGGATTAATTGGAGTCACTGTAATCCAAGGATCTCCTCGATGTGTTACCCTAGGATAAAAAATGTAGCATACCTGAAACAAACATATTTAGTTTAGACAATTACAATCAAACCTGGTCTGCCTGTGATGCTAGGATGAATGGGTCATACTTTTGCAGTCTCCTAGAAGAATTTACTGAAGTGACGCCAAATTGGCTCACCTGGACACCTTCTGGATATGACGGATCATACCACTCACACAAGAAAACAATGCACCTCATGCCCAACATTCCTGGATAGCGCACTTGCAATATTTCTTTCAGAATCCCGTAGTAGACTACATCACCACTTGTAGCTGAAATACCGTAATCTGCAGTTGCCCTCGGCCTTTCTTCATGAATCCTAAATGCAAATCCCCTAGTGCAATACCGAGCGTATGAAGTTGCTTCAAAGCTTGGGCCTGAAAATATCTCTTGTAACCATGTCGGAAACCTTTCTCCATTCTTCATTCCTTCAGAAACCTGAGATAATAATTTAGACAAATTAATAAACAAACATTTAATTAAGTAATAATTAATTCACTAATTTTAAGAAATGTAAGCATTTTTTTAAAACTTACGTAATATTGCAGCCAATTTGGAAACTCGTTTTCCTTAGATTCTCCAAGTTCGTCTTCTGTCATTTCTGGATAATAGCGACGTATTGATGCAATGTAAATCCTGAAAGCAAACAAAAAATATATAACATATGAAACCTATATATATTACTTAGGTATTAAAAACAAGATGTATTTAAATAAGTTCTGTTTTTACCTTTCGTACTCTGCCATCTCCTCACAATTCGTTAGGATGTACATATGTAAGTGACTTCACTCTGCTTGTGATAGGAAGCGTCTCTTCCCTCTCCCAATCACTCGGCCAACTTGCGAAAACATCTCAGGGACAATCGCGGCATACGTGACTCTCTCACCTTTATCATCATAACGAGCAAGACGTCTACTCTTCGTACTAACTTCCCGCGGAAAGTAATATTCCGCAAACTGTGATGATTCTTCATTGATACTCTGTGCGACAATAGAACCTTCAACTCGAGCCAAATTTTTGACCTTCTTCTTTAGATGGAACATGTACCGCTCAAAAGGATACATCCAACGAAATTGAACGGGACCACCTAGTTCGGCTTCGCGGGGGAGGTGTAGGGGAAGATGTTCCATAACATCAAAAAAAGACGGCGGAAAGATCTTCTCAAGATTGCAAAGGATCACTGGTATATTGGCATCTAAATTGCGGATCCCCTCAACTGTAAGTGTCCTCGTGCATAAATCCCTAAAGAAAGCACCAACTGCTGCAATAGCTTCGTGGACAGTTTGAGGAAGGAGATGGGTAAAAGCAAATGGATGAAGCCTCTGCATCAGTACATGACAATCATGACTCTTCAGTCCCAAAAACTTTAGGTATCGCGAGTCTACGCAGTTACCCAGATTAGCTGCATATCCATCAGTGAATTTAACTTCGTGTTCAATCCACCGGAAAAATTCTCTTATCTTTTGTATTTGCAATCGGTACGGAGGAAAAGGATATTTACCATCGGAGAGACGATCAAGATAAGCACGGTAGCAAATCTTTGAAACATCCATCCTAGACTTCACATTGTCTTTTGTCTTTCCCGGGATGTTTAACACCGTATTCATGATGTTGTCAAAGAATTTCTTTTCAATATGCATCACATCGAGGTTATGCCTTAATAAATGATCCTTCCAATACGGCAAATCCCAAAATATACTCTTTTTGTGCCAGTTGTGAGCTCCTCCTACACCACAAAGCGGTTCATGCCCATTACCCCCACAATCAGGAGTCCTCTCAGCACCAAAATCTCTCAACTGCTCCAATATAGTACGACCGTCTATCTCATCAATTGGAGCATCAAACACTTGTTTATTTTTCTTAAATAATCTTTTAGACCGACGATAGGGATGGCCGTCCGGTAGAAACCTTCTATGGCAATCAAACCAACATGGCTTTCTTCCATTCCTCAATTGGAAAGCGTCAGTGTTGTCTTGGCAAAACGGGCACGATAATGTTCCATGAGTAGTCCATCCAGATAGCATACCATATGCTGGGAAATCGCTAATAGTCCACATAAGGACCGCACGCATCAGAAAATTCTGCTTCCGTGAAACATCAAATGCTTCGACACCGTGACTCCATAGCATTTGTAACTCATAAATCAATGGCTGGAGGAATACATCAAGTGATCTCTTCGGATGCTCAGGGCCGGGAATAAGAACGGAGAAGAATAAAAACTCTCGACGCATGCACATACCAGGGGGAAAATTATACGGTGTTACGATTACGGGCCACAAAGAATACTGCCTTCCATGCTTCCCAAATGGATTGAAACCATCCGTACTTAACCCGAGGTACACATTTCTTGACTCGTATGCAAAATCCGGATACAACATTTGAAAATGTTTCCACGCTTTTGCATCTGAAGGATGTGTAATCTCTCCATCTTGACGATGCTCTGCATGCCATCTCATTTGTTTTGCCGATCGCACAGATTGATATAACCTCTTTAACCTCGCTGTCAATGGTAAGTACCACATACGTTTATATGGAATTGGAACTCTCCCACCAGTTTCCTGATACCGCGGTTTACGACAAAATTTACATCTTCTCCAGTCTTCGTCTTCTCTCCAATATAGCATACAGTTGTCGATGCATACATCTATCACCTGATACGACATAGCAAGACCAGCTACAAGTTTCTGTATCTCGTAGTATGATGCAGGTGCCTGATTATCTTCAGGCAAAATATATTTCACAAAATATGCTACCGCATCAACACACTCTTCCGCCAAATTGAAGTCTGTCTTAAGGGTCATCAGTCTACTAGCAGTTGATAAAGGGGAATGTCCATCTCTACACCCATCATATAATGGTTGCTTCCCTGCGTCTAACATATCAAAAAATCTTCTAGCTTCTTCATTTGGTTCTTCTAATCTATCCTCCCTTATTACGATCGATGGCAAATTCTCTCTAAACGCATCATGAACCATCTCAGCGGTACCTACACCAAAATCTACTTCCGTTCTATGTTCGCCTAAGCTATCCGTTCTATGTTCACCTAAGTTATCCATTCTATGTTCGCCTAAGCTATCCGCAACATATGGTGCACTGCTACTACTAGCACCATCATTATTAGTTTCTCCATGAAAAAACCAAATTTTGTATCCCGGCATAAAACCAACGGTATACAAGTGATGCCAAACTTGTTCTACATTAACATTACGAGAATTACAACAATTTAAACATGGACATTTTATCACCTTTCGATTCCCGACAACCGCCATGAAACCGCCATGAACTCGCATATACCTCGTGCATAACTTGGATTTAATGTATTCGACTCCGGATCATACATCTCTTCATCCATCCACGATCTATAATATCTAGAAGATGACATCTCACTCTCTTAACGATTTTTTCTAACAAATATTTGGTTGGAAGTTGTTGTTGTTTTGTGAGTGAATGAAGATGTGTGGAATCATATATATAAATACGCTGACCGTCGGAAATCTGTCGGAAAAGCGTCGAAAAAACAACGGATAAAATAACGGCTATATAACGGTTATATAACGGCTATTTTTTCCTACAGATTTCCGACAGACTAGTTGGGAGTCTGTCGGAAATCTGTCAGAAATTGATATTTTCCGACGGATTTCCGACAACTGACCGGAATCTCCTCCGGCGTCGGCAACGGCTAGTTACACGGTCCAATAATCCGACCGATTTCCGACGGTCTGTGGTCCGTCGGAAATAATTCCGACAGATTTCCGACGGAATTGAAAAATTTCCATTCCGTTGGAAATCGGTCGGATTACCGTCGGAATTTCCGTCGGATTTGCGGCTGTTTTCTTGTAGTTTGATCAATGTCGTTCATATCTTTTAGTAGTCCCTTTTTAAATCTACTTCTTCCAATACTTGTGGGTCTCCGACATTAGCGATCTCCCTCAATTCATATCTAAGACGCTGTTTTGTAAAATCTCGAACCGGTTGGGTCAATGTTTTTTCTAGTGTGTATTCTTTCTTCGTCATGATCGATCTCTTTTAATTTCCTTTTATATTCTCTCTCGGTTTGTTTCGTTTCGTTTCGGAATTTTTTTTCTCAATGCATGTATTCGTTCTATCTCTTATTTGTAGAACATTCTCGTACGGCAACGTTCCACTTATTCATAACTTTGTATACATTTCTGAACCGTGACTATTTTATTTGTTTAAATCAAAGATATTATCTTACCGAATAATCTTTATGATGATTCGCTGGAATTCATCAAATTATTAACATCTTGTTTTGGTTATGATTGCCACATCTATGATTTTGATAATTTCTTCTAGGATTGATTAAACTTGTATGAGTCCTTTTGAGTTGTTCATATATGTTTTATATCTTATTCGCTCGCATAAGTGACCAAAAGAAAAACAAAAACTTATTCGCATAATAATTTTTTTGATTAACTTATCCACCTATCTAGAGAATTGTACAGGTGCACTACAATTACGTCTAATCCACGACCGTCTTCACAAAACTCTAAACTTACAAATGGAAATTTGTAGCGCGGCCATGGCTACGAAGGCAGTTTCTACCTCTCTAATCTTTCTTTCGCCATCCGCCACATGTTGAATCCCACAGCATCACCGTGGGCCGTTCTTCCTACTCGAATCGATGCATCGGGTTTCGCGGCAGAGTTTCCCAACGTACAGACTACAGTCGGCACCGGAGGTTACGTTCGCGATGACGGTATATATAAAATGATTTTTTCTAGATTACTTAAATGCAATTGGAAAGATGATGAAACAATTTTAATTCAGAGAAGGAGAAGTATTGGTTGGAACTTGGAGAAGAACATATCTTATAGATAAAAGAAACGATCGGCTAAAGTAGTCGTAACCTTTCTACAACGAAAGGGTTCTAATGAACGAAACCCACCCATTTAATTTTTGTAGAAATCATTTGTCACTCTACCAACAAACTGAACCCATCTTTTATTTGAGTTTTCTAAATATAAAATATAAAATATTTGAGTTTTCTAAGTTGAGAACATGTTCCAGGGGTAAAAGAATACATTATATATGTGTATTGGTGCTATGTATGATGTTAAAAGCGTTTGTGGAATCTCTCAAGCTGTGAAATCTCTAACGAATCCCACTCAACGGCGATGCCTACAAGAAACCACCGCAAAGAAAGATCCTCACCGGAACGGAAAACAAAATCACCACCGTCATCAAAACACAACGCCTACATTTCTTCGGACCCTGATAACTTCTCTTCGTCTTCTTCGATGAAGCCTCTCGTTTTCCCGCCAGGTTTTAAGTTCGTACCAACAGACGAAGAACCATCTTTCACTACTTGAAACCCTTCTTGGAAAGCAACGAAAACCCATGTCCCAATTCATCGCGTCAACATCTACGAGTCAAATCCAGAACAACTTTCAAGTTTGTGATTTCTTTCTTTAAATTCCCAAAAATTAGGGTTTTTTCTTTGTTTATGTATGTGAATGATACAGATTGCAGGGATCTCTTCATTTTTTCTTCATTTTTGGTTGCCGAACATACACGTGCGACTCTCACGTGTGAATAACAACTTGACGATGAGCCAATACGAGGACAACACGTGGCCGAACGTGGTTGGAAGATTCAAAATTAGCCGTTGGGGAGATTGTTAAAGGCCTGAAGATATTGTGATTTTTCATTATCGAAAATTGTTGTAACAAACTTGTTTTCTCTCTCAATTCTATCTTGTTTCGCTGGGTTTCTCTCATCTCGAGAGCTGGTGATAACACCATATTTTACTTGTTTTTAGGGCTTTATTCTCATAGGTTTTGATCCCACATAGTATAGTTTTGGGATATTTTCATGCATTTAAGTCTTATTTGCATTGTATTGCATTTTAGATGTCCTAGGTTGTCTTTGTACTCTTTTTGGCTTGCTTGAGCCATTTTCAGGTGTTCTTGGAGTCAGAGGAGTTGGAGGAGTGAAGATAGCCACCATAAAAGGTCATTGCGGAATATATCACACCACCGCGACCGAAACCATCCAAAGTGCTTCAAAGATCGACTCAGAATAACGGTTTCCATTTGGATTTAGCTTCAGAGGTCTTCATGAAAGTTGTAGGTATTTGAGATATATTTCCAATGGAAGTGGTTTCAAGTCATTCCGATCTGTGGTTCAGGAGATATGGCTGTTTTACCGGAGGGTACCGGTCTTGACCGAGTGGAACAACATCAGCGTCGATCGATAGAGAATTACGTCGATCGACAGGGTATCTTTAAAAACAGAGGATATTTCCAGAGAGTTTCCCGTCGATCGACAGGAATTTACGTCGATCGACACGAGGTCGGCAGAAGCAAAAATATCTGTTTTTCCTTAGATATTTTCCTTATTTTGGCACTTGTATAAATAGTTTTTCTTGTAAAAATATCTAGTAAGTCTTCTTCTTCTTGGAAGAGCTGGGCACGACCCAAACTCTCTCTTTTGAGAGATTTTGATTGTTCTTCATAAAAATACCACTCTAGAGAAGATTTCTTCAACTCTATCTTTTATTTATGCAATTTCCTTATCTTTGTGTTTTTTTTTCTCTTTGTTCTTCATGTTTAGATTAGTGTTCTAGTTGGGTATTTCATTTGGCTTGATTGATGATGATTTGATGGTTAATTATTGAGGTTTATCCGTTAGTTCTTCATCTAGACTGTTTTTAATGCTAGAATCTAGCTTGATCACCTAGAATCTTGATCTTAGGATTGTTGATTAGTCACGGAAGTGAGATTAATAGCTTGAACTAGTCTAGATGGGCAAAATTACCTATTCGCAAAGGAATTTGGCTTAGAGATTTTGTGAACAAATCGAACTTGTACTAATTGCTTATTTAGATTCGATAAATTCGCAAAGGAATTTGGGATTTGAGGATTTAAGGATAGATAGCCTTTGTAACGGAAGTTAGCTGGCTATACTCTCGTGTTTGAATTCTAGAACGGTGCTTAATTAAACCTCGACAATCGTTAATCTCTTCTTGATAGTTAGTTATTGATCCGACATATCCATCTTTAGTTTACTTATTTTATAGTTTTATAATTTGTTTACTTGTAAAAAGCATTGCTCTAGATTAAGAAGGATCATGCATTCTTGGTGCATTGACCAAACCTCCCTGTGGATACGATAACCCTTTGTGCTACAACGTACAAGGGGAATTGATGACCCTAAAAACGTAATATCAGCTGGCTAGTTCGAATTGGTGTTTTACGAACGTCATTTCGATTCTTGTTTCGTATTTGTTGATCGGAGTTATAATCGGAAGGCATTGTTCAATCGTCGGAATTTTTATCTTAACAAAGGTATCAGAGCTCTGTCGTTTTCCTCGGATTCATGACGGAGACTCGGTTGCAAGCTCAACGAAAGGAGATGGAGAACCGCGATCCAACTCTGTTGGCTGGTGATAATAGAGACTTGATCGGAGCTCGGATGACGAAGTTCGAGGAGGACATGAGTGAGATGCGACAACAGCTGACGGCGATGTGTGCTATGTGGCAACCTGTTGTTGAACAATTTCAGATTGACCGGAAGATGAAGGTGATAGATCGATCGCCGGAAAATCAATCGGGAAGTAGCAATCACTCTATTTCGATCCGATCCGGTGGCGCGTTAGATCGATCGCCGGAAAATCAAGCGGGAAGTAGCGATCACTCTATTTCGATCCGATCCGGTGGTGTATCTTCTCAGAGGGAGGCTCGACAAGGATCACACAATCATTACGATGCTATGACTCGTTTGGGTAAGGTTGATTTCCCTAGATTTGATGGATCTGGTCTTAAGGAATGGTTGTTTAAGGCGGAGGAATTTTTTCACGTTGATGATACACCGGAACAATTGAAGGTGAAAATAGCTACGATTCATTTTGATAGTCGTGCTTGGACTTGGCATCATGCGGTGGTTCAATCTGGTATTCATGTGGGAATGTTAAATAATTGGGAAGAATTCAAAATTGCTTTGAAAGATCGTTTTGAAGATGTCTTTGATGATCCAATTGCAGAACTTAAGATGTTGCAGGAGACTGATTCAGGAATTGTTCCTTATCATGAGAGGTTTGAAATGATACGAACTCGTGTTCACTTGACAGAGGATTACTTGGTGTGTGCGTATTTGGCGGGTTTAAGAGTAGATACACAAATGCATATTCGGATGTTTGAACCTACTTCTGTGAGGCATTGTTTTAAGTTGGGAAGATTTTATGAAAAGGCACATCCTAAGAAGCCTTTTGTACCGGTTGGGGGTAAAGGTCTTTTGCCAACACCTAAGGAAGGAGAATACAGAGGTAATTCTTTTGGTGGTCGATCCGTTGTGAAGCAAGCAGTGTCTGCTCCTAAGCGTTTAACTCCAGAAGAGGTGAAGGAAAAGAGAGCTAAGGGACTGTGTTTCCTCTGTGATGAGAAATACACTCCTGAACATTATGCTACCCACACCAAATCTCAGCTATTCCGAATGGAGGTAGAAGAAGAATTTGTTGATGCTGAAGAAGTTTTGGCTTGTGATGAGACCTTAGGGGATATGAGGGAACCGCACATATCATTGAATGCCATCTCAGGAATTTCCGATTACAAGACTATGAGAGTGAAAGGTATTTGTGGAAAGAGGATTATTTTCATATTGATTGATTCGGGTTCCACTCATAATTTTGTGGATTCTAGATGTGCAAAGAAGCTGGGGTGTAATGTGGATAATGTAGGGTTGACTAAGGTTTCTGTAGCTGATGGACGGAAGATATCTCTTGATGGAGTGGTTAAGGGCTTTAAGTGGAAATTGCAGCACACCACTTTCAAATCTGATGTTTTGTTGATTCCTCTCCAAGGGGTTGATATGGTGTTGGGAGTTCAGTGGCTTGAGACGTTGGGTCCCATTAATTGGGAGTTTAAGAAGTTGGAGATGAGATTTACTTATGAAGGAATGAGGGTGTTATTACATGGATTGAAGTCTGGTTCAGTCCGAGATGTGAAGGCACAAAAGCTTAGTAAAGTACATGAAGAACAAATGGAGATTGCTATGATTTGTGTTCAAGAAATTTCTATTGACAAAGAGGTCAGTTGGTGCGCATTGAATACTGTGGAGAGTGAGGAAGAAGGTAGTGAAGTGAAGGAGCAATTATTGGCCAGTTTTCCTGATGTTTTTGCCGAACCTGCATCATTGCCACCGTTTAGAGGGCATTATGACCATCGGATTCAACTATTGGAAGGGTCCAATCCAGTGAATCAAAGGCCTTACAGATATGCTATCCACCAAAAGAATGAAATAGACAAGATTGTGGAAGATATGTTGACTAGTGGTACCATACAAAATAGTTCTAGTGCATATGCTTCCCCTGTAGTTTTGGTTAAGAAGAAGGATGGCACATGGAGACTTTGTGTGGATTATCGAGAACTCAATGGTATGACAGTGAAGGACCGTTTTCCAATTCCTTTGATTGAAGATTTGATGGATGAATTGGGTGGATCTATGATCTATTCTAAGATTGATCTAAGAGCAGGTTATCATCAGGTTCGGATGGATCCTCAAGATGTTCCAAAGACTGCTTTCAAGACTCATAGTGGACATTATGAGTACTTGGTTATGCCTTTTGGTCTCACTAATGCTCCAGCAACTTTCCAGGGATTGATGAATTCTGTTTTCAAGGCATCTTTGAGGAAGTTTGTTTTGATTTTCTTTGATGATATTTTAATATACAGCAGGTCTTTGGAAGAGCATGAACAGCATTTGTTGGTTGTGTTTGAAGTTATGAGAGCTAACAGCTTATTTGCTAAGTTGGGTAAATGTGCTTTTGCTGTGAGTAAAGTGGAATACTTAGGTCATTTCATTAGTGGGTCTGGTATTGAAACTGATCCTGCTAAGGTTGAAGCTGTGAAGAATTGGCCTAAACCCGTTAGCTTGAAGCAATTGAGGGGATTCTTGGGCTTAGCGGGTTATTACCGACGGTTTGTGAAGAATTTTGGTATGATTGCTAATCCTTTACATGCCATGACTAAGATTGATGCATTCCGGTGGACTGAAGAAGCTAATGCGGCATTTGAGAAACTGAAGCAAGCATTGTGTGATGCTCCTGTTCTGGCTTTACCTCTGTTGACAAACCTTTTGTGGTTGAAACTGATGCTTGTGGTAGTGGAATTGGGGCTGTGTTGATGCAAGAAGGACATCCCTTAGCTTATATCAACAGACAACTTAAAGGTAAGCAATTGCACCTTTCTATCTATGAGAAGGAGTTACTTGCTGTTATTTTTGCTGTGAGGAAGTGGCGACATTACCTTTTACCAAGCCATTTTGTAATCAAGACAGATCAGAGAAGCCTTAAGTATTTGCTGGAACAAAGGCTTAATACACATGTGCAACAACAATGGCTTCCCAAGTTATTAGAATTTGATTATGAGATTCAGTATAAGCAAGGGAAGGAGAATCTTGTGGCCGATGCTTTATCTAGGGTGGAAGGTTCTGAGATTCTCCATATGGCTCTTTCAGTGGTTGATTGTGATATCTTGCACGAAATCCAGGCTGGTTATACCACCGATGCATCTATTCAACTTATCATTACTGCTTTGCAACAGAACTCTGATGCTAAGAAGCATTTTTCTTGGAGTCAGGGCATCTTGAGGCGTAAAGACAAGATTGTCGTGCCAAATGTAGTTAAGCTCAAGATACTATACTGAATTGGTTACATTGTTCGGGAGCAGGTGGTCATTCCGGACGTGATGTGACTTATCAAAGGGTGCGAGGCTTGTTTTATTGGAAGGGTATGGTTAAAGATATTCATGCTTTCATCAGGGGTTGTACTATTTGTCAACAATGCAAGTATGATACTGCGGCTTATCCAGGCTTATTACAACCTTTACCTATCCCTCAAGCTCTTTGGAGTGACCTCTCTATGGATTTTATTGAGGGTTTGCCCCTTTCTTTTGGAAAATCAGTGAGCATGGTGGTTGTGGATCGTTTGAGTAAAGCAGCTCACTTTGTGGCTTTGGCTCATCCATTTACAGCTTTAGTGGTGTAGTGGTGGCTCAGGCTTATTTGGATAATGTTTACAAGCTCCATGGATGTCCACAATCTCTGGTCAGTGATAGGGACCGTATCTTCTGCAGTGATTTTTGGAAGGATTTTTTTACTTTACAAGGGGTGGAATTGAAGATGTCTTCTACCTATCACCCTCAAAGTGATGGTCAAACTGAGGTGGTGAATAGGTGCTTGAAGACTTATTTGCGCTGCATGTGTCATGAACAACCTAATCTATGGAGTAAATGGTTGTCATTGGCTGAGTATTGGTACAATACTAACTATCATTCTTCTGCTCGTATGAGTCCTTTTGAGATTGTTTATGGCCAGGCTCCACCTCTGCATTTACCTTACTTGCCTGGTGAATCTAAGGTTGTTGTGGTAGCTCGGTCCTTACAAGAAAGGGAAAACATGTTGCTTTTGCTCAAGTTTCATCTATGGAGGGCTCAACATCGAATGAAACAAAATGCGGACCTACATCGTTCTGAAAGGGAGTTGGCTATTGGTGATTATGTGTTTGTGAAGTTACAACCTTACAGACAACAATCCGTAGTTATCCGATCCAATGAGAAGCTTTCCCCTAAGTACTTTGGCCCTTACAATATTATTGACCGTTGTGGGGAGGTTGCTTATAAGTTGGAATTACCTGCGTCTTCTCAAATCCATCCGGTGTTCCATGTCTCGCAGCTTAAGCTTTTGGTGGGTAATGTTCCGACTTCTCGTCATTTACCTTCCGTGTTGCAGGATGTGTTTGTCAAAACACCAGAGCAGATTCTTGGTCGGAAGATGGTTCAACGACATGGTAAGACTGCTACTAAGGTCTTGATTAAATGGATGAATGAGCCGTTGGAGGAAGCTACTTGGGAGTATCTATTTGACATTCAGAAGCGTTTCCCATCTTTTGACATCTGAACCTTGGGGTCAAGGTTCTGCAACCGGGGAAGATTTGATACAGATTGCAGGGATGTCTTCATTTTTTCTTCATTTTTGGTTGCCGAACATACACGTGCGACTCTCACGTGTGAATAACAACTTGACGATGAGCCAATACGAGGACAACACGTGGCCGAACGTGGTTGGAAGATTCAAAATTAGCCGTTGGGGAGATTGTTAAAGGCGTGAAGATATTGTGATTTTTCATTATCGAAAATTGTTGTAACAAACTTGTTTTCTCTCTCAATTCTATCTTGTTTCGCTGGGTTTCTCTCATCTCGAGAGCTGGCTAGTTCGAATTGGTGTTTTACGAACGTCATTTCGATTCTTGTTTCGTATTTGTTGATCGGAGTTATAATCGGAAGGCATTGTTCAATCGTCGGAAGTTTTATCTTAACAGTGAAAGGCTCTGTTTTTATGATATTTAGGGTTTTTTCTTGTTTATGTATGTGAAAGGCTCTGTTTTTATGATAATAAACAGAGGAATACGAGAAGGTAATGATAAAGAATGGTTCTTTTCGATTTCTTTCTTTAAAATCGAAAACAATTAGGGTTTTTCCTTGTCTATGTATGCAAAAGGCTCTGTTTTTATGATTCGATACAGAGGAATACTGATAAAGAATGGTTCTTTATGTGTATGTATGTGAATGGCTCTGTTTTTATGATATTTAGAGTTTTATCTTGTTTAAGTGTGTGAAAAGGCTCTGTTTTTATGAATGGAAACAGAGAAATACGAGAAGGGTAATGATAGAGAATGGTTTTTTATAACGGAGAGGACCAAGAAACGTGAAGGTGGTAAAATGGTGAATCGTAGCGACAATGGAGGATCCTGGAAGACACAAACTGCCCCCAAGAAGATTGAAGCTGGGCAAGGCGTAGTCGGATACAAAACCACGCTAGATTACCGAACCGGGAACGGAGTGAAATCAGATTGGATCATGCATGAGTACTGGTTTGAGTCCAGTGAAGATAACAATAAGGTGTGTATGTGTATGTATGTGTGGGGGTTTACTTGTGTTGCAAGTTATCAAGATTTTGAGATTTGTTTTGGCTTGTGATCTGTGAATTGCAGGTGGATCATGCTTTGTGTAAGATGTTTTGGACGCCAAGAAAAGTGCAAAAGAGAAAAGCAGAGGAAGAAGAGAATGAGAGGAGGAAGAAAAAGATGAAAGAAGAAGGTGTTGCAACTGTAAAGGAGGATGAGGTTGTTCAGCCTTGTAACGCTGCGTTTCAGCAATCGCAATTTTCTCTACCTCCACTGGATCCGTGTCAACCACAGCAGCAGCAGCTTCAAAATGTTGCTAATCAGCTGCCTCAACCGCAGATTTTTCTAGTCTCACGGGATTCGCTTCAACCGCAGATTTTTCTACTCAAAGGGGATTCACTTCAACAGACACAGCTTCACAATATTGCATCAGTGGTAGATCTAAAAGCATTAGAAAAGGAGGCTAATCAGCCTGGTCACACTACGAATCAGCAACCGCAGCTTTGTGAATCTCCAATTGATCCGTGTCAACCGCACCAATCGCAATTACAACAACCGCATAACTATGCTTATCAGCCGCAACTGCAGCTTCAAAATGTTGCTAATCAACCACAGATTTTTCTAGTCTCACTGGATTTGCTTCAACCGCCAAAGCAAGAACAGCAGCAATTACAAGTTCTGGAGATATCTGATGAGTTGTCTGAGATGATCAAGTTTCTACAGAAACCAGTGATCAAAGATGATGCTGCTGACTTCAATCTACACATTCTAGATGGAGATGACCAATCCAACAACAGCGGTTCTTTAGTAGGAAGGGAAGGAGTCCAAGAACATTGAACTCAAACCGCTCTTCTTCTTCTCCGGAGCATTTTTTTCCCTCTCAAACCTTAAAACAATTGAGTTAAGGTTCAATGAAAACATGTTTCTCTAAGTTTCAGCTACAAAAGTAGGAATAGAGCTTTGTATATACCAGATTCTTTTGACTCTGATGTTGCAGAACCAATACCATATGTTTCTTCTTCTTATTATTCTCCTCTTGCTTACTTTCACTGTAAACACAACCTAGAGCCTAAATTAACTCAAAGGGAGCAGAAACTAAAATATGAATCTCATGTTTAATCTCACTCTTGCATAACTATCAAAAATCTACAAATTTCATACAAGTCCTGTGAAGAAAAAATCCTAATTTTCATTGACATTCAAAGCATATAAATCCTCTTCTTGAGCCCTCAGAAATCATAACAAGTACTAAAGAGCTTCTAACATCTCAGAGCAAACACCAACTAAGATGACAGTAACTTGAAGATGTTTTCTCCTTCAGATCTGGACCTGTAATTTCAGTCAAACGCAAGCCTACACATAGGCGAGCGCCTGGCCGAAAACGATAACTCTTTGATCATTCTAAGTTTCTTACGGTTGCTGGTGGCTTCAGGGTTTATAGTTACTTTCTTTAAACAGCTTCCGCTTCTTAAGATAAACTCTACCACTTGTTTCTCTTCCTCTATTCCTTTATAATTTACCCATTCCACAATCTCAAGGCTTGATAACATACATTCAGGAACTAAACTCGGTTCATTCCAGCTCGGGCGCGGTAGTTCAGCCTCAATTCCACGGCACTAAGATAAAAAAGCATAAATTTGTTAGACACACCATAGTATTTATTACAAATTGAAAAATACGTGTACCTTTTCAAACTTGAGAGCTCGTAATTTAGGTGAATCTTTAAGCAACCGCATCAGAAGATTCAACCATTCCGACTCGCATGTGCATATACTTAAAGACACCAGACAACCGAAGAAACTACCAACAGGATATGCATCCTACATTAGAAAACACAGTGTAACAATATCAGATAGTTTCAATAGGCAAATGCCGTAAACAAGATATTATTACCTTTACACATAAACAGAGGCGCTTGGCAGAAGTAATAGAACCGAGAATATCCTCAGGATGGTCACAAGAAATTACGACCTTTGCCTCAACAATCTTAGGCATATTACTCCTAATGGCGAAAACGACGTTTGTATTATCAAAGACGTCCAAGAACTCCAAAGAAGGAGTATCTATCACAAACCCATGAGGCTCGTCTACAAATACGTCTTCATGCAAGACTAAACTCTTTAGAGAAGGCACTACAATGTTGACAATGGTAACATTGTCATCGAAAGCTCGTTTCACAACCAAGTCTACAAGAACAGGGCAATTAGATAAAAGCCTGCTGAGAAATTCATCACTCGGGTACTTCATGGATACAAGACTCAACGTTTTGAGTAATGGGAAAGAAACCAAGGAAGAGACGTCATCTACAAGAGTGCCTTTACTTAGTTTCAACGTCGAAAGCATTCTGCAGAACGTATACAAGCTCCTAGGAAGTGTAAATGGAGATTTACTAGTCGTATAAGTAGGAATCTCGATAATGAGCTCGCGCACACAGCATTTATGTGCAGCTCTAATCCATACTTGAATCTCTCCACTACCACAGATTTGACCAAGTTTGAAATGCAAAGTTTCAATAACCGGAGCCTTGTGAAGATTCAAAGATGTGTCCACAAATTTCGAAAACCTCGCGTACTCGGGGTTCAAATAGCTATCATTGTATACGAGTTTTGGCATAAACATCCAAAGAAACTTCCATCGTTTCGATAAAACCATTGTGGCCACTACATCTTTAGTATTAGGTTGAAACGATAATATTCTTAAGAGAAGCTCATCAGGCAATTGACTTATCCTGTCCATCATCACTAAGAAAGAGCTAACCTTTGTTTTTTCTCAAAGGCCAAAGCTTTAAGCTTTAACACTGAATCGACCTGTAAAACAGCGTAAACAGTGAGGATCCCAAATTACCCTAGTGAGGAGCATAGAAATTGACGAAAACGAAATTGAAACTCATCGATTACCCAGGAATAGATTATTCGTGAACTTGAATCCTTGGAAATCAAACAAGTAAGAAAGAAAGTCAGCAAAATACCTAAAATTCAGGGCTAAGCTCAATTCCTTTTCGATGAAGAAGAAGATGAATTGAAACGACGACACCAGTAAAATTACCAAAAGGCCGCGTGACCCAAATTTAAACCGATAAACCAGGGATGCCCAATTCAACCGAACCGAAATTTGTATGAACCGGAAATTAATAATTAATCTACTTCTTGTTGTTGATACCGTTTTGTCTCTCCTCATCCGTGACTGTCTTTTTTGTGAGTGTATTACAGTATCTCAGTCTTTATTAGACCGATTTAACCGAACCGAAATTTGTATAAACCGGAAATTAATAAAAAAAAATTTTGAATTGAATGTCAAATTGATTCAAACAAAAAAAAAGTTTTTACAACTAGTGCATCAGTATGCTAAGGATTTGAGATCGAAAAAATAACTTTTACATTGAAAAAATATCATCTTGAAGCAAACCATGCTTTCATCCCATTCTCGAACCGACGATCTCCCATATCTCGTATTGTTGATAATCTATTCCGAACTTGCTTATCAATGAACTTGACTAAGTGTGTTGTCGTTAGAGAGGACTCCCCATGTCGCCTATTGTTTTGTTCCCGCCATTTAGTATGAAGCGTAGTTTGAAACACGAGTCGCGTCAAGAATTGGACGGTTTCGTCGTGAGTATCATCCACTAGTAGCTCCAATAGATGGTCCCAAACAGTTGTGTACCTATTTCCGAGAAGATTTCGAGTGATTTCGAGTCTCTTCATTGCATTGACAGAAACTACAAGCACTATTAACTCCCATGTTCCACTTAAGCATACAATCTCCTGTAGCTAACCGATCATGAATCGCAAGCTATGCATGAAAAGCATATTTTGGTATATTGTGTGAGAACCACAATCATTTCCACCATACCTTAACATGCCTTTCAACTCTAATTTGTGTCCATGTAGTTTTCGAATTAAACCAGGGACGAAACTTATCTTCTTGTTTTCTCCATAATATCACATCGTCACCAACTCCATCACCCTTTCTCTGTTGTTCTTCAATGACTAGTTCGATAACATTGTACGCCTCTAGTCTATGATTTCGTCGATGATGGGTTTTCAATGCTAACTCCACTGTTGTATGTATAGGAATACCCAAATCTATACATCCTCGTGGTCCTGTAACGTCCAGTAACTGACCTTTATATGTCCATACATCATACCAAAATGAAGTAATGTCTCCCTTTTTTACCTCCATTTTTAAGAACGTACGGGCCATCTCTAGGTATTTTAGTAACTTTCTCCACATCCAAGACCCAAGAGACGTAAAATTGTTAATGCTCCAAAAACACCCCTTGCGAATTAGATAGCAATGTACCCATTATCCCATAATGAGGAACGAAGAACCATTAGTCTCCAAATAAGTTTCAAGCAACATACTTTGTTAGCTTCCACAAGAGGCTTTAAACCCAACCCACCTTCTGCCTTTGGCGTGCAAAACACATTCCACGCAATCTTCGTTTTACGAGTATTAAGTTCTGGCCCGGACGAGAGAAAAGCTGAACAAAGCTTATCAATTTCATCAAGACAAGCTTTAGGTAATCGAAACGCTGACATCCAAAAGTTTGTAAGGCTATGAATCATCCGAAAATGATAGGTAACGAGCTGTCCAACCACTTATCCTTCCTCGAATCTTTTCAATGAAAGGAGTGGTCTTGAGGTCTCATCATTTTCATCAAAAGTGGAAGGCCCAAGTACCTAACCGGAAGAGTTCCACTATCAAATGGGAATTGATCAAGAATCGTATCCTTAATCTCATCGGCTACACCGGCCATATAAATTGTGGATTTTTCAAGACTAATGTTGAGACCAGAGAATTTTGCGAACTCAGTAAACACATCAAGTAACTATTCCCTCAATAGAGCGCTTTGTTCCATCAGAGAATACCAGTAAATCGTCGGCAAAACAGAGATGTGTGAGTTTCACGTTCTTGCAGTTAGGGTGGTATCCAATTGTGTTATTATTCGCAGCCTTATCCATGTATTATTGTGAAATTAATAATATAATACATGGTGTTAAATGGTAAATTAGGCCGAAATATAATACATGATGATTTTTCATGGTATATTTTGTAAAGAAGTAATCTTTTGGTTGAGACGACTCGCTAGGATTCTTTGGTTGTCTCATTCATGACTATGTGTAATCAGATAATCGGCTAAGGTTATAAGCTGTACTAAGTTTATTTTTTAATCAAGCTTAACACTCATCTTAAACCTAAGTTAGTTTTTATGAGTTTACAATACATCAATGGAAAAGCAGCTTACTTCGGTTTGTAAGTCTTATTTTGGCTAAAGCCATCATGAAAAAGCAGAGAGAAGCTTGATCGTTTTTTTACTTTTACTCATAGCTCTGTTTCTCTCCATCTTATTGCTTTCATTGGCTCCATACATGTTTCTGGTGGTTTTTATAATGAAGGATTGTATATGGGAGAAGATAAGATGAAAAAGAAAAAAGATTGTATATGACTCATATAATATGAGAGATGATAGATTAGTAAATAAATCGAATAAGGAAGTGTAAGGGAAGGATCAGCCACGTATTAAGGATTTGTGAGGCGAGTATTATGACTATTAAGAAATATAAGAAAAGAAGGTAGAGTATTTGCGAAAAACCGTCTTATGGCGATGATTCAGGCGATAATCTCTTGGTGTTTCGAACAAATCTTGTTCCGGTTAATTTTCACCAATCGGTGACAGTTTATGTTGATATTGACGATGGAGATCATGGAGACACCCACTCATCGATGGTTATCTCCACTTTGGATCCCACAATCCGAAGTGATGCACGATCTGCAATTAATTCATTTTCATCCCGTTATAAATATTTGATTGGGAAAAACCAATTCCTACACTCAAGTTCACAATCTCAAACAAAAACCTACTTTCTTTTTCGATTTTAGCATCTTCTAGCAAAAATGGGTGACAATATCCGAAGAGCCTTGCAAGATCTCGATCTGGGGATTGGCGATGATCCAATCCCTCTTCCTTTTGATGTGGTCAATCAAGCTGAAGCATAAAATCGTTTCATTATCATTGGGAGACCCCTCATTCCTCGTAATTATAATGCAATACATCTAAAACCATCAAATGCCTATGTATAATGTGTATCTCTGACCAAACTACCCATACGATCATCAGCAGATCTTTGGAATATCAACTTCTATGTAATAGATAGGAGTCGCACAATGGTCATTACTCATTGCTGGTTTGCATTCTGGATTTAATCACGTGACAAGTCATTATGATTTGCAGCAAATAAAATAAAAGTAGCGTAAGAAGATATTATTATTAAGCTTTTTAAAAAAAAGATATTATTATTAATTATAATTTTATTGTAAAGACAACCATTTTCGCAATATTTCAATACGTTATTATAGGTAGCAACCACATGATAATTCAGTGGCGCCGGATCTATCTTTAAAACATTTTCCGCTAGAAAAATGTGCTTCGATACATTTTTTGTTGCAATCTGGAATTTTCGAGCAAAGACCTATCACGAGAAGTCCATGTCTTTGTGAATCGTCAGCTTCTGCATCTTCTGAGATATTTTAAAATTTTGAATCAGTTATTCAACAATAATATTATATATATATATATATATATATATATATATATATAAATGGGCATATCATATAATTAAAAATGAGGAAAAAATAAATATATCATGCATACTTGGAATCAAGAGAATAGCCAGACACAAGAACACGAAAATGAAACATTTGCCTGATGATGAAGCCATTTTTGTTTGGATTTAGTCCTTTTCACTTTTGCCAACGAAATGTGATTGAATAGTTCGAAACAGTACTAGAGTTATATATGGAGAGAGATGTGATATTTTCATGAATGTAATTTTCTAAAGTATTTTGGATTCTTAGATGGCAAAATAATATTTGGGTTTAAATTTATTTACATTAATTGTTCGGTCAACTTTTATTTTATATTCTATATATAGCAGGATATGATTGGTTCATATATATGTTAAGTATATATAGTTTTTTACTATATTTGGATTCACATATAGTCTCAATGACAAAGTAAGTAAGTTTGATCATGACTTTAAATTTGTGTCAATCGTCTATTGGTAGATGGATTTATGAAGAGTTTGTGAATTTTAAAAGTGAGATTTTACAAATCTCCATGGATTATCATTTATCTTTATCAAATATATTTATGGATTGTTATTGATTGTTATGGATAGATATAGATTTGTATTAACTTTTTTATTCTATATAAGGTACATTTTGTCTTTTAATAAAATATATTTTCCAATCTTCTAGAATTTGATTTTTAGGCATGTTTATTTTTTATAAGATGTGAGCATAAACCATTTTTATCATTGTTCTTCAAGTTTTGTTCTTCTAACAGAATAACCTTAAGTGTAATTTTTTAATTAGGTATTAATGGCATTTTAAATTAGTTTTTTTTAAAAGAAGTTGAGTTAGTGGTGTGATAAGAATATATTTTAATGAAGTTTTCATTTTCTTCAAGTATAATATATTATATTGTTTTTTCTGTTATATATACGTCTTGCAAAATATGGATTCTGAAAGTTCATGTACAATATAATGAAGAGCAAAAAGAGTTGTTTTGTTCGTTGGGTTTTGTGTGTGTGTGTTTTTTTAATGTCATAGATTTCAAGAATCTCATGGATATCTATGACATTTTGAAAATTGAGTTATATGAGTTAATTAATGTGTCGAATCCATGTATCAATAACAAGAGATTTTAATAGAATTAGAGAATCAATAATAACTAGATTTTTCCAATAACAAGGGATTTTAAATGAAATTTAAGAATCTTCGAACCGATAACAATAGATTTTACTTAGAATTTAAGAATCCATAAACCAATAACGATGGATTTTTGAAATTTTGAATTTTTTTACAAATCCATTCTCCAATAACACTCCCTAAGTACACATAATTGTAATCTTGAGAACAATACCAAAAATATATTGAAATTCAAATATTTCAAATTCATAATTTTTAAGTTACCAAAAGCAAATTAGTGGTTATTTTATTCGAAGAGCTAACAATCATCGGTCTTTTTAACTACGCCTTCGATAATTTAATATCTTCATTAATCTTAAATAGTTTTTTTTTTTTTTGAACAACAAATGTTTTATATCATTAGAGGTTTTCACTTTTCACCAATGGAATCATACAAAACGTGTTTAGCGAGAGTCTCAATAATGCCATTTGCTGCCCTAGGAATAAAAACAAAAGAAATGCTTTCAAAACAAGTAGATAGTAGAGATAAGTTTCAAAAAAAAAAAGTAGATAGTAGAGAAATGTCCATGAGTATGCCATGGAGTTTGGAAACTTTGGAGCATGGGTTGATGGCTCGAACTAGTTGTAAGGAGTCGGATTTCACCGAAAGAGTTCTTATATTATCTTCTTTTGCCTTGAGGAGGCATTCTCAGATAGCAAGAGCTTCTGCAACTACGAAGGAGTCTACATGGATCCAAAGTTTGTGGAAGTCTTGTCTCCTTGTTTGAAGATTAGCCATGCCAGTCCATCCTAAAACAACCATCTTTGTTGTTGCGTTCCATGTTGCATCAATGTAATACTCAACCTCAGCAGCTTGCCTAATGTTTTCTTGAGCTAACAAGGTCACAACTACCTTGGTTTTACACTCTTGTCCTTCTAGCCACTCCTTAGCATCACAAATTGACTTTGTGAGGACTCCTGACACTATAGAAGCATCTTAAATGATTTATATGCGTTTGTTTACCTCATATCGGCCATAAATCTCATCAATGTTTATTCAAACTAAAATCAGCCGGCTAATACTCCTTTTTTTCTTGCTCGAACTATCCACAAGGAGCTCCACAACCGAATGCTATCACTCCACAAGGAACTGAGCGGAAGAGAAGATGAAGCCATAGTGCGACAGAACTAAGTGTCCGAACTACAAAAAAAACATCCTTCTAAAGATCGTGTGTTATTTTATTTGATTTTCCATTTGTCTTTGTACCAAATACTTTTGAATCAAACCAAACGTTTGTAAACCCTTTTTTTTTGAAATCAGTGACCGTATTGCGTTATGCCGGAAGCTTATTTCTTGATGGCAAAAGATTGACCAGCAAAACACGGGCGAGGTTATTGAGGGGCTTAAAATGGAGTTGGATGGACTCTAGATTGATGACTCGGTAACATGGGCAGAGGTGACAGAAGCGCAAGAGAAATTACTAATTGCTCTGGCAGATGAGAAAGTTTTCTGGCAACAAAAAAGTAGAGTGTTGTGGCTGGTCACGGGAGATCATAATACTCAATTTTTCCACGCCCTCCATAAAACAGAGACGGGCGAGAAGTCGGATTATATGCATATTGAATTCCAGTGGGCAATGGACAGAACAAGAAGCGGAAATTGAGCGATAGCTCTTAACTACTTCGATGATATGTTCGCCACTGCAGGCATTTTCGACTTAGAAACTTCTTTGAGGAACATCCTATGCATTGTTACTCCAGAGATGAATGACAATCTCATACGTCCAATCTCCGCGACAGAGGTCAAAGCAGCATTTTTCTCTATTCATCTCGAAAAGGCCCCGGGACCCGATGGGATGACTGGCCTTTTTTATCAGAAATTCTGGCATATCGTGGGACCGCAAGTCATCGACATAGTCCAGGAGTTTATGGCGTCTGGGAATATTAAACCCAGTATGAATGAGGTTAACATATGTCTTATTCCCAAAAACAAAAGGCCACGGGCAATGAAAGAGTTTCGGCCGATTAGTCTCTGTAATGTTAGTTATAAGATCATTTCGAAAGTCTTATGCCAACGTCTTAAACGCCTTCAACCGAAGCTGGTTTCAGAGACCCAATCCACGTTTATAGCGGGGCGAGCGATTTCCAATAATATCTTAGTGGCTCAAGAGGCTTTCCATGCTCTTGTCACCAAAGCAAAATGTCGAAAGGAATTTATGGCAGTTAAGACAGATCTGAGTAAAGCCTATGATCGTATTGAGTGGGGATTCTTGGAATGCCTTCTACGAAAAATGAGTTTCTTAGAAAAATGGATTTCATGGATTATGCCGTGTGTGAATTCAGTTATATACCACTTACTGCTTAATGGAGACCCCTGTGGTTCAATTACCCCTTCAAGGGGCTTATGACAGGGAGACCCCCTATCACTGTACTTATTCATTCTCTGTACGGAAGTCTTAATATCAAATCTCCAGGCAGCAGAGTCTGCGGGATTACTCACAGGACTCAAAGTGGCTTATGCTAGCCCGCCAGTGTCCCATCTGTTGTTTGTGGATGATAGCTTGTTCTTTTGTAAAGCAAACTTTGAACAAAGTGATAAGATACTACAAATCCTTACGCAATATGGCAATGCTTCGGGACAACGGATTAATTTTGACAAGTCAGCTATTACCTCTGGCGAGGATGTTCCCACCGAGTCTCGTCAGGCCATACACCAACGACTAGGGATTATGAATGAAGGAGGTTCAAGAAAGTACATAGGTATTCCGGAACAGTTACAGAGATCCAAATCTCAAATTTTTGCCTATGTCCTTGATCGGTTTAACAGCCGAGTTAATGGCTGGTCGGCAAAATTCCTATCAAAAGGCGGTAAGAAAGTGTTGATTAAGTTGGTGGCACAAGCTATCCCATCATATGTGATATCGATTTTTCTCTTTGCTAAAGGCCTATGCAGGAAGTTGGCCAGTGCAGTCTCCTAATTTTGGTGGCAATCTAAACCCCAGTCAAAGGGTCTATACTGGGTTGCGTGGAAGAAACTCTGTTTACCCAAGAATCAGGGCGGAATCGGATTTAAGTCTTTCAAAGACTTTAACCAGGCCCTCTTGGCGAAATAGATTTGGAGACTTCACCAGTACCCAAATTTCCTGGCAGCCAGAGTCCTAAAAGGCCGGTATTTTCGGAATATGCACCATTTCTACGCACCAAAACCTAACCAGCCATCTTACAGGTGGTGAAGTATATGGTCTTCGAAGCCGTTAGTGCTTCGGGGAACCCGCAAACTTATAAGAAATGGCTACAGTATTGCAGTTTGGGTGGATAATTGGATACCAGATAAGAACCCATGACCAGCGGTTAGTCGAGGTGACTTGGTTAATCCTCAACTCTGGGTTTCTGATCTCATTCACCAGGGGAGTCGAAAGTGGAATACACAGGCAATACAGGCTCATGTGCACCCCCAGGAGGTTCCACGAATCCTAAGCATAAGGCTACCTACAAGGGTGTCGGAGGATTCTTTTTGTTGGCACTATACAAAATCCGGGTTATACTTGGTTAAATCAAGATATGATCTTGCCAGGATATATAAGGATAAGGATACTCAGTTCTCTCTCCATCTCTAAACAAATTACGTCATTTTATTTGGCAATGTCTAGTGGGAGCGGTGGCAGTAAATGAGAGACTCAATTTTAGACACATCCGGGATCTTGCAACTTGCCCTAGATGTACCGACCCAGTGGAGTCTATTAACCAAGCTTAGTTCACGTGCCCGTTAGCCAGGGAGGTTTGGTCTCTAACTGAGTCTATTAACCAAGCTTAGTTCACGTGCCCGTCCGCCAAGGAGGTTTGGTCTCTAATTGGCTTCCTGAAAGACTCTCTCACCTTTCCATCAGAAAGTCTTAGGTCCAACTTAGACTTCCTTTTCTGGCGGATCCCTCAATCCAGGGTCACAAATGAGGTCGCTCAGGCGTTCTCTTGGGTCATATTCTCTTGGGTCATATGGTACATATTGAAGGCGAGAAATGATAAAGTTTTTAATGCGGTCACTCGTGACGCCGCGACAACACTAGCGGTAGCCATCAAGAAGGCAAGAGAATGGATCGAGGCAAATATCTCGGAACAAGGGGTACCCCTACAACCCCCGCCCACAACTACTATATCTTCAACTATCTTCACGTGTTACGTTGATGGATCATGGAAGAGAGAGGATAATGCGAGTGGAGTGGATTGGGTTTTGCAACTTCAAGATGGGACGACAGATTTGTTGGGATTACAAGGATACCATCGGAGTCTATTCCCGCTACACACAGAATTACGTGGTCTTCTGTGGGCTATGCGATCTTTACTACAAAAACAACGCTTTTGCTCAACTTTCGTCACATGAGTGGCCCGGTTTAGAACCTGAGTTGCGTGAATTGGCATTTCTTCGGGAGTCCTTTCCCGAATTCGATCTCATATACCGGCAACGGGAGAATAATACGAGAGCGGATTTGCTAGCAAGGAATGCACGCACGCGAAATAGTATATTTTCTTCAGTTAGCACTTATGTTCCATATTGGTTGGCTGATACAAATAATGTATTTGGTTAATTAATATTGAAGTGTGTTCGTGTCAAACCCCCCCCCCCCCCCCCCCCCCTTTTTATAAATAAATTTAACATTTCAAAAAAAAAATTTGTCGGATCAACTCTCTCTCTCTCTCTCTCTCTCCAAACTAAGAGCATCTCCATCCATAAAGATCTTCAAAAAAGTCTAACTTAATAATTTTAATATTATTTAATTCTTTATTTAAATTTTAATTCATTAAAAATACATTCAACCAATCACAATACACTATTTAGCAAGACACAAGATCTTAAAGTTCTTGTTTAAGAATTTTTATTCATTCTCTCTCCTCTCTTTTACTTATTTTTCATTTTTTTAAGACACAAGATCCTTGGTAAGACACATGAATGGAGAGGGTCTAAGGGTTGATCTCGAAACCTTCAAAACTAGTACAAACTCATATTTCAGGCTACAATTTACAAAGTAAAAATTCTCACATTCTCATAACAAACTTTCACTCTCTCTACACACTCTACATACTCTCTCCCTCTCTTTTTTCGTTAAAGAAAACTCTCTCTCTCTCTCTCTCTCTCTCTCTCTCTCTCTCTCTCTCTCTCTCTCTCTCTCTCTCTCTCTCTCTCTCTCTCTCTCTCTCTCTCTCAATTGTGAAATCTCTATCGAACCTCACTCGATGACGATGCCACCAAGAAACAAAGCAAAGAAAGATCCTCACCGAACCGCCGGAATCTCACACACATTTATTCGTTGTCTTCTTCTCCTCCGATGAAACCTCTCGTTTTCCCGCCAGGTTTCAAGTTCGCACCTAGTATATGTTAATTATATATAGTTTTTTACTATATTTGGATTCACATATCTATATAATGGCAAACTTCTTTTTAGGAATTAATGATATCAGCTTTTTATATAGGGAAAAAATTAGATCTAATGGTTGATATTACCTTTTTTTTATTAGATGGTCAAGATTGTCCTATTTTAGTGATTGCTGCGTCACTTTTTAGCCAACGGGAATAGGTGTGTTTGAGAGACTAAACAAAAGTTGTGATTTTCTATTCTCGAATAAATCTTGTCTCCAACGATTTAGATTGATTTTTGATATAACAAACTGCTGAGATTTAGTTTTAAATAAAAGGGATATGGGATTATCATTCGACGAAAGGTTGCATCCTTTCTTTCCTCACGCATCTATAGAACTACAATCCCCTTTCCCAAAGGTCGCTTCTCTTCATCTAATGTATATACATCTAATGTATATACATCATACGTACCCGATTTCTGTTTTCTCAATAACCATAATTGTGTTTCTAACTTTTGTTCCTTTTGGTAAAGCTTCTATGGCATAAATCTCCAGCAAAATTGAGAGTCTCGCATCAACCATCTACAGTCGGGTTTCACCCTTTTGTTGACGACGTTGTCATGATTCCTTCTCGCTTCATTTATTCACCGTTGTGTTTCGCCTCCTTTGTTATCGTCATTTTCAACTCTTTGTTTTTCTATGGTTTAGTTACTACTAGCACATACAGATTCTTTGAAATTTTTTTTGTTTTTTCTACATCTGCATCGTCATAAATTGACCATTATTTCTTGAGTAGAGGACGAACATGTGTTTTCTCCTCTATAGTTGATCTTTTTTTTTTCTTTTTTATAGTTGATCTTTTTAGTTCATGAATCTCTGAGTTCATGAGTTTTAGAGGATTTCCGGTATTTAGAATTTCATAATCGACTTAAACATGATATAAATATGTTCAGTATATATAATTTTCTAATTTGAGTGGATGAATTTTATTGTGTTTTTGTTTTCTTTGATTTTCAAGCAATGCATAGGGCATTGAATGCAGTCCTCTTTCGGGACGTATATGGTTGGCATAATCATCTTCTTCGTTATCAAAAACATGGAAATTATTTTAAAAATTGATTAGAATTATTATTAATTGGGTGATTGTTATTGTCATGTTATTTTTGCTATATACTTTTTTGTTAATCAAAAACGATTTTTTTTTGTTTTGTTTAAAATTTGTGCCTCCGCATTTACTTATTGTTTATGGTTTTACTATTTCCTCTATTATTTTTTAATTTGCTACATAAAATTGGATTAGGTTTTCGGATAAAAAGAAGGTAGATGTTTGGTCTTCTCTAAACTCATCGAGTATAAGTTAACTATAAAGTTTTCGTAACTTCAATTTTTAGTTTGTTTTTACCACAATTCATTTCTCAAATGCTTGTTGTTTGCTTGTTGTCTTAGTGTAAGCAATTGGATTTAGAATAGTTGATAAAAAAAAGTTTCAAAACCCAAAGAAATATATATGGATTAAGTTTTTTTTAGCAGCATTAATTACATATTGATTATGATTGTGTTGCATGGTTGTGTTGTTTTAAGCAATTGGATATAGATTGTGATGGATTATTTGGTTTGAATGTTTAAGCATTAGTGTACTGGGATGGAGGATGAATTGTAGGGGTTTTGGTTGTATATATTTGGTTTAAAAGGTATGGGGTTTTTGGTTACATATCAAAGATCAAAGGAGGTCACACATTCTTTTCCGAATCAAACAAAAATTCCCCTTGACTTGTCTTTGCACTCACAAGCTCTATCTTCCAGTTGGCTTTTCATTCCAAAAAAAAAACACGAAAATGAGCCGTATACATATAAAATGGCCACGACGGATAAAATGCGAAGTTAGAATCATGGATTGATTACAAATTGTAAGCTATGTGGGGTTGTTGAAGATTTTCGCAATCATCTCTTCTTTGATTGCCGAGTCTCGGGAGTAATGTGGAGAATTATTGTTTCTTGACTACTTGGCTTTGATTATACAACAAATTGGAATGAGACCATCGATCTTCTTACCTCATCTTGACCCACAAGTAACCTCTTTCTCATTTGGTATGCATTTCAATCAACCATATATTGCATCACATATGAAGGGAGCAGAGTCGAAGAAGCCATGGTGAAAATGAAGAGAGCATAAACGAATGAGACCATCGATCTTCTTACCTCATCTCGACCCACAGGTAACCTCTTTCTCATTTGGTATACATTACAGTCAACCATATATTGCATGACATCTGAAGGGAGCAAAATCGAAGAAGACATGGTGAAAATGCTTTGTCACCACGGATCCTAAGCCAACAAATCGATAATAACATAAGAACCCGTACTAACTCAATCCGATATATGGGGGATCCTGGCTACTCCATAGCCATGGAATGTGGCTTACCGCTCACAATTGATCACTATATGCTACGTTATGGTTTTGAAATTCTACACTTCGAATGTTTTTCTCCATTTATAAGAAACATTTATTGTACAAATGGTTTTGACAACTTTACATTCTCACCTCGATACGAGATCTGAATCGTATATCCATTGTTTTACCGATGCTGCATGGAAGAAAGAATCTTCACAGTGTGGCTTAGGCTGGGTTTTCCACTAATGTGGATGGGATTCATAAAGAATTCTCTGATTCACGTAAGAAAGATTACTCAGCTTTGTCACATGAAGTTTGGACTTTAATCAAGGCACTAACGAAAGCAAGAGAAAAGAGTTTTTGAATGCTTACATGTAGGCCTAGATTCATAGGTTTTGATCCTGCTACTCAAGCAAGAATCAAATTCAGAGATTCATAACTTACTTTTCATAAAACTTTGTTAGCTTCGGACTTTCGTAAGCTTCTTATATCCCTCGAGAGACTAATCTTGTGGCTGATTTGATTACTAATATAACACTTTACAACTTTGTGTTTGTAGCTAAAAGGGCTTAAGTTTTCAGAAAATTTTGTTTTTACCAAAAAAAAATTGTTATGTCTGGAATAATTTGGTATGTATTATAAATAACCAAAATTCACGAGCTAAAATAGGATTAAGAGATGAATGTTATATTTCATTTTCCGACACGGTGACGCGCGGATTTGTTTCCTAGTATATATAAAAAAAAATCATTAATTTTAATGATTTTTTCTCTTTTTCTCTTCCAAAAAAGAATCGGTGGCATTCTTGCAAAAAAATTTAAACTATGGCATACATGTAAAATGATATATCATGAAATTTTTATTTTTTTTGTGTCAACATTTATTTGAAGGAAATCCTTGTGTTGCACCCTTTTTTCAAAAACAAAAAAACATTGGTTCGGTCAAAATTTCAATGTGCAAGTCATTAATCATTATCCTATTTGTTTTTTTTTTTTTTAATCAGCTGGATTGTATTAAACTTCAAAAGAACAACACATCTTGCTAGTTACAACTAGCTAAATCATTTCAACAGAGAGATTAAAATATAAAATCAGAGACGAAAAAGGAAGAGAAGAGTTCACTACTTCTTCTGGAGAATCTCAATGAGCGCAATGACGGTCTGGGTAAGGGTCATTCGCAATGCGGCTATGGTGGCCGTCCCTTTCCACATGTTGTTGAAATACACGCGCCTGAGGATGCCAAATGATATATAATGGGTGCTTGTAGCGATCATTGACACTAATCACCAAACCAGAATAGTAGGATCCCTGGTCGACGACTCCCACACAGAGATTGTTTATCATTTCAGTCACCAAACCTCGGTGCCCATTCCAATGCTATATACGAGTCAAAAACCAAAACCATCACGAGTCAATACACATACAAATATATACGCACCTAATAATATACACCACATTTCTCGACGAGCATAGCCTTGATTTAGATTTCAGATTTCAGATTTGAAATCCTGTTTGATGATGAATACGAAACACACAGGTGCAGGATGCGATTGACTTAGGAGCTAATATAAGAACGATTATTGGGAATCCTTCGCAATTACCGGAAAAGCAAATCATAACCGGTATAAACCATTTTTTTTTTTCAGGGGTTTTAATTATAAATCCGATCAAGATTGTCTCTTTTGTAAAATTCTGTGTCAATTCATTTCTCTCTTTTGTGTGTGTGTGTGTGAAATTGTATCAGAGAGATTTCAGATTTGAAATCTATTTTTGATGATGATTACGAAATACAGGTGCAAGGTGCGATTGATTTAGGAGCCAATATAAGAACCATTATTGGGAATCCTTCTCAATTACCGGAAAAAGAAATCATCGCCGGTAAAAAAACCGTCTATTTCTTCTGGGTTTTTGATTACAAATCTGATCAAGATTGTCTCTTTCCTAAAGTGAGGTTTCTTTTTCTTCTGATTTGCAGAGACTGATGATATGAGAGACCTAATTGGTGAATCGTGCGAACAATTTTCTTACATGCTTCTAGTGTTAGAAATTTCTGAAGATTTTTACACAACCTTGTTTCGTTCGATAATCATATATGAAGATGACGAGTAAGTTAATGTATGGATTTTGCAGAGAACAAAAATCTTAGAGAAGATTACTTCAACAGCTTATAATATAACAAGCCTTATTTCTAAATAGATAAACACAAACGCAAAATATAATTGCAAAATTTATTGGTTGGGATACAGAATCATAAAAAAGATAGATAGACATAACACAAGACTAATTTTTAATCTGCAACATTATTTGAAGTTGAAATAACAACCGGAGAGATATGCAACGAGACGGCTTCTCAAAGAACCTTCACGGTCTGAATAAGAGTCATGAGCAACAGAAATGTGGCGGCCACGGTGGCCGTTCCTGTCCGCATGTTGCCGAAATACACCTTCTTGAGGATGGCATACGACCTATAGATTGGGTTTTTATAGTGAGCATTGACTTGATCCGCGATATCGGAGCCTGTTCACCATCTCCGCGACCAAACCGTTCTGCCCAATGCAATTGTGTATTGTTAGTTGAATCAACGAAGGAGAGAGAGTGAAAATCTTGTTATTCAACTTAATCATTCTGTTACATTAATGTTCTCTTTATATTATCAATAGAGAACCGGTTTACATCAAACCGTTTACATCAAACCAATAATCTAAATTGCACTAAACCGGACTAACAACTCTAATACCCCTCCTCAAGATGGCAAGTATAGATTTGTAAGTGCCATCTTGCGCAACAAAGCTTGAAATGGAGCTGGATAGAGAGCTTTAGTGAATATGTCCGCAAGTTGGTTAGCTGAAGTGACATGAAGAGTCTTGATCAAACCACGTTGAATCTTCTCCCTCACAATGTGACAATCGATCTCAAGACACTTAGTCCTTTCATGAAATACTGCATTGTTTGCTATATGTATAGCAGCTGTAGAATCACAAAAGAAAGGGATAGCCTGTTTTTGAGGAGCTAAGAACTCAGCAAGAAGATTAACCAACCAACTGATTTCACGAACAACCATCTCCATGGCTCTATACTCAGATTCAGCTGAGGAATGAGAAACTGTACCTTGTTTCTTGGATTTCCAGGAAATCAGAGATGATCCAAGAAACATACAGAATCCTGAAGTTGATTGTCTTGTGTCAGCACAAGATGCCCAATCTGCATCCGTAAAGCCTTGTAAAAGGAGATCAGAATCTGCAACATAGAATAAACCTTTCCCAATGGTTCCCTTAAGGTAATGTAAGACCTTGTAGGCAGCTTGCAGATGTGAATTCTTTGGAGCAAATGAGAATTAACAAAGCTTGTTGACAGCATAAGTGATGTCAGGACGAGTAATAGTCAAGTACATCATTTTACCCACTAGTCGTCTGTAAAGAGAAGGATCTTCTAAGTCTGGCTCATCACTGTGTTGACGCAGTTTGATACTAGGATCCATAGGAATAGTAGATGGTTTAGCAGCTAGCATTCCTGTGTCAGTAAGTAATTCCAGAGTATATTTCCTCTGACACACAGAAATACCTTTGCTGGACCTAGCAATTTCCTATCCTAAGAAGTACCGCAAAGGGCCAAGATCTCGAAGCTTAAAAGCTTTAGCCAAATCGATTTTCAGTTTATCCACAGCCGTATCACAGTTACTAGCAATGATAATATCATCAACATATACTAGTACTGCTACATACACTCCATTAATATGACGAATGAAAAGTGTATGATCTGCATGTGATTTCTGAAACCCAAGAGCAACTAGTGTAGAACTAAATTTCAGGAACATTACCTAGATGCCTGTTTAAGCCCATAGAGAGACTTATTCAACTTACAAACAGGATTAGGAGGCAAAATAGTACCTTCTTTAGGAGTATATCCAGGAGGAAGTGTCATATAGATTTCTTCATCCAGATCCCCATTCAGAAATGCATTTGAAATATCTAGTTGTGTCAAGCTCCACCCTTTTGCTGCTGCAACAACTAGAAGAGTCTTGACTGTTGTCATTTTAGCAACATGACTGAATGTATCTACAAAATCTATCCCCTCCTGCTGAGTATAACCCTTGGCCACAAGCCTTGCTTTATATCTCTGTAAATTCCCATCAGCAAGGAGTTTGACTTTGTATACCCATTTGCAACCTATAGCATGTTTATCAGGTGGCAAAGAACATATCTCCCATGTGTGAGTATTCTCCAATGCGATCAATTCGTCATTCATTACTTTGATCCAGTCATCAAATTTCTTTGCTTCTCTGAAAGAAGCAGGTTCAGGATGCATAGTGACAGTGCACACATAAGCTTTGTATTCCTCTGAGAGCTTCTCATATGACATATAAGCACACAGAGGATAAGGAATAGATGTATCTGTATCACTACAGAAATAATCTTCCAAATAAGCAGGAGGTCTAGATTATCTTTTAGGAGGTCTAGATGATAATTATGTGGAAGGTACCTCAGGAACAGAGGACTTATCTACCTCCACAGCTATCAAATCATCAGTCTCTTTGTTCACCACTGTATCCACAAATGTAGGAGTAGCCTCAGGAATAGAAGCCTCACTCACAACCACAGGGATATCTGTAGGAGAACCAAACATCTCTGGAGGAAATTTTGAAAAAGAATCTTTAAAAGGGAAGATATCTTCGTGAAAAACAATGTTACGAGTGATAGATACCTCATGAGTGGCCAAATCCATCACCTTATATCCTTTATAGCCTGCAGGGTAGCCAAGGAATACACATGCTTTGGCTCTGGGTTGAAATTTGTGGTTGTTCTTTGAAGAAGTAGAAACATAGCAAAGACAACCCAAGACTTTTATACCTCTGTATTCTGGCTTTGTACCATTAAGCAGTTGATATGGTGATTTGTCTTGCAGCAAAGGAGAAGGGAGTCTGTTAATGAGGAATACTACAGTGAGAACATAATCAGACCAATAATCCAATGGTATATGTGCCTGAAATAAAAGAGCTCTTGCTACATTCAAAATGTGTTGATATTTCCTTTCAACAACAACATTTTGTTCAGGAGTCTCTGGACAAGAGTGAAAAGACTTAATTCCCTTCTTCTTGAACAACTCTGTTAATCTCAATTCAGGGGCATTGTCTGATCTAACACCTTTGACCCGAGTCTTGTATTGTGTTTCAACCATCTGCAAAAACTCAGGAAACACTGTGATGGCTTCAGACTTGGTTCTTAGAAAATAAATCCAAATAGCCCTAGTGTGATCATCTACAATCGTCAAGAAGTATCTGTATCCTTCAACTGATGTCACTGAGAAAGGACCCCATGTGTCAATATGCAGAAGTTCAAAAGCATCATCACACATATGATTGTGAGAGCTAAAAGACAGATGCTTTTGTTTAGCAAGTGGACAAATGGCACAATGAAAAGGAGTTTTATTTCTTTGTTTTATTCCAAGTACATCAATGATAGATTCAATCTTGTGTACAGATGGATGCCCTAATCTATTATGCCATAAAGTTGTATCCACAACTACACTTGCCACAAAAGAATTCTGTAAACTAGAAACTCCAATAGTGCTTGTATCCATGACATAGAGATTTGAGATTTCTTCACCCTGACCAATCATCAATCCCTTGATAGGATCCAGAATCACACAAGATACACTGTCAAACACAACCCTGTAACCTAAATCCTGTGTGAGCTGACTTATGCTCATAAGATTTAGTATAAAATCTGGAATGTACAAAACATTCTTTAACAGGAAAGACTCATTCAGTCGAACTTGACCCATACCAACTATCTTAACTCCCATTCCAGTTGGTAGATTAACTGTTTGATTCACAGTCTCAGACAAGCTATCAAAGAGAGATTTATCACGACAGACGTGATGAGTTGCTCCACTATCTACAATCCATGATTCTGATGACAACACATTCCTGGTAGCTCTCAAGATTCCCACAAATCATAAAGTAGAAGAAGAGAAAGACATACCAGGTAATGTAGAGATTGTGCCACCAGAAGTAGATGTAGACTTGTCTTATTCAGTAGAAAGATTGAGCTGTGTGTTGAAGTAAGAAATAACTCCCTGAATCTGATCCTTGGTTAATGTGTTGAACTCATGAGAAGCAACTGGATCAGAAGAGGTTTACTCAGAAAGAGTGAGATTAACAACAACAGGCTTAACTTCTTGATAAGATCTATCAGAATGGCTCTTGTTCTTAGACTTAAATCCAGTTGAATATTCATGGACCTTATAGCATTTGTCTACTGTGTGACCAGAGTAACCACAGTGTGAACAAAGAGGCCTATTTGCCGAGAAGGATAATGAGCCTGAGCAGCATTAACCAAAGTATGTGCATTTTCAGGTAAAGTGACATTAAAGGCAGTAGCATTAGAGACAGGAGTGATGCTTCTTTGATTATAATCTTGATCCAGCAGGTTGTAAACTTCAGCAAGGTCATGAATGTTTTTCTTCATGATAATTTGACTCCTTGCATTAGTATATGACTCATTAAGACCTGCTAGAAACTTGATAATCTTGGTGTGCTCAGATTTAGTAGCATTAGTCTTACAGCATTCACAATGTTGACATGTTTTAGCACAATCTTCTCCATCAAGGTCATCCCACAATGTCTTCAGCTTTGTATAGTATGTGGAGAGATCAGATGAACCTTGTTGGAGAGACCATATTTGTTGTGTGAGCTGATAAGATCTTGGAAGATTCGTAATACGAAACCTTGCCATTAAATCCTTCCAAATATCAGAAGCATCATTGAATCTAAGAATACTCCCATAAATCTGTTTTGTAACTGAATTCAAAATCCAGGACTTGACCATACTATTTCACCTAGACCATATGCGATAATGCAGATGTGATTCTGAAGGTCTTGGTAAAGATCCATCAACAAATCCTATCTTGTTCTTAGCATCTAACGCAATAGTAATCGCTATGTTCCAGGTGTTATAATTCGTTTCATCAAGAACTTCAGAAATGATCGAAGTACCTGGATTATCACCGCTGGTGAGGAAATACGGAGAGTATTGTATTCCATCAAAGTCGAAGGTAACAGAATTTGACGGATCTATCATCGGAATAGACGATAGCGTCGGATTCGCTGGGGTTATCACCAGAATAGATGATTCATTCACCGGACTAGGAGAATTCGCCGTAGAACGACGAGAATTCGCATTTCGAGCTACTGAAGCAGCATCGCGACCACGACGGTGACCTGCGCTACGAAGAGTCACCATCGGAGCTAAATCGAGCCGGAATAAGCCGCAATTGAGCTCGGAAAGTAAGAAATTGATCAATCGGAAGAGAGATTCCGATCAATCTAGGTCAAACAACGAAGAAAAACGAAGATCGGAAGCTAGATTTGCTCTGATACCATGTTAGTTGAATCAACGAAAGAGAGAGAGTGAAAATCTTGTTATTCAACTTAATCATTCTGTTACATTAATGTTCTCTTTATATTATCAATAGAGAACCGGTTTACATCAAACCGTTTACATCAAACCAATAATCTAAATTGCACTAAACCGGACTAACAACTCTAATATGTATTATCCCTTAAAAACACACCAAAACCATCACAAATGATATCAAAGACGTACAACTCATGGAGACCTATATAAACGATAAAAAGGGTTACCTTTTTCGGCAAGCAATTCGACGTCTTTATCAGTGTCGATGAGGCAATCAAGGAAGATAACATAGTTACAGACGAGGGCATTAAAAGGATCATGGCACTGCTCAAGAGCCATAACGTTTCTGATTGTAATCTCAAATTCGTCATCATCCATAAGACAAGGCAACTTTAAGCAACCTTTCTTGAATTCCACCTTGAACACATCATCTTCTGCGGCCTTGAATCTCACTCCTCCACTATGTAGCTTATTCGCGGTATACATGTGTCCTATTTTACCAGACCTCTCACTAGGATGATGTGTTTTACTAGGATGATGAAGTACTGTCTTCACAAGGGCACACCTCAAAAGATCAGTGAAATGACTGAATTCAGAGACGATGCTGATTTTATTTTCGAATCCGAAGAAGTAAGTGATGATCTTTTTGCGAAAATCCTTATTATCGAGAAATCTTGGTTCGTAGAGTTTCTCGAGGATGAAGTAAGGAAGCTGATTCTCAAGCAACATGAGGTCTCTCCTGACAGCGATTTCAAGACAAGGTTCATCCATGAGAGGATCCCCTGTTTTTTCACCTTGTGTTCTTTTAAACAACTTCCACATGTGCTGAAATATGAAAACAGAGTCGAGTAGGATCATCTCAACGAACTTTGTAGATTGAATCCATGTCGTTGATTTTGAATAGCTTGCCCTGATTTTATCTTCTTCTTCTTTGATCTTTGTTCTGAATTCGTCAGTAATATTTTCCTCTTTAAACCTTGCTATGAACTCGTTGAGGTAATTCTTCTTCTGAGCCTCCATGTTTAAGTAGCCCATGGACTTTACGTTTGTGATATCTCCAAGATACTTGAGAGCTTCATATTTTAAAGAATGGTGAAGAGGTCCAATGAGAACTAGCTGAGGAGTGTACGCTTCTGGACTGACTTGACGCAGACAGTTTGGGACTCTGTAGATACAACAAAGCTTGGGATTGTTAGGATATTGCCACATCCCAGGAACCGGTTTCAACTCGTGGATTGAGCCCGATTCAAGATCCACCATTCGGTCCATTTTATCTGGAACGGAGGATCCAATCTTGTCTACAGAATTTGAATCTTATCTTGGATTGCAAGTGTTGAGGAATCCATGGGAGTATAAGCGGAGGAAGAAGAAAAAATACTAACTTTTTTTGCAAGAAGAAACTGTGAGCTTCTTCAAATGTTTACTCTCTGAATAAGTGACACAAAATATTATTTAAGAGAAATTGTAAGGAGTGACTTGAGATTCAAGATAAAATTAAAACCATTGTGTGCTCACTTATTTTGTGTATTTGAGTGTAAACTACATATTTATAGCATAGTCGCTGATTACTTTGGTTTCGTATGGGAAAACCACACCATTGACTAATGGATAGCTATATAAATTAATAATGTTGGGACTTTGATAATTTATTAATTTAAAAAGATATTAATTTATTAATAAAATAATAATTATTAATTTAGAGAGAGAATTTTTCCAATCCCCAAATTTAAGAAAATTCATTTTTCCTTTTTTTAATAAGAAACTTTCCTTAAACTTTATATTCTAGTAAAATGACGTTTTACTTAAATTTTCATAATGTTTTGTTGTTTACATATTTCATACTCCCTCCCATTTTTTTTTTCATGTTTTAGAATTTTTACACTTATTAAAAAAATACATTAATTCTTAGTTATAAATGTCTTTTTTTGTACTAAACAATTTTCGATAGCTTTAACCTAATAATAATTCAATAAAACCAATTAATGTGTCTTGAAATTTACAATTCATCATTATTTTTTCATTAAAGATGCATTAAGAATGTAAAAGATCAATCTTTTAAAAATAATATTTTTTTTCTAGAACATCAATCAAAATAGAACAGAGGGAGTTTTTTTTTTTTCTTCATTTTTTTCACTTCTTTGTATTTTGTTCTTATGTATGTGACTTTGTTTGTTTCAATGTTCTTTTTAGGTTTTTGATTAACCATTCTTTTTCATTGTTGTTTTAACACCAATTTTAGCAATGACTTCTCATCTAAAAGATTATGTGAAATCAACAATGACGAATTAAATACGCAAAGAGTTATATGAGTATAAAAAAGATCATATATATTTAAAATTGGTTATGTTTACATTTACATAAGATAGACTAGGGGTGGGCTAATCACCCGAATCCGAACTCCGAACCCGGACCCGTTCGAAATAAGGCGGTTCGGATCGGTATTGGATATGTTCTAATAACCGATGGTTCTAATCTCAATTTAGTTTGGTGTTTGGTTCGGTTTGGATATTATCTAATAACCGAAGTCAAAACCGAACAAAATCAAGCATATAGAATATCCTCTTAGAATTTACCTTAGCTTTAATCAACAACATGGTTTTGTTTTGGAAATTTTGGTTTTAATTTTATTTCTTTTGCTATTTCTACTTTTAGTTTAAGTTTGTTATGGGAATTTGAGTTTGTTTTTGGAATTTGAGTTTGCATTTTAGACAGTCCGTTTGAATCATTTTGAATTATGAATGCAAGACTTTACTCGTTTTGTGCTCATTTTGGTTTGATTTAACCATTGTTAGCACTTAGAAGAGAGTTACTTGAGTTTTTATGAAGAATAATTTGAGTTTTATATTTTTATTATAGTACTAGGGACATTACTACTTTGGTTTGAGATCGGATATACCCGATCCGAACCGAATCCAATCATACTTCGGATCAACATTGGATTTTATATATAGTACAAGAAACCGATCCGAATCCGAAAGGATCCGAACCGATCCCAATCTGATAAATACATATATCCGAATGGTTCTTGTGAGCTTTCACCCAAAAATCCGAAAATCCGAATTATCCGAACCGAATCCGAATGCTCAATTTATTTATTTAACAAAAATTTTACATATGAAGACAAACTTAGGACATATCCAGTTTTATATTCTTATTCTTTTGTCACAAAACGTTATTTTCGTAGATGTTGATTAGGGTTCTCAATTATTAGTCTAGTCACATGATAGTTTACATTTACATTAGATAGACATCAAAAAATTTTAACAAAAAGAGTTCTAATTATTGTGTTTAACTGGCATAAAGACATTTCTATGATTGGGACACTTTACTAGAAAGCAACTTATTATTAATTTTACGAGTGTTCATAAACATTTCTATAAATAAAAATAGACTAAAATGTCCAGATATTTATACTTTGATATAAAAAACACATGTGAAAATTGATCGGAGTGGTCGGGAACGATGGATTTTAGTTACACGACCCTAATAATTAAGGTTTGATAAATAAGTCAGGTAGTGAACCCCGACAACAATTCAATGGAAATTATAATCAAGAACTTTTTTTTTCCTTGTCAATGAAAACTAATTAATTTCTTATAAAAAAAATAATCTCTGTGTTTAGGTATGGTAGGTGCTTCTAGTGGTTGGTGTTTGGTAAGACCATGTGCAATGGTGTTGCTTAGTGTTGGTTCTTAAGTAAAAACATATATTTCCTCCGTTTCATAGTAAGTGTCGTTTTGATAAAATGTATCTGAAATGTATTTGGATGTGTTTTGAGTTAAATACATCCAAATATTAACCAGATATATTTTTCAAAACGACACTGAAATGGAAAGAGTACAAATTAAATCTAAAATGGATTAATATTGCATAGCCGAGTCTTCATCTGGATATTTAAGAGTTGGTTCTTCGGTGCCACGTATCAGCATGAAAAAATGTACATAATCAATATACTATTTATTACCGAATTCAACTTTTGGTGAAGAAATTTATTATTCCTTATATTTTTAAAAGAAAGATGTTTTGAATTTTTCACAAATATTAAAACACAATAATTATTTATGTCATCTAATTATTTATTTTTATTTTTAATTTATTTTTTTGTACTTTTATCTTTTTATTTGATTAATAAACTATTTAATTACTTGATAAAAACGTAAAAACATAAATTAAAATGTAAAAAGTAAAAGAAGGAAAAAATCTAAAACATCACTTTTTTAAAAAGAGAAAGAGGACCTTGTTTATCGGGATTTTGTCTGGCCAAGTGTCTTATGATAGTCGCTTTATTAAGCTTCAAAACTCACGTTTTTCACGTTTTTCACGTTTTTCCAAGTTAGATCCGAATTCAAATGTGCTTTAGTACCTAAAAGATTCGAGATTTTTGGAAGAAGATCCTATCCATACACGTAAGGAAATCATTAAATTTTGTATAATGCACTGAATATTATATTGTTGATAGATCATGTTATTTTTTCTAGAAGGTTTGGATTTCAAATGTTCACACACCTAGATGGCTATACCCTGCTTGATTTATATAATGGAACTTACGTACAGCTCTTCGTATCTGTTCTTTTTTAATTATATAAGTTTTATCAAAACTAAATAACGCAGTACAAAACTGGTTATGGAGTTTGTCTTCTTTTTTTTTTTTGTCGACCTGGTTATGGAGTTTGTCAAAGAGATAAAATAAGAGACCTAATTGGTTAATCGTGCGAACAATTTTCGTAGATGTTTGCTAGTGTTAGCGATTCGTGTATAAAATTCGTGTGTAATTTTAGATTTTACACAACCTTGTTTCGTTCAAAATCATATATGCATGAAAAATGACGATTAATATATGGATTTGATGAAATGTATGAAACTCTTTCAGAGGTAGAACAAGAACAGATAAAAATCAACTTACGGTTTTCACACAAACTTTTCTTTCAACAACTTTACTAAACTTTTACACTCTATAAATCACCAGAGTTAAATCTCTAATCTACCCAGAATACACAACCTCACACACCAGTGAATTGCGTCTGAATCAGATTACAACAAGATCTACAATCATAATCTTCAGAAATGCAAAAACCAAATAAACCACTTTTTCTATCTAATCTCACAATGAAAAAATTTCTCTCAAATAATCACAGAAAAAGCTATCACGAAATAAACCACCATAGCTGCAATATATCTTCATTGTGTCTGCTTGCTACAATATTGGTACTTCCTATAGACCAGTGATTATTCGCCTGTTTCAGACAGAGACAGTCGTTCGGCTGCACGTCACCTCTTCCTTAAATGCTTCTCCATTTATCATGCTTACACCAGAAGGATATGCACGCCAACCATAAAGGTGGGAGAGTCCACTCCACTTGCTTGACACCTAACCCGAGGTCAACTTGACACGTGGAAGGAGATATTTTGGTGCAGAGATCTATGTGATACATCCGACGAGCCAGGCTACATTCTTTCCTGTGATACTTCAGATCTCACTGCTCTCACAATCTCCCCTTTTTTCCTTGAGTCTGTCAATTCAAGCGCCTGAAACATATTTAAGAACAAATCTCTATATCCTGTGTTAGTACAGACATAACCTCAATGATTTCAACCTCATGACTCAAGCCATTCTTAACGAGTTCAACCACATGAAGTCACCTCAATGAGCTTCACATAACCGTAGATAAGTTTACCGAGTAGAGAATGAACCTTAAACATAGACTTTAAAATACTTATGAGTATTCAAGGTACTTAGACCCACAAAACAACAAGTATCTTTAAAGTTTTTAGTTCAGAGATAAGAGAAACGAGAAATGTCAAAATCATAAGATAAGCATATCACGACACATATAAGGAAGTTCAGAGCTCAGAGATGACTTCAAACTCTTGATTATACTCTTCATGTTCTCCTCCTAAAACAGTTCCAAAAGGTTCATTTGCAAGCATTCCATATTCTCCCCTTGCTTAAAGGCAGACTCAAAAGAAAAAACAACTCAGTGGATATAAATATAAGAACATGAGAGCTGAGGTGCAACAAACATACCAACAACCTTAAGGTTTAGGCCATGCACAAAGGAGGAGAAAAACTAAAAATCTGTCATGATAGACGAGTTGTGCAGTATCAGAGGCTCCCCCATAGTGTAACAGTAACTTTGTGGAGTGAGAAAGGTCTGAGGGTCAGAAGAGAGCTTATCTCTGGGAGTGGCACAGACATGCCTTTGGAATTCCAGGAGTTGACAGATGAGCTTAGGGAATGCTAAGCGACTCCCAGTCCTGTCGTTAAGTGAACCATAGATCTCTTTGTAGACCATGGCACCAAAGTTGAACAGAGCGTTTGTTGCAACCATATAAACAAGAGTCGTTCTTTCCTTTGTAATGACCGTTTCGTTCATCGTTGACATCTAATTGTGACAACAGATCTTGTACAGCATGGCCATGGTTGGAGTAAGATGCATGGCCGAGAGATCTTCCCAACGTTTCGCTGAACCTTTGGACAGACTGCATGCAATGTCATCAATGGAGGTTAAGATCTTGTATAAGACACGCCCGTTTAACTCATAGGGAATGCTTGGGAGTTGGAACATCCGGTTGATGATTTGAGGGGTAAATTCGTACAATTTCCCACGAATGTACACAGCCCACTATCACGAAACTCAAGATAAGAGATGTTGGAGTAGAACTCTTTGACAATCTCATCCGTATACTTGTCGACTTTGAGAACCGTTAGAAGAAGACCAGTAGCACTCTTGTGATGTTGCACAACAATAGTATCCGAGAGATCCATTTTGAAGATTCTCATATTATTGAAAGGGCGGGGAGAGACGAAGGCATAACTCTTAAGAGTATCAACTGTGACAAACCTCTTGGAAAAGGGTGTCCATGGTTTCCATGTTTGAGGATGATCGGCGTCTCTTTTGGCTACAAGGCGACGGTTGTCTTCACATCGGGCTTGAAACATTGAGGGAGCAACTTGGTTGACATTGGTAGGCATCATCATGAGGAGATTAAATCTGAACAAGAGAACTTATAACACAGAAGAGAGATGAGAGAAGACGAGTTTTGAAATACATAGTCGAGGCCTTGTTATATAAACAAAGGTGAGCAAGGGTTGTACGGCTCAAGATAAGTCACATCAAACAATATAAAAATGACAGCTAATGCCTAATAAAATAATTAGTAATCTAATAGAAGGCTACTTATTATTTAAAACACAATAAGACATCATTACATGACACTAGGTAAGCATGCTTCCGGATGGGATAACACACACAAAGGAAAAGCAAACAAATGGTTATGAACAGTAACGAACCCCTTTAGGATAACCCCTAAAGATTAGAGAGGCCAGCTAGAGCTAATAATGTCACTTTGGAAATTAAGGAATATACATAGGACAAGAGATTGTCCAAGGTGATTTACATAATGAGTTGGATACTGGCATAAGTATACTCAGTGGAATCACATAATGAAACTTTGAGACAAGGTTATTTAACCCACCAGCTCACATAGACAGCTATTTCTCACAAGTGAATAGCTTTCACCATAGTGATTACGTATGGATAGTCTTCACATCAGCATACATGTTTAGCTTCTCATGGACCAAATTTTTAATATCAATTTTTTGTTTAGCACAGGGAATTTTTTCCCATAAATCTGTTTTTTTTTTTTTTTTACACTTTTGTCACACAACTTGACTATAACCAGGGTAAGTAATACCCCAGAAGTCTTGAGAAAATCTGCCTGAGAGATTGAACATGCATGATTAGTAGCTCTTTTCTAACTTAATTTCCCGATGAAAGGTTTTAGACAGTAATTGGTACAGTGGATTAAAAATCATCCTGGGATACAACTAAAAACCCACAACCACGACAGAGACACTCAAGCATTAATCAGTGTTGGCAAACCCCAAGAGAGTTCTTGAGGGTGCTAAACGAGTTAATCTCTAAAGGTTTTGTGAAAATATCAGCTAATTGGTTTTCATATGCGATAAGACTGATTTTGATCACATTTTCCTCAATCAATTCTCTAATAAAATGATGCATGATGTCTATATTTTTAGTCCTAGAATGTTGAACATGGTTTTTATAGATGTTTATTGCACTCATGTTATCACAATGCACAAGAAGGGATTCAGAGATCATACCATAGCCACCAAGCATATGTTTCATCCAAAGCAGTTGAGTACAACAACTTCCCATGGCAATATACTCAGCTTCAACAATAGATAGAGTGACACAGTTTTGTTTTTTACTGAGCCATGAGATGATATTGTTTGCAAGGAAGAAACATCCTCCTGATGTCCTTTCTTTCATCCAAAGCAGTTGAGTACAATAGCATCACAGAATCCCACAAGATTTTAATTGGAGTCCTTTGAGTAATAAAGCCCATGATCCAAGGTTTCCTTGACATACTTGATGATTCACTTAACAACATTTAGGTGCGACACCTTCGGACACACCTAAAATCTTGCACATATGCCAATACTTAGACAGAGGTCTGAACGACTTGATGTGAGATACAACAAGCTTCCTATCATCCTTCTATACAGCTTTTCAACAACTGTTTCTCCTTATTCATCCTTGGTGAGCTTTGTTGACGTACTCATAGGAGTTCTTCCAGTTTGCTAGAGTCCAAACCAAATATTTTCACTACATTCCTTGTATATATGCCTTGGCACACAAAGATATCCTTATCAGATTGAGTGATCTGGGGACCCAAGAAGTAAATGAGTTCACCAACCAAGTTCATCTCAAATTCCTGAGTCATAGTCTTTACAAGTCTTTCTACAAGATGATTCTTCTTTCATAGATAATATCATCCACATATATTTGGACAATGAGGATATCATCACCTTCTTCCAGAATAAACAAGGTTTTGTCTACACTTCCTCTTTAGAATCCTTTTTGAATGAAGAACTGAGTCAGACAATCATACCAAGCTCTTGGAGCTTTATTCAACCCATAAATGGCTTTCTTGAGTTTGTAAACATGATCTAGAAACTCAGAGTCTTCAAAACCAGGAGGTTGAGACACGAAGACTTCTTCTTGAAGCAGGCCATTGAGAAATGCAATCTTGACATCCATTTGATATAATTTTATGTTTAGAACATACACGATTCCTAGGAGAAGTTTGATAGATTTCAATCTTACCACAGACTCAAAGGTCTCATCAAAATCAATTCTTTCTATTCGTGAATACCCTTGTGCAACCAATCTGGCTTTGTTTCGGGTTGTTACTCCTTCTTCATCAATCTTGTATTTGAAGATCCATCTTATTCCAACGATATTGACATTGTTGGGCCTTTTCACTAGATCCCACACATCATTTCTGGTAAATTGATTCAGTTTTTCGTAACATGCTTCGAACCATAACTCATCCTGAAGAATTATCTTGATGTCTTTGGTATATATCATTGATACAAAACATGCAAAGTGAATCATTTCTCTGTAATCTCGTCTGTTTCCACGAGTTACTCTTTCCCCTGCTATGATTCCAATGATGTCTTTAGCTGAATGATTCTTGTGAACTTGAAGAGTATTGCTTTCTACACTCGTGTTGGAAGAAACTACCTCTTCACCACATGCCTCAGGTTCATCCTCATTATCCTTATCCTAATCATCAAGCCCATCTAGAGTGAGGTCATTCAGTTCATTAGGCATACCATTTGATGAGAGCTTCCGTCTGTCATCAAACACAACATTGATGGATTCTTCAATTGTACGAGTCTTCTTGTTGTACACACGATAGGTTGTACTGTTACTAGAGTACCCCAGGAACATTCCTTCATCACATTTGGAATCAAACTTCCCAAGACTTTCCTTATCAATTAAGATGAATCAAGTGCATCCAAATATATGGAAGTAGGCAAGAATTGGGGTTCTACCTTTCCAAATTTCATAGGGAGTTGTCACAGATCCAGGTTTAACATAGACCATGTTAAAGAAGTTCTAAATGCTTCAGCCCAAAACTTTTTTGCCATCATATTCCCATAGAGCATGGCTTGTGCCATTTTTTGAAGAGTTATGTTCTTTCTTTCTACAATTCCATTCTGCTGTGGCGTCCGAGGAGACGACAATTGTTGATAGATCCCTTGAGAATCGTAGAAGTTGTCAAACAACTGGCTCTGAAATTCTCCCCCTCGACCACTTCGAATTTGCTATATGTTCCCTCTTTCATTTTGAAGTTGAAGAGCAAGAATTTTGAAGTTGTCAAGGGACTCTGATTTATCACGCATAAATCTAACCCATGTGTATCTTGAAAATTCCTCCACCACAACCAAAATGTACCTCTTTTTATTGATACTCTCCAATTCGAGTATGCCCATGAGATCCCTGTGGAGAAGATCAAGAACGTTCCTTGATGAAATTTCGCTAACTCTCTTGTGATGAAGTTTGATCTGCTTTTCTTGATTGCATACTTTGTACACAGTATCAGACTTGTTTTCCAGCCTAGGAACTTCTCTCACAAGACCATGTTGAACCAGCTTGACGAGACTTCTGGTGTTAATGTGATAAAGACGTCTGTGCCAGAGATCAAAACTAGTACTTATCACAGACATACATATTTGAGAGTTTGTCCAGATTTAATAGTTGTTGCCTGATCATTCACCAACTATCACACAGTTTCCAGATTTATCAAAGGCATCACAGTCTTTACTTGAAAACACCACCTTTAATCCTTCATCACACAACTGACTAATACTTATAAGGTTGGCTCTAAGACCTTCCACCGGATAGACATCAGAGAGACAAGGGGTATCGAATCTTGATGTTTATCCTTTTCCTTTAATGTCTATTTTTCCTCTATCACCAAAGGTGACTCTTCCACTAGTGACAGTAGAGTAATTTTTCAAGCAGTTTTGATCACCATTCATGTGTCTTGAATACTCACTATCAAAGTACCATGTGTGTTTATCCCTGAAGAAAGCAGAGGTGTAAGCGACATTTGCATTCAGCTGGGGATTTTTAGATTAATGTATTTCCAGTGCAAGCTAGGGGATATATTATGTATGGACTCCATATCCTCCAACTGACAGAACTCATCATCAGATAATTGTTGTGAGTAAAGATCCTTCTTTGACATCCAGACACATCCCATATACCTTGGTTCCATCTAGCACATCTCGAGTTGTCACATATAGCGTATCTGGTTCTTTCTCTTATAACATCAATCTCCGTGAAGTCCTTCTAAGCACCAATGTTGACAAACTCTGTTTCTCAACACATGATTCTTTGTGGAGAATTTCACTGAGCCGAGTTGTTAATCTTGGAAGAGGCAAAATGACCTACAGACTGTGAGGCTCTTGCGTCAGGAGATAAATGTTGTGGTTCCAGAGTTTTCACAAACTCCATCCAGTTAGATTTACCACTCATCATACTTGCATTTTTTTGTTTCTCATCAAGATCTTTTGTTGCAACTCGGCTGTTATCTCTCTCATCCTTGAGCGTTGAAAGAAAGAGTCTTACCTTATCCTTTTTGATAGAATCCAGATCTGACTCAACCCTCGTAGTTGGGTTTGGGAACACATCCCTTGAGTTGCATTCTTCTTTATGCACAGTAGTCAGAACAATCTCCTTCAACCCTTTTTTTATTCGTCGGGTAAGTAAATCTTCTAGGTTGTCTTTTCCATGTTTGATACGAATCTCATATCATCTGATAGATTCTTCCCTTTTTTTATTATATCCTTTCAATAAACTGGCACTCCAAGTCTGTTCATTTTGCCAAGTCACATTAACCGTCTGTTGGAATAGACACGCACATGTTCCAACAACTCGTATTTCATTGATGCAAAGACCTCTCTTTTAGACACACATAAATAGACCCCACATAAATGATAAATAAGTTACCTTTTTCGACAAGAAACTTGACATCTTTATCAGTGTCAATGAGGTGATCCAGGAAAATAACATAGCTACAAACGTGGGCCTCGAAAAGGTAATGACAATGCTCAAGAGCCATTATGTTTCCAAGTGTCATCTCAAGTTCGTGATCCACCGTAAGATAAGGCATCTTCAGACAACCTTTTTCGAACCTCACATACCACGACAACTCTCCTTTTTTAAGGCCTTCATGTTATTCTTGTTATTCAGCGAGAATTCCACTCCCCCACTTTTTAGCTTATCCACTTGTGTTCCACTGTCTTGAATTTCTCCACGATATGATTAGGAAGTGTCTCCACACGAACACGCCTGAACAGATCAGTGAAATGACTAAACGTGGAGTCGATTCCAATTTTACCATAGAATCTGAAGTACTCGATGATTGATGCGCGAAAGCCCTAGGGGGCGGCGACGTGGGTGGTTCGACGTCTGCGATATCGCGAGAAGTCCACGAGGGTTGATTCAGCGAGTTTCTCGAGGATAAAGTAAGGAAGCTGGTTCTCTAGCAAGATGAGGTCTCTCTTGACTATATTTTTTATAGACAACGCTCGTCCATGAGAGGATCCCCTGTTTTAACTTGTTTTCTTGTTAAAGTACTCTTTAAAATGAACTGAAATATGAAAATTAAGTCGAGTAGGACCATTTCAACGAACTCGAGAGATTGAATCCATGTCGTTGATTCTGAATAGCTTGCCTTGCTTTTATCTTCGTCTTCTTTTATCACTCTTCTCATGTCATCAAAACTTTTTTTCCCATTAAGACTTTTTACAAATTCTATTAAGTAAATCTTCTTATGCGCCTCTATGTTTAACTAGCCCATTGACTTTCTATTTACGATATCTCCAAAAGGCATGAAAGCTTTTGCTATTAAAGAACGGTGAAGAGGTCCAATGAGAAGTAACCGAGGAGTGTACGCTTCTGGATTTATGCTACGCAGAAAGTTTGGGACTCTGTAGATAGAACAAATATATTGCCACATCCTAGGAATCCGCAGCTTGTTCATCTCATGGATCGTGCCTGGTTCAAGATTTCCTCCAGATCAGAGATTTCAATCGCCAAAGGAGATATTAAATCCCATCTCCCGATGCACATTAGCACTCAAATATACTGGTGGACAATTTCTCGGAATTGGGCTACTACTCTTCATCATGGAAGTACCATATGCGAAGGAGAAAGAAGAACCCATGAGAAGAAGAAGATAGATGTATAGCCGAGTCAAAACTGAAAGTGTGAGCTTCTTCAAATGTTCACTCTCTCAATATATAGGTGACACACGAAAAAATAAATAGAAAGAAATAGGTTTTTACGGATAGATTAGAGAAGGGAAACTCTCTCAGGCCCACTTCTCGATAGAGGTTTTTACCCAGAGGTTTTTTCTGAAAAGTCATCTTTACCATTCGGATTATTACCTCTCTGAGTAAGTTTTTTCAAAAAAATTCACCAACTTCTTTTACCAAAGTTTCTTTCCCTGAAGTAGACAATCTCACTACTTTCCGGCAGTCCCTTTCGGAGCTCTAAGCTAGTTGCCGATAGTGCTTCTACGGTGTAAAAGTTCTAGCTTCAGTCCTATTTACCGGTCTCGCTTCGGCTTTTCGTGGTTAAATTTTCTCTCTACGGTTTTTTTCCGACAAGCCTCTCACTCTTCAGATCTCATGTCGAACCACTACTCTAGATTAGAGAAAGGCAAGAGGTCGTCTGACCTTAAGTCTTCAACTCCTCGCTCACCAATTCGCATCCCGGAATGCGATAGTACCTCCCTAATTGAGGAAAACAAGCCTACCCTTATCGAGAAAGTTACCAACCCTAGTGTTCAACTGCCGAGAGCGATGGTTGGGTTTCTACCACAACTGTGGCATTTGGAAAATAGAGTGGTGGACAGAGAATTGAGTGCTGATAGATTCCAATTCAAATTCGAAGCGGAAGAGGATCTCCAATCCGTGCTCGACAAGGCCCCTTTCCACTACAAAAAGTGGATGCTCCTCTTATAATGTTGGGAACCAGTAGTTTCACCTCGTTTCCCATCACAAATCTCATTCTGGGTGAAAGTCCATGGTATTCCTCTGCACTATTAGGCTAAGCCAACACTACAAACCATAGCTCGGGAATTGGGTAATTTTGATAAGCACAAGGAGATGTAGGTTAAACATTTTACACTGGGTAGAATTAGAGTGGAGATAAATGGTCTTGAACCACTGGAAATGAGACTTCCACTCCTGTTACCTAAGGGTGAAACTATCACAGTGGAGCTTGAGTACGAAAATATTAGTTTGCATTGCTTTGTCTGCCTCTCTCTCTTCCATGAGAGTAAACAATGCCCCTAATAAGGTTCACCTTCACAAGAGCCTGCACATCGTATAGGGATCTCCCAACAAAACACTTTGAAGGGAATTAAAGCTGATAAAAAGAAATTAGAATGGAGAAGAAACTCAAGGGATGATAGCAGAGAACGCAGGTCATGGGAGAGAGATACCAGGAGACTGGTTAGGGAAAGAGCCCCCTCCCCTCCTCGACGTAATAGTCATTCTCGGTCTGAGCTGCTATTCAGACCTCCCCCTCGAGAAGTTTTGAGAGAAATTCCTCGATACCCAGTCAATTCAATGAGAAACATTACCCTGCCCATAGGGGACCTTTATCGGGAACTGATGATATCCATGAGACAGATAGAAGGAGACATAACCATTATTACTTCTCAAACAATAGCCATTCAGACCAGTACTCTAACAGGTCTGCTAGCTGGCGGCAAACTCAGCTCATGCCATCTTGATAGAAGAGAACAAATGCTGGTATCTACAACTCCATCCCCTCGGCCGCTAACCAATGGTTAAGACTCCAAATTCAGGGAAAGGGAATGATACAAACTCTCACTATCAGAGCAGACCGGCCCTAGAGAGAATCGAAACCCCGCAAGGTGGGAACAATTTGGAGAACCTGGAGGATGTGAATGAAATTTATGAATCAATTGTGTGAATGAAATTTTACTAAATTTGCAATTTTATTTGCAACTAAAAAAGTATGATTTGATTTGTCAAGCTTTTAGAAAAATAAATACATGAGTGAGTAGCTACATAATTAAAATGAACCTAATTCAATAAAAAGGAGAAAAAATTGCAATTTTCACAGGTTATTAAATATTTATAAAATAGAAAAATTCTAATAAGCTTGTGAGAAACTAATTTAACAAGATTTTGAAAAGGAAAAAAAGTAGTCAAATAGTAGAAAGTAAATTACTTCAAACTTTATCAAAACAAAATTTAAAAACGTGATCAAATTTAATTGGAAATCAAATTTGAGAAAAAAATTTGTTAAATCTATTAATATCAAGCTTTTCGATTTTGTTAGCTTTCATGAGTAATTTAATTTCCTTATTTTCTTTTTCATTTTTAATTTTCTACGGGTTGTAAAATATATTTTTATCATAAACCCGCATATAGATAAGGGTGAAATTGTTACTTAGAAATATTTAGGGAGTTTTCGGCGGTAGTAAAATAGGGCTTAAATGAATTATGGGCTTTTAGGGAAGTGAAACCTAATTAAGGCTCATGAAAGATAAATGGGCCGTCCATGATTAAAAAAGGAGAAGGGGACGGAAACCCTAGAATTAAGAGGAGTGGCCGCTGATGTGCTAAATTTTAACCCAAAATAATTCTGCAAGTGCACAGACAATCGTAGTAGTATAATAGGTATCGAATCCACAGAGACCAAGATTACACTATGAAATTATGGATTTCAAATTAAAGCTAAGATAAAATATGGGTTGATAAATTTCGTGACGATGAAAACAGCAAATTAAACGATGTAAAATCAATAAAGACAAACACTAGATCAAGGTCATTCTCTGGTGATCTCGGATTAAGGACTGAGCGACTATTCAGGAATTAAACTAAGTACGGTCTAGAACTCAAACACAATGATAATATTGCCCCACTGTCATGATGTATCAATAACTTTGTCTAACAACCTAAATGCCTAAACTGCCGTTTGAATTCAGATATGTTAACAAGCATTAAGAGTTGGTTCAATTTGTTCACAATTGATGGTAACAATCAATTGTCGTTGGTTACAACCAATTGCTCACCAATGGTTTATCTACCAACCTAGAGCACTGTCGTGAATAAGTTTAACTTGTATTCATAGATTAAGTGATCAGTATTAATATAAGAATGAAGAATCCCTATTGATGAAGACATATGATTATGCAATCCTATTTGGCTCAGTCGCTATCATCCTAATTCACCATTGAAAACCTCAATCTAGCTAATGGACTACTCAATCATGGAGAATAAAAACGCAGCAATCAATGGAGAAGAATTCATAACGATAATGAAAGAGATAAGGGTTTTAGAATTCTTCTCAATAGATGTTGTGGGATGAATCTCCAAATCTTGATTCCAACAGCAAAGAACAATCGAAAAGGTTTCAAAAGAGCCCTGAAAGATATCTCATAGTGTTTAAGGGTTACCCGATGTTTCATAAAGGATGCAGAATATCGCACAAAATTGCAAGAGAGAATGAGTACGTTGATATCCACATTCTCTAAACCACTCTTTCTTCTCCAAAACTCTCTAACGTCTCATTCGCCTAATCATCCACCTTGGGTATAATCACTGTGCAGAGAGACACTTTTTCTCTATTTTACAACTTACCACTCTTCATCATCGATTTTTTTTTTTTTTTTTTTTTTTAAAGTTGATGAAGAGGGTTTACATTACAAGTATGTGTCTCTCAAACACGAAGATAAATAGAAGTGTTGTACGTACCCAAGTGGAGCTTATCATTGCTATTCCTTCCTCTTTATAAAATCATCTTTTGAAATTGCGAGCAGGGGCTCGATTCATGGGAGCAGGTGCTCGGTTCTTCAGAAAGAGTGATTTAGATGCAGTGTCGACTCGATTCTCTCCGACCCTTTTGCACATATGTTGCATATGTGACAATGAAGTAACAAGAATGTAAAGAGTTTGAAAAGAGGTAATGGTTAAGGAGGGTACTAGCTAAAAATGAGCTAGCTATTCAGGAACAACAAGAGTGGTAAAAAGAATATGGAGTCCTGAATATGGTTCGTTTCCCTAATCTAGTGCCAGTAACGAGAGGAAATTTTGGTCAATCTGAAACGTGGAAAATAGTGTATCAAAGTGTTCCAGTTGTTCCTTGTACCCATGCTCTGTAAAAATGGTCACTAGAGAGAAGATTAAACATAGATAGTTCAAATATCATCATAAGATAAAGTCCTTATTCCATACAAAGTTTTGACTCAATAAAACAGAAAATAAAAATGAGAATAAAAACGAGACTCAATAAGACATAAGAAAACTAAAAACATAATTAGTACTAATAGCACTCCCCCCCCCCCCCCCCCCAGACTTACTTTACACCGTCCCGGTGTGAAATAAAATCTAAAGGAAAGGACTATTAAACGAAAGAAAAATAAAACGAAAAGGAAAATAAAAGGAAGAAAATCTAACTTCGTCATCAGAACTCTGGAGACTCGTCAGAATCCGCAGTGTCCTCGGAGTCAGCTACCATAGTGTCATCATATGATCTTAACGTGGTAGAAGGTCCAGCAGGCGGGGGCATGTGGCTTCCAGGAAAGCCTGATCCTCCTACTGCATTTGTGCCTCAGGAACAAGAAAGAGCACCCCAAATGGTGGACATCATACTGTGCATCTTCTGAAGACTTCTGTGATGCCATTGCCTGTACTCGGATGTAGTCCATGTGTCGCGAAGTGGAGAGACGGCGAACTTGTTTTTGTACGGTGGAAGTTGGTAGCTCTGCTCAGGCGGGGCAGTACCACTGCTAGCACCTGCAGTGCCAACACCCTCTACTAACATGGTGGCGCTTTCGGCGCCACAGAGGTGCATCTGGATCTGTGCTCTGAGGTATGGCGGACGGTAAAAATCTCACGTTATCCATGGAAGTGAGTGGGGCATGCTCACTTGGTAATGAAATAGAGCTTTGAATCCCATCTAAATCAAAGTATCGCCACTTACCTCCAACTATCCATCTACTCTGAGTCAAATGTTGCATATCTAGGAGTGAAGGTGCCAGGATTTCCTCAGTGTTGCTCATATCAATCACATGGAATTTAAAGATGGGAGTGAGGAGACTCCCACATACCTCCTGCTTCGTCTTTCCAGGTCCAGCTAGACCCCTGAACTTCTTCCCTGTCAGGAAATGTGCAAATGCTGCTCTGAAGTTAGTGCGCTGATCGCGAGGGCGCTCTGTGTAAATCTCTGACATAAACTCTGGCATCCCTAAATGCAGCAAGAATAACTCATCAAGACGCACAGCTCCTGGTTCCTCTTTGTAGAACATGGTAGTACTCAGAGCCTTAACAACAATACGGATAATTGGATTCCTGATAAGGGTGAGCTTCATGTTATGTGACGTTGCAGGACCCATACCGATCAAGTTCCATAGTCGGTTGCTTTGAGGAAAAGAATGACAATTAGGGAACTCCGGACTTGTATTACTTTCGTCAAAGCCATAGATAGTACACAAGTCCCGAAGGGAGATCACATACACAATCCCTCTGATCACATAAGCGAGGGATCCCCTATCAACTATCCTATGAGCTGCGTCTGCATAATACACCTCACAGGAGGCAAGAAACTGCCATACCAGTTCAGGATATAAAGGATACTGGTATGTAGCCATTGTCCCAAAGCCCATGCGATCGAGAACAGCAAGTACTTCGTCCAATATACCCAATTCCTCTCAGCATCTGATGACATAATACTCTAGTGGGCAACATCTTGATAGTTAGCAGACCATTATAGCATATGCTATTGTATCTAACCCAACCGTCTCCTTTCCGTTTGTTCTCATAAGATGATTCACTAACCAATTCCTTCCGTTCTAACTTAGGGTGAATATCAATTCCAGGGAAAGGAATACCGTCCGGTCTTGGCCATTGAACATTCGAACTTCGTGATTGTCGCGCAGCATCTGGTTGACTAGAACTTGTTATCCCCTTGCCCTTTTCCTTTCTCGTTGATCTCTTTGGTTTGTCGTGAGCACGCTTAGTTCGAAGTTCATGTTCTTCGTTCAAGCCATCTTCGGGCAGCAAATTGGTGGCGAGTAGACGTCCAGTGCGACCCATGGCTGCAGAATCGAACCAATTGAGAGTGAGAAACAAGTGAATTAAACGCAAAAATCCAAAGAGAAAGAAAACCCCCAAACCCAAAACTTTCTCATCCAAATAAAAACTTCATACCTTGCAGATCGAACAAATTAATGGTATAATCAGATAGAGCTTGAAAAACTAAGCGAATTAGAGCCAAAAATCGTTCAATTTGGGTCAGAACTCTAGAAGTTAGGGTTTGATGAAGTTTTAGAGCAAAATCACCAAGAACACAAGAAAGAGATAGAGTTTGCAATTTTGATCGGGAATGGAGGTGTGGTCGCGAGTTTTTTTGTGTTGATAGGGAAAACCAGTTCAAATCAAGTGAACCAAACCGGTTTAAACCAGAAACACCAAAAAAATTTCACTTACCTGGGACGGGACCGACCGGTCCCGATACTGGACCGGTCGGTCTGCTTTCCAGAGACTTACCTGTTCCGCGGGACATAGGGGGATCGACCGGTCTACATATTCGGATTGACCGGTCCCAATTCCAGGGACCTTGGATGATCTGCGGGATGAGGGGGATCGATCGGTCGGCACATGAGGACCGACCGGTCCCAATTCTAGTGATATTTCTCGAACCATGTACGCATGCCGGACCGAACGGTCGACTTGGGGACCAACCGATCCGAAATTCAAAATCCGAATCCAAACTTCCTAGACGAAAATTCCTAAGGAAAAACGAAAACAAACGTAAAAAAGAACGAAAATCAAAAGAACGTATTTACACTTACAAGTGGGTTACCTCCCACCAAGCGCTCTGTTTAACGTCATTAGCTAGACGTTGTACAACGTCTAGGCGTGAGCAAAATCCATAGGAGGATTAGAGACTTTCTTTTCCGGATCAGGGCTCGGTGGAGGTGGGTTGAGGTGTGGTCTACTTGCTCCTTGATCGCTTATGTTTGGTTGCAGAACTTTGCTCAGCATTCCTTTCACAACACCAACACCCTTCTCTTTCAACTCTAATGGAAGAATAGCTCTAACCTTGGAGAAAGGCTTAGGAGTACCATTGCACTTCACCTTGTATTCAACCGAGTTTCCATCACATCCCTAAGGTATCAAAGTTATTTTAGGATCACCCTTGATCCTTTTGCATTGTACGTTTCCCTGCACCTTTGTCTTCTCCTTAAGTATCTTGGCGATATGAGAACGATTTCCATCTACAACTCCATTGATCTCACTCTTATCACCGAGCTCTTTGACAACATCGACTGACAGGTCCTCTCTTTCTACTGCCGAGATGCAGGAGGTGTGAGTGGTGGTTCTTTTGGGAATGGCTCTATAGAAAACCTTTTCGTTGACCTTGGAAAAAGAGAGTCGCTTATTAGGCATATCAATGATTGCACCCACCGTAGCTATGAATGGTCTCCCAAGGAGCAGAGACGTATCGTAACCTTCTCTCATCTCTACAACCTGAAAATTAGTTCGAGCTAGGCAATCCTCTATTTGGACAGGTACATCGTGAATGATACCATACGATGTTGCTGTGGAAGAGTTTGCAAATCTAAGAGTCATATGACTAGGTTCTACCTTAGCAATTTTCAACTTCTCTGCAATAGCCCTAGACATGAGATTCACACAAGAACTAGAATCACAAAGAGCTTCTTCAAATTCAACTCTTTCAATGGAGCATGGAACAAAGAATTTCCCAGGGTCTTCAACCTTAGGTAATATCCTCAATGGTGGTGGAGATGGGTAAGGGATTGGGGGTGTGTAAACATGTGACCTAACCTTATTAATGAGCTCATTCGGTCGAAGCACTACAGAAGACGGTCCAGCGACCTCTTCATCCTTTTTATCTCCTGGAGCAGGTGCTCCTTGTGGATTCTTGATTGCTTCGGCGGTTTGAGCGACCTGAATATCGAGCTTCTTCACACGAGTGCAAATAGCTTATATCCTACTGTTGAGATTGTTGTACATGCCTTCAATCATGGCGATGATCTCGTTAGCAGATTTCTGCTGGTTGAGTAAAGCAAATTGCATAAGGGACTTCAGTTCGTCTTGAGGGATAAGTGCATGAGCTTGAAAGCACATGGTCTCCGCCCACATAGTTCACCTCAATGTACTGCCCATCTCCCTCGTTCTCACAAAGCTTAACACTCCTCTAATTCCTTTTCAACAACAGGTTTACTTTCGCTGTCAGCTCATCAATCCTCTGTCACTCAACACTGCTGACATATATAGGCTCATCATGGTCATGGCATCGATTTCTAGAACTTGCAGCCAAGTTCTCTATCAATCTATATGCTTCTTCCTTGGTCCTGGTCATAAAATCACCATTACTCGCAGCATTCAAAGTGTTCCTAAAATCTCGATCAACACCATCATAGAAGATACTAAGCAATTTCTCATCGGCAAACCCATGGTGTGGACATTCCCTCTTGTACTCTTTCAACCGTTCCCATGCCTCACAAAAAGACTCTCCTGAATGTTGTTGGAACGTGGAGATCCTGTTCCTTAGACTCGCGATCATGGTTTTGGTGTAGAAGTGGTCCAAGAATGCTGCTCTACACTGCGGCCAAGTCGTGATGGATCCAGCTGGTAGCGACTTGAGCCAACGGGAGGCTTTGTCCGCGAGTGAGAAAGGGAAGAGCTTGCATTTCAGGAAATCCGGGTTCATTCTATTAGAGCTTGTCGTAGAGCAAATCTCCTCGAAGTTCTCTATATGGTCCATCGGAATTTCCGCGGGAAGTCCATGGAACAAGTGTTGCTTAACCAGTGATATCATCTGGCTTAATTTCATAGTCTTGCCCCTCAACAGCGGGTGGAACGATTGTCGCTCGGTTCCGACAGAAAGCATGAGGATTGTCCATATCCCCAATGGTACAATGCTGATGTGGTTGTTGCTGCTGATGCAATTGAGTTATTTGTTGTTCCATCATCCGAATAGCAGCAGCTACATTACCATTTGCAGCTCGATTGTCGGTGTCGTCGCCCATGTTGGCTAGATTCGAAATTTTTGAAAACTTTGGTTACACCTGAAACATACGCAAAAGAAAATAAAAACAAAAACAAAATTAGCAAAATTCTTAGACTATAAATAAAATTGAATTTCAAAGGTAACGCAATTGGTCCCCGACAACAGCGCCAAAAACTTGATGTGCTAAGTTTTAACCCAAAATAATTCTGTAAGTGCACAGACAATCGCAGTAGTATAATAGGTATCGAATCCACAGAGACCAAGATTACACTATGAAATTATGGATTTCAAATTAAAGCTAAGATAAAATATGGGTTGATAAATTTTGTGACGATGAAAACAGCAAATTAAACGATGTAAAATCAATAAAGACAAACACTAGATCAAGGTCATTCTCTGGTGATCTCGGATTAAGGACTGAGCGACTATTCAGGAATTAAACTAAGTACGGTCTAGAACTCAAACACAATGATAATATTGCCCCACTGTCGTGATGTATCAATAACTTTGTCTAACAACCTAAATGCCTAAACTGCCGTTTGAATTCAGAGATGTTAACAAGCATTAAGAGTTGGTTCAATTTGTTCACAATTGATGGTAACAATCAACTGTCGTTGGTTACAACCAATTGCTCACCAATGGTTTATCTACCAACCTAGAGCACTGTCGTGAATAAGTTTAACTTGTATTCATAGATTAAGTGATCAGTATTAATCTAAGCATTAAGAATCCCTATTGATGAAGATATATGATTATGCAATCCTATTTGGCTCAGTCGCTATCATCCTAATTCACCATTGAAAACCTCAATCTAGCTAATGGACTACTCAATCATGGAGAATAAAAACGCAGCAATCAATGGAGAATAATTCATAATGATAATGAAAGAGATAAGGGTTTTAGAATTCTTCTCAATAGATGTTGTGGGATGAATCTCCAAATCTTGATTCCAACAGCAAAGAACAATCGAAAAGGTCTCAAAAGAGCCCTGAAAGATATCTCAAAAAGTAATGTGAAAAATGGAATGAATCCCCCCCCCCCCTTGGTTTTGAGGTGGCTACCTCTTATTTATAATTAAAAGTAGGTTAAAATTGGATCTGGGTGACCGACCGGTCGGTCTGGTCTTGGACCGGTCGGTCCTGATTCCAGCGGGCCTTCGGTCTTCAAGTCTTTAGGCGGGACCGGTCGGTCCCTGGAAGTGGATCGGTCGGTCCTGTTTCCAGGGAGCTTCCACTCTTCGAGCCCTCGTGCGAGCAGGTGCTCGCTCCAGGCCGAGCAGATGCTCGGTTATGAAAAACACCATCTTTTCTCCAGATTCGTCCCGTTTGCTCCAGTGACCCCCAATAACTCAAATCCATGTTCCCAAGCCTCCTTTAGACCTAAAATGACTCAAAATAAAAAGAAAAACTCGATAAAACCCTACAAAACAAAGGTTAGAATGCGCCAAAAACACATTATATCAGCCGCCGACTTGAAGAAGGAATTATACGGACTTGGCCCGTATAGTAAGGAGGTGGAGAAAATTTAGGAAAGTGAATATTCTCCTAAGGAAATTCGGTGGCCTATAAATAGTGAGCAAAGAGAGCTCATTATTCATACCACCGAATATATTCTAAACTCTAGAGCCAAAGAGAAACGCTTAGGAGCTAAAGAATAAGGAGGAGCTTGAGAAGGAACTATTCTTAATATATTCCTTTTATTCTTTTCTCCATTGTAGTGTTCATGTAGTAGTTTAGTAGTATGGGTTAAGGGTAGAGTAGATATGAGTCGAGAGAAACTCGGCATGGTTCAGGGAACCGGCCAAGGGCTCGATCCATGTACGTAAGTGATACGTACGAATGGGATCCATATGTATGCTCATGATTGATGGTCATTCATACGGCTGACGTATGATGATGGACCACGATCGACACAGTGGGATGATGAATGACAGTTTAATACGTCCGTGGTACGAAGAAATGGATGGGATCCGTACGTACGCGGTACGATGAAACGGACGATGGTCCGGTATGTGAAGGGTTCATGTATTGGTTATGTTGGTACAACATAAGGATCTGGAGATGATACTTGTATTGCATGGGGATTGTCTCGGTTCATCATGTCTAAGGTCAGTACGGGCAGTGTAGGAGCAGAGATCACATCAATGCTAACCTAGAAAGCAGCTGTCTGCAGATTGGTAAGGTCTTGATATGGGATCAATAAGGACCTCAATCTGAAACCAACACAAGGCCATAAGGATAAGTGTAAGCTTAGCCATAAGCGCAGTGACAAAGCATCCGGTTGAATCCTGGCGATTCAGCTAAGGACTCATAGGTGTTCATGGTATATGGTCTAGACATAGACTTGATCTATGAATATGTTGGCTATGGATTGAATACATGTGTCGAGGACACGCCATGGGATCTCTACCATATGCTTGGGGAAACTTGTCATAGCTAAGGCTAAGGCAAGGTTGACTCGTTGTTTGGTGAGAAGGACAAGAGCTCCGGGAGTTCTATAGTCCTAATCACATTTCATATTGTTAGGATTGTTTAGGAAGTGTGAAATGATGGTTTACTGTCATTTCTGAATTGAGTCTTGCATAGGCATAGCTATACCCTTGTAGGGAGCAACCATGAGCCAAGTGTTGACCCGATCACAGTCATTGTTAAATGACTCGATCGATCATCTCTAAATCATGGAAATAGAGCTAAGGTAAGATAGACGATCAAGTGAGGATTTTCTAAGTTGAGAAAGTACTTGTTCATAGGTTTTGTTACGCAGAAACTATGCTACCGCAAGGTGGAATGAGATATTGACTTATGTAACTTTGTGGTTACCTCTGAGGACTCATTATATGGATAAGTATAACTAAAATAAGGACTTTGATCGTAAGAAATGTCTTAACCCGCTGGTTCGCTTGTTTGTCGGGTTCCTTTACCATTATGGTAAATTACCCAGACAGGATTGGGATGAGCAAATGAATATGTTGTTGGATCGATCCATAGTCAACCCGACAATTGTTCTACTGGTAAGATTAGTTTGAGAAGCGCTCGAGAGGTTCAAGCAAACTCAAGCTAAGACTTATACGATATGGGGTTATAGGAAGGACACATATCGAATGAGAATACGATTTGGTATATGAGTCTTCCACAATTAACAGATAATCTTGTGTGTGTATTTCTGCAAAGACGGCTTCCGTATGGCCATAGATGTGTAATGGGTAATGTATTGGGGTAGTCATGCTTACCTAGAGCCGACCATACGGGGCAAATGTATTGTATGAAATGCTTCGGCTATTGTTTGAGAACGTAGAGGTAATAAAGACTAGGTTAAAATAGAAATAGAAACATTGCTTGTGAACTGTAGGAAAGAGTCTAGAGTAGAATGCATATTAAAATGTTAGGATAGTTAGTTCACAAGGCCACCAGAATTATATATTGTATAGGGCATATGTATAGGCATGCGTTCCGCCTTGTTTGTGTTTGGCCTGAAAAAGTGGCACGACGAAGACCTAATTTGACCACACGTCAAGTTAGATGAAAAGAGAGTAGAAATTTCGCCGACGGGCCGAATAACGGTAATTCTCGTGAGGGATTGCTGATGGGGAAATGATAGTTGTTTAACCAGTTGATAGGAATGTTCCTGGTTACTCAGAAAGGGTTACGGACTAAGCGTTGCTTAAGACGGAAGGGAAATGTGAGAATTGAACGTATAAATGTGAAGGTTACTTGTGAAGTGCCTTGGTACATAGTATTGGGTACTATGTGGGGATTATGATGGTTACGGGTAGATTAGGATATGTTAAGTCATGGAACGGAGAAGACCGTTTTACTGAGTATTCAATACTCACTCCTTACCAAAATGGCAGGTTAGGAAGAATGTGGACTAGAGAATGGCAAGGATGGAGCAGCGGTAATGGTGAAGAATTTCCCAAGGTAGTGTAGTGTTTAGTCTAGAAACGTTGTAATTTACCATACAATGTAAGAAAACTTTTAAGAGCAATGAAATAATGTTAAGTTTACTAATGTTTGGTCGTTGACTTCTAGTCAATGGACCGGGTGTTACACATTTACCTAGTAGTCTCAATGACAAAGTAAATAAGTTTGATCATAACTTTAAATTTGTGTCAATCGTCAATTGTTTTTCTGGGGGGTTATTGGTAGAAGGATTTATGGAGAGCTTGCGGATTTTAAAAGTTGTGAGATTTTACAAATCTCCATGGATTATCATTGATTCTTATCAAATACTTTTATTGATTGTTATTGATTGATATAGAATTGTATTAACTTTTTTCTTCTATATAAGGTACATCTTCTCTTGTAGTAAAGTATATTTTCCAATCTTCTAGAATTTGATTTTTAGGCATGTTTATTTTTAATAAGATGTGAGCATAAACCATTTCTATCATTTTTCTTCAAGTTTTGTTCTTCAAACACAATAACCTTAAGTGTAATTTTTTAATTAGGTATTTGTGGCATTTTAAATTAGCTTTTTTTTTAAGATGTTGAATTAGTGGTGTTATAAGGATATATTTTAATGAAGTTTTTCATTTTCTTCAAATATAATATATTATATTGTTTTTTTCAGTTATATATACGTCTTGCAAAATCTGGGTTCTGAAAGTTCATGTACAATATAATGAAGAGCAAAAAGAATTGTTTTGTTCGTTGGGTTTTGTGTGTGTTTTTTATGTCATAGATTTCAAGAATCTCATGGATATCTATGGCATTTTGAAAAATGAGTTATATGAGTAAAAATGTGTATGTCTAAATAACAAAAGATTTAAATAGAATTAGATAATCAATAATAACTAGATTTTTCCAATAACGAGGTATTTCAAATGGAATTTAAGAATCTTCAAACCAATAACTCTAGATTTTACTTAGAATTTAAGAATCCATAAACCAATAACGATGAATTTTTGAAATTTTGAAAATTTTTATAAATTCATTCCCCAATAACACCCCATTTTGCACATAATTGTAATTTTGAGAAGAATACCAAAAATATATTGAAATTAAAATATTTTAAAATTCATAATCTTCAAGTTACCAAAAGTAAATTAGTGGTTATTTTATTCGAAGAGCTCATAATCATGGGATCGGTCTTTCTAACTACGCCTTCGATAATTTAATATCTTCATTAATCTTAAATGGTTTTTTTTTTTTTTTTGGAACAACAAATGTTTTATATCATTAGAGGTTTTCACCAATTGAATTATACAAAAACGTACGTTTAGCGAGAGAATCAATAATGCCATTATCTGCCCTAGGAATAAAAACAAAAGAAATGCTTTCAAAACAAGTAGATAATAGAGAAATGTCCATGAGTATGCCATGGAGTTTGGAAACTTTGGAGCATGTGTTGATGACTCGAACCAGTTGTAAGGAGTCGGATTTCACCGAAAGAGTCCTTATATTGTTTTCCTTTGCCTTGAGGAGGCATTCTCGGATAGCAAGAGCTTCTGCAACTACGAAAGAGTCTACATGGGTCCAGAGTTTGTAGAAGTCTTGTCTCCTTGTCTAAAGCTCATCCATGACAGTCCATCCTAAACCAGCCATCTTTGCTGTTGCGTTCCATGCTGCATTAGTGTGATACTCAACCTCAGCAGCTTGCCTATTGTTTTCTTGACCCACCAAGGTCACAACTACCTTGGTTATATACTCTTGTCCTTCTAGCCACTCCTTAGCATCACAAATTGACTTTGTGAGGACTCCTGACACTATAGAAGCATCTTAAATGATTTATATGCGTTTGTTTACCTCAAATCGGCCATAAATCTCATCAATGTTGTTTAAACTATACAAATCAACCGGCTATTACTCCTTTGTTTCTTGCTCGAACTATCCACAAGGAGCTCCACAACCGAATGCTATCAAACCGCAAGGAACTAAGCGCAAGAGAAGATGAAGCCATAGTGCGACGGAACTAAGTATTCGAACTACAAAAAAAAAACATCCTTCTAAAGATCGTGTGTGATTTTATTTGATTTTCCAATTGTCTTTGTACCAAATACTTTTGAATCAAACCAAACGTTTGTAAACCCTCTTTTTCTAATAAATAAATTTAACATTTCAAAAAAAAAAATGTTCGTTCGAGTGGTGTCGGATCAACTCTCTCTCTCTCTCTCTCTCTCTCTCTCTCTCTCTCTCTCTCTCTCTCTCTCTCTCTCTCTCTCTCTCTCTCTCTCTCTCTCTCTCTCCAAACTATGATCCCGAAACCTTCAAAACTACTCGTCCAAACTCATATTTCAGGCTACAATTTACAAAGTAAAAATTCTATCATTCTCATATTACGCTACATCGAGCTATCCTATTTATTGACATGGTTCAAGTACTTTTAATCCTCACATTCTCCGCCTCAATGAAATCAAATCCATTTCTTTTGCGTACAAGAATAATGTATTGCTTTTCACCTTTCCCTAGTAAATCTTAAAGACAAAATCGTCATGAAAAACAGAGAAGCAAAATCATCAAACGCTCTCAATTTCAGTAAATTTCACTAGTATTTTTTACTCTTCTAAATTTCCTAAAAGAAGTAGTCTTTAATGACTAGCTTCTAAATTAGACTTCATTTCATAACAAACTTTCACTTTCTCTCTCTCTCTCTCTACAAATTGTGAAATCTCTAACGAACCTCACTCGATGACGATGCCACCAAGAAACAACCGCAAAGAAAGATCCTCACCGGAACGGCAAAGGAAACCGCCGGAATCGCAAACGCAACACATTTATTCTTTGTCTTCTTCTCCTCCAATGAAACCTCTCGTTTTCCCGCCAAGTTTCAAGTTCACCGACGAAGATCTCATCTTTCACTACTTGAAACCCTTTTTGGAAGGCAACAGAAACCCATATCCCAATGTCCCAATTCATCGCGTCAACATCTATGAGTCAAATCCAGAACAACTTTCAAGTTTGTGATTCCTATCTTTATATCCAAAAATTAGGGCTTTTTCTTGTTTATGTATGTGAAAGGCTCTGTTTTTATATTATTTAGGGTTTTTTTCTTGTTTATGTACGTGAAAGGCTCTGTTTTTATGATATTTGTAGAGGGTTTTTTCTTGTTTATGTATGTGAAAGACTCTATTTTTATGATTATAACGAAGGAATACAAGAAGACTAATGATGAAGAACGCTTATTTTCGATTTCTTTCTTTAAAATCCAAAAAATAGGGTTTTTCTTGTTTATGTATGTGAATGGCTCTGTTTTTATGATTTGGAACAGAGAAATACGAGAAGGGTAATGAAAAAGAATGGTTCTTTATAACGGAGAGGACCAAAATACGTGAAGGTAGTAAAATGTGGAATCGTTGCGACAGTGGAGGATCCTGGAGGTCAAAAAATGTCCCCAAGAAGATTGAAGCTGGACAAGGCGTGGTCGTATACAAAACCGTACTACATTACCGGAAAAAACTTAACGTCGTGAAATCAGATTGGATGATGCATGAATACTGGTGTGAGTCCAGTGATGATAACAATGTATGTAGGGGTTTACTTGTGTTGCAAGTTATTAAGATTGTGAGGTTTTTGAAATTTATTTTGTGTGTAAAGGTGGATCATGCTCTGTGCAAGATTTTTTTGAGGCCAAGAGTACAAAAGAGAAAAGCACAGGAAGAAGAGAATGATAGGAGGAAGAAGAAGATGAAAGAAGAAGGTGTTGCGGAAGTTGACCAGCCTTGTAACGCTGCGTTTCAGCAACCGCAGTTTTCTCTAACTCGAGTGGATCCGTTTCAACCGCACCAATCGCAACTACAACAGCAACAGCTTCACAATGTTGCAACGGTGGTAAATGTAAAAGAAGAGGAGGTTGATCAGCCTTGTAACGCTGTGTTTCAGCAACCGCAGTTTTATCAACCGTGTCAAACGCACCAATCGCTAGTACGAAAACAGCTTCACAATGTTGCAACAATGATAGATGTTAAAACATTAGTAGATGAGGTTAATCAGCCTTGTAACGCTGCGTTTGAGCAACCGCAGTTTTATCAACCTCCACTGGATCCGTGTCAACAATCACAACTACAACAGGCGCAAAGTTATGCTTATCAGCTGCCGCAGCAGCAGCTTCACAATGTTACTAATCAGCCGTTTCAACCGCAAGAGCAAGAGGGGCAGATTCTGGAGATATCTGATGAATTGTCTAAGATGATCAAGTTTCTACAGAAATCAGTGATCAAAGATGATCAAGTATCTACAGCATCCAGTAACTTCAATCTACAACTTGTGGATGGAGTTGAAGAATCCAACAACACACTACAAGAAAACATCTGTGTTTCTGACGGATTTCTTCCGTCAGTTCTATCTCGTCAGTATTTCCATTCCGTCAGAATTCCGTCAGGACACACTGACGGATTTCTGACGGAAATCGGATCAACGGAATCCGTCAGAAAACCGTCAGAATTCCGTCAGGACACACTGACGGAATTCTGACGGATTTTGCATTACTTAAAAAAAAAAATTTATTTTAAAAGCCGTCAGAATTCCGTCAGGAGACACTGACGGAATTCTGACGGATTTTGCATTACTTAAAAAAAAAAATTTATTTTAAAAGCCGTCAGAATTCCGTCAGGACAAACTGACGGAATTCTGACGGATTTTGCATTATTTAAAAAAAAAAATTATTTTAAAGCCGTCAGAATTCCGTCAGGACACACTGACGAAATTCTGACGAATTTCGCATTATTTTTAAAAAAAAATTATTTAATTTATAAAATAAATTAGGAAGAAAAAATTATATTAAAAAAAAAAATTTATAATTAAATAGAAATTGTTTAAAAAGAAATTAAAAGTTTTACATTAAATTTAAATTACATTTTAAATTTAAAATCATTGACGACGGAAGAAGGCGTCCATCCTCTCCTCCATCTGACGGATTCGTGCGTCCGCCTCCGCCTTCTCTCTCAGACGCCGTGCCTCCACCTCCTCCATATCCTTCTTGCGCCGTTCCTCCGCCTCCTCAATCTGGCTCTGCAGACGTGCCTCCGCCTCCGCCTTCTCTCTGTCGTACCGTTCCTCCAAAGAGATAACCCGTTCGGTCAGTGCGGCGTTTTGTGCTACCAAGCTGCTACCACCGTGATAGCGATACGACGAAACGGATGAGCAACTGTCTTCGGGGAGGCCGTAGACACGACCTCTGCTCTTAGGGGTTACCTAACAAAAAAAAATTTTAAATTGAAAACGTATTAGTATTAAAAAGTATTTTAAATGTGTTTAAAATTGACACGTATACTAACCTCGTAAGTGAACTCGTTCACCTTGTCGAATGGAACTTCGGTTAGCGGCGGAGTTCCTTCCACGATCGGTTGCGAAGCGAGGAATTCCTGCCCGGCCTTCTCCACGCTCTCCACGATTTCCCGAGCAATCGCATCTTGGATTTCACCCGTCTTTCTGTTGGTGTGGGCATCTCTGATGATATCCACATTCGACGGCCGGACACCGGTCTTCTCAATCTGTTAGCATATTCAAATACGGAAAATGTTAGCGATAAGTAAATTTATTTGGAAAATTAGGAAAATTACCAGTTGCTGAACACGTGTCGCCTTGCTCGTTGCACCGAGGTTGTGGGTCGCCTCTCCCTTCCCATTCCGCAGGCTCTTCCGGTTACTCGAGTTTTGGGCGGAGGTCCCTTTAGTGGCGTCCAGTTGCCAATATGCAACAAGTCCATCCCATAATGTTGTGTTGTCTTTAATAGCCTTAGGCGCCCTCCCCTTTTTTAGCCACTTGTTCTTCCACTCGTTTATCTTCGACGAGTACTTTCTCCTCGCCTTTGTGTCGAAACAACGTCGAACCATAGGAGTCAGCTGGGGGTCCCACGTAAATTCTTGCTGCAAAGGAAACCAAAACTCGAATTATTATCAATTGGAAATTTTTCTAAATATTTGTAAATTTAATTAACATTATAAACACATACCGCAAATTGCCGAAACCATATGTCCTGGTCTTCAGCCGGCATCGAGTCATATGTGGGATACGGCTTACTTATCATGCTGTTGACCATTTCGTTGATACAACCCGCAATACCGTTTCCCGAAAATTGGAACCTACACGGTTTTTTGTTTCATATTTTCAAACAATTATTATTAAGCTAATATAATCATTTAAATTTTGAAAGTAGACAGTACCAGGTCGTGTTGGGAGGTAACTCCGGGTCAAGGCGTTGCAACCTATCCCGACCAGGTAGCGCCACAAACTCCTCAATGGGCATTGCCCAACGACCCGCAGAGGCAGATGTACCCATATGAGGAGTGGTTGGGATCTGCGAATTACTCGCAGTCCCACCTCCCCTACTGGATTCACCGCCTCCGGTACTGCCATGAAACATGGGATAATCCCTACGATTTCAAAAATTTATAAATAACCTTTTAATTTTCTTACATATGTAAAATTAGTATGCCAATTATTGCTTTAAAATATACAATTCATTTTGAACGGAGTTAGGGCGTTTGGGAATTATGATTTTGAGTTTATGAGATTTTACAAAAGTAACATGTTTTTAAAAGTTACATGTTCATAAATGTTACATAGTTTAAATGTTTTTAAATTTAACCGTTACATGTTTGTAAAATTTTTGATATTTATTTAAAATTTACAAGTTTTTTTTTACAATTGAATCCGCGACTGCATCGGGTTTTTAATAAAGGTTTTTCTATTTATTTAAATTATAGAGTTTTTTTTAAAGGTTTTTTTTAAAGGTTTTTAAATTATAGAGATTTTTTAACAAGTTTTTTTTAAAGTTTTTTCTATTTATTTAAATTATATAGTTTTTATACGGTATTTCAATGTTTTACAAAATAACATATTTTTATAAGTTACATGTTTTTCAAAGTTACATATTTTTATATGTTTTAAAATTTAAGCTTTACATGTTTATAATTAAAGATTTTTTTTCCTTACTTTTAACAAATTAGAGGTATATATCTCAATAAATCCTTAAAAATTACAACTTTTTACAATTGAAATTCAATTAATCTATACATCCATTTATACCAAATTTTTCATAAATTCTAAATTCATACTTATTTTATAAATCACTAAATTAATGAAATTTTCTAAATCCCTAAATTCATTTGATTTTCTAAATCCCTAAATCTTTAGTGGTAAATCAATTACAAAACCATGTTCTCCAAGATTTCTAATCCGAAATTAACCCATACCCATTGAAATCCGAAACATTTTCAAGCATCAATTTCAACGGATTGAAAAAATATTGTTGGAATTGTTCATAATCTTAAAACTACCAAGAACTTACATTGATTTGGTGAGTTGGGTGACAAACGGCGGTAAAGCAACAGAGAAGACGGTGAATCGGACGCTTTCTCCGGTGAATCGGACGGAGAAGAGGAGGTGGGTAAATTTTTTTGGTTTTTCTCTGCAAACCCGACGGAGAAGACGAAGTGTGATTATAAAGAACAGTATGACGGTTTTCTGACGGAATTATGACGGTTCATTAAAATCCGTCATAATTCCGTCAGCCTTCCCGCCATTTTGATCCCACCGAAGTGTTTAGGGGGGAAATAAATTAGGGTTTTCCGTCAGAATTCCGTCATAAATGTCTGACGGAATTCTGACGGTTTTGTATTTTTTTTTAAAAAAAAAATTAAGGATTTAACAATTTCAAATGTAAAACATTCTTATTTTTTATTTTGATTCATTACTGGCAAAAAAGTTAAATCATATTAAGAATTTAGAAAGTTTAATCATATTATAAATTTCCTTAATTAAATATAAATTACAATTAACTTATAAGAAGTAAAATTTTATTCATTGTAAAACAATCGTGAAATTGTTATAATATCGTACATCCTAAACAAATATGCCTTTTATTTGTATGCGAGGAAAACAAATTTTAAATTTAGGATCCGTTACAAATCCGTAAGACGTTACCGTATTTTAATTGTTATTTTATTTTTATTTTTTTAAAAAATAAAATTCCGTCAGAATTCCGTCATAAATGTCTGACGGAATTCTGACGGTTTTGTATTTTTTTTTTAAAAAAAAATTAAGGATTTAACACTTTAAAATGTAAAACATTCTTGTTTTTTATTTTGATTCATTACTGGCAAAAAAGTTAAATCATATTAAGAATTTAGAAAGTTTAATCATATTATAAATTTCCTTAATTAAATATAAATTACAATTAACTTATAAGAAGTAAAATTTTATTCATTGTAAAAAAATCGTGAAATTGTTATAATATCGTACATCCTAAACAAATATGCCTTTTATTTGTATGCGAGGAAAACAAATTTTAAATTTAGGATCCGTTACAAATCCGTAAGACGTTACCGTATTTTAATTGTTATTTTATTTTTATTTTTTTAAAAAAATAAAATTCCGTCAGAATTCCGTCATAAATGTCTGACGGAATTCTGACGGTTTTGTATTTTTTTTTTTAAAAAAAATTAAGGATTTAACACTTTAAAATGTAAAACATTCTTGTTTTTTATTTTGATTCATTACTGGCAAAAAAGTTAAATCATATTAAGAATTTAGAAAGTTTAATCATATTATAAATTTCCTTAATTAAATATAAATTACAATTAACTTATAAGAAGTAAAATTTTATTCATTGTAAAACAATCGTGAAATTGTTATAATATCGTACATCCTAAACAAATATGCCTTTTATTTGTATGCGAGGAAAACAAATTTTAAATTTAGGATCCGTTACAAATCCGTAAGACGTTACCGTATTTTAATTGTTATTTTATTTTTATTTTTTTAAAAAAATAAAATTCCGTCAGAATTCCGTCATAAATGTCTGACGGAATTCTGACGGTTTTGTATTTTTTTAAAAAAAAAAAATTAAGGATTTAACACTTTAAAATGTAAAACATTCTTGTTTTTTATTTTGATTCATTACTGGCAAAAAAGTTAAATCATATTAAGAATTTAGAAAGTTTAATCATATTATAAATTTCCTTAATTAAATATAAATTACAATTAACTTATAAGAAGTAAAATTTTATTCATTGTAAAACAATCGTGAAATTGTTATAATATCGTACATCCTAAACAAATATGCCTTTTATTTGTATGCGAGGAAAACAAATTTTAAATTTAGGATCCGTTACAAATCCGTAAGACGTTACCGTATTTTAATTGTTATTTTATTTTTATTTTTTAAAAAAAATAAAATTCCGTCAGAATTCCGTCATAAATGTCTGACGGAATTCTGACGGTTTTGTATTTATTTTAAAAAAAAAATTAAGGATTTACCACTTTAAAATGTTAAGCATTCTTGACTTTTATTTTGATTCACTAATGGAGAAAGGTTAAATTCAAAACTATAATGAATTTAGAAAGGTGAATGATATTATAAATTTCCATAAATACATATAAATTACAATCAACTTATTTTTTAAATTGTTTAAGATTTGAAATTCAAATCATTGGAAACAATTTCATTTCATTTTTTTCATCAAGGGGATTATTAATTGATCACAAAAAAGTTGTAAATCCATATTATTCCATATTAAATTATAGCTGGTACATTGTTATAAAATCATCGACGGTAAAATATTACACATAACAATATTATACGGATAAACTCGAACAATGGATAGTCGGAAAATATTAAAATCATCGACGTGGGATGTTTATTCATCATCATCTGAGTCTGGAGCTGTTTCATATTCGTACCCAGTTGTTCCGTCATGTTCATCATCAATCGTAGATACTGCCGGTGAATGGTACTCAGCAATCATCGAATTAGGACCGATTATCTGTTTAAAAAATGAATTTAATTAGGTAATTAAGATTTCATAGAAAATTGCCAATAAACTTATAATATACATGTACCTTAACAATGTTCCGCTCTATGATGTTAAGGTACATTGAGTTCCTGTTAAAACGGCCAACGGTAACATTCTTTAGGATGACCACCGCACCTACAGAAGTGGTTAGTCTGTACTCCTCATTCTTGAAGATGTTATGGTGCATGGTTCCCTCGATTTTTCCTGAAGGATCTTTAAAGGTTACTAGCAGATCTCCCTGGTCATTGGGGGTTAAACTAGAAACCATAGCGACAATCTGATAATGAAATAGAATATACTTGTGAGATAAATTTTATGTCTACGTGTTAATAAAAAAGGGCGAAAACGTAAACCTTTTTCACTTTCACAAATTGTGAATGCGGACATTGAATTTCTGCAAGCTGGGTCCAGAATGGTGTGCTCCTATTGTTATAAGAACCTACATGTATGAATGATTGATTTAGTATTTCTCAGCTACAATCATTATTGTAAAAGTAAACCTACATATATACCTTCACGGAGTATGTAATCGATAGTAGAAGTCCACCGAGGAGTAGTAAAATCCTGGTCGGTATGTGGTGCCTCATTAATGACCTCACGAATAAAATCTTGTGTTGGGCGTGCCTGAGAACTTTCACCTCGCATCACCTGCGCATCATGAGACCTCTTTCGAAACAGGCCACGGCGTACAACTTGGCCAGGTCCCGGTATTACGGGCGTTTGGTTTTGGGATTGTTGAGTTGGACGGAGTGAAATTGTCGGTTCAGCTTCAGTAACATTTAAGTTATCGTAAGGAGGGCTTGAAGGAACAAGAGTTGTGTTTCGAGGGTTATGAGCGGGGGCTCGGTTTTGCATATAGTAATTCCACAAATCTCTGTTTGCCATTACGCAATTGAATTTTTATGTATTATGATTTTGTGTTGAAATGTTTTTATAAAGGAATGACAAAATCAGCTAACTTATGTACAAATGATATCCGTCAGAATTCCGTCAGACAACCGTCAAGACCTCCGACATAACAACACGTCAATCCCATCGGCCAACCCAGACGATGTGTTAACCACTCAAAGTTTGCCGACATCGGATCCGTCAGAATTCCGTCAGAATTTCGTTACATAATTCTGACGACTTATCTCCGTCGGAAATCCGTCGGTCCACCTGACCAATCAATCTTTGCCGACATCAGAAAGCGTCCGCAATCCGTCAGACATCCGTCACACAATTATGCCGACAGTTTATACATATAACTTCTACTATAAATACACCTGATTGAGTGTATATCTTCTACACCTCTCCGTAACAAAAAAAAAAACATGTCTTCTCCCTCTGAAAATGAAGATGGAAAAACAACATCCGATGCAAATTTTTTTTATATTCCAAAATACTCGTGGGAAACCCCTGGTGATTGCGATGAATTCACTCAAGAGATTCCAACTTACTCGTGGGAATTTGATACCTGCTCACCAATCCATAAAGAAGATTCGACATTAACAATTGTGCCTGACAGCCAGTGGTCGCCAAACATCCACCACGCCAATCCTATCGAAGGCGAGCAACCATGTCAATTGATGGAAAACTCAGATACTTACAGTGGAAGTACTTCAAACGTATGTGAGGATCATTACCATGATTATGAATTCGCTCAAAGCCCAGAACAACCAAACTTAAATTTAGATGTTGATGCAATAAAACGTGATTTGTGCGACGGATTTATAGATTCTCCACCAAAGGATCATTACGTTCATGATTTCGAGTTCGCCCAAAGTCCAGAGAAGCCTAACATAAATCTAGATGTTGATGCAATCAAACGCGAATTTTGTGACGGATTTGTAGATTCTCCAGAAAAGAAGAAAAAGGGAAAGAACATCAGTAAATGGTTCTAAGAAAAGAAGAAAAAGGGAAAGAACATCCCTAAAGTGGAAACCGACATAAGATTTTCAAATGCGGAGTTTATTATGTAGTTGTACCATAACCGTTGTGTGTTTAATATTTGCAAGGATTTCGTGTACCTTTTTAAGACTTTTTAAGAATGTGTTCTAAATTTTATGTTTCATTATATGTAATGTTTTATTGGAGTTGCAATACCAATAATATATATATTATTAAATAATTCGGAACACACAAATGTGAGAGAAGAACATAAAAAACCTAACAGTTATTCCCAAATTACTATTCTGAATCTTCGGAGGGACCTTCACTAGGGATGGAGTCTGAATCGTCGTCAAATTCCCCTAGTGTTTCCTCTTCGTCCGAATGCACTAGATCATCCCCGACATGTGTGACATCAACGACAAGGTCAATGTTATCCATCTCCTCAACAGGTGACATTGGTACACTTCTCGATGGTTGTAGAGCATCATGTTCTGGAACTCCATAGATTTTTCCTCTTGGGTTAATTGGAGTTACTGTGATCCACGGATCTGTACGGTAGGTAACTCGAGGATATGGCATGTAGCAAACCTATTAATAATTAGGTGATATTGTTAATATACATGAACAAGAAACCTTAACTATGAGTACATATGTAAACATATTAGTGTATTAATACCTGGTCTGCTTGAGAAGCAAGGATAAATGGATCATAATACGGTAGTTTTCGGCTTGAATTTATCGAAATAACACCAAGAGGGTCAACTCGAACCCCTTGACCATTGCATGGATCATACCAATCACACATAAACACAATGCACCTCAAGTTCAACATTCCTGGATAGCGGATTTCCAAGATTTCTTTTAAAATCCCATAGTACATGGTATCGCCGGAATTTGCCGAAATACCATAGTCCGCAGTTGACGTTTCACGTCCTTCCTTGCGGATCCTGAACGAATATCCCCTAGTACAAAACTGGGGATATGAAGTGGCGGTGCTGCGTAAACCATGGACAAACTCCAGTAACCATGTCGGGATGGGATGAGCACGTGCTATACAATCGGAAACCTAAAAATGATAATAGTAAGATATAAGTAACATATGAACGTGACAACATCGCAAAGTAAGAGTAAGTAATTATAGTAAACTTACATAACATTTCAACCACCTCTCAAATTCTTCGTCTTTCAAGACAGCAAGTTCGGCATCTGTCTTATCGCGATGGTATTCACGTGCGAGAGACATGTATATCCTGTAACATAACAGTCGTTAGTAGATGAAGTAAAATAATTCTATAAATTTAGTATGATAACTGATATATATATACCTTTCGTACTCCAAAATTTCATCACAGTTTCTTAGGATATATGTATGCAAATGGGTGACCTCTTGTGGTGATAGTCTGCGTTTCTTTGCTTTTCCACTTGGTCGACCAACTTGGGAAAACAACTCGGGAACTACCACGTCATAGACTGCTTTCTCACCTCTATCATCATGTCGGGGAGGCCGTCTCGCCTTAGTACTAACTCCCGGTGGAAAGTAATTTTCGGAAAATTGTGAGACTTCCTCGTTTATGCTTTGTGCGACAATTGATCCCTCAACCTTGCTCAAATTTTTAACCTTTTTCTTAAGGTGGAACATGTACCGCTCGAACGGATACATCCATCGGTATTGAACAGGGCCTCCTAAGGCTGCTTCGCGGGGGAGGTGAATAGCAAGATGTTCCATAACGTCAAAAAAAGACGGTGGAAATATCTTCTCAAGATTACAAAGGAGAACCGGGATATTGGCCTCCAAGTTACGTATCCCGTGTGTGGTAAGCGTTCTTGAACATAAATCTCGGAAGAATGCACCAACTCCTAAAAAAAAAAATTAAACAAGTTAGTACATATATAATACTATTATGGTTGTAAGAAAATAATGGGAGTAAGAAATATACCTCCAATAGATTGGTGGATAGGTTGTGGAAGAAGATATGCAAATACAAATGGAAGAAGACGTTGCATCACGACATGACAATCATGACTCTTCATCCCTATAAACTTGTCTTCCGTAGAATCCACACAATTACGTAGATTAGATGCGTAGCCGTCTGGAAATTTTACAAATTTTTTGAACCATTGAAAAAATACTTCTTTCTGCCCTGCGTCTAACCGGAAAGCAGGCATCGGCAATCTACCGTTCTTTACATGAAGAGATGGCCTCGAACAAATTGATGGCAAGTCTAATCTAGAATTCCAGTTATCTTTTGTCTTTCCTGGTACGTTTAATACGGTGTTCATGATGTTATCAAAGAAATTTTTTTCCACATGCATGACATCTAGATTATGCCGAAGTAGATGGTCTTTCCAGTAAGGCAAATCCCAGAAAATACTCTTCTTGTGCCAATTGTGATATTCCCCACAACCGTCAACGGGGTAATGGCCATTACCCCCACATTCCGGAGTTCGCTCTGCACCAAAATCTCGTAACTGTTCCAACATGCTGCGACCATCTATCTCAGGAGGTGGACCATGAAACACTCGTACATCCGTCTTGAACTGTCGTTTAGACTTACGATATGGATGATTGGGCGGCAAAAAACACCTATGGCAATCAAACCATGAAGTCTTCCTGCCGTGCTGCAATTGGAAAGCTGAAGTATTGTCTTGGCAATAAGGACATGCCAATCGTCCATGCGTTGACCATCCAGATAACATACCGTACGCCGGAAAATCGCTTATGGTCCACATAAGAACCGCACGCATGGTGAAATTCTGCTTCACTGAAATATCATAAGCCACAACACCATGCTCCCATAACATCTGCAACTCATAGATCAATGGTTGGAGGAATATATCGAGCGACCGTCTTGGATGATCTGGCCCGGGAACTAGAATTGAGAGAAACAAGAACTCTCGTCGCATGCACATAGATGGAGGCAAATTGTAAGGTGTCACGATGACCGGCCACAACGAATATTTTCTTCCATGCTTGCCAAACGGGTTGAAACCATCAGTGGATAAGCCTAAGTATACATTCCGTCGTTCACAAGAAAAATCTGGATATACTGCTTGGAAGTGTTTCCACGCTTCCGCGTCAGAAGGATGCGTGATATCTCCATCTTGTCTATGCTCTGCATGCCATCTCATAGAGTTAGCTGTGCGTTCAGATTCGTACAGCCTCTTCAACCTCTCCGTTAAGGGTAAATACCACATCCGTTTGAAGGGAATCTTTACCCTCCCACTTGTGTCCTGGAACCGTGGTTTGTTGCAAAATTTACATTTATTTTGGTTCTCGTCTTCTCTCCAGTATATCATACAGTTGTCGATGCACACATCAATAACCTGGTAGGACAAACCAAGACCGGCAACAAGTTTTTGGATCTCGTAGTATGATGCAGGGGCCAGATTATCCTCTGGCAAAATATCTTTCACGAACTCGGCGAATGCATCAACACAATCTTCGGACAAATTGTAATTAGTCTTTATGTTCATCATCCTTGTAGCAGAAGATAGCGGTGAATGACCATCCCTACAACCGCTGTATAGTGGTTGATTTGCTGCGTCTAACATATCGAAAAAACTTCGAGATTCTAAATTAGGCTCTTCAACCCTACCACCGTCATAACCACCCGACTGGAAATTATCTCTAACCATCGCAACCGTACTTACCCCAACATCTACTTCCGTACTTACCCCAACATCTACTTCCGTACTTACCCCAACATCTAATTCCGCTGTAGGTTCCCCTACGCTATCCGGAAAATAAGGTGCATTACTACTACTGCTACCATATTCATAATTCCTTTCTCCATGTAAATACCAAACCTTATATCCCGCCCTAAATCCATATCTATATAAGTGGTTCCAAACATTAGGAACATCAACACTAATTCTATTACAACAATTAGAACAAGGACATTTGATATGCTGACCTTTGTTGGCCGCCTCTTGATTTCTAGGTAACTTCATGAACTCGCAAATACCAGTAGCGTATTCAGTCGTTAATAAGTTACCCCCCTCTTGCATCATTGGCCCGTCCATCCATGACCGAAAATATGAACTCATAACTAAATTTTTTTTTTTTTTGTTTGTCTAATGATCTTAGGAACAACCGGAGAAAGTGGAAAACTTATGTAGGATGAAAATCCGTCAGAATTCCGTCAGACAACCGTCAAAACCTCCGACATAACGACACATCAATCCCATCGGCCAACCCAGACGATGTGTTAACCACTCAAAGTTTGCCGACATCGGATCCGTCAGAATTCCGTCAGAATTCCGTCAGCCCTATAAAAAATCTGATTTCCGTCAGTGTTCCGTCATTAAAACCGTCGGAATTGGATGACCGATTATTTCCGTCAGTATTCCGTCAGAATATACTGACAGATTTATGACGGAATACTGTCGGCTATCCTCGCCGTCAGTAATTCCGTCAGTATATTCTGACGGAATACTGACGGAGTGATTTTCTGTCAGATTACCGTCAGAAATCTGTCAGAATTGACTGACGGAATTACTGACGGCTAAAAATTCCGTCAGTATTGATGCTGTTTTCTTGTAGTGACAGCGGTTCTTTAGAAGAAATCGTCAGAGAAGGAATCCGAAAAACATTGAACTAACTGATCCAATCTGCTCAAAACTTTTTCCCCTTTGGGTTAGTGTTTCTAAAACTCTCTATCAAAGCTTTATCAGTTTCCATGCCTTTGATATCACAACATTTTTTGAAGCAATTTGCCAACATTTTCTTCTTCAGATATAGTCATACAAGAAACCGGTCTCTTGATCTTCTTCGTCTTCTTCTCCTCTAGAGCATTACTCTCAAACCTTAAACAGGTGAATTTAAGGTTCCAATGGAAACATGTTTCTCTCGGTTCAGCTACAAAAAAGTAGGATTAGAGATTTGTAGTTAGCAGATTCTTGTTAAGTCTCATGTTGCACAAGATTCTTTTAGTTCCAATGCTTCTCACGAACGAGTCAAGGCCAAAAAAGCGTCTGAACCAATTGGATATTGTTTCTTCTTCTTCTTCTTCTTCTTGCCTACTTTCACTGTAATTTCTCGCAAGTAAATCAGCAGCAAAACATGTGTTACAGCTCCATAAACTCAACATAGAGCCTGAATTAACTTAAAAGGGAGCAGAAACTTAGATTATGAATCATGTTTAATCTCACTCTTGCATAACTATCAAAAATCTACAAATTTCATCCAAGTCTAGTGCAGGAAAAACTTAACTTTCATTGAAATTATCGACTATCAACACATTTAAAAGAAAAAGAAGAACTTTAAGCTAAGTATTCCTCTAACTTACAAGCTCTAATCAATGGAGTTAGCTACATACACTAAACAAGTTCCACCATTTCAGAGTAAAGCTAGCAAGACCCAGAAGAAGTAAATCAAAGAAAAAGAGAAAAAATGAAGAAAATGAGGCTAAGTTGATGTCAGGCTCACCGGATTAGGATCGAACCGTAGGCATGAATCTCATGGAATCAGTATCCATCACTTCCTTAACAAAAATGCGAATTTTCTTACAGTATCAGCAATTCATACAAAAACACATGAACAAAATTAAGAAAGAGCCAAAGATATATGGCAAATACGGATTAAAACAAAAAATAAAGAAGATAAATACAGAATTAATTAGAAAACAGTTTGCAAATAGGATTTTATATTTCCAATTTTTCCTTGTCCGTATGTAAAAGGAAAATTGCAATGTGTATTTAAGCAGAGGGGCTTATACTCCTCTCTTGTGCTCATTCTTGAGTATTTTTGGTTTGTGATTATTTCCTTCTTGTTAGTATATCAATATTCATTGCGGGGAAAGAAACCTAAATCTTTTTGATAACGAGGATGGCGAACGGTGAATATGATCTAGCCTTGAAGAGAATGTTAGATATTTTATCTGTAGCAGCGGAGAGAGTATTAAACGAAGAAGATAGTCTTAGGGCAACGAAGATCTCTTCCTTGGGCAAACGGAAACTTGACGAGCACGATAGTCAACAAAACCCTAATCATGTTGCTTCTTCTTCAAGTTCGTACCCGGTTACGTACAAGAGGCGTCTTGTGGTGTCCAACGAACAGGTTAGAGAAAGAGAACCGCCGGTTAGAAGAGTAGCGTTCAGAAGAGAGGCACCGGTTATAGAGAGGCCGGCGGTTACACCGGAATGGCTGGTTAACTTGATGAGAGAAGAGAACGGTTTCGATGAGAAGATGATATTCGCAAAGGAACTAACTGCGACTGATCTGAACAGTCACCAAAACCGTCTCTTGATTCCGTTGAGCCAGATAGTGGAAAAGGACTTTCTGAACGAGGAAGAGAAGAGGATCATAATGCAACATCACCGCAAGATTCTTGACAAAGGTATTGATGTGATCTTTGTAGGGTCTAATGGGCAAAAGTGCGAGCTTAACTTGAGGAGATGGGATATGAAAAGCTCTTCTAATTACGTCTTGGTTTCCGGATGGTTCAAAGCCACCCGCAATAACAATCTCCGTCAAGGCCAAACCATTCGGCTCTGGTCTTTCCACTCTCCACAAAGGCTCTTTTTTGCTCTTGTTCCTCCTGGTCCAGCTCCGGTTCCAGCTCCGGTTCTAGATCCGGTTCCAGTTCGGGTTGTAGCTCCAGAAGCTCTGGCTCTAGTTCCAGTTCCAGTTGACTCTGAGGAGGTATGTACAAATGAAGATTGGTTGGAGGCTGAAGAAGAGAGGAAGAGGATATTTGTTAACTTTCCGAAGAGAAAGAGAAGCACTCTAGTTCCGGTTCCTCAACCGGATCAGGCTTCTCGAGATTCTGATGACAACGACAGCCAAAGCACGTTCGAGAATTCGCTCATTTATCAATTGGCTTTGTGTTGCGCGGAGTGTCTCTAACCCTACTGCCGTGTCATGCAAGTAGTTTGGAGTTTGTTTTTGGTTTTTCGGATTTTTGGGTTTCTATTTGGTTTTCTTTGTGCTTTATTCCGAGTGTTGTTTAGCTTCCTTTAGTGTTTTAATGGAATGACTATTTTATTGTTTTTGGCAAGTTTTATTACCATAACCAGATTTCCTTTTATGGTATGAAACAAAGCACAGACACACTAGTCAGAGTACAAGATCGGTTTAGAACAATGTACATAAGGAAAGATTATTTAGATAAAATTCAATGTAAGTGAGAGACAACATATAACGGCGTAATAGACTTCAGGTGTCAGAAACAGACAGAGCATAGGATTCAAAAAATAATATATGTAAATTTGACTCAATTGGTTCTCTAAGCAGAGAGTGAGGTTATGGGCCATGAGAAGAAGCCAGGTCTTGTTCTTCTGATGACTCGCTCTTCACAATACTCCACTAGCTTACTCCATAGGTCTCCTACACTCAATTTTTGCCTAGTGACCATTTCGATCACCTGAAAAGCGTATAAACATAATTAAAATGCTTCTAAGATCTTGAAATAGTCAAGTAGTTACAATAAACTAGGATTCTAATTACCTGTTTGACATTTTGTAGAGATTGAAGTCCAAAGGTATAGTATGACATGAAGGGTCTTCCTGACTGGAGAACCGTTTTCTCAGTCAAATGGAATGATAATTGTGTTTTGCAAGAGGAACTGATAGAAGCGCACGTACCTGTGAAACGGCAAGCCATTGAAGCATGATCTTTAAAAGTTCAGGATCGCCTCCAAATACACCACAACCCCAATTCCCTGTAGCAACACCAATGTTCTCTTCATGATCGATACACACAATCTCTGGGAGCTTTTTAAAGCTTGGTGCAAAGAAGCTGATGGAAGTGGATCAAGCTGCTATGGGAAAACAAGTTTGAACTTTGTAAATTCAGGACAAAAACCTCAAAAAGTACGCTAAAGCCATGTATGCAGCAAAACTGATGTTCTTACAGAAGACGATGCCTCAGTGTGAGTATAGCTAGAAGGGTTAGTGTCTGTCTCCATTTGATATTTACATTGGTGCAGGTATCCGGTAAAAAGCCTTGTTAACTTCTCTGTAGAAACAAAATGAGTAACTGAGAACCGAAATCATTAAAGAAAATATGAATAGGCTGAATTGCAAGTTTTGATTACCGAAGAAGGGCATCAAGTTTGTACTGAGTTATTCCTGGGCCAGGAAGTGCATCTATAGCTATGACTCTGGACTCTGGTTTTTCGCCTCCTGAAAATGTCTAAACCTTTCTTGTCTGTGTAATCAATCGCCAGCGTATTGGAACGAAGGTCCATACCTGAATACCGTGACAATGTGTTGGATTTCTTGAACACTATAATAAGTGTAACATCTACTTCAGTTCACTGGTACTTACCCTGTGTAATGTGAAAATCTTTCAACGCCAACAATCTCAATTGCTTCATTTGCATCCATACGAGGCAAGAAGATCATGCCAGCGATAAGTTCTGGATTGATCACGAACCTTATTTCTTCCTGCATAGGAAGACGTTTTGACATATTCAGCAGATGATCATATAAGAAAAAAAATTGAAACTGATACAGTGATTGTGATGGTAGAGTCTGCATGAAGAGTTTTTGAGAGAGATTAAGTAAAGGAAGTAACAATTCAGACCTGTAGAGTGTCATAACTCAGAGTAAGGCCTCCAAAATATTCATCTGCAAAATCCACTTCAAGAGCTTCACGGGGTTGATCTTCTATAGCTCCCGAGGTATGAATCTATTACCCAAAGCACACTCATGACTCTGACTAAACTAAATGAATTCAACGGCGAAGAAGGCTGCTTAGTTAAGAGTGTTTCTTTGTTACCTCAACGGAGCAAAGCGGGGTGATGGATTTGGCCCAGTAGTCATGAGAATGGTCTTCCAGCAGAAGAACTTTCCTCTCAAATGAAACAAACCCACTGGGCATACATTGACATATTCTTCCAAAGTAATTGATAAGGCATCTTATTTTGTTTTCCTGCTTCGTGCAGTGATGCATACTCGGAAACCTTTAAAAACACAAGAAGGATTTGTAAATTTGGGGCATATAGGTGTAACATGTAAGGATAAGAATGAAGCCACATACGTAGATATTTCATCAAAGTTAATTCTTTGGAGATGATTTAAGAGTCTGTCAACTTCAGGGAACAAACAAAAGAAGGAACAGCCTTGTAACGCTGCGTTTCAGCAACCGCAGTTTTCTCTACCTCCAGTGGATCCGTTTCAACCGCACCAATCGCAACAGCTTCACAATGTTGCAACGGTGGTAAATGTAAAAGAAGAGGAGGTTGATCAGCCTTGTAACGCTGTGTTTCAGCAACCGCAGTTTTATCAACCTCCGCTGGATCCGTGTCAAACACACCAATCGCTAATTCGAAAACAGCTTCACAATGTTGCAACAATGATAGATGTTAAAACATTAGTAGAAGAGGTTAATCAGCCTTGTAACGCTGCGTTTGAGCAACCGCAGTTTGATCAACCTCCACTGGATCCGTGTCAACAATCACAACTACAACAGGCGCAAAGTTATGCTTATCAGCCGCAGCAGCAGCTTCGCAATGTTACTAATCAGCCGTTTCAACCGCAAGAGCAAGAGGGGCAGTTTCTGGAGATATCTGATGAATTGTCTAAGATGATCAAGTTTCTACAGAAACCAGTGATCAAAGATGATCAAGTATCTACAGCATCCAGTAACTTCAATCTACAACTTGTGGATGGAGTTGAAGAATCCAACAACAGCGGTTCTTTAGAAGAAATCGTCAGAGAAGGAATCCGAAAAACATTGAACTAACTGATCCAATCTGCTCAAAACTTTTTCCCCTTTGGGTTAGTGTTTCTAAAACTCTCTATCAAAGCTTTATCAGTTTCCATGCCTTTGATATCACAACATTTTCTGAAGCAATTTACCAACATTTTCTTCTTCAGATATAGTCATACAACAAACCGGTCTCTTGATCTTCTTCTCCTCCAGAGTCTAGAGCATTACTTTCAAACCTTAAACAGGTGAATTTAAGGTTCCAATGGAAACATGTTTCTCTCGGTTCAGCTACAAAAAAGTAGGATTAGAGATTTGTAGTTAGCAGATTCTTGTTAAGTCTCATGTTGCACAAGATTCTTTCTAGTTTCTCTTCTCAGATTTCTTTCTCTATTGAAACTCCCATTTTGTCTATTTTTTGCATCAGTTCCAATGCTTCTCACGAGCGAGTCAAAACCGAAAAAAGCGTCTGAACCAATTCGATATTGCTTCTTCTTCTTATTATTCTCTTTCTCTTCTTGCCTACTTTCACTGTATTTTGTCACTGAATTCAGCAGCAAAACATGTGTTACAGCAACATAGAGTCTGAATTAACTCAAAGGTAGCAGAAACTAAAATATAAATCTCATGTTTAATCTCACTCTTGCATAACTATCAAAAATCTACAAATTTCATCCAAGTCTTGTGAAGAAAAAATCTTAATTTTCATTGAAATTATCGAGAAATCAACAATTACAAAAGCAAATGAACAACTTTAAGCTAAGCCACTAGCTCTAATCAGTGGAGTTACCTACTTAAGCCACTAAAAAACTATACACTGATCAGGTTCCACCATTTCAAAGCAAGACCCAGGAGAAGTAAACCAAACACCAAGAAAAATACAAAGGAAACGAGGCTAAATTTTGATGGTAAGCTCACTGGATTGGGATCGAACCGTAGACACAAGAATCTCTTAAAATCAGTATCCATCTCTTCCTAAATAAAACTGCGAATCTGAGTACAGTTTCAGCAATTCGTAAAGCAAACCGATTTCTAAAGATTGTTAATTTAGCAACAAAATTGCAAACGGATCGATCCTATGGAGACGACGACGATTTCTGTGCGTACACAGAGCAGAGAGGAAGATACTGTGTATGATAGACCGGTTCAGATTACCGAATATCGATAACCGGACCAAAATACCGGTTTAAATCATACGAGAACCGGATATATCTAAAAAGAAAGACACTTTCAATTTCGGTAGCCCTAAACAAAGAAGAGTAGTCGTCTTCTTCCCGATAGCACAATCGCCGAATTTATTCTTCTCAAGGTAGATTTCATGTTTTTTTCTTTCAGAAACGAAGATAAAGGAGAGATTTTGTTAAGATTTCTCTTGTTTCACTATGATTTCTCTCCAGTTTCCTTCTAGTTCGAGTCTCTTAACATTTGTTGATTCGTTGTCTAGGGTTTTAGGTCTCGTTCATCTCACATTATTACTGCAGTGTTGATTGTAGACAAGTGATTTCAATTTTGCTGAAAAATTAAGATTTTGTGTTTTTTTTAACTTATTCAATCTAAAGTTGCTTCTTTCAATAATGGTTTTTCCCTGTTTTATGCAGCTTTTGAAAACGATGACGAGTGAGGAATCGGACCCTCATGAGCTTACGAATGTAATATCCGAGGAGGAATCGAATGAAAATACGAAAATTCGAAAGGCTGATAGAAAAAAGAAGAAATTGAAAGAGAAATTGCTGAAGGAAGCTACTAAGGCTGATAACAGAGGAGTTTGCTACTTAAGTCGTATCCCACCACACATGGATCACGTTAGACTTCGTCAAATTCTCGCTCAATTCGGAGAAATCGGAAGAATTTATCTTGCACCAGAAAGTGAGGGTTTATCCTTTTGAGTCGTTTAATGTCAAAAACTATCTTGCTCAGATCAAATTTGTGCTTCTGTATTTATAAATTAGAATTCCTTTGCAGATCCTGATGCTCAAGTGCACCGTAAACGAGCTGGTGGATTTCGTGGACAAATGTTTTCTGAAGGGTACATATACAACTTTCTAAACACTTCTTCCACAGTGATTTTGTATGTGTTGTTCTTAAACTGTTTACAAGATCTTTCTTTTATTCATTAGGTGGGTTGAGTTTGCTAGGAAAAGCGTAGCGAAAAGGGTTGCGGAAATGCTAAACGGAGAACAAATTGGTATTTCTAATGAGTCATATCTGTATTCATAGTCAATAGGTTTAATCTATAACATTTAGCGTAAGTGCTTATTAAAGTTTTGCTGTGTTTTGTTTTCTCAGGAGGGAAAAAGAAGTCAACAGTATACTATGATCTTTGGAACATCAAATACTTGACCAAATTCAAATGGGATGATCTTACTGAAGAAATCGGTATTGTTTGCTTCACAGTTTCTCTGCTGAATGTCTTTGATCATTTACTTTTATATGATCTCTAAGCTACAAAGGGTTTTGCTTTGTGCAGCATACAAAAGTGCTATACGGGAACAGAAATTAAATATGGTTATGTCCATTGCTAAGAAAGAAAAGGACTTTTATTTATCTAAAGTAGAGAAGTCCCGTGCCATGACCGAGATAGATGAACGAATGAAGAAGGTGCTCACTCTTTCTACTATTGTAAATTAAAAAAATAGACTCTTTTTCCTATCTGGAAATCTCACTAGTCTTAACTTGATGTTTGGTTTGTATTGGTTCTGTTTTTGCGGTGGGCAGAAGCGAAAGATTCAGGAAGAATCGGGTAGCAATGCTGAAGCAGCACCTGTCTATCCACCTAGAGTGATTCGTCAGTTTAGACAGAAGAAATCAATTAAAAATGAGATATCTCAGAGCAAACCTGGCCTTTCTACGGATGTACTAGCATCGGTCAGTACTTTCTATCTTTTTTTTTAGTAGAGAATTAAGTGAGTTGAATAACTTGAATCATTCGCACAATAACCAGAATCGGTACATATTGTTATCGGATAGATCAACCTTTCAAACCTGAATCAAGCAAACATTGAACAATTGAAACCTCTTCAATTGTCAAATACTTGTCCAACCTGTGTTTATAGCTTTTATATCTATATGTAGTACCTCATTGGTGGTTCGGCCTTAGCATTTTATCTTTACATGAAAATCGGTTTATGGTTTTGTGATCTGATTCAGGTATTCGGTTCTTAAAGATCAAGAAGAGTCATGTGAAGATACTGCGGTGTGATGGAAGCTTGATGGGGGATATTAGTGAGCAAATTTATGATATATGAATGGCATTTACCATTTAGTTTCTGCATGTCAACAGAGAAAACCTTCACATTCACTTCTAGCATTTTGTACTAATAAGTGAATTAAACAAATTTTGACACTTTTGTACTTTCTCTTAACAATCTTATTCTACTTGCCTTGTAACAAAACCAGCACAAGAAATCACATTAGTCAAACCAAAAAGCATTAGTATACACATACATATACATAGATGATACGCATATGAACATCATATGGGAGTATCACATAGAACAATGTTCAATAACCACAAGGCAAGAGACTGTGTGACGTTATTGGTCATCGAGGCGACGAGAAGGAAGCAATGGCTTTGGTAGATGAAGTTGTGTGGTCGCTGCTGCACCATGGCTCGTAGTTGATGAACGGTGAAGCCTGCAACGGAATGAGCCTTCGTGCTTTGTTGGAGCACAAACGCAGATCTTCCCTGACCGGTTGCTGTTGTTAAGCAGACCAAGCGAGTCCGTAGACCACGACTTCCTCATGAACAATCCTTTCTTGTTCTTGTTTTCATCTTCTTCGTCTTTCACACGGCTAAACGGATTCTTGGTCTTGAACGACTCTCTGCTGCTGCTGCTGGTTAGGCTCTTCCTCGTATTCTCTTCCGCCATCAAAACCTCTCTTGAATCAGATTGTAAACTTGTCTATATAGACATATGAAACAACAAAGACGTGGCCTCTACCAAGCATTTATATAATATTATGACCAAAACGCATGAACACGTAGTGAATATTGTTTACAAGGTTAATTCATGCGTCTATAGTATTCCTCAAAGATGGCTCTCTAGTTTCTTAGAAGTTTTCAAAGCTTCGTTTACCATTCACAAAGTCAACAATAATAAAAACAAGATTCCAGAAAAGATAACAGTCAAATATTCTCATAACATAAAATAAGGTTTTGCATAACAATTTTATTTATGGAGACGGTAGAGGATGGGAGCAAACTCTGAGCATCCCTCTTATGACCATTGACCAGGACAACAATGCATGATCTTTTAACCAGGAGGCCAGTTCATTTGACGTCCTCCAATGAGATGAACATGAATGTGATACACCGATTGACCTACAAAACCACAAGAACGTAACAAGCATCAATATCGATGTCCCTTGGATGTGAATAAACTAATTGAAGAAGTAGAACTATGTATTGGAAACATACAGCCTTGTGGACCATCATTGATCACAATTCTGAAACCCTCATCAAGGCCTTCTTGTTTGGCTACAAGCTTAGCAGTGTAAAGAAGGCGGCCCAAAATGTCGATGTGTCTTTCCTCAGCCTGCAGTAGTACAACAATACACTATTTAGTTTTAATGTCTCATTGAATCAAGTGAAGCTTCTAAATGGAACCAGTCTGGATTTGTAGAGTTTACTTTGGAGAGGTGAAAGTGAATTAGGTACCTTAGAGAGGCCAGTTAAACCATCCCTCACTTTTGGAATGAGGAGGATGTGAATAGGGCCCTGAGGGTTCACGTCCCGAAAAGCTAAGACCTGCAAAATCATGATAAAATGATTCAAGAAAAAATGTTAGCAACAGTGATAGTCAAGTATGTATTAACTACTAAAATGTTTTACAATGGTGAATATACCAAAAGATTAATGTTGGCTGTTCAAGCTGCTAAAATCATTCAGAAAATTGAAACCATGGTAAAAGAAACTTAAACAATGTAAAATCCAAACACTTATAAAGTAAATACAGGATCCAGTTGCTCAGAATAGAGAGTAACATGATATTGGAACAAACATAACAGTCAAGAAGACAGTCTTTTGCATTTCACTTATGTCCCTTTTTCAAAATGGAAAACACACTGAGCTACCTTAGAGTAACACTAAATGTAGATACTCCAGATGCAAGATAAAGAGAAAGTATATCAACAGGGTTACATAAATTAAAAGTACCTTGTCATCCTCAAAAACCACAGTAGATGGAATTTCTTTGCTTATGATCTTGTCAAATCTGCATGTTCCATCAAAAACTAAACAAACTCAGCATTCAATTAAACACACACACAAAAAATCATATCTTTCAAACAAGAAAAACTAAATCTTGAAAATTCCAATTGCATCAAACAACGATCAGTCTATTCAAATCAATTTTATTACCATTCTATTAATCATCCACAAAATTCCAAATTTCATCAATCATTCTACGAAGTAATTAGGATTCGATGAATCAAAACAAATCGACCGAACAAGGAAGCAGATCGAAGCAGAGGAAATTACATGGTGGGAGAATCGGAAGGAGTAGCGGCAAGAGCAGCGTCTTTCTCGGAAGCCATGACTGTTGAGAAATGAGAAGAGAGAATCGAAAGACGGTGGCTCATCTACCAAACTAGAAAGCCCTAAATTTCTTTATAGCATTCCGTCGCCGATGCAACCATTTCGTTCCGGCCATTTCTTTTTTCAACCAATGATCTGTTGACACGTCATGCATATTTTTGGTTGTTCACTAAAGTCTAAAACTAGCTAACTACATATTTATATCAAAATGTGAGATTCTCTATAAAAAATTAAAAATCCTACACAAAAATAGAGAATTGTATTATAAAAAAACAATAAATTATATCATGCAAACATATTATTCTATCACAAAATTTCTCTATAATTATATCAAAGAAAGTAGAGAATTTTATCTTAGAAACACATATATTATATTCTATCACAAAACAAAAAAATTATCATATAACATAGAACTATATCATAAAAAGTTCTATTCCATAAATATAATCATATTACAAAAACATTAACTTCAGTCATAAAACATACTAGTATTTTATTACAGGAAAACAAATTACATGAGAAGAACATAGAATTCTATATTAGAACAAATAATATTTTTTGTCACAAGACTCACAACAAAGAAAAATTCTATAAAGAGAAATAGAATTCTATAAAACAAATATTGAATTATATCAGAAATATATAGAATTCTATACATATAATTCTACCATAAACACAAAAATTCTATCAAAACAAAATTAATTCTATCATAAACATATAGAATTCTATATAAACACACATAAATTTCTATAACATAAACATAGAACTCTATCACAAAATATATTTTGTTTTTTGTGATATATAGAATTTATCATAAAACAAATTGATTTCTATCACAAGGATATAATATTACATATGAAAAATCGTCTAAGATTCAACCCTTACCATAAGTAGATTAGCAAAAAATAAAACTAATTGGTCTTCCTAGACAATAAAATCCAACAAAATAAAGACAAAGAAGTGAGAAAAAAAGAAGTGATAGCGAGTAGCTTTGGTAAGAGAAGCTCATGGGATTCCAGGGACCCCATACAACATAATGCTTAGTGCTCATAGCTAATTATGGTCATACATGACACAACACATCATTAAGGCACAAATATAGAGTTGTTATCCAACAATTAAGTAAGAATTACTTTACAGCCTACAAAATGAATTTTTAACTAAAATTTGATTGATTGATAGAGTTTGCTAAAAAAAACTAAAATTTGATTGATATCTAATTAAAGTTGGTTGGATCTTTCATTATAGTACACTCTTGTTATACACTTATACCACAAACAGAAAGTAAAAGTGAGATTATGATGTTTGAACCGTCTATTCATGTTAACGTGACCTGAATATCACATGCTCTGCTTTTAGCCCTTTTGACACTTTAGTAAAAAAAAAAAAAAAAATTATTGGAATTTAATCAAGAAAATTCCTTAAAATTAAAGTATTTAATTGATTATTGACAGTCCCCACTCTACTGTTCTTAATGATATTGTCCATTTGTTTTGTGTTTCTTTCTCTCTTTTTTTGTCTAAACATTATTATATGCGTGATGAGTGTTCAAATTAATGAACTATGGACCACGAAATAGATAATTAACCTAACTAAATGTTTAATTCATAAGTTCTTCTTAATATGTAAATGAGATAAGGAAATTTTAACAAAGTCATTAGCGTAGAAGCGATAAGTATACTATGAGCAAATTACCAATTGATATCCCACACAGGCACACAGAGACATGAAACTCATTAAAAATTTGGGATATAGACATTATAAAATAATTAATGTAATTCGGAAACGATTTTAACTTCCATTTGTGTGAGGAATTTTTCTTAATTATTTAAGTTGTGATGTTAACGCGTCTCTCATTAGGGGAGAACTAATTTGACTTTGACCTTTCAACTAATACATTAGATTCCACCAAATGTAGTAGTACTCATGACTACACGACAAATGTTTAAAAGTGTCTCACAACTCTCCAAAATATTTGCAATAATGTTGTAAGTTGTAACTCTCTTTTTTGAAGATAATGTTCGTAATTTTGGATGTGCTCTTCATAGTTGTTAGTTACGAAGATCTCCTAAACTTGATCTTTCATTTAGATGTAATTTATTGGAAACTATAGAATGATTGGACACAAAGATTCCCTTGTTTGCTCGAAATTTGCTATCAATTTGTATTAGAATTCGTAGCTTTTGAGTAAGATTTGAATAAATAACATATATCTAATCTTTCTTTGTTCGTTATGTATCAAGCATGCCTCGTTAATCCGTTTCTTTATTTTCCAAATAATAGTAAACTATACTATTAATAACTAGAACATGTAGTGGTCTGTGTTAAGTATTGTTAGTGTGTCACGACATGAAATTAAATCCATCATCATAATAATAAATGATATAATAAAATAAACCAAACTCAAAGTACTCAAACGAAACAATTCCAAAAAACATTATCCACAAATATCTAACATATACATGTATATTTTGGATTTGGAAATTGAGTTTATATTCTTTGCTTAAGGTGCAAAAGAAATGTATACAAACAGATTAATAATTTAATGGTGGTTAACGAATCATCATTAGATCCACACACTAAAAAACACAAACCCCAATTAATAATGCGAAAACAAAAAAGAGTGAAGAAGAAAATCCACGGAACCAAAGTTTCGGGTCCCACTCGCGCCAACGCGTGTGATTCAAACGCCGTGTAACCGCGCGTCGTGACAACAAAAGCAAAAGACTAGACCCGACCGGAACACTGTAAAACAAAATAATCGTTTCCTTCTTTCTTGCACTCTTTGGGTCTCTTTAACGATAATGGCGTGAAACAGATAGAGATAGAGAGAGAGAGAATGAACAACCAGTTTTGGTGAAGAGAGAGAGAGAGAAACAAAAGTGTCTTTTTTCTACTCTGCATTTCTAAATTATCATGTCGTTTTTGACACTTTTGTAAAAGCTAAAAGAAGAAAAAAGATGCCAAACGACGAAGACTAGAGATAGAGAGAGAGAGACTAAAGACCTAATCCTCTTTATTCTTCTTCTTCTTCTTCCTCCGAAGATTCTCTGTTTTCTGGGTCTTGTGGATATTATCCGTAAGCTTGTGTTGATTCTACTTGTGTTTCTCCTGAGTTTTTGTCGTATCCTGTTTCTTGGTATGGATGTTTGGTTGCAGGAGTTACCAAATTCTGAACTTTTTAAAATCTTTTATTTTTTTTAATTCTCTCTAGTTTTTCATGTTCTGATTCTTTCTCAATATAGTGTAAATATGGTTGATTGTGTAATGCATTTCCTTGTAATGTAAGATCTAATTTTCTATGAATTAAAGCTATTTTTCTTTCAATTCAGATCAATAAAAGAAACAAAACTAAACCACTTAGTGCATTTTTCTGTTTCATAGAGTAATTCATGGAAAAGAGTTTGTTCTTGAATTAAATTATTTGATGATTTCTGTTGTTGTTTAGGAACAGATCAAAATCTTGAAAGAATGACGAAAGTGTGTCCTGAATTAACCGAAGAAAGGACATTAGCTGATGCAGTTGTTACAGTATCAGTAGATGTGAGCTTTGCTTCTAATCATTTTCCAACATACAAATTAGGACCAGATAATCAAATAATAGACGAACCAAAAGAAGATGAAAAAGGTCCATCAGTGAAAGAAAGCGTCGAGAAAGAGAGCGAAAACTTGTCTGATCAGCACAAGCGGCTTTCAGTACGCGACCTCGCTAGTAAATTCGACAAGAATTTAGCTGCAGCTGTTAATCTGGCTGATGAGGTTTCCTACAAAACCTTTGTTATGAAGATTTTTTCTCTCATTTTTTTGGTTTGTTGAAATTTTTGCAATTCTTTTAGGCTAAGTTAAGAGAAGTGGCTTCTTTGGAAGGACATGTTATGTTGAAGAAGCTAAGAGATGCTTTAGAATACATGAGAGGACGAACCGACGGGCAAAACAAGGAAGATGTGGAAAAAGCTATTTCTATGGTTAGGATTTTTCTTTAATCTATTGTTACTTTGTTCTCAAACTTAATCTCTTGTTAATTGTTTTATGTAACTTGGATCAAATAGGTTGAAGCTTTAGCTGTCAAGTTAACTCAAAACGAAGGCGAACTAATTCAAGAGAAGTTTGAAGTGAAGAAACTCGGAAACTTCCTCAAGCAGGTCATGTCTCAAACTAGAATATACATTTGATAATGGTGCAAATTTTCTATTTCAGCTTTGGTTATTTTACTAACAGTAAAAAAAAAACCATACATCAGACTTCAGAAGATGCAAAGAAACTGGTAAACCAAGAAAAGTCATTCGCTTGCGCTGAAATAGAAAGTGCAAGAGCCGTAGTGCTTAAACTTGGAGAAGCATTTGAAGAACAAGAACGGAATTCTGAAGCTTCTAGAGCTCAAGGACCGGTTAGTATCATGTAGTCGAGCTTCATATAGTAATGGTTAATTACATTTTTCTGATCAAGTTATGTTTTTCATTACACAGGATGTGGAGAAATTAGTTGAGGAGGTTCAAGAAGCTAGACAAATTAAACGGATGCATCATCCGACAATGGTGCTCTTACATAATTTGATGGGTCACATTAGAAAGTTTAAACTCTATGTGTTAAAAATCATATGTGTTGTAATGCAGGTGATGGGTATGCAACATGAGCTTCATGGTTTAAGAAATCGAATCCAAGAGAAGTATATGAATTCTGTTAAGCTTCATCAAGAGGTATTGACGCAGCGCTTAGTTTTCGACACTTAATTGGGTCTTTTGCTCACTTCTTTGTTCCTTGACTTTAACAATTCAAGATAGCAATAATCAAGAAAGCTGAGGAATCCAAGTCCTGTCCATTTGTTCTCGAAGGCACCCAAAGTCTCGGTTCTTGCTTAAGAATCCGTGCTAATGCTCCAGACAATGCGATTGATCTTTCAAACTGTTCGATCCAGTGGTACCGTGCAGCGTGTGAAACTAGTCGAAGAGAAGCTATATCTGGTATTTGGTCCTATCTGTTTGCTTCATCCTTTGGTTTTTTAGTAAATGAAGTTTGGCTTGAGCAGTTTGTATCTTGATTATAGGTGCAAACCGATCTGTATATGCTCCTGAACCATTTGATGTTGGGAGGATCTTACAGGCAGATATTCTTTCGAACGGACAAAAATTCACGGTTACAACCGATGGTCCAATTGATCCTGGTTGGTATTTTTACAAAAACTTTAGATGATACAAATATTTTAAGTGGTCAATAAGTGAATGTTTGGCATATTTGAATTGCAGATTCTGCCTTGCAATCCCGCGTAGAGTCTCTGATGCGAAAATCTAACAGCGAATTTAGCGTTGTTATATCTCAGATGAATGGACAAGACTATGCATCTCGAACTCATGTCTTTACCGTAGGAAAGACGAGGATAAAGCTGTCCCGAGGATGGATTACGAAGGCGAGAGAAATATATTCGACACCCATGCAGGTATCTAGAGATTCTATCTCTTCATTCTATTTCACAAGAAACAATTCTTTTGACATTCATCAAAAATTTCTTACTAAGTTTAATGGTTTTTGGTATATAAATTTATTCAGCTCTGTGGAGTTAGAGACAACATTAAAGCTCCTACCAAGGCATTGTTCTGGCAACCAAGAAAGAGTCTAACTTTCATACTAACCTTTGAGTCAGAACAAGAACGTAACGCAGCCATAGTCCTTGCTCGAAAATACGCTTTCGATTGCAATGTAAGCAAAACTAGACCAAAATATGAATTCTTTTAGTTCAAATACTAATCTCAGAATCTGGAATGCTTTTGCAATCTATACAGTTTTAAAAGGTTTGACTAAATCTGCAGGTTACACTGCTTGGACCAGATGATTAAACAAATGGTGGACAAGACATTGTCATTAACCAACCACCTGATTTTGTTGTTCTGTGTGTTATGTTTTTTTTTTTTGGTTTTTTTCACACTGTGGTTCAAAGAAGGAAGGTGCAAGTTTGGCTTCTTTACTGATCATCCAATGTTGCTTGCTGCATAGAGTTTTATTATAGGCAGCAGATTTCATTTTTTTTATTTTATTTTTCCTTCTTTTGGCATTTTCTGATTTGTTTGGTTTGTTTGCTTGATTTCTATTATTTTTTTGTCTGATTTAGGACATAACAATGTTGTGTGATATCACAAATCCAGAATTGTTTGTTTGTAACTATTACAAGTTTATGAGAAATTTCACATTTCCATTATCAAATAGTGTTTGAATAACTATTACTAGAGAAGTTGATCAACCAAAGGGGGGATCAAGGAGGTTAAGTGGCGGCGCGGTCCAGATATTCGCACAAGGATCATGTTTTTTCCACTTGAAGCAACTCTTATTCTCTTCATCAACCTTATAGTATACGCAAGTCCTCTTGAATCCACGGAACACAGAGAAACACAAACAGTTCTTTAATCCACTCGGCTGATTCTGTTCGGCTCTCGTTTCAGAAGACAAAGCGCTTGCGTAAATAGTCAAGCCTCCCAATGTTTTCACCTCAGTCCATCCCAAGCTTGCATCGTCGAGTTTAAGCACTGTTGGATTCATGTCGTTGTACATGTAAACGAGAAACATCTTCCCTTGGTGCTCTGTCATGAAACATCCGTTGCTTCCCGAATGTTTTGGAGGTCGACCGGGGAAAACTGTCCAAATTTTCAAAGACGGGCAAAAGATCGATAAGCGACCGCTTTCTGCGAGGCAGAAGAAGACACCATTGGCGAAAACAATCTGCTCGAAACTTTCAAAGTTTTGCGGTGAATGTTCCTTGAATACATGACTTGTCCACTCTTTAGCATTAGGAGAACATGTCTTGATGGTAATGTACTTCCATATGTCATTAGTGACGGTGAACAAGAGACAACTAGTTGATGTAGGAGCACAAGAGAAAGCCATTCGTTGATCATACGCCATCCAAAGCGAAGGCACGGGTATACAATCACGAGTAAACGGATTGAAGAAGAGGAGTTGGTGTGTATTGGGATTGTACATTAGCAACCAACCATCTTTCGAGTAACAAACCCGAAAACCGGATACTTCAGGGAAGTCAAGATTGTAACTTTTCTGCATTGATGGGTCATAAAGTTTATAGGATCCAGTATCTGTTTTTGAGAAGTAGATCAGCCAAGGAGAGTTCTCCGCAACTCGAACAGAAACACAAGCTTCTTGCAGTTTCTTGCAGACAGCAGAAGCACGAATGTTGTCTTTCAATGGAAGACGTGAAATTATCAGTAGTAATAGATCAGAGGGAAGGTCTAAGAAATTTTGGTCCTTTCTTTTTGCCCTCTTCGTCTTCTCCTTCTTCTTCTTTGACCTGTGAAGTAAAACCCCAAAGTCTCAAAATCTCTAAAGCTACAAAATTGAAGTACAAAAACCCATGTACAAATTATCCAAATTAATACTCAATTTTAAAGAGACGAAAGATGAAAACTCACGATTTAAGCTTCCAATTTCTTCTTGATGCCATGGTGAAGATAGAGGAGAATAGGTTTTAGGGTTTGTTTTTGGGTTTCGGTGAGAGAAGTCTTAAAACACAAGAAACCGTAGAATAATATATTAGCCGTTAGATTGAGGTCAACGAAGGATCTAAGGGCGATCGATCTCTGAATCGTTCTCTTTTAGGTTCTCTTCCTCGTTTTGCAATCTCAAAATTTCAGATAAAAAGTCTCAATGGTTAAGCTTGAGTTCTTTTATAGGGAAAAAGGCCGGTTCGGTTAAATCCGGTTACGAACAAACCCATACATTTCCAAAAACCAATCTTCCACACAAATACAATCATATTAAGATCCGTTTCCGGTAGATTTTTTTTTTTTGTAAAACAAACAAAAATGGAGGCTTTGGTTTGCCGGAAATTGGGAGATCCGACGGCGACGGAGATGGGTAGTCCACTATCTCCGGTGGAAGTGAGCAAGAGCTTTCCGATTCCGCCGTTGAGCTCAGATATGGAGGTGAGAGTCAAGGTTTCCGCCACGAGCTTGAATTACGCGAATTACCTTCAGATTCTCGGAAAATACCAAGAGAAACCTCCGTTACCGTTCATCCCTGGCTCCGATTACTCCGGAATCGTCGAATCGATCGGTCCTTCCGTCACGAAATTCCGAATCGGAGATCGTGTTTGCTCTTTCGCCGGTCTCGGTTCCTTCGCTCAATTCATCGTCTCCGATCAATCTCATCTGTTCCTTGTACCGGAGAGATATGATATGGTAGCTGCAGCTGCACTTCCTGTTGCGTTTGGGACTTCTCATGTAGCACTTGTTCATAGAGCTCGTTTAACTTCTGGTCAGGTAAAAAAGATTTCAATTCTTTTGTCGGCTTGATGATGGATGAATCTGAATTTGTAAAGTGGTTTGATGTTTTGATGAAGGTCTTATTGGTTCTTGGTGCTGCTGGTGGTGTTGGTCTTGCAGCTGTACAAATTGGAAAGATTTGTGGAGCTATTGTTATTGCAGTTGCTAGGTATATATATTCTCATTTCATTTACGGTTTAGGGTTTATATGCGATTCAAATGTTTTGCTCTTTTGTTTTGTTGGTAGAGGAACTGAGAAGATTCAGCTGTTGAAATCAATGGGAGTGGATCATGTTGTTGATTTGGGGAGTGAAAATGTGATTTCGAGCGTCAAAGAGTTTATCAAGAAAAGAAAGCTTAAAGGAGTTGATGTTTTGTATGATCCTGTAGGAGGGAAACTAACAAAGGAGGCTATGAAAGTTTTGAATTGGGGAGCTCAGATTCTGGTGATTGGTTTCGCTAGCGGTGATATACCCGTGATTCCCGTTAATATCGCCCTTGTAAAGGTAAGTAATTGATTTGTTGTTTACCAAAACTTGTAGTATAGAGAAGAAGCTTTTCACTTGAGAGAATCAAAACTTAACCTATTTGGTGCAGAACTGGACGGTGCACGGTCTATACTGGGGTAGCTATAGAATCCACCAACCTAGTGTCCTTGAAGACTCCATAAGAGAGTTATTGTCATGGCTCGCTAGAGGATTGATCACTATTCACATCTCTCATACCTATAGCCTCTCCCAGGTAAAAATCAGTTTATCTTCATGAGATCAAAACTCAAAACTTGTGTAGCTAATAAACATTTACTGCTTAAAATACAGGCCAATCTCGCATTTGGGGCCATCAAAGACAGGAAGGCTATCGGAAAAGTGATGATTGCGCTTGACCACAAGACGGGTCTGTCGTCGAAACTGTAGACTCTTTGTAGCCACAGGAGAAAACCGTCCGTATTCTAGAAATAAGGTTATCGCAATGGCACTGTCTTTTTGTCTTAATGTAATTTACCACATTTTTATTTCAAATTTAATAATGGTAATCGAATTAAACGTATACCAGTTTGGATTCTCCCATAATTAGTGTAGAGATAAATCTTGGTATATGTTCATTGTCCCAATCGAGAATGCAGTTCTTTCAATCAAGTAAAGCTTGAAAAGAATAAAACCTTATGTAGTTTCACCAAATCTATATACAGAGCCAATGGTTATGTTTATGTACGTAGAACTCAAACAGAGGATGCTTTCTGATTAATTAACTCGGACGGGTGTCTGGCTTCAGGAAACGGGTATATTCAAGCTGAGTCATCTCTCCTCCGTCCACTGGATCGAAACTGCACCTGTAGAAACTGTAAGGCCGATAAATCAGACGTGTGGTGAAGTTATTTACAATGAAGTGACTTGCTATGTCATTGATATTTTGACTTGTTATGGAAACACATGACTAATTGTGGATGATGATGCGGATTATATTTAGAGCGATTTGGGAAGGCGTATTACCTTCCATCCATGCCGATAATCGCGATTGTGTTCTTCGCGCCAAATGCTGCATAGAATTGGGTGACTTCCGGAACATGGAACTGAGCAAATGACCATTCTGAGCTGAAATATTTTGGCAGAACTCCTGCAACATTGTCTGAAGATGTTAGGTACCAAGATAGAAGCATGAGCTGATCCAGGCACACAATTAATATAAAAACTACTTCAATGAATTTCACTGATAAGCTACAAGGTTTCATTAATCAAGAAAGCTTTTTAAAGAAAATTTCACATATTTACTGTCTTGCCTGCGTTTCACTCTATAAGCAACTCTTTATAGAAATAAGGCATATCTCCTAATTTCTACATTACCTCTCAGAAAGGACAATGATGAACCCGGGTTGACACCACTGGCTGGAGAAACAAGAGCCCGCAGGGAATTTGAAGAACTCTCATTTTCAGAAGGGGGTGAGTCCTCCCCAGAAACCCTCACTCTAAGAGAGAAGATGTGCACAGTCCCCTTGTCGCTTGATACCGCCAGCCACTGCACGTTTGGTGAAAGAGAAATGCTATAGATATCTGCTCTGTCTACTCCTCTTCGGACCTGTAACAAAGCAACATCGGATTTAATCAGTAATGAGCATACAAAACTAGCATATATAAGATTCTATCAAACAAATTCCGAAACTGTTACCAAAGTCTTTCTAGATGAATCCTTTATCAAAATGTGACTTACACAGCATATGGTAATCAGTAGTTAATAGTTACTATACCTCTTGGAGACGAGTTCCATCCATCGTGTTGAAAATTCTAATCAGAGTTCCCTTTGTACTAGCGGTCGCGAGAAGCAAACCATCCAACGTCATGGTCATGCACGCGATATTGGAATCATGAGCATTAATGTTTTGTACCATGTTAAGCCCAAAATGTTCAACTCGGACCTCTCCTCGACGAACACCAGGACAGGCCAGCACAGATGTATTCATATGATGAGAGAGGCAACATAGTCCTCTTGGATTTGACAGATTTTCAATCTGATGAAGAAGTCTTAAATCCATAAAATTGTAAATATATATCTTATGCTCAAGAACAACAACAATCCGGTCCCTTCTCAACTTCACCGCCCGGATTTCCGACCTAAAAGAAAATTCACTGATGCAGCGGCTCTGATGATCATCCCAAATCAATACTTTATTTGAAGGGTACTGAGAGTTAGGTCCACCACCAACGAGCGCCAATATATTACTCCGGAAAAGCATCTCCACAATTTTAAACCCTCCATCCTTCAGCTCTCGCCTGAACGTTTCCTTGAATGGTTCACAGTTATATATACGAAAACCATGACTCGTGCCAGCAGCAAAACAACCGTAATCTTGATTCCAAGAAACAGAAACCAACTCCGCTTCATCACCGTCACTGAAATCAGATTCTGGAGATTCAAAAGAGTCTAAAGTGCCAGTATTCCGGTAGTCGTAGCCGCCTGCTTGGAGGCTTCTTTGCGGATTCAAACCAGTTGAACTCATTTTTTTCCTTACTACGCGCGAACAATAGCTGCAACCTGAAATCCTAATTCAAACCCAAAATCAATATAAAGCCGAACGATTCAAAATCCTAATTCAAAATAGACTAATACAATAAGTTAAATCCAACACAAAATTGCAAACAAATGAACAAGACAATTTTTCCACCGTCAGTGTATCGGAAAATCACTTTCCACCATAAACGAACCTCGTCTACATGAAAACCCTATATGTTCATCATACATTACGATCAACAAATCCTTAAACAGTTCATACTCCTAAAATCCTAATCAACCGCAAATTCCGATTTCGTATATAAATTCAACCATCCCGTAAGCAAAATCTACACAATTTACGATTCCGATTCAAAAAAACGAAATTAGACCGGAAAATTCTATACGGTCGTTGATTCGAACATAAAAACCAATGAGATGAACAAATTCCTCACCGATCAGAAACGGAAATAAACAGCGCGAAGAATCGAACACGATTAACGAGGAAGAAAATGCTGAACAATCCTCGAATGCTATGTTCTATCTTCTTCGCTTTGGGAAGGTTCCTCTGTATACAATACTCCTTCTATGATTTTATCTTCCTCAGAAATTTTCCGATTTTTAATATAATTTGGATATATCTTTGTATGTGGTTAGTCAACTGTCGTATAAATACATCAATAAAACTTTTTTCTATTCCTTTTAATACAGGAGTTTGGGAGGAGACGGACAAGGGGCTAGCAATAACAGCCACGGGGTACTTTAACTCCTTGTTTAAGGTAACTGGACCGCGGGATAATACAGAGACCCTGGAAGAGGTCCAACCACGTGTTACAGATAGGATGAATGCGGAATTATTAAAGGAGGTTACAGAGACGGAGATTAAGAAAGCAATTTTTATTATGTATCCAGAGAAGGCTCCAGGCTCAGATGGGATGACGACTCTATTTTATCAAAGATATTGGGATTCCGTTAAAGGTGTTTTGACTGAGGAGGCCAAGAACTTTTTCCAACGGGGGAATTTTGATCCGCGTCTCAATGAGACAAATATATGTCTGATTCCAAAAACCGAGGCTCCGAAACGGATGTCAGCCTTTAGACCAATAAGTCTATGTAATGTGGGTTATAAAATCATTTCTAAGATTTTATGCTTAAGGCTAAGGCGGATCTTACCTAAGTTGATTACTGAAACGCAATCGGCTTTTGTGTCATGGAGACTAATTACGGATAATATTCTGATTGCACAAGAAATGTTTCATGGTCTTCGTACCAACCAAGCTTGTCGAGGAGATTTTATGGCTATTAAGACGGATATGAGTAAAGCTTATGATAGGATATAATGGGATTTTTTGGAACAAGTTCTTCACAAGTTGGGTTTCCACCTAACATGGATAATGTGGTGTGTCAGATCGGTATCATATCAAGTATTGCTGAATGGACAACCAAGGGGTCAAATTATCCCCAATCGCGGATTGAGGCAGGGTGATCCGTTATCACCATACCTCTTCATCATCTGTACTGAGGTTCTCATCGCGAATATTCGTAAAGCAGAAAGGGTTGGCTTACTAACAGGCATAAAAATAGCTTATCATAGTCCTGCAATCTCTCATCTGCTATTTGCAGATGATAGTCTATTTTTTTGTAAGGCTGAAGAGGCTAAAGGGAAGGTCATATTGGAGATTCTTCGAAAGTATGGGATGGCATCGGGGCAGGAGATTAATTTTTTGAAATCTTCAATCATGTTTGGGCATGACGTCCCCTCTACAATAAAATCCCAAATGAAGACAATCTTAGGGATCGATAATGAAGGTGGAATGGGGAATTATTTAGGTATTCCGGAGAGCTTGGGAGGCTCCAAAAGCCAGATTTTCAACTATGTTACTGAAAGACTAAATGAACGGGTGAACGGTTGGTCAGCAAAATTATTGTCTAAAGGCGGTAAAGAGGTTATGATTAAGTCGGTGGCCTTGGCCCTACCAACCTATATCATGTCTTGTTTTCAGCTACCACAGACTTTAACTTCTCAGTTAACAAGTGCCATAGCAAATTTTTGGTGGAGTTCTAACGGGACCAATCGAGGTTTACATTGGGTTGCCTGGGATAAATTATGCTTGACCAAAGAGGAGGGAGGACTGGGATTTCGGTTACTACAGATGTTCAACTCAGCCTTGATGGCTAAACAATTATGGAGGATGTACAAGTTTCCTAATTCGTTGGTAGCCAGAGTGATGAAAGGAAGGTATTTTAGGAATTGTCACCCGCTTATGGCAAAAAAGCCTCGAGCCCCATCGTTTGGGTGGAGAAGTCTATTTTCTGCCAGAGGGTTACTCTTCCAAGGTAGTCGTAAGTGCTTAGGATCTGGACATGGAATTTCAGTATGGAAAGACCAATGGATTCCAGATACTTTCCCTCGATCGGCGAAGGGACGGGGAAGAATTTGGCATCCTAATCTTATGGTCAATCATTTAATTAACCTTGTATCAAACGATTGGCATTTGCCGATCCTTCAAGAGTTTTTGGAACCAGAGGATATAACTCGGATAAGGGAACTGGAGATTAGTTCAAGATTCATGGAGGATCACTGGATTTGGCATTTTACAAAATCGGGAAATTATACAGTTAAGTCGGGATACCAGGTGGCTAAAATGATAAAAGAAAGAGAGTCTGAGGCGATACTAAAGGAACCTAGTATCACTCCTCTGTTAGCACATGTGTGGCGCGTTCTGTGTCCACCTAAGATTCAACATTTCATGTGGCAAATCTTAACCAGTTCAATGGCGGTGACAACGCGGTTACGGCAGCGAGGTATTGATTGCGATATAGTTTGCAAAAGATGTGATGGAGATGAGGAGTCGGTTAATCATGCGATTTTTGAATGTTCGATAGCTCGGAGTACGTGAGACTTGGCTTCTTTTTTTATGGATACCGACAATTTTCCTTATTCGTCGGTGTATGCCAATATGGACTTCCTGTTTTGGCAGAGTCTTAAGAGACGGGATGTGACCGGAAATCACGAGTTATTCCCTTGGATAGCATGGTTTTTATGGAAATCTAGAAATAAAAAAGTTCTCCAAGGCATAGACACGGACCCAATAGATATATTGAGTCAAGCGGTAAATGAATGTAAGGTATGGAATGAGACACAAACACAGGCGTTTCACTCGGTGGCACAAGTTCCAATGGTAGATTCTCCGACAGGGATTCCAAGTTGCAAGATAGATGGCTCTTGGAAGGATACAGATAACACATTAGGGATATGGTGGTCTTATCACCAGGGGTCTCAAGGAATTTTATTAGGAGTAAAAGGAATCAGGCGAGTACGGTCACCCCTTCATTCAGAGATAGAAGCGCTTCTATGGGCGATGAGCAGCATGTTAGAGAATAATGTGTCATGCCAGAGGTTTGAGACAGATTGTGTGGATCTTCTAAACTTCTCCCAGTCACCAGAGGATTGGCCGGCGCTCACTATCCTTGCAAGCAGATTTGAAGACCTTCGTGCATCTTTCCCTCAGTTTTCTCTATCGTTGATCCCCCATACATCAAATGTTCAGGCGGATGCTTTAGCTAAATTAGCTCGTCTACGGGCTTCTACATTTTCTTATGTAAACAATATACCTCCACTTTGGGTGACCAATCGGGAGTATTTCTTTTAATTAATGTTGGGTTGACAAAAAAAAAAAAAAAATACAAGCAAAGAATAGTTCTTTAATAATGGGCCTAATCCGGCCCAAACCCGACCCGACCCGACCTGACCCGACCCGACCCGAGGCGATTTTTTTCAATTCGGTCGGTCTCGCAGATCCGGTGACGGAAAGCTTTATTGTTTTTGACTCCGAGTGACTGAATCATACACTTTTCTGGGTTTTTTTTTCAACAATCGATCTAAAACCCTAGAAAAAAAATGGTGAAACCTTCTGATTTCAAAGCAATTCACAGGCTTATACAATCGCATTACAGTCGAGTCAACCCAGTGTTTACTAGCCGGTCAAAACTCTACGCTTCGTCTTCTCCGGCGTTTCCTTCAAATGGGTTTTCTCAGTTTCAACCTAAATCCAGTTTCCACAGCTTTGCGTCGAGACCCACTTCGCAAAACGTTGGCTTATCTCAGATTCTATCACGACCTAACCTCGTTCCTAGTTTCCAGAATTGCGGCAAAGTAGTCGTGGTTAAGCCTCGTGTTAATTTGAACTTTGTATCGGCTTTAAGATTGTTTTCGAGCTCTGGGTTTCGAAAAATCGATGGGAATTTCGCTAAAAAAATTGTTGATAAGCCAATCAAAGCTGTAAGTTCGAGTTTTGGTAGATATCGATCGGCTTTAGGGCTACACGTTGATGCGTTTTGGAAGAAGAATAATCTTGTGGTGTTTGGAGCTGGAGGTGTTTTTGTTTGTATTTTCTTGTGGAGGATCATGTTTGGGATTGCTAATACATTCGTTGGTCTCTCAGAAGGAATGGCTAAGTATGGGTTTCTTGCTCTTTCCTCTGCCATTGTCGCATTTGCTGTAAGTGTTTGAGCTACATTTCTATTGTTTATCTTTGATAACTTTTGGATTATACAACTTAGGATTGTTTCAGTGATGGACATTTGAACTCAGAGCTATGAATTATCCAGGATAAAGATGAAATTGTGAAACTGCTATATACTTTGCCTACCTTTGGTTATTATGTAGCTTTGAGGAGAACCAGGACTAGAGCTTAGGCAAATTCTGATTGTTAAACAATCTCTTTGTTTGTTTGTTTTGGTATTGTTAGTCAATATTGCACTGCAGTTAGCATATGCTTGAGGAACTGTTTTGTTTTGTTTGAGTCGGCATTTAGCCTTCAAATTTCTATCAAGAACTGCAGAAAAATTGCAGTATCGTTGTAAACTTAGGTTTATTTTGTGTCACTGCTTATACTAAATCCTGAATCTTTTATCTATGTTTGTTCTATTGATAGGGTTTATACCTTCGAGCAAGGTTCACGATAAATCCGGATAGAGTTTATAGGATTACCATGAGGAAGCTCAATACAGCGGCTGATATTCTAGAAGTTATGGGTGCTCCTCTAGCAGGATCGGATTTGCGTGCTTATGTGATGTCAGGTGGTGGCTTAACATTCAAAAAATTCAAGCCAACGATTAGAAGCAAGCGTTGCTTTCTTCTATTCCCGGTTCAAGGATCTGAGAGAAAGGGTCTCGTTAGTGTCGAAGTCAAGAAGAAGAAAGGCCAGGTTTTTGCTTTCTCTACTTTCGTTCTGCATACACTGTCTCTCTTATATAAATAAAGCATTAGAAATCTGCTCTAGAAAGTTTGCAAAGGGTACTTGGAAAATTAGGCTTGTCAACATTTCAGGTGCTTGATAAGAGTTCATTACCACAGCCACATCAGCTTGTTAGTCATTGAGTATAAATAGAAAAAGGCTTATGATGTTTATTGTGTTGACTCTTTTGGTGAATTTTGGGGCCTATTGTTGGAAAGGAGACTTTCCTGGTTCTTTATATCAAAACCTAGGGTTCCATCTTTGATTTTTTGCTTTGTTTGGTTCTGTGTTCTTCATTTAGTCTTTTGATTCTGGCGCTGAGTGAAGTATAGGAAATCTCACATTTCATATGCAAGTTATGGTGTATTTCTAATGTTCATGTCTGTATCTGTTCAGTATGACATGAAGCTACTTGCAGTGGATATTCCAATGGCGTCTGGTCCTGATCAACGCTTGTTCCTTATCGGTGATGAAGAAGAGTATAGAGTCGGTGGTGGTTTGATCTCTGAGTTAAGAGATCCTGTGGTAAAGGCAATGGCAGCGACCAAAGAGTTTGATAATCTTGACAGAATTGAAGAAGAAGAAGACGCCGAAAGAGAACTTCAAGAAGCGGAAAGGAAGCAACGTGAAGAGGAAGAAGAAGAAGAAGCCGAAAGAGAACTTCAAGAAGCGGAAAGGAAACAACGTGAAGAAACCGAGAGGCTCGGAAAATAGAGCTTTTGGTTGCTTGATCGTTTCATGCTCGCGCACAGACTTATCATCTTTAGTGGATATAGAACATCTCCTTGAATCTGTTCAAAGACCCTAACTTTCAAACTTTTGCAGAATAAATTTCAGAGTACAACGTAGTTACTGGTTTTTGTCTCTATAGAGAAGCCTGCCTTGGATCCTATGTAAACCGGTTTTGGCTTTAGGGAGGATAAATTTATTGTTTTTTTTTGGTTAAGCATAAAAGAAACCAATACAGAATCCAAAGAGTCAAGGCTGTAGACTATGGTATCTATGTTGTCTTTGACCAATTTCATTTTACAAAATTAGCAATCAGTTATTATGGTTCATCAAAACCACCTGCCTCGTCAAGAAGATATAGTTTTCCATCAAAGACCGAAAATTCATCCTCATTGCTTCCGATAATCGAATGTTCTTGTGAAAATCATCCTTATCTGGATTCTTGTTGTGTTAATTCTCTTTCTGAATCTTCCTCAGAATATTGTGCATTTAGGGTTTGAAACAATCTTGAATGCAAAATCCTTTGAAACTGGAAGGATTTAGAGGTAATAATTCTCTCTCAAATCTCTTATTTTTCAAAATTTACCTCTTTTATGAGATGGGGTCATTAGGATTTCTTGTCTTTCACGGTTTATTGTGAAACTTTTAAAACAAATTAGGGTTTTGATTTAGGTTTGGTTTGATGGAGTTTTGATCTCCAGGTAGTGAATATTAAGCAGCCAATGTGAAGCAAAATTGGATTTAGGTTGTGTAAAGAGTTGATGGGAAACAGTTGTGCAAGAATTCCTTGTTGTAGAAAGGTAATACACAAAAGCCTTCTATTTTGCTTTTAAGATTTGCACACAGTCCTCGAATAGGCGAAAATATATTGTACCGATTCGATGTTTCATTAGCCATAGCTAGCTCAAGAGATGAATGTATGTTAAAAAGATTAGATAATGTGTTTACAGTTATGGTCAGGTATATGCTGCTGCTGCAGCAATAACAACAAGGCTCAAAACCGAAGCCAACACGGGTCCAAAGGAAAAGTCCATCCAGTAACCAGAATCGAAAAATGGGAAGAAAAGATCACAGAAGCTAACACTCATGGCAAGATTGTAAGCTTTCTTCTTCAAAAAGTTTCCGCTTTTTTTCAATTTGAGTAATTAACTAGCTTGATTCAATTCAAATCGAAACAGCTCGTGGTGAATTTCAGCGCGCCGTGGTGTACACCTTGTAAAAAAATAGAACCAGTATTCAAAGAGCTTGCATCTAGATACCCTTCAATGATATTTGTAACAGTTGATGTCGAAGAGCTCGCTGTAAGTATAAACTTAAAACTTGTGTTTTGAGAAGATAAGATACAGTAAAAAGGACTAGAGATTGAAATTGGTGAATGAAAAAATGCAGGAGTTTAGTAATGAATGGAATGTGGAAGCTACACCAACAGTAGTGTTCCTTAAAGATGGGAGACAAATGGATAAACTTGTTGGTGCTGAAACATCAGAGCTTCAGAAGAAAACAGCTGCAGCTGCAGATCTCAATCTCAGAAAAACATAAATCGGAGTTAGGGCTTCCATTGTCTTATCAGAAATTTGTTCAGAGAAATGATTTCAAGAAGTTACTTGTGGATCAAGTAAGTATCAACAAGAATTTTTGTTACTTAGGGTTTGATTTGATTTGATTTGATTTGGTAAGATTTATGTTTTTTTTTTTTTACATTGTCTCAGACAAAACATGGAGGAGAAGAGTTTGGTGATGAAGGTTATATATACAGCCATGGACCTAATTCATTTTTAAAGCTCTTTTGTTATTTTTACCAAATGGTTCTAATATTTCCCACACTAAAACAAATTTCTTGATCTTGTGCATATTTGTTCCAAAGTCTTTATAAGTTTATTTCTGTTTGAACTTGAACAAACTATCAAACACGGCGTAGAAAAAAAAAAGAATTTTCCATAACCAACAAACATAAAGAAAAATTAAAATTTAGAGAGGTTTATAACGCATTTTCCAAGCTCAAAATGTGGTGGATGCGGCTCGATTCTTCTTGGTATGACAGTTTTTCTTTCTTTTTTTTGGTTTTATGACAGTTTTTCTTAAGTTCCCTGACTCATGTTTACGAGTAACCAATCTTGTGCTTAGAGTTATTTCTGTTGCTTGTGTTCTTTCTTTGAATACAACAAACTGTTGGGCACTAGAAGGCAACGATAAGACTATTCCTGAGGCGCTCTCCTTTATTTTTGTTTTTTTTTTTCGACTCTTGGCTCATAATCTTCTCGGTACCGGAGTTAGCCTTTAGATATTCCTATTTGAAAAATAACTCTCCGTTCCATAGGGGATTTGAACCTTTGTCTCTCATTTCTTTTGAAACCCGTAGATTCAGAACCAATGATGAATCTGAAGAAGGTGGAAGTAAAACTCCGATGAGGAATAGAGCTAAAAAAAGGAACACCTCGGGAAACATGAGTAAAAGATCCTTGTCACTTGTATATATAAGCAAGAACTTAACTACATTCTCAAGCGTATCTTCAATAGCTTCATCACTTAGCTTCTCACTTCCTCCCTTCTTAACTTGTGTAAGCGATTTTGATCGGAGGTTAGTATTACGTAGGGTTTCTCTTTGCTTTGTTGACACCGCACAATTTCTAGATTACTTTAAAAGCTTGGTGTGTTGCTCTCCGAATCGTTTCTCCAAAATTTGTGTTTCTTTCTATATTGGTGAACTTTTCTAACGCAATACTTCCTCTCTGTTCGGAATATTAGATGTTTTAAGAGTTTTTTTTTTGTTTTTGTTAATATAAGATATTATTACTTTTCAATGAAACTAATTGATATATTTTTTTTTTGAAGTGACCTTAATCTAGTGGCAGGAGATAAATTTACTGAGAGCACCGGAATCGAGTTCATCTGTCTACTTAATGTAGGAGTTGGACTAATGGGCCGGCGAGTTGTGAATCAATGTTGACAAAAAATAAATAATAATAATTGAATTTTTTCATGTTTAACTTTTTGAATTCTATAGATTGTTTTTTATTGGTTAAAATATTTTAGGTGGACAAAAGTTGATGGGTTACTTTAAAAAATAATTAAAATTTCATAATTTTTAATCGAAATGTATAAACCTCGAACATCCTATATTTTCAAAAGGGAAAAATGTCGAAAAAAACGCCTACTTTCAAAAAGTGGTCATTTAAAGACTGAATTCTCATATTGCCATTTAAAGCTCAATGTTTTTGTTGACTTTCTATTAAAATACCAAACTTTTGTTGACTAGGCCATAAAAGGCACCACGTTAAGTGTCAGTTAAAAACGAGTTTACGATGTTAAATCGCCGTTACGGTTTTCCGTTAGGCAAAACGACGACGTTTTGAAAATATAGCAAAGTGTCAAAAAAAACATGAACTTTTAAACTATGGACGAAAAAAGCCTCAACTTTTCAAAACATGTCATTTTAATCCTCAACTTTATGATTTCCTTGTGATAGCATACAACGGATGAAGATCTCAACGGATGAAGTGTGGTACCCCACACAGACACACTTCAACGATAAACCACGACTTATGATGCTAACAAGCAAGCTTCCATGCGTGGGAAGTAGAGCTGTCAGATGGGCCAACCCAACCCATTTAACCCATTCCACCATAGGTCTCCAAAACCCATTCTTTTGGGTTTACATTATTGGACCCATACCCATCCCATGGTGGGATGGGTTAGGTCGGACCCATAGGTTTTGACCCATTCTGACAGCTCTAGTGGGAAGCGAGTCCTTGAGATCAATCCACGATACCCGATAAATATTTCACGCTTTCATCCTAGAATTTTGCAAGATTGATTTTTTTGTCAATCACTCGTCTAATTAAAGAAAGACAAAAGGTACAAGAAATGTTTGTTTACCTTTATGTCGTTTGCAGTTCTATTCTTGACTTCTTTGGTAAGAATGTGTCGTGGAAAGACATAATTTTTGTGCATGTAAGCTTGTTTGTTGGTATAAGAGAGTGTATGAGACTACATAATTCTCTCCATGTTTGCAATCCAACAACAATGTTGTTTAAATCATCAAAAATGTTTAAATCCCAAATTTTTTTGTTTCCCTTGTGATAACATATAACGGAAGAACCATCTTCCTAGGTTGTGTGACACCACACACACACTTCGACAGTAAACCACAACCTCTGATGATAACAAGCAAGCTTACATTCATGGAAAGCGAGTCTCTGAGATCAATCCAACCAAGACATTGTATTACATCTTCAATCTTCATCCGTTGTACGCAATCACAAGGAAGTCATAAAGTTCATGATTTAAATGATATTTTTTGAAAAGTTGAGGTTTTTTTCGTCCATAGTTTAAAAGTTCATGTTTTTTTTGACACTTTGCTATATTTTCAAAACGTCGTCGTTTTGCCTAACGTAACAGCGATTTAACACTGTAAACTCGTTTTTAACGGACACTTAACGTGGTGTCTTTTATGGCCTAGTCAACAAAAGTTTGGTATTTTAATAGAAAGTCAACAAAAACATTGAGCTTTAAATGGCAATATGAGAGTTCAGTCTTTAAATGACCACTTTTTGAAAGTAGGCGCTTTTTTCGACATTTTTCCCATTTTCAAAAGGAGAGAGTACCATTTTGTCGTGGTTATATTGATAAGACTACGAACACCTCCATTGAGGATATCTCAATCGGTTATTACACTAAAATTTTAATACTATAAGTTAAGAGATTTAGAGCATGCACAATGGTGATACTATTTGGGTATCATTGACCTTATTTAGTATTCATTTTTATATTTGTTTATTGTTTGAGATTCATTATGGAACTGTTAATAAATATGTATCCAATGGTGAGACCGGTGTTGGTCTCATAAAAAAAGTAAAAAAATTTAAATGTTTGCAAAATAGATTATAATCAAAATAATATATACATTACAATTCGTAAAAACGTAAAATTCACTCGACCAAGAACCAGATTCGCCGATTGTGTAACTGAACAAATCGCCTTTGACGATGAAGGAAAATATCGAAGAGACAAATGAATTCTTTTTTTTTTCCTTTCGCCCAAAACAAAACAATCCGGTCCACTCAGACCAAGCCACATGTCCAGTTGATACGTCTCAAGAGTTTCTATGGGCCGATATGTCTCACGGACAAATTCATTAGATAATTGTTTTTTTAATTATTTTAATTATCTCATATCGAGTGGATATCATCGTTGAACGTGATCTTAGGAGAGAGAAGAGAAAAAGTTTATCAAATGAGAGATTGTAGATACAAGTTTAGAGAGATTCAAACCACAAATGGCTATTTATGATTAGTTCAATTTTATTTTTTATTTAAAATTTAACTGTTTAATTAAATTATATTGAAAAAATTAATTCTATATTTGGTAAAATATTTTTATGGTATCTCTCAACCATTGGACATGCTCTAACAATAATGTAGATGTAATAATAGCCTTTGAAGAGCAGAATTTTCTAGCGTGCTTCAATATCAACCATTAAATCTAAAAATCTAAGAACATCTCCATCGGTATAATTTCTTTCAACCAATCAAAACATGCCGAGTGATATGGATAGTATCTAAAACCGTTCATATAATATCTGAAAGAAGAAAGGTCTCTAATCTCATCTCTCCTTCTTCTAATTTAATTTATTTTTATAATACTAATATACTATCTAAGATACTCTAATGGACATGGTCTAACACATGAGAAGATCACAATCGTCCACTGTTTATCATGTCATGAGAAAAAACCAAATCGCCTTGTCTTCTTTGGTACGTTGCCAGGTTGTTTCCTTTGTCATTCTACGATTTTTCTTTATTTTCTCTTTTATTTTGGCATTAATTTATCTCTTACTCTGTGTGTGTAGAATTTGGTTGAGGAGAGGGTTTATCTACTAATGGAGAGCAAGATTATTGAGTTGGAGGAAGGAAGGTCTTACATGTTTGCTGGTGTGACCAAGCTGAAAAAGATTATAGAAGGAGAGCCTGAGCCAGAATTCGACTCTGGCTATTATATGTCTCTTTACACAACTATCTTCACTATGTGTAGGCAGGACCCTCCTCATAATTACTCACAGCAGCTTTATGATAGATATGGTGAAATATATGAAGATTATTATATGCAAACGGTGAGTGTTGTGGTGGTCTCTTTATAAAAGTGTTGATTCTTGTTTTCTTTAACTTGACCAAACACTTGAATGGTTTGTGGTTAGGTGTTGCCGTCTTTAAGGATAAAGCATGGTGAATATATGCTGAAAGAGCTAGCTCATAGGTGGTCTAATCATAAAATTATGGTTAGATGGTTAACTCGCTTCTTCTACTATCTCTTGACCGCTACTTCATTAAAAAGAAATCCCTTCCAACACTGAATGAAGTTGGCCTAAGATGCTTTCGCGACCTGGTATATGTAGCTCTTACTTTTTTGTATTGCCTCAAAAGTATTTTGTAATTGTCAATGCAAATACAGTGGAAACTCGATAAATTAATAAAAACGTATTAGATGTCTATGTTGAGAATGGGATGGGAAATTATGAAGAGGATTTTGAAATTTTTATGCTTCAAGATACTGCATCTTACTATTCTAGCAAGGCGTAAAGCTGGATCCAAGATGATTCTTGCCCTGAATACATGCTAAAGGTCATACTTTGGGACGGTGTTTTCATTCGATTTCAGGAAAGTGATATTAACACCGGTAATTTTATATTTTGTAGTCGGAGGAGTGTCTGAAAAAGGAGAGAGACAGAGTCATTCACTACCTTCACTCAACCACTGAGCCTAAACTAGTTAAGGTTGGTTGTGATATATTTTGTATGCCGGTAGATGAAATATATGTAATGATTGGAAAATGTAATGTTTTGACGAGTAATATGTCAATATCTTGATCTGGTTAGAGGGATATGTGAAACACTGATAGTTATTAGCTTTTTTTTTGTTTATTTCTAAATGCAGATAGTACAAAATGAGTTGTTGGTAGTATTTGCAAAACAGCTTCTAGAAAATGAGCACTCAGGGTTCCTCGCATTGCTAAGAGACGACAAGGTAAGCGACTTTTGTTAGTGTGTTTTTTTTTTTCAATTCTTGAACGATTATCCTCTTATACTCTCTCTATGACGGATTTTTCAGATGGATGATCTCTCAAGGATGTACAGGCTTTATCATTCAATTCCAAAAGGGTTGGAACTTGTTGCAGACTTATTCAACAAGGTATTACTTTCATTTCATTTTTGTTTTCAAATCTCTTTTCCAATTGCTAAGTGATATAACTTTGAAGTGAAAAATATGTATACAGCATGTTACTGCAGAGAGATATATCCTTATCAAACAAACCGAAGACGCAGCTACTAATCAGGTTCATAATCTTTTCTTATTTTTTGCATGATAGCTCTATCGAATCGAAAAATATAGATGTTAATTAGTGTATTATTATTCGCTTTGTGATTACTGAGATGGCTTTTTTCATTTTGCAGGCTGCAATAGTTACTGAGCTAGGCGATAAATACATGGTCTATGTCACTGAGTGTTTTCAGAACCATATCATCTTCCATAAGGTCTGAGTATGTTCAAGTGTCATTCATCTTCTTCCACAATACTTTTATTTAATTAACGACCGTAGCTTCTTTGAATGCATTGTGTAGGCATTGCAAGCGGCATTTGAATTCATCGGGAACAAATAAGTGGCTGCAAGTTCTTCAAGAGAAGAATAACTTGCAACGTTTTCCAAAATCAAATCTATTTCACATATGAAGTTTATTTATATTAATTTCAAAAAAAAAAGTTAATTTATATTTACAACTTGAACAAACTGTCAAACACGGCGTAAAAAGAAAGGATTTTCCCTACACTTTTAATTTGCGTATTTTTCAAGCTCAAAATGGATTGGTCAATAACACTTTTGCTTTTATGTTAGCAAATTACTAAGATGCACGTTGAATTATTTCTTATTTTAAAATTATGATAAAAACCATGACGACGAGTGATTCGTTCTTTTTCTTATAAATATACAAACTATTTTAAAATAGTTAAAAAAACAAAACAAATGAATCTAGAAACAATAATGGGGTGTTTTTGACGAACTCCAAAGTTGACTTTTAAATCCAAATCCAAATCTTTAAGACTTAAGAACTGGACCTCAACTTTGTCTCAGATCTTAATTTTCCACACAAAAAATTTAAAAAAAAAACAAAATAAATTAATAAAAAAAACAAATAAATTGATAAAAAAAAACAAATAAACTAATATGTACAAGTCTGTTAAACCACCATCACCTTGACCATTACACATTTTGGTTTTTATAAGAATATATTTTGTAGTTCATGTGCCTGATCTGATTCAACTTAACATCTCCTCATCCTTACTTGCTTCAGAGATCATCAACAAAATAATTATAACTTAGAAAGAAAAAAAAGATCATTTACCAAAGATAAGTCAATCACCACACCATGATAAAGAAGAAGAAACAGAGCAGATCCCAATCTTCTAACAAGATAAATCATGAAACATCCCAAGATTCTTCACCTTCACCTAGACTCCTCTCCATTTTCCGTTCTAAGGTGACTTCTCTCTCTGATCTTTACCTTCTTTCTCTCTCTATTCGATTTTCGATTCTTCCTTTTACCGTTTCTCGGTTTTTTGTAGTTGGCAAGTGGTAAAGACTTGAAGCATATGATGTTCAGAGGCATGAGGAGTAAAACCATACCCGGATTGTCTTCTCAGTCTAGAATCGTTAGATGTCCAAAGTGTCGCAAGCTTCTCCAAGAACCATTAGATGCAACTTCTTACAAATGTGGTGGATGCGACTCGATCCTTCATGGTATGATAATCTTTCTCAAGTTCCCTTACTCATGTTCACAAGTACCAAACCTTGTGCTTAGTGTTTTTCTGTTGCTTGTCTTCTTTCTTTGAGTACAGCTAACCGGTGGGCATTAGAAGGCAACGATAAGACTATTCCCGAGGCTCTTCTTTCTTCTGAAAACCGCAGTTTCAAAACCAAGGATGAATCTGAAGAAGGTGGTAGTAAAACTCCAATGAGGAATACTCACCGAGAGTACAATTCAAGGGCATCGCCTTCTGTTGAAAGAAGTCGTTCAGAAACTGTTTACAAGCATGAGACATCCGATATTCGCAGAGAATGGATGAGAAGAGCTGATGAGTTCAGCGTAACCGGTGATTCTGATGCGTTTGCTTCAGCAAGAAGCTCTCCTTATTATAATGAGTCAAATAGCAATGCCTCGGAATGGACACAACATGAGGGGAGATACAAAGATCAGCCTCGGATTCCTTCCCCATCTTCTGCATATGAATACGGCTACAATAGTCCTTTCCACGGTTCTCAAGCATCCGAGCAGTCTTATTATCATCATCATCATCATCAACCAAACCAATTCAAGCAATACGGAAGAGAAAGAGAAGGCTGGTTTCAAGAGTCTTCAGTTGCTTCGCCGGCTCGTTTTCCCGGTGAGTCATCTGACAGAAAGTATTATCATTGGCCTGCCCAGCCTCAGCACCATGATCTCTATGAATCCAATAGTTCTGCAACTCCGCATCGTTCTGTGTACTCTGAGTGTAGCTATCAAACAGCTGCAGTATCACAACTCTCTAAGAGTGATACGAGCAGTGAGAATAGCTCTCTTAGGGACAAAAAAAGGTATGTCAGGGAGAGGAAACGGGTGGTGAAGCGCCATATTCTTCCTTCAGAGGGCGGTGCGCCTTTTGCAACTTGTTCCTATTGTTTGGAACTTCTACACCTACCTCAGGTGTCTCCTCACGGAAAACATAAGAGATATCAAGTGAGATGTGGCAGTTGTTCCGGTGTATTTAACTTCTCTACTCGAGAGACAATAGATACTACTGTTCTCGATTCACCTGGCTTTGTGGAATCCAGCACGGGTTTTGCTGATGAGACTGCTCATCAGGATTCAGATTCAGAAGGCTGTGAAGAAATCTATCCGGATGAAAGTCATGTTTTGTGTTCAGATAATGACTCGCGAGATACAATCTGCAAAAGCACTGATGTTGTTATCATGAGTCAGAATCTGAAAACATTTGAGGATAGGCAGAACATATTAAGTGAATTGTTAGATTCAAAATTGGAGGCATTGAAGCCTAAGCTGGAACCTTTGGTGAACCAAAGGTCAAGGGAACAACAACATGCATCTACTGAGACTATTGGAGGGACTTCAAGAATTCATCTAGAGCCATATCAGGAAGTTTACTCAGAAAAGTTAACCGAAATGGATAAAATTACTAGCGAGAGAATCAAGTACCATTTAGAGGAGTCTGGACATGAGAAAAATCCAGAAGAGGTGGTTGGAGATGAATCAGGTGAGTCCTTGGAGGTTACAGTAAACAAGAGTGAAAAGATGAGTGAATCAAGTGAAGAAGCTGAGACAGTTGCAGAGAGACCGGTCTCTCATTGTGTGAAACCTATAAACATGAACGAATACTTCAGTGAAACACGTGGACTGGTAGACAACGCCAGAGATACCCACGAGTTTGATGGGGAGGAGACTCATGAAAATGAAGAATATGGAGGTGAAAGAACATGGGGAGAGATCATGGGAAACGAACCGGGGTTGCATTTGGAGAAATCTCAGCACTGTGGAGATTCTACAGGTGACAGCAGCTCAAGCAATGGTGAAACATTTGAGGATACAGCGGTCATGGAAAATATGGAGCACCTGTCAAACACATTTTCAGATGCAATTTCAGCTACACCAGAGTTTCCCCTGAACTGTTTGGTGAACGAGAGCCAGAGCTTTATAGGACATCCCGACCAATCCTGTAAGGCTACAGTCACAATATCCATGACCTACGAGGAGCAGTCAACTCATGAGGTTGAGAACGTAAACGAAAGACAAGAGTTGGATAAGAGTCATAAGACCATTAGTGACAAAGCCAGGTATGAGTTAGAGGAGGCTGGATATAGGACAAATGAGACTCTTGAGCCAGGCAAAGTGGGGGAAGATGGATCTGTTGTTTCTCTTGGGAAGGCGAGTGAAACATTCAAAACAATCGTAGAAGGCGAAACAGCTGAAAAGAGATCGGTATCTGGTTCTCAAAACGAGATAGTAGCAAATTCCTTTGGAACACCAGAACCAGTTTATCTAGAAGGAAGTGGGTATACAGGTGAACGTACATGGGCAGAGACGATGGAAGATCGAGCGGTGTTGCATTTGGAGGAATATGAAAGCAACTATGAGAATAACAGCAAACCACTTGAATGCACTTCAGAACGAGCTCCAACATTTTCTATGAATGAGTATGAGCTAGGGACAAAACTTGAACCAGACGAGGATGCTGATGGAAGACCAGAATCCAGTTCAAGGGGTTCCTTCAATAACCATGGAAGTTCAGAAGAGAGAGCAGTGTTTCATGATTCTGGAGATGCTAAACCAGAGCAGTCCCAGTGTGCGTATGAGGACTCAAGTGAAACACAAGGGTTGAGCAACACCGACATGGTAAGGTCTGAGTTCCATGAATGTCGATACGACACAAATGAAACGCTTGAGCCAAGCAAGATGGTTGGAGTAGGATCTGATATTTCTCTTGGGAAGGCGAGTGAAACTATGATCGGCGAGACAGACGAAGAGAGGTCAATATCTCATCAAAGCAATCCATTTGAATGGACTTCGGAAAGAGCTCCAACATTTCGTCTGCATGAGTATGAGCTAGGTACAATGCTTGAAGCCGGAAATGATGCTGATGGAAGATCAGAATCTAGCTCAAGGGGTTCTTTCGATGACCATTCAAAAGTAAGAGCTGTGTTTTATGAGGAGGATCCCTGGCTGGTGAATGATAACAGAACCGATGCACTACAAATAGGCGAAATGGTGGAAGATGGACCATCGTTCCACTTGGATAAGTGTGGAAATGAATCAGTGAAACTGGAAGAGAAATTTGAATGGACTTCAAGAAGAGCTTTAACATTTCGTCTCCATGAGTATGAGCCAGGGACAATACTTGAACAAGATGAAGACGCTGATGGAAGATCAGAATCTAGTTCAAGGGGTTCCTTCAGTGACCATGAAAGTTCAAAAGAAAGAGCGATGAATCATGAAGAGGAGCTTCAAATGGTGAAAAATCATGAAACCAAAGCGGAAAAAGTAGGCGTTATGGTGGAAGACGGACATTCACTGCACTTGGAGAAGGGAGACAGTGAAACAATGGATGATAGATTCAGGCTCTGTCCTGATGACACACTTGATCAAGAGAGGATGATGTTTCATTTAGAGATGTCTCAAGATAATCTAAGCCAAGGTGACACTGAAGAAGATGTCCCAGCACCTGGTTCAATGGCATCTTCAGAGGACCATGAACCTCCGAGTAAAATGGCAGAAGTAGATAGTAAATCTGAAGAGGAGATACTGAGAGACCATTTAAAGCATTTGCAGAAAGAGAATGAGAAGTCAGGACTAACCTCTGAACCAAATGCTCATATCAACAGCACAACGGAGCCTTCTGAAATTGTGGGTTTGCGTCATGCGTTATATCAAACGCAAAGTTCACCTCTACGGTCACCTCTCACTTCACCAATTCTTACTCCCATTGGTTCTCCACTGCATTACATGATTGGTTCACAAACACGTTCGCCAATAGCTTCACCAATTCATTCCCACATAGTTTCACCGTTGCGTTCTCCCATCAACACATCTGGATCACTCTCTGATGTATTGTTCTTCGGCAAGAAAGGTTAATGACAAGAAAACAGATAAGCATTTCTCCAAGCTTGCTTAGTCTTTCCCCAAAATTTCACCACTTAACCTGTAATGCAAAACAGTGTGTACATTATTTCATTTTTGTATGCATGTGATTGGATTACAAGTAAGGGTTTTTTTTAAATCCAATCAATCAATCTGTCTTCTACATACTTAAACATGATGCATGTTGCATCTAAAGAAAGTAGATACAGGGCTATATTTCAAATGAGGGAAGAATCAATCAAGTAAATTTTGTATAAGACAAATTTGAATTGATCTACATGCTCTTGTACAATTTAGCTTCAAAAGAGAAGAGAAACAACACAATCCACAAGAAATTCCCATGGCTGTATCCTACATTATTAGCTTACACTGAGAATAAATGTAAAGTTTTAATCTTTAACCACAAGAACCAAATAAAACTCTGTAAACTAAAAAAAAGGCCAAAGAATAGAGTGAAACGAAAACGAAAATTACGCTTTTTTCTTACCTCTAAGAATGACGACCTTGGAAATGGGGAAAACCTGCAGGGAATCGAGATTAGAGTTTTGCAATTCGTATCTTTTGAGTGGAACCAGATTATTTTCAAGGAGAAGACGGTGACAAAATCGGGTTTTCAGTTTGTTCCAGGAAGGCTAATTTTGCAATCTCTTTTGCACATTTACGACGAACAAATGATTCTTCGAACAGCTTGTTTATGTTCTGTTCTAAGATCTTGATTCTTGACGATTCGTTTGCTTTGGAACTCTCTGGCTTCAGAGAAAAATTGTTTTCGCGCACCGTGCCATTCCTCATTTACACACTTGGACAACGTGCCGTTTAGATAACGTATTTATTTATCAGATTACACACTTGGACAACGTGCCGTTCGCACACTGTGGATACACAAAGCTCCTGTTCGATTTTTTTTTTTTTTTTTTTGAGAAAACCCTCTTTGGAATTTGTTGCACTATTCTTTAGCTTCATTCCTCGTCGTTCCAATATTGTGGTTGATACCACAAGCTTTGTAGCAACTATGTAATGAGTTTAATTTTATTTAATTAAAGTGTTTAAAAAAAAAAAAAATTTCACTATACGAAAAATAATCATATATTTTCTTCACTCGAATCACATATTTTTGAAAGTCTAAAAAGAAACAAAATCCAGCCAAGTGGTTTAGTATCCATCTTTGCGGTCCTTTTCACAATAATTCGATTCTATGTATTTGTTGAAAAAAAAAACTAATTGAGAAAGGGAGAAATACTTAGGTACACCCCTAGGGTGTATCTATGGGTCCACCCCCCTCCCCATCACCAATCATTTATCCACCTATTATCTAAAAAAATTAGAGTTAAAAAATAAATAAATATATATATATATATATTAGGTTTGGGTTAACTAATCCCAAATTAGGGTATAGTTTTGGAGTTTAGGGTTTAGGGTTTGAGGTTTTTAATTTATTTTGGGTTAACTAATCCCAAATTAAGGTATAGTTTTGGAGTTTAGGGTTTAGGGTTTGGGGTTTATAATTTATTTTGGGTTAACTATTCCCAAATTAGGGTATAGTTTTGGAGTTTAGGGTTTGGGGTTTATAATTTATTTTGGGTTAACTATTCCCAAATTAGGGAATAGTTTTGGAGTTTAAGGTTTAGGGTTTATAATTTATTTTGGGTTAACTATTCCCAAATTAGGGTATAGTTTTGGAGTTTAGGGTTTAGGGTTTGGGGTTTATAATTTATTTTGGGTTACCTATTCCCAAATTAGGGTATAGTTTTGGAGTTTAGGGTTTAGGGTTTGGGGTTTATAATTTATTTTTGGTTAACTATTCCCAAATTAGGGTATAGTTTGGAGTTTAGGGTTTAAACCCTAAACCCTAAACCCTAAACTCCAAAACTATACCCTAATTTGGGAATAGTTAACCCAAAATAAATTATAAACCCCAAACCCTAAACCCTAAACTCCAAAACTATACCCTAATTTGGGAATAGTTAACCCAAAATAAATTATAAACCTCAAACCCTAAACCCTAAACTCCAAAACTATACCCTAATTTGGGATTTGTTAACCCAAAATAAATTAAAAACCTCAAACCCTAAACTCCAAAATTATACCCTAATTTGGGATTAGTTAACCCAAACCTAATATATATATATTTATTTATTTTTTAACTCTAATTTTTTTAGATAATAGGTGGATAAATGATTGGTGATGGGGAAGGGGGTGGACCCATAGATACACCCTAGGGGTGTACCTAAGTATTTCTCTGAGAAAGGTATGTATTGTATTTGTATTACTGTTAAAAGGTTTATGGATCGGGTATTGTCGACGTAAGAAAAAACAAAAAATCCAACCATTTATTTCATTCCTTGTTTGCGGTTTTTGCAAACATTAAGCACACACCAAAAAAAAAAAACATGTGTGACTAATCATATCACATGCTAACACTAAGCGGTATTGTATGATCGTATAAATATGTACACATTATTGATGCAATATTCTTCAAGTAGACCCTGACATGGTCCCATATCTTTACGTTACATACATGTTCACGGGGCTGCAAAAGAGGTCATCTACTACTCATTTGCTTTAACAAAAAAAAACTACTAATAATTTGTAGGGTTTGAACACAAACCATATTAAATATCAAAAACCAAACCAAATTATGCTGTGTTTTACTATTTCCGTACTAGTCAGTCTTGTGTACTTTTTCAGATAGGTTCTTCTAAGCTTAGAAAGTCTTGTAGTTTTACTAAACGAATTTTACTAGTATTTGGGTTTCATAACGAATTCTACTACGATTTTCCTTTTTGTTATTATGTGAAGAGTTTACTGGTTTTTGTATATGATTTGAATGTTTGAAAAATGAAAACGAATTTAATGATTGATGGATTCGAAGAAATTCAAAGCAGTTAGAAAATTCACCAGGTCATGTTTTCTACAAAATCCCATAATTTTAAAAAAGATTTTTCAACTACAAAAACAGTTTGACCACAAATAATATATGTTTTGAAACTTTAGGATTTGGAAGATAAAATCGAATCTAAGGAGATTGTGACTGTCTTGAGAGTTGAGAGAGAGTCATCGAAGAAGCTTCCTTTTCTTTGCCTCAAAGTTGTGACTTTTTTGAACCATGCTAGCTTTAACAAGTAATGTTAGTTTTTTTCATTTTCTTGTATTTCCCATTGAATTTCCTTAATGAGTCTTTCTCTCATCTTTTCATATGTTCTCAAATAAAAAAATTATTCTCTTTCCAGTTAGAACTTTCTCATTGTAGATAAGATATATGAAGCTTCCCTCTTGCTTCCTAGTTTATTTTCTCCTTTTGATCGCACATATATATTTGGTGAAAATGGTCATAAAGGTTGTACAATTATTGGTCCCAGCATACGATTCCCACTGATATGTCATAATTGTTTTTTCACACATCGCAATCAACTGTACATATATAATTGATTCAAGTATTATTCAAATAATACGAAAGTTGAACCGTATAACTAAAAATTTCGAATGATTGTTTTAATCACGAGTCACGACGGGTCACGTATACAGTTATGCAACTTCTACGATCTTGCACCATTTTCACAGCTTCCACAATCTAAGATTTAAATCGGTATTTGTTGGTAACACAAAACAAATATTAGTTATTTCGGTAAAAATCGATAGTGCAGTTAAAAACGGTAAAATATAACTACAAAGACCTATAAAATTAGACTAAATTCATTGTACCGGTAAATTAAATTCTTCTAACGATACATTCTTAATTATTGCGGTGGTAAAAAGTTACTAATCTAATCTAATAAACATATCGTGGTTTTAGAGTATATGAAATCGATTTCAATAATATTGTCAAAAGCCTAGATCCATTTGTATTTAATAATTATGACATAAATTTCTAATAAATAGTACAACCCCAACATACAAAACAATGTTTAATTGGTAGGGGTTGTTGTCTTGTAGAGTTGTAGTGATTGATCAATTGTCGTAGCTATCTATAGCCTCGCTATTAAATGGTCTTTTGGAAACATATGTAGGCAAAATAGTTGTCTACACAACTTGATGACTTATATTATCTTCATTATACTTTAATCCATTTGATGATTTAAAACATTTGTTTCAATTGGAGTCGGAATGCTACATCACTAGACGGTATGACGTAGAATATTAATAATGATTAGTAACAATTATATAGATAACTATAAATAAAACAACAAAAATTTGTTAATTACGACATGCTAATTTACAAGTGTAATAAACGCAAATAGCCGTGTAGAAAATAGCAGTATAAGTAAAATAAAGCGCTAGGTGCTTATCTAACATTTTCTTCAAAATGTATTATAATGGAATCAGATAAAGAAAATTTCATGTTTTTAAATGTTACTATAATAGTATATATTGTAAATTAGAGATAGACGACCTTCCAAAGCATAAGATAGGTCACCATCTAGGATTTTTGAAGCGACAGTTAGCAATTAGTTAATGGAGGATACTCAATTAACTATTTCTAAAAAGACAGCTAATCTTCAGATTATAAATTAATCACAAACTTATAGTATAGTTTTGATCATTCTTTTATTGTTTGTTAATGGAGGATACTTGTCTACGCCTCTTCTCTAATTGACTTTCTCTCGTATCCCCTTGAAAAACAGTATAATTGTATAACCTTTTCAATTATTTCGGTAACTAATTAATATACAAATATTGTTATCAAATAGTTTATTGGATCCATTCTATTGGTCGGCGACGTTAGAGACCAATTCTCATTCGATAGAGAGATACTTTGAAATTAGAAAAATTGGCGGCCTAATAAATTTGATAAATAATCATTAAATTATATGCTAGAGAATTAACCTTTTTTGAATTAATGAAAAAATTGAGACACAACAACTAGACTAATAGAGCATTAATAACGAATCTCATTTATGAATCTGAGTACAAATCTGGTGAGAAGTTAATTGGCCTCTGAAGGTGTACTAAGTGGTAGCTTTCACCTAAAATAACTAAAACCAAAATCCTATCCAAAAATATTTACCCATTCTTAACGGCATTTTCACATTTTTCACATTTTTAGATAGGTTCGGAGCCGGCTCAATGGAGAGGACATAGATTGCGATGTCCCGGGGTCCCATTCCGTATCCTAACAATTGAGGGGCCCAGATTTTTTTCTTTTTTTTCCAAAATAACTAAAATATTTAAAATTAAAATTGAAAAAGACCTATAATTTTTTTATAATGTATATATATTTTTTTCAAAACAGCATTTTAGAAAAGAAACTAGTAAAAAAATTACTCCTATCTAGTAGAAAAGAAATTGATACTTGTTATCAACAAGAATATATTTTAGGGGCCTAATTTTTTTATTTTTTTTGTCCTAAAGTCCATTAAAACTTTGAGCGGATAGGTGTGGTCATCAATATATAATTTATGGCTTTAGTTTATACGTGTTTTGGAATTTGTTTATCAGTGATCCTACGTCTTGTTTTTATCATTAAACTTGCATAACAACTAAGTGTAGCTTATATGTTAAGATTAATTAACGTCTACAAAATCACAAGATTTTTCTACTATTTCGTTATGCTTTTATATTAACAAACAAAATTGTTTTGTCCTATATAAACTATCACCAATAATTTATTTAAACTTGGTTAGATAGGTGAGTGAGGGGCCACTAGACCAAGCAGACATATCTAAGTGAGGAGAATCTATCCATGTAATGCATTGAAATAGTGAAGGGCCAGTGCTCGACCACTTACACCTCTTGAAATATTTCTATGATATTACGATACAACATAAATCTAATAATTTATGTTAACTAATTACTATGTTTTTTTCACGAAACTAACATATGCTATATAAATTCAAAAATGACGAAGCCTAGTATACCTTTTCCTCGAAAACAGAACAAAGTGATCCCAAGGGAAACAAAATACTTTTCAACAATAAATTATGTTCTTATTATAGACTTATACTAGTACTTCTAGAAAAAAAATTGAGTTGAAAGTTTAGCATTATTAAAGACTTATACTATATATATAGTATATTAATGAAGTTGTCTGCTAAGTTAGACAAATTGGAAAGCGAGAGCTAATTTACTTTTGATCCATATGATTCTTTAACATAAGCAGTCTATTTTAGATAAGTTGGCCCAATTTAAGAAACGTTAATTTTATATAATAAGATGTGAAATATCCGAAATTCAATAATAATATGCCAGAACAATACATAATCAGATCTCTGCTAAACGGATTAGTCTAACTCTTAAATTCAAGATTGCTCTTATTTGAGGGACATGATATTTCCTTTACTTGTATGTAACACAGTAACAGGTTTTAGACAAATTGTACATTTATTATTACACAGATTTAGTAAGAAGAAACCCTAAAATAATACTAAATTAAGCTGGAGTACGAATTTTTATAAAACATTGAATCACCATACTAAATTAGGCTGGAATCTCAGTAAAACTCTATATTCCGTTCCCATTGAGGGAAGAACGACATCATCTCCACGTCATTCAAGCTTACATCACAAAGCTCTCGTAAGCAAATGAAAATGGTGGATAAGTTCGTCCCCTCTCTCTCTCTATCTCTCTTCCTTCTCATTTCCTCACATCTTCCTCTCTCTCTCCCAAAAAAAGAAACCCAACAAAAAAATATCATCATTCCAAATGTTTCCTCCTCCATTATATTTAAAAGCACACTTCTCTTCTCTTTAATCATATAAACCACACCAAGAGAGAAGGAAAAAAAAAAAAAACCCCCACCAAAAAACTCTCTCAAAATAACCAAAATGGATATTAATAGTAATAACAAAGCAATGAATCTAAAAGCTATGGACCAACTTGTCCAAGGCCAAGAGTTAGCCACTAAGCTTCATCAACTTATCTTTCAAACCGGATCGGGTTTGGGTCAAGCCAAGGAACTCGTGGTGAAAATCTTGGGGTCTTTTAATAACACAATCTCTGCTCTTAATTCCTTAGAACGTATCTCCTCCTCCTCCTCTCTTACCGCCGTTGAAGGGTCTCAAAATGCTTCTTGCGACAACGACGGCAAGTTTGAGGATTCTGGCGATAGTCGGAAAAGATTGGGACCCGTTAAGGGTAAAAGAGGATGCTACAAGAGAAAGTAAGTTTCACCTTCTCTCATTTACTTTTTTTTGTTCAACTACAATTCACACACCTGAGTTATCACAGGTGGTGATGACATTAGCTAGCACAAACCACTATGTTACAAAAAAAAAAATATATATATCGGTTCGGTTTTACCATAATGATAGAGAATTTTATCTAATTCGTTGTGAGTGTGTTGAAGTGAACACTGATTCATACTAATAAATAAGTGATCATTTAGTATATAGTGCTGTGGTTGGTCCACACAAACAAGACATTTTAGCTGTGGTTGCAAGAATCATAATTATTTACATGAAGAGCCAAATGTTCTAATTATAAATTCTCAATAATTTTTTAAGCAGGAAGAAATCAGAGACGTGGACTGTAGAGTCGAATAAACTTGAGGACGCATTTTCTTGGAGGAAATATGGACAAAAGCAGATTCTTAATGCCAATTTCCCAAGGTCATTTTTACCCCTATAAAGAGACGTGTATGTGTATATTATATGTAGAGATAAATAGATATTCATATGTGATATTCATTATACAAGGACCGCATACATTTACATCTACCATCAATGTGGTCTGAACATAATTGGTTGTAGAATTTAAATTTGGTCTAAATTTTTTTCTTCTTTAATTGTTTTGCAGAAGTTACTTTAGGTGCACACACAAGTACACTCAAGGGTGCAAGGCAACAAAGCAAGTCCAGAAGCTAGAGGTAGAACCCAAGACGTTTAACATCACATACATCGGAAACCACACTTGTAACACCAACGAAGTAAAGATCAAGCCTTGTGATCATCATGATGAGATAACCATGGATTCGAAAGAGAACAAGAGTCCTAGTTTGACCACTTCGATGAAGGAGGAGGAAGAGAACCATCATCATGGTTCGTCCACCGCGAATGACTTATCATCGGTGTGGCAAGAATACGAAATGGGGTTTGAAAAAGATCAATATCATCATCATAGGGCCATTTACGGTTGTGGTGAACCTAGTGCATCTATCAATGTTTATAGTTCTACGGATCTTATGGTGTTTGGAGCTGGTGGCGATTTCGGGTTCAGCGACAATGAGCAGCTCTCTTACTTCGACCCATATGTTTAAACCTAGATTGATTTTACATTATTCTAGGACTAAGGTCGTGAATTAATCATCAGGCTTGTAGAATGGAACATATATATTTTGTCCTCTTCTATCGTGAGAGTGTGTATATATAATGTAGCACAATATGTATTATCGTTGTCTAAGAATATTTTCACCTTACATTGAGAAGCCCAATATGATTACACGGAGCACACAGAGTGAAATGAAGTCTAACCATATAAAACATGTCTAAGACTTAAATGATCACATTTTTATATCTTGTGTTATTCGTTATTTTTAATAATGGACGGACTAGTCTCATTCCTTAGGAATAGGAACATATATACTTTCCAATTTTTCACTTTCCTGTTACTGAGGAATCTATGATTCCAATTTATTCTTCATCTATTAAAGCATGGAAATGAATGGATAAAAATAGAGAGAAAATTATGAAGAAACCTAATTTACATTTGAGCTTTTTTATTGGCACATGCTCATCTCTTTAACTTCTCCAACTTAATCTTTTTTCTTTTAAATACGACATTTCGTTAACAAATTAGGAGTAATCGAGTCAGGTAGATAGAGAAACTCCGGTAGCTAACAATATTGTAGTGCCAACATCGTTGTCTGATAATTTGATTCATCGTTGAAAAATAGTCGGTCATTAATTATGATCTAGTTACATACACACGTTCATGTGTATATATAATTATGGAGATATATATATGTATAGCTAGAGAGTTATACAATCTAAAGAGTGTTATGCATGGTTGGTCCTAAATAGTAACAAAAGAAATGAATACTGAAAGTGATCGCTGCCTTTTACCAAAGGGAATAAACATCTCAAGTCGCAACTATATATGAACGAAATACAACTCGACGAATTGGTCCTTTTCTAATCTATTGCCATTTATTGTACAAGGTCGGAAGATATTACAAAGAGAAAAATACATTAAAATGTGCCCCTATATAATTAGGGATAAGTGTCGTGTTCTAGTCACAAAAACACAAAATGATGGCCAAATGGACAAAAAAAGGAACGAGACATGGGATATGAGACAAACGACACAGAAAGCAATGCACACTATTTTTCATTTTGATTCATTACTTTGCAACACAACAAAAGAAAAACCCCAGCAAGTTCGTCACATTATGAATCTTATGACCTTTTTAATGTACAAAAAGATATAGGTAAAATTATTTGGTTTAAGGAACTGCTTGGAAAAAACAACAACATTTATTATACGGCATGTTATGAAGAAACCTTAGCTTCTGTCTAGTTTCTTGAAACTCTTTGACATGTTCATAATTATATTTTGAATATTTCAAGCAGAGATATTTTTGTTTGAGATCGAAACCTATACATATATAGTGTATGAAACTTTTTTTGGGAAATAAAAAATGCATGTTTTTTGTTAGACTTAAATCACAAATTTATTTTCGTATGTTATATATAATTGTATTAGTGTGTGATGTAGGAGATTAAAGAGCTAATTTTCTATCCTTTTTATAAAAAAATTGGACTTGTAGGTATTTTTCTTTTTCCTTTTCCTTTTCCTTTTAGATTCTGGATATTTTTTCAGGGTTTTTTTGTTGCTATATAAACAATTTTTTTTATCTTTTAGTCATTACGCATATCTTATTACTTTTAACTGAAACTTTGGGAGTTCTTTTTGGGTAAATTCCAAACCCTTTTTTATGGATTCTAAAGTTTTATCTGATTTTGATTTAAGTTTTGCGTTTGCTATTATAAACCCTGAAAATTCATTGTTAGTTTGTGGTATTTTTGAATATATAAAATATTAGTTGTGAGTTGAATTTTTTGATATAATTAATAAATATCGTTGATTTGACTGTAATAGACCCAAAGTGTTGATTAATATCTTTATAATTAATAAATATCGTTAAGAGTTATTTCCTTATTTGTAGGGTTTTGCAAAACAATAGAGGTGACCATGAAGAGAGGACGTCATGGTGGAATCTCTACCGGAGATATGAATATCCATCTCGATTTAATGGTGGAGATACTTAAAAAACTTCCGGCGAAATCTTTAATGAGCTAGGTTCCAGTGCGTCTCGAAGCTATGGTCATCAATTATCAGCAGCCGTAGAGATTTCATCGACTCTATTGTGACTCGGTCTTTTAATCAGCCTTCTCGCGATGCCCATCTCATCTACGAGAACGTTCTAAGCCATGACGTGGAATGTTTATTAGTCTTATCGTCTTGTAATTGCCTTAGAATTACTGACAAAGAATCACTATTAATACCTGACCAAATATTTCAATACGTTCATGGCTTATTTTGTTTTTCATCAGACTATCGTCATGAGGCATCTATGTATAACCATACCACAAGACAGCTCTTTCACTTACCGAAGATGGAATCCTCACCCATGGGCACTTGGTTCTTTGGATATGACCCTCTAGAGAATGAATACAAAGCATTGTTTCTACCAAGATACTCTATGGAGCAGGCTTGTCAAGTTTTCACATTGGGAGATCCCACATGGAGGACCATCCAAGGCGTTGGAAAGCACTATCCATTGTCAGGTGCAGTTTGCATCAACATGGCTATCACTACAAGAAAACATGGCGATTTTCGACGGTATTCCGACGGTTTTCCACGGTCGGTTCTATCTCGTCGGAAATTCGTCAAAAATTCCGACGGATTTACGACAGATTTAAAAAAAAAAATTCCGTCGGAAATCCGAATTCCGACGGATTTATGACGGATTTCCGATCTCGTATACGGATACCATATCCGTCGGACACCCGTACGACGGATTTTCAATTTAAAAAAAAAAAAAAATTCTCCGGCGGAGAAATTCCGCCGGTGAATATTCTTTCTTCTTCTTCTTCTTAATTCTTCTTCTTCTTTCTTCTTCTTCTTCTTCTTTAATTCTTCTTTCTTCTTCTTCTTCTTCTTCTTCTTCTTCTTTAATTCTTCTTTCTTGTTTCTTCTTCTTCTTCTTCTTCTTCTTCTTCTTCTTCTTCTTCTTCTTCTTCTTCTTCTTCTTCTTCTTCTTTTCTCTTCTTTCTTCTTCTTCTTTTTCTTTCTTCTTCTTCTTCTTCTTCTTCTTCTTCTTCTTATAAGAAAATGTGTATAAAATTAGGGTAAAATCCGTCAGAAATCTGTAACCGTATACCGGATAAACCGTATACGGATACCGTATCCGTCGGAAAATTCCGACGGATGCTGTTTAATTTTTTTTTTTTTAGTATTTAAAAAAAACGCATTCCGTCGGAAAATTCCGACGGATTGTTTTTAATTTTTTTTTTCTCGGAATTAAAAAAAACGCAATCCGTCAGAATTTTCCGACGGATTTGACGTCCGTCGGAAAATGGCTTGTTTTCTTGTAGTGTATCTATTACCTGGCAAAGACTACAAGAGATGATACAACTTCTATTTATAAACTCGTGAGTTTTGATGTTAGATCCGAGAAATTTTGTCATGTTGACGCTCCAGATACACTGATAGATCACTTTTCGTTTCTGATAAACTACCAAGGAAAGTTGGGATTCGTGTGTTGTGAGAAGGGTGTGGAAATTTGGGTCATGGAGGATGGTGATCAGAAGACACAAAGATGGTCTAAGATTTTCTCTTATGAGATATAGGGTTTTGAAAAATGGCAGGTATCGGGTGTTACTCGTGATGATGAGATTGTTTTTGCCAAATGGGGCGGGTACCTCTATGATGACAAGTTACGTGTCTTATATTATGATCCAAAGCGAAACAGTATGAGATTTGTTGACCTCGAAAGCACTTATCCCAAGGAAACAAGGCGTTACAAGTCTCTTATTGTTGGGATAGCAAACTAAGTCCCACATCTGAAGATTAGACAAAAATGGTCTAATATATAAGTAAAGTCCAACTAAATTAGTATGAGGTCTTTTGGGAAGGAACGCAAAGATAAATCCGTGCGGGCTATGCCACTTGGGCCCAAAGCGGACAATATCATACTAATAGGAGAGTTGGACATTGGGCTTGAAAGTCCTACAAATGGTATCAGAGCTCTGGTTCGAAAAGAGGATCTGGAGAAGTGGGTGTGGGCGTGTTCGATGTGGGAGGAGATTCCTCAAGGTGACCTCGCGAATAGGGGTGCAGGGACCTTGTATCGAAAGGTATTCCTAACGGTATCCTAAGGATTAGGTGAAGAACAGGCGATACAAGATGGGCGCCAAGTTTCGCTTGAGGTAGAAGGCCAAGTTTGTGTGGTACTTGGTTTGAGGGGAGGTTTGTTGGGATAGCAAAACTAAGTCCCACATCTGAAGATTAGACAAGAATGGTCTAATATATAAGTAATGTCCAACTAAATTAGTATGAGGCCTTTTGGGAAAGAACCCAAAGATAAATCCGTGCGGGTTTTACCACTTGGGCCCAAAACGGACAATATCATACTAATAGGAGAGTTGGACATTGGGCTTGAAAGTCCTACACTTATAATCTCGACTCTTCCGGATCATGTCGAGAACACTATGCGTTTGTATTAGTTAAGATTTTTCTAATAGAATTTGTGGTTAATATTGTTAAAATGTAATCTGGGAACATAGCTTTTATTCTAAAGGACTCTTGGTGGGTTTTGTTTTTTGATGTTATGTTTTTTCTATTTTTTTGGTTTAAGATTAAATATATCCAAAAGGAATACAAATGTCTACTACATTGCAGTTATTTGTTTTTTGGGATCCTTTTTGGTTTCTGTACAGAGTAAATCAGTAAATTGATGAGTGCATTAATGAAAACATATGGAATTTTCTTTGATCTTGTGAAAAGCTCCTTGCTGCTTGCCTGCAAAACGAGACAATGAAGAAACGCTATAACGGAACGGAAGAAACCGATGGATAAATTTTGTTCGGCTCACATAGAGAGATAAAGTTAAGGGCGCGGAACGTCTTCAGAGGAAGAATGACAAAGAAAGCAACAACACTTCAGTCTCGCAGCCGTTTAACCCGGGAGTGCAAATCCTCAAACGCCCTTATTCAATTTTTTCTTTTGATTGCCATACGATATTAGAGCACTTATGATCTGAACGATCTCCCAAAGCAAAGGCTAAACGTAACGACTCAATTTGCAAAGTTCAAAACTGAAAACATGTCCATATATACCATCGATGAGAAACAATTGCTCATGTCTAGGAGAACGTTTAGGTACATCCACGTCAAAGATGTACATACTCATCTCTCTAACTTCTCCAACTCAATTTTTTTTCTACCAAATACGATATTTCGCTAACTAGTTACGACTAATCGAGTCAGGTAGATAGAGAAACTCCAGTAGCTAGCCTTTGTACTGTGCACCAACATCACCATCTGATAATTTGATTCATCATTGACAAATCTAAATACATACACACGTACATGTAGACATATGATGATGGTTAGGATGTTAGGTCCTAAATAGTAACCGAAAACAGGAGAAATGAATATAGAAAAATCGCTGCCTTTTACCAAAGGGCATAAACATCTCAAGTAGCAACTATATACATATGTACAAAATACAACTCGACGAATTGGTCCTTTCCTAATTTACTGCCATTTCTTCTTTGTATTAATTATCGTGTGGGAAGATATTATAAAAGGGAAAATACAATAAAATGTTGTGTTCTGGTCACAAAAACACAAAATGATGGACAAATAGACAAATAAGCGGATGAGACAAATGACACAGAAATCAATGCACACTATATTTTCATTTTGATTCATTAGTTTGTAACACAACAAACGAAAATCCCCAGCAAGTTCGTCACATTATGAATCTTATCTTTTTTATGTACAACAAGATGTAAGCAATTATTTAGTTTAAGGAATTGCTTGGAAAAGAAAAACAACTTATTATACGACATTTTATAATGAAAATTTCTGTCTAGTTTCTTGAAACTCTTTGACATGTTCATCATTATATTTTGAATATTTGCGTAGATTTCTTTTCACTACTACAAATTAGGCATATTGTGTCATTTATTTTGTAGATTTGCATCAACTATAATTGATGCAAACAAAATTTGCATCACTTATACAAGCAACTCTAAAATTTGCATCACATATGCCCTACAAATGTTGCATACTTTTCAAAAATATATCTTAAATAACCAAGTAATATGCGCAAATGTGGGTATAATAATATAATCGAACCAAACCAATTAAATCAAAATGAATGTAATTAGTTGTCTATACGCATATGATTCAGAGTCAAATGAATCCAAAAAAATTGAACGAATCTTCACCAAACCAAAACCAAAAAATCCATTCTATATCAGTTAAAATCGGAAAACCAAGAAAATCATGGAATTGCCAAAATTGCCGCCTTTGAATGAATCGTGACGTCATGTATTTTGTTTTCTTTAGGGCATGTTCAATGGTGATCCTTTGGGGGTCTAATGTGGTGTTCTTATAATATAAAATTATTAAAATAGTTGTAAAAGGAAGAAATAGAGTGTTTTTGTGGGGTATATTGAAATATAAAATTAATAAAATTTGAGTAAAGAGAGTAGAAAGTGTTTAAAAGGAAGAGAGAGTGTCTAAAATTAGATATTTTGGAGAGTGTTCTTAAAAGGAAGAGAGAGTATTTAAATATAAAATTAATAAAAGTTGAGTAAAAGGATGAAAGAGAAAGTATAAAGTTGAGTAAAAGGAAAAGAGAGTGTGTGTTTTAATAATTTTTTAAGTTTTAGACCCACTAATTAGACCCAATTGGGTCTGCAATGTTGATGCCCTTAGACCATGATTAAAGGGGTCTTTAAGTGAGTTTTTAAATGGGTCCTTAGCTGTTTTAATTTTAAAAAAATGTTAAATGGCCCATTTTATGAAGATACGTATGTTCAATAGGGGACGGAAGAGCCGTCTCTTCGCTACAACGGAGACACGTGCTTGCGTGCTATTGGGTGAGAGGAAAAAGAAAAAAAAATAACAAAACAAATTTTCTGTAAATATTGATTTATTTTCTCTCTTCTCTCTCTCTCTCTCTCAGTTCATCGTGATTTCAATTTTGATTCTCAAAGGAACTGAATCGATTTCGATTTTGTTTTTTTTCATCTCTCCATCTCTGTCTGTCTTGATCTCTCTCTCTCGTTCTGTCTGTCGATCTCTCGATCGGTCTATCTATCTATCTCTCTCGTCGGAGAAAACTTCATGAACCCGAAAGATGAACCACTGCAGGTATGATTTGTCCACTCTCTGTGTTTACATGTCTTTATTTAGGTTAGATTGGATAGAATATTAGATTAATTTCGTTTTTTGCATATGGATTTTGGTTATGAAATTAGGGTTTCTTAAAATTGAAATTGATTTGGGGCTTTTGATTCGGTTGAGTTTGGTTTGGGATTTTTTTTCGAATCTGGATTTGTTTATACTGGAATATACAAAATTGGTTCTCAGATTAGGGTATTCATAATCCGGATTGAATTTTGGGGTTTTTCATTGGGTTTACTTTGGTTTGATTTGTTTTCTTCTGTAATGCTAATTCCTTGTTTGTGTTTTTGCAGAGTTTTAATTGGTGAAAAACGACATGAAGTTTGATTCCATAGGAAAGATAAGTTTGATGTTCCTATCAATTGTAGTTATGTATATAAAATGGCACTATTTTGAGTATTTGTTTGCTAATGAATTGTTATCTTGTGAATTTGCAGGTGAGAGGGTTATGGAAAAGGAAAAATAACAAGCTAATGGAGAAACCAGTTTCCGATGAAGGAGCATCTGATAAGATAAGTTCAGTTAATCATTTATGTGTTATTGAATGATTAGGTTTGTTTAGTTATTGAAAAAAGTAAGTAATTGAATGGTTATTGACTGATTTGTGAACTGCATTGATTGTGTGAGAAACGACATGACTGAATTGTGATAAATGAAATGTGAGAAGTGGTTGTGGTGGTTCATAATGTTTGTTCTATTTAGTTAAATACATGGTTGATGATAATAAATGCTTTGTGTATTGAAACTGATTTCCTTTGATACACAAACTGTTTTAAATTGAAAAGCACAAGTAGTTGTTAATTGTGGTTAGTTTTAGATGAAATTAGAGACAGAAACTAAAACTGATTGTTGTTGTTGTAAGATCTTCTTGTTGTTGTATTGTAACTGCTTGTTGTTCTTGTAACTGGTTTGAGTATTGAAACTGAATTTGAAATTGAAACTGCATGTTCTTGTAATTGGTATGAACTGAAACTGAAATTGAAATTGATTGTCTTTAATATACGGTTGTTGTTAACTGAAATTGAAATTGAGTATTGTCATTAATTGCTTGAAACTGAAACACGTCAACTTAAATTGAAATCACATCAACTTAAATTGATAAAGAGTAACCACTACAACCAATGGATGTTGTAGTGGTTACTCTTTAACTAATATAATGAATGTTGTTTGTGTTGCAGGAAGTGTAAGTAAATGAATGAAATTTGGAATCATGGATGTCGGCACAACCATACACAGAAGTCACAAGTCTTGTATCACAATTTTTTTTGCGTTTTTGTATCACAAGTGTGTATAATTTGTTTTGGTTTTTTGTATCACATGTCTGTACAAGTCACCAGACTTTTGTTGTTTTGTATTTTAGCCTTTTGGTTTTTTGTATCACAAGACTTTGGTTTTTGTATCACAAGACTTTGGTTTTTGGTATCATCATATTTTCCTCTTCCTATATATACGAACATGCAACTTTTAGCTTTGAAATATCTTCTCTTGTCTAAAACATCTTATGTTTCTTAATTTGCAACTTCAACATCCTCTTCTTTTTCCGATCATTGTTCAAACGACAAAACAAGCTTGCTTCTTCTATTTTAATTTCTAAATTGCAAAATCAACATCTTCTCCCTCTCACAAACACAACATCTTCTCATCTTTTCATTTTTAACATTTGCTCTTTTAATTGTTTCCGATTACCAACCACTACACTTCCCGTTCTAATTTTCAATCTCTAATAAAAAAACATTTCACACACAAGTATGGCATCTTCTTCCCGTTATCCTCTCGACGGACCATTAGATAAAAGTTTTGATGATTTTTTTGATGAAAATTTTGATCAAACTTTCGATCCAGCATTCGAGGACTTTTATGATGATGATGATCAAGAGGCAACTAAGTCAAGAAAAAAACGAGACTTTTATGAAAGAGATCGCGAGCAAGGCCACATGCGTTTATGGAATGATTATTTTAGTGAAGAGGCAACTTATCCTCCTCATTTATTTCGACGCCGTTTTAGAATAAACACGCACTTGTTCATGCATATCGTTGATCGTCTTTCCACCGAATTTCGATTCTTCCGACAAAACCTAGATGCTACTGGAAGGTCTGGTCTCTCTCCACTTCAAAAGTGTACAGCAGCAATTCGTCTCTTGGCATATGGTGCTGCGGCTGATCAAGTCGATCAATACCTCCGGATCGGTGCAACAACTGCTCGTTCATGCTTGGAAAAATTCGTCGAAGGTATAATATATTTGTTCGGAGATGAGTACCTAAGAAGACCCACACCAGAGGATCTTCAACGATTACTTTATATTGGAGAGCAACGCGGATTTCCTGGGATGATAGGAAGTATCGATTGTATGCATTGGGAGTGGAAGAATTGCCCCACCGCTTGGAAAGGGCAATATTCACGGGGTTCTGGAAAACCATCAATCGTTTTAGAAGCTGTAGCTTCATATGATCTCTGGATATGACATGCATATTTTGGAGCTCCAGGTACCTTAAACGATCTTAATGTTCTTGACCGCTCTCCTGTTTTTGATGATATCATAAATGGTCAAGCTCCACAAGTGAATTTCTCCGTCAACGGAACGGAGTATAATTTAGCTTACTATCTCACAGATGGAATATATCCCAAATGGGCAACTTTTATCCAATCTATTCCAATTCCACAAGGACCAAAAGCATCTTTATTTGCTGAACGTCAAGAAGCTGCCCGAAAAGATGTCGAGCGTGCTTTTGGAGTCTTGCAAGCTCGATTTGCCATTGTTAAAAACCCAACTCTTTTTTGGGATAAGGTCAAAATAGGAAAGATTATGAGAGCATGCATTATACTGCACAATATGATAGTAGAAGACGAACGAGATGGATACACTCATTTTGATGGATACACTCATGTTGATGTATCAGAGTTCGTAGAAGAAGAAGGAACTTCGCATGTGGATATGACGTTTTCTAGAGATATGCCTACATGTATCGCTGATATGCTCGGAATTCAAACTCGTGTTCGTGATAAAAACAAGCATCAACAATTGAAAAATGATTTGGTTCATCATATATGGAAAAAATCGGGACGAAGTCCAGATAACAACTAAGCGTTTTTTCATGTTTAATTTAAATATCTATATTTCAAGTATTTGTATGTCATGTCTATTTGAAATTTTATTATATGCAATATATATTTTATGTTTTATAAGTATAGAGAAAATAAAATATATTTAATAAAAAATAATTTCCATTTTTTTTTAAGAGACTCTCATGGGTCTCTACCATTGGAGGCGGAAAAAATCGAGTCTCTTCAACAGTTTCTTAAATCATTCTCATGAAAAATATATTAATAAATAATTTGATAAGAGACTCTTAAAGAGACCATTGTTAATCATGCTCTTAGCTAACTAAGTAAACGGTCTCATGTCAGATTTTCCCTCCATCTTGGACCGTGATAAAAATAAAAAATGAAACAAAAGATGAATTTAAATTTTAAGACTACTAATAAACAGAGCCGGATTTGAGCACATTTCTATGACAGATTTGAATGGGGCCCCTACATAATAAGGAACCCTACTAAATTTTTTTTTTATATATTAATTTATGGAAAATATATTTATTGTATAGAAAAAATAATGATTTAGATAAATTACATGATAAAAACATTAAAACTTTAAGGTAGATTTTTTATAATTTTAATTTACAAAAAAAATAAAATATGTGTATTATTGTTAAAAAAAATTGTATTTTTTCTGAAAAGAAATATTTTATTTGGATATTAAATTTTTTTTTTGTATAAGGCCCCGATAATCTCAGATCCGGCTCTGCGAATAAAACCATTTTCAGAAATAAAACAAGAAATTGATTCATGACCTTATTTAATAAAAATCGTTAATATTCAGTATACAAATTACCGAGGAAATGTAGAGGCGAGAATTTCCCATCCTCGCCGCAGCCACCACTACCGTTTCTTCTTCTTCATCTTTTTTCTATACATACACACATTACTTATGTATGTATATTGCAATTTACATATCGTGATAGAAAGTTATTCTTTAAATCGAAATATTTAAATATTAAGTACTCCGGATACCATGAGAGATTAATCATGAGTCGAAGATTCGAACTCTCACGGTTAATAAAAAAATATTTTTATACAAACATATAAGTTTTCTTTTCTTTCAACGTTAAAAAAGGCGTTCTTGAAAGTCTAGGCGAGGGCTTGGGATTCAATGTTGAAATAATTGGCTGATGAAAAATAATAATAATAAAACAATAGAACACCTGAAAAGAAGAAAATTTGATGTCTAAGTATAGAAAATGATAAGCAATATAGAGTGAGTCGTTTAACTTGTTGAGTGCTATAGTAGAGTATCACGAATAAATTATGACATATATGGTGATAAGTTTTTTCCACTCGAACTCAACATCTTTTGGATTTGCTCAAACTAAGAACCTTCAAGATTCATTTCTTTTAAGTGTGGATTATCAAACTAAGAACCTTCCATTTGGTCAAATAGTACTCCCTTTTGTGAAGTTGTACGTCGGTTGAACTATCAATGGTTGGTGGTGACAGTGCACTCTTAACTTGGCCACTGATTCATAAAAAAGAGAACAATTGTTCAACCCAAGAGTCGAACCCTGCACTCTTAACTCGTGAAGTAAACCTTAAACCAGCAGACCTACTGAAGTTTTTACACAATAAATGGCCCCTAAAATTATTAAACATACCCAAGGCCCCAAGCAGGTGCTTCTTCAGCCTCTACCCAAGGCCGGCACTGGGTGGTGATAAGATACTTGATGTGTAATCCAATTTTTATAATAAAAGTTTTTTATTTGGAAATTTATGAAACATGTATAATTTATGTGTGAGAATCATATGCTCTGTTATATAATCATATTATTCATAGATTTTTTTATATATTATCTGTTTAAAATTTATGGTATAATAATTCATCGTAACAATATTTATGGTACGATGTCTGTTCAATGTATGTTCATATATATGGACCGTATTTTTGAACAATTACTTTTAAATTTTTAGCATCATTTTCAAAAACACATCAACCCATTTACCTAGGTTAAAAAGATTACAAATCTAATTCGTTTAACATCTTATATCCTCTTACTATTAAATGGAAAGTTGTTTTAGTGATACATGATTAGGTGTTTTAATTCCATTGGTCCATTCTTAAAAAAATGATGACATGGAATGGTGACATGGAATGATGAAAAAGATGACAAGACTTTTAAACTATTTTTGAATCATTTGTTTAACTTGAAAAAAAATTTATATAAAAATAGTTGTTCAACAATTTCGGATGCTTCATATAAATTAACAACAATTTTTTTTAAAAAATTTGTTGGGTCACACCAATTTCGGATTTTTAAAAACAAAACAACCGATAAAACAATTACTTACATTTTTACAAAACAAAACAACATTATCATACATTTTACATTCACTCCATATTAATCTAAATAAAAATTCATACATACATAATATATAGAAACATATTTATCAAATTTTATAATTCATTTTATATTAACCTAATACTATATTCACTTCCATACTAAATTTTACATTAAAAATAAAAGAAAATGGAAATTTATGATTCTTAGTTTTTATTGTTTTGATTGGCTACAGAAAATTAAACTTCTTATTAGATGATATATTTCACAAAGTTATACTCTTAAAACATGAAATATCCCCTTACTATTAAAAGAGAAGTGCAATTAGTGAAAAATGTTAGCTGTTATAATTTTATTGGCTTAAAGATATGGCTTAAATTTTTAATTAATATTTACAAATTATTATTATTGTTATATCAATTAAAAACATTTCTTCAAGCTAAATGAGATATTACAAAATGATTTACTAAACCAAAAAAACTTTTTTTTTTTTTGTATTTAGAATGAAAACGAGAGTTGGTAATTTTATTCCGCAGATGTTTAGAAAATCATTCTGTTTTTTTTTCCCTATTTTTCTGTTTTGTACAAACCTATTTAATTTATTTAAAAAAAAAGATTTTTTGATCTGATGCAGTTAGAACAAAACCAACATTTGCCTAAAATTGTGTTTTCGTATGCCAATATTTTGACCCAAAAAAAAGTCATAAGTAAATATTACATGATTTTATATTTTCTTAAATTAAAAATTTATATTAAGGAATACAAATCCATCTAATTAAGTACCCAATATATTTCTTTACGATTAAAATTTCATTTTCAGTTAGTAACTTCCTTATTTTTAGGAAGATTATAACACAAATTTTTTGTTCATATACACTTTGAAAACCCTATTCACTCGACACCGTTTTTAAACCCTATCATTCTCATTTATTTTCAATCATCACTTTTTTTTCTCATTAGCTATTTCCAAACATTCAAAAGTTAGTTTTTATGAATTTTTAATAGTTGAAATAATTTTAATCGATTCAAGCTACTACGGGTTTACTATATAATAGTCAATCCTTTGTATTTTCTTTCATATATGCATTAATTGATCTTAAGGTAATCATTCCTAGAAAAAACCATGTAACTTTGCATCTTAAGGTTCATTTTACTACGTTTACTTTATAGCTCAATACCAAAAATTGCTTCTTTTCAACTTTGTTTCTTCCAAATATATTAATGGTGAGAGAAATTGTGCCAAGGTATAAATATTGTATTTTTCTTATTAAAATGGTTTCTTATTATTTGTAGAAAGTGAAAAATTAAGCTTCTTATATTTGATCTATCTTTATTGTTTTTCACCCAAAAAAAATCTATCTTCACTGTTACAGCTCATTCTCCCGATGCAAAGGTTAGATTTGTCATCATTTTCGAATGTGAATAATATTTATGTTTCCGTCACTAAATCACTTTTCTGTTTTTTATTAAAAATAAATGCATAGTTATTTCTCCGGGATTTAAATGTCATAGTCATCATTTTAATTATGAATTATTGTTGATTAGTTGGAAAGATGTTCTTAAACACTTATTTGTGTAGATTATATAGTGATCACTATGATTTCCGAAGGATATGATACACGGAGATATGATTCCCGATGGATTAAGAATAAATTATTAAAGAGATGACCTCAAGAGTTTTGGAGAATTATAGGAGTAAATTCATTGTGATGTAAAGGTCATTCTACTTTTTATAATATTGTTATTATTATTTGTTTTTATATAGCTTTTGTTAATTTGTATAGTATGTATTATAATTTGATGAATATTTCTATTTATTTTTTATATTATAGTCTTTTACAAAATTATGAATTAATAGAAATTACATTTTTCAGTTTTAACAAGGGTATAAGAATCATAACTCACAAAGGTAGCTATTAAAGTGTAGAATAAGGTATGCATACTCTAACTAGAATGGCTACTAGATCTCGATGCGGCTTAGTTACGAAATAATGTTCATACCCGCACACGGTACGGGAAGTCACCTAGTTTAGTTGTATTTCGAAGACTTTGTTGAAATTGTTTTAATCGCAGTTCTCAACCCACTTGAGCAAGCAAAATTTGATGGTTGGGTTACATAAGAGACTTTTATTTATTTTGGTTAGTGATTACATTCTTTATATCCTATTAAAACAATAAATATAAAGAGTGTAATCACTAACCAAAGCAGTTCAAAACCTCACATTTCTGGCATACAATAATATTTTGGTGCACAATCCGCTGGTCAAAGCGTTCTGCATCTAGAGTGTACAGCCGGAAACCAGTCCCACTCTGCAATGAATCATAGGTTTCACGCTGGTTCTAGCTTTGACCGATATGGTCCAATAGCCACTGGTCGTGACTATTCTGCTCCGATTGTTCAGTCTGGTACAGCGCTAGCTGGCATCAGTTCAAGCTCTTCTGCTAGTCAAAGCGTCCTGCATTCAGCAGCTTTTGGTCCCAACTCTGGTAATCAAAACCATCCTAGCTCTGGCCATAAAAATCAAACTGCTCTTGGCTATTGCTATGCTCTGAGGCCCAACTCTTGGCTATTACAATGCTATGAGGTCCGACTCCTTTGCTCAGTTTCAGGCTAATTCGTCTGGTCATCAAATGTTAACTTTGGGTTCCAACTTTGGCTCTCAAACCCAAACTGCTCCCTGCTATTCCCAAGGATACTACTACGCTCCGAGGCCAGACTTTGTTGCTCCATTTCAGGTTGATTCGCTTGGTACCGAGTGTTCAAGCTCTTCTGCCGGTTCCAGCTCTTCACGGGACCAAGTAGTCCCTAATACTTTTCTAGCCAAATTTGGACTGTGAGCATTGTTTTTATATCTGATAGTTAGTCTCTATAGTTCTTAAATGGCTTTATTGTTTGTTTTTTTTTCTTTTTTGTTCGTCTTTGAATTTTCAAGAAGCCTAATTTGTAAAAAAATTGGTTAGTTTGTCTCAGTTACTTTGGATAGCTAGTCTCTAGTTCTTATATATCTTTTTTATTTGGTTTTTTTTCTTAGTTGTTAGTTTTTGGATTCTCATGAAGACTGATTTGTAAAATACAGTAATCCGTAATGATAAGATTCACTTTCATAACCTGGAAAACCCACCGAAAGGTTACAAAAAAATCATTGGATTTATACATTTAGGTCCTTTCTAAACCAATCAAAATGTTAGCTGTCAATAAAATAAATAACTTGAAGATTGAGCTTATATTGGTGGTAATTAATGAACTAGTTTCTTGTGGATCTTGCAAAACTAAGTACTCCAATGCTCTAAGCTCATTTTCTGCTGTGGTTACTACACAAAAGAAAAAGTAAAATCCATTTTCACATTTTAAGGGTAGTTTTACCATACAACTTGGTTCATGAAATATGAGAGAAGATGGAAATGATATAACTTGCCTTTGCAAGAAGAGATCTTGAGGAGTCTCTCTACGAATTTACGGTCAATTAGATTATCATCTACTGCTAAAACATGAAGCTCTTCCTCCATTGAAAGATTTACTTTTTGTGTATAGGTGAAGTAAACTGCACAAGAATGAAAAAAAGAGATGAGTCAACATTAATACAGGACATTACTGAATTTAAATCTCAAAATACAAATGAAGGAGAAGAAGAAATAGACAATTGACAAATCCAAAAGACTTGAGCATGAATGTGTGAAGGATATATATAAATATATTTGTATGATTATGTTTTCAAATTATATATGGATATAGAGGATAACAATATATCAAGAGCTGATTTGATATAATTCTATCTTCCTTGTAATTTAAAGAAATAAGTTGTATATTTGTTCTTTGATTTTGATTCTCTGGAAATTGGTAAGAAATTTGGTGCTTTTGTCCGGGACAGTATTTTGGGATCTTGTACGATGATTACGAAAATCTAAATATTAATTCTATTTTCCATTTTATTGGCTTATCTAATCGTGGGAATAATAAAGATGTTATTTCTAATAATTTTTCTATTTCAAAATGGATCACAAATCTGTATCAGAATCTCGTATGCGAAGTCTCCATGATTCTCTAAAAATTAAGATATATATGATTTTTATTTTTCTGAGTTTTAAATATGGGATAGTTGGATGTATATATTTATTTTCAATATTAGTTAGCATGAAAACCTCAAATTTTTCCCATTTGGCCACATGAATATGGGCCTTTACTTTCGGCTCATTTGAATACCTGGAAAGAGGATATATCCATGGGTTGCACCTCCCACAAGAATTAGTCTGGACCCTTTTATAGGTCTGAAGTATTAAAAAAAAAAAAACCTCAAATTTTAATGTATGATCTCCACGTGTATAACATATAATCTCCACGTGTTATCATATATTTTTTTTAAATATTTTATTTTATTAAAACCGATTTAAAATCGATTGCATCATATACTCCATTTCAGGTTGATTCGCTTGGTACCGAGTGTTCAAGCTCTTCTGCCGGTTCCAGCTCTTCACGGGACCAAGTAGTCCCTAATACTTTTCTAGCCAAATTTGGACTGTGAGCATTGTTTTTATATCTGATAGTTAGTCTCTATAGTTCTTAAATGGCTTTATTGTTTGTTTTTTTTTCTTTTTTGTTCGTCTTTGAATTTTCAAGAAGCCTAATTTGTAAAAAAATTGGTTAGTTTGTCTCAGTTACTTTGGATAGCTAGTCTCTAGTTCTTATATATCTTTTTTATTTGGTTTTTTTTCTTAGTTGTTAGTTTTTGGATTCTCATGAAGACTGATTTGTAAAATACAGTAATCCGTAATGATAAGATTCACTTTCATAACCTGGAAAACCCACCGAAAGGTTACAAAAAAATCATTGGATTTATACATTTAGGTCCTTTCTAAACCAATCAAAATGTTAGCTGTCAATAAAATAAATAACTTGAAGATTGAGCTTATATTGGTGGTAATTAATGAACTAGTTTCTTGTGGATCTTGCAAAACTAAGTACTCCAATGCTCTAAGCTCATTTTCTGCTGTGGTTACTACACAAAAGAAAAAGTAAAATCCATTTTCACATTTTAAGGGTAGTTTTACCATACAACTTGGTTCATGAAATATGAGAGAAGATGGAAATGATATAACTTGCCTTTGCAAGAAGAGATCTTGAGGAGTCTCTCTACGAATTTACGGTCAATTAGATTATCATCTACTGCTAAAACATGAAGCTCTTCCTCCATTGAAAGATTTACTTTTTGTGTATAGGTGAAGTAAACTGCACAAGAATGAAAAAAAGAGATGAGTCAACATTAATACAGGACATTACTGAATTTAAATCTCAAAATACAAATGAAGGAGAAGAAGAAATAGACAATTGACAAATCCAAAAGACTTGAGCATGAATGTGTGAAGGATATATATAAATATATTTGTATGATTATGTTTTCAAATTATATATGGATATAGAGGATAACAATATATCAAGAGCTGATTTGATATAATTCTATCTTCCTTGTAATTTAAAGAAATAAGTTGTATATTTGTTCTTTGATTTTGATTCTCTGGAAATTGGTAAGAAATTTGGTGCTTTTGTCCGGGACAGTATTTTGGGATCTTGTACGATGATTACGAAAATCTAAATATTAATTCTATTTTCCATTTTATTGGCTTATCTAATCGTGGGAATAATAAAGATGTTATTTCTAATAATTTTTCTATTTCAAAATGGATCACAAATCTGTATCAGAATCTCGTATGCGAAGTCTCCATGATTCTCTAAAAATTAAGATATATATGATTTTTATTTTTCTGAGTTTTAAATATGGGATAGTTGGATGTATATATTTATTTTCAATATTAGTTAGCATGAAAACCTCAAATTTTTCCCATTTGGCCACATGAATATGGGCCTTTACTTTCGGCTCATTTGAATACCTGGAAAGAGGATATATCCATGGGTTGCACCTCCCACAAGAATTAGTCTGGACCCTTTTATAGGTCTGAAGTATTAAAAAAAAAAAAACCTCAAATTTTAATGTATGATCTCCACGTGTATAACATATAATCTCCACGTGTTATCATATATTTTTTTAAAATATTTTATTTTATTAAAACCGATTTAAAATCGATTGCATCATATACTCCATTTCAGGTTGATTCGCTTGGTACCGAGTGTTCAAGCTCTTCTGCCGGTTCCAGCTCTTCACGGGACCAAGTAGTCCCTAATACTTTTCTAGCCAAATTTGGACTGTGAGCATTGTTTTTATATCTGATAGTTAGTCTCTGTAGTTCTTAAATGGCTTTATTGTTTGTTTTTTTTTCTTTTTTGTTCGTCTTTGAATTTTCAAGAAGCCTAATTTGTAAAAAAATTGGTTAGTTTGTCTCAGTTACTTTGGATAGCTAGTCTCTAGTTCTTATATATCTTTTTTATTTGGTTTTTTTTCTTAGTTGTTAGTTTTTGGATTCTCATGAAGACTGATTTGTAAAATACAGTAATCCGTAATGATAAGATTCACTTTCATAACCTGGAAAACCCACCGAAAGGTTACAAAAAAATCATTGGATTTATACATTTAGGTCCTTTCTAAACCAATCAAAATGTTAGCTGTCAATAAAATAAATAACTTGAAGATTGAGCTTATATTGGTGGTAATTAATGAACTAGTTTCTTGTGGATCTTGCAAAACTAAGTACTCCAATGCTCTAAGCTCATTTTCTGCTGTGGTTACTACACAAAAGAAAAAGTAAAATCCATTTTCACATTTTAAGGGTAGTTTTACCATACAACTTGGTTCATGAAATATGAGAGAAGATGGAAATGATATAACTTGCCTTTGCAAGAAGAGATCTTGAGGAGTCTCTCTACGAATTTACGGTCAATTAGATTATCATCTACTGCTAAAACATGAAGCTCTTCCTCCATTGAAAGATTTACTTTTTGTGTATAGGTGAAGTAAACTGCACAAGAATGAAAAAAAGAGATGAGTCAACATTAATACAGGACATTACTGAATTTAAATCTCAAAATACAAATGAAGGAGAAGAAGAAATAGACAATTGACAAATCCAAAAGACTTGAGCATGAATGTGTGAAGGATATATATAAATATATTTGTATGATTATGTTTTCAAATTATATATGGATATAGAGGATAACAATATATCAAGAGCTGATTTGATATAATTCTATCTTCCTTGTAATTTAAAGAAATAAGTTGTATATTTGTTCTTTGATTTTGATTCTCTGGAAATTGGTAAGAAATTTGGTGCTTTTGTCCGGGACAGTATTTTGGGATCTTGTACGATGATTACGAAAATCTAAATATTAATTCTATTTTCCATTTTATTGGCTTATCTAATCGTGGGAATAATAAAGATGTTATTTCTAATAATTTTTCTATTTCAAAATGGATCACAAATCTGTATCAGAATCTCGTATGCGAAGTCTCCATGATTCTCTAAAAATTAAGATATATATGATTTTTATTTTTCTGAGTTTTAAATATGGGATAGTTGGATGTATATATTTATTTTCAATATTAGTTAGCATGAAAACCTCAAATTTTTCCCATTTGGCCACATGAATATGGGCCTTTACTTTCGGCTCATTTGAATACCTGGAAAGAGGATATATCCATGGGTTGCACCTCCCACAAGAATTAGTCTGGACCCTTTTATAGGTCTGAAGTATTAAAAAAAAAAAAACCTCAAATTTTAATGTATGATCTCCACGTGTATAACATATAATCTCCACGTGTTATCATATATTTTTTTAAAATATTTTATTTTATTAAAACCGATTTAAAATCGATTGCATCATATAAAGAGATTAACAATTGACATTACGAGTTTATGCATTGCATTCCTAAATTGGATCCTCTTGTTGTATAGTCAAGATGGGTTTTTTCATAACTATGAACTATATTACAACTAATTTGTTGATTACATCCTAAAGCAATAATATGTAACACAGTTACACTTGTACATCAAAATATCTTCGTAAACGAATTGCAGTCACATTTGAAGAATTAAATGATCATAACCAAACAACTTTTTCACAAATTTATTGAGGCCATGTGACCCATAAGATTGCTAATCCCTGTCTCACTTGCTTATGAGCCTGTAATAAAATGAACCCATTAGTCTTGTGTCCTCGATGGGCCTCTAATGTGTGAGTTGAATGAATCCATCTTATCCAAAATTATTTAACTTGAAAAGGTTAAAATAAATCAATATACATAACAAATTTTGGAAATTGCAGAACAAATTGATTTTATGTCTTTTAATGGCTGGTCTTCAATGTCAATCTTGTTATGACAGATGAATTACGAGTAAAAACTTATATGTCGAAATAAATACTATATTAAAAACGAACAAAGAGTAAATAATTATAGATGGAAAGTGAAGTAACAGTAATTGTGAATTCTCAACTTCCGGCTCACACTGCCCAAAAAATTCCTTCAAAGCTCTTACAACAGTATGAAAATTGACCCCAACACTTTAATTTTAAAATACATTACAAAAAGTAGACCTAGAAATTCGGGTAATCGGTTCGAATTCGGGTCATATCCGATGGTTTTCGGGTGTAGGGATTTTATACCCATTAAAGAACCGAAATATATTCGGTTCGGTGTCGGTTCGGTATTTTCGGGTTTGGATTGGTTCGGTTTTAAAATTAATTACCCGAAAAAATTTGGTATCGGTTCGGTTCCGGATATTTTTTACCCAAACTACAAAAAATACCAAAATATCCGAAAATGTCCAATATATTCGAAATTTATTTAATTTTTTTTAATAAAAATAAAACAATTCACATAAATTGGTTTTTTTTATTAAACTAACCGAAAAAATCTTAAAACTAACAGAAACAAAATTGTAAAATTCACCAATTTTATCCTACATATCCAACCTAAAACCAAAATGTTTACAAAATAATTTATGTGTCGGATATTTTGGGTATCCATTCGGTTTTCGGTTCGGTACTAGTTCGGTTTCGGGTGTTCAGTTCTAGAAATATATGATCCATCGGATATTTTAAAAAAATTGGTTCGGATTTGGTTTGGAAAATATCGGTTCGGTATTGGATCGGATGTTCGGATCCGGGTAAAAATTCCAGCCCTAACAAAAAGCCTCACTGTTGAAAATGTAAATAAAACCAAATAGTAAATTCCAAAATCTCCATGAAGGGTTGTTTTCTCCCCCTGGGGAAAAGAGTTCTTTTCCATTTTTCTTTTAAATAAATATTTTTTACTGTCAAAAGGAATATAAAATTAAAACATCGGTATGGAGAAAGAGACCGAAGAATATGATAAAAATCTCACACGAGTAGAGAAGACAACAATAAAAAAATTCCAAACCCAAACTTAAGGAATTATATTAGTTGTTCTCTCATGTTTTTTTTTTAAGTGTTTTATTTTGTGGCAAGAAGTGTTTGACACTTAGTTATTCAACAGCATTTTTGCATCAGTGAAAAAAATGTATGATTCCTTGCACAAACAGAAGATACCAAAATTTCACATCTATTGTTCCTCCAAGTCAACCAAAATCATAAGGCTTATTATGATCCAAATTTAAAACCTATCATTTCATTAAAACACACATGATTATGGTTTTACCTATCGTTTACATTGTTCCCTGACTATTGGTATGATAAAGTGAGCAGGGCATTTATAAATAAATGAATATGGTTGCAATTATTAATGATGTACAAGTGATTTCTAACACCACAAAAATATATTTTTTCCAGGCCACCATTGCACCAACTTACTTTAATGTTCTTTCTTAAAAAAAATACTTGAGAAAAAAGAAGAAAAAAGACACAAATCTATTGTGACCACTTTACCACTGTCTCTTTCTGCATATTTACCCAAAATACCCATTCTCTGCATGAGAATAACAGAACCAACCACATTGTAAACTTTATCCATTTTTAAGTGAAAGATTTACTTAAATTTTTTAACTAATTTTAAAACCAAACAAAGAAAGAAGCCAGAGCATGTAACCCCATTAAAGAAAAGTTTCTATTATTTCGAAAAGATAATTCAGTAATTTAATCACTGGTTCCTTTCTTTATGAGTTGGCCAATCATTTATTCATTTCCCCACTAAACCAGACTAAGGTCAAGAAACCGAAAAAGCCACGTGTCTGCCAAGTCAGACTCCTCAAACCCAACGAAATTAAAACACGTGTCGTTTTCGAATTAATGAGTCCACCCACCTTCCTCGGGCCCCACGTCCTTCTCAAATGGGACCCACTCTCTTCTTTTCCAGCCCGTTGATAAAGGCAGCTTTTAATATTACTCATCTGCCCTTCCCCTCTCTCTTTCACTGTGCTTCTTTATTGTTTCCTTCCCTTTTCTCTTCTTTCGCAAAATTCACTGTTCTTTAAAAGCTACCAAAAAACCTACTACAAGAAGAAGAAGCTCGTGTTTAATTCTCTCGTATTTTTTTCCGGTGGAAGTTTCGCCTGAGCTGAACCATTCTTCGTTACCGGAGTCAATTTTGAGTAGGTAAATAGTTCCTCATTGAGCTTTCTCTTTTCCCAGATCGATACTTTTCACTAGCTTGTGCTTCATCTAATAAATCTTATCAAGAAAGGCTAAAAAATTGTTGATTTTGCTCAACATTCTCTTGATAATTGAAAATTTCTATGAATTTTAGGTCAAATATAGCTACTTCGTACTCTCTCGTTTATCCTGATTTTTTTACTTGTTTTTGTTTCTATGATTTCCCCTTACATGTTTGTGGAAAATGTAGCCGTTGTGCTCAATCTCTAATTAGAAAACCGAACAAAAAAGGTTTTTAATTTTTATCCTTCTGTTCTTTCTAATTTCAGCTCAAGTCAAGAAATGGAGCTTGTCCGCAACTAAAATCTGTAAGAAGGAGAAGTGGGTTTTTGTTAAAGATGTATAAAGCTCTGATTTTTACAATCCTGTTGGTGTCGGTGTTGGGTTCTCTAGCTCCGGTGAGATCTCTAGACCCACCTTTAAACGACGACGTTTTGGGTCTCATTGTCTTCAAAGCCGACTTGCGAGATCCAGAGCAAAAGCTTGCATCTTGGAACGAAGATGACTATAGTCCTTGTAGCTGGAACGGAGTCAAATGCCATCCACGAACCAATCGAGTCACTGAGCTAACCCTAGATGGTTTCTCTCTCTCTGGTCGAATTGGTCGTGGGTTACTTCAGCTTCAGTTTCTTCATAAGCTCTCTTTGTCCAACAACAATCTCACAGGAATCATTAACCCTAATTTGCTTCTGAGCTTAGTTAACCTTAAAGTCGTTGACTTGAGTAGTAATGGCTTGTCTGGTTCGCTTCCTGATGGGTTTTTCCGGCAATGTGGGTCGTTAAGAGTGTTTTCTTTGGCTAAGAACAAGCTATCAGGGAAGATACCGGTTAGTATAAGCTCTTGTTCGTCTCTTGCTAGTTTGAATTTGTCTTTGAATCGGTTTTCAGGTTCTATGCCTTTAGGAATTTGGTCTATGAACACTCTTAGATCTCTTGATTTGTCAAGGAATGAGTTAGAGGGAGAGTTTCCAGAGAAGATTGATAGAATGAATAACTTGCGTGCGCTAGATTTGAGTAGAAACCGGTTATCGGGTCCTATACCTAGCGAAATCGGTAGCTGTATGTTGCTGAAGATGATTGATCTTAGTGAGAATTCTTTATCAGGGAGCTTACCAGAGACATTTCAGCAGCTCACTTTGTGTTATTATCTGAATTTGGGAATGAATGAGTTAGAAGGTGAAGTTCCAAAGTGGATTGGTGAAATGAGAAGTCTTGAGACTTTGGATCTTTCAATGAATAAGTTTTCAGGGCATGTTCCAGACTCTATAGGCAACCTTCTAGCACTGAAAGTTCTGAACTTTTCGGCGAATGGGCTTATTGGTAGCTTGCCTGACTCAACAGCCAACTGTATCAACCTCTTGGCCTTAGATTTTAGTGGGAATTCACTGATTGGAAAGCTTCCAAGTTGGATATTTCAAGACGGTTCTCGTGATGTTTCTGCGTTGAAGAACGATAATAACTCCACTGGAGGTATCAAGAAGATTCAGGTGTTGGATCTCTCAGGCAATTCTTTCTCTGGTGAGATTGGAGCTGGTCTTGGAGATCTTAGAGACTTGCAGCGTTTGAATCTGTCAAGAAACTCTCTTACTAGCTCTATCCCGAGTACCATCGGTGACCTGAAGCATTTGAGCGTCCTTGATTTGAGTCACAATCAGCTTAATGGGACGGTTCCTCGAGAAACCGGTGGAGCTGTTTCTTTGGAAGAGTTGAGACTCGAAAACAACGTTTTACAGGGAAATATACCATCTTCCATCAAGAATTGCAGCTCTCTTCGGTCTTTGTAAGTCTCCGTGTAAAGTTAAAGGTTTTGAGGTTTGTCCAATGAAGATTTTCTCTTAACTGTGTTCTGTTTCATGTTTATTTCTGCAGGATCCTGTCACATAACAGGTTGCAAGGCGTAATTCCACCAGAAATGGCAAAGCTTTCAAACCTTCAAGAAGTGGACTTATCGTTCAATGATCTGACCGGAACACTTCCTAAACAGTTGGCTAATCTCGGTTTTCTTCAGACCTTCAACATATCGCATAACCATCTCGCTGGGGAACTACCTGCAGGTGGAATCTTCAACGGTATATCTCCAAAATCAGTATCTGGAAACCCGGGAATTTGCGGTGCTGTTGTCAACAGGTCATGTCCTGCAGTTTCTCCTAAACCGATTGTCTTGAATCCTAATGCAACTTTCGATTCGTCGGGTGAAGTACTGCCTCCTGGTCCTGGTCACAAAAGGATACTTCTTAGTATCTCTTCCTTAATAGCCATTAGTGCTGCTGCAGCCATTGTGGTTGGTGTAATAGCCATCACAGTCCTTAATTTAAGAGTCCGCGCCTCAACGGTTTCAAGATCAGCTGTACCACTCACTTTCTCGGGCGGTGATGACTTTAGCCGTTCTCCCACTACTGATAGTAACTCAGGGAAGCTTGTGATGTTCTCTGGTGAACCCGATTTCAGCACTGGGACGCATGCTCTACTTAACAAAGACTGTGAGCTTGGTCGAGGTGGGTTTGGAGCAGTGTACAGAACGGTTATCAGAGATGGTTATCCTGTAGCTATCAAGAAACTCACTGTCTCGAGCCTTGTCAAATCTCAGGAAGAATTCGAGAGAGAGGTTAAGAAACTCGGGAAACTCAGGCACACGAATCTGGTTAAACTCGAAGGCTATTACTGGACAACTTCTCTTCAGCTTCTTATCTACGAGTTCCTCTCTGGTGGGAGTTTATACAAACTCTTACACGAAGCGCCGGGAGGTAGTAATTCACTTTCTTGGAATGATCGGTTCAATGTTATCCTCGGTACAGCGAAATGTTTAGCCTACTTGCACCAGTCAAATATCATTCACTACAATATTAAATCGAGCAACGTGTTGTTAGACAGTAATGGTGAGGCTAAAGTGGGAGATTACGGATTAGCGAGGTTGTTACCGATGTTAGACAGGTATGTCCTCAGCAGCAAGATACAGAGTGCTTTGGGATACATGGCTCCGGAATTTGCTTGTAGAACGGTTAAGATAACCGAGAAATGCGATGTTTATGGATTCGGAGTATTGGTTCTTGAAGTTGCTACAGGTAAGAAGCCTGTTGAGTATATGGAAGATGATGTTGTGGTTCTGTGTGATATGGTGAGAGAAGCACTTGAAGATGGAAGAGCAGAGGAATGTATCGATCCGAGGCTACAAGGGAAGTTTCCGGTAGAAGAAGCCGTTGCGGTGATTAAATTAGGGCTTATTTGTACTTCTCAAGTTCCATCAAGTAGACCACATATGGGAGAAGCTGTTAACATATTGAGGATGATCAGATGTCCCTCAGGGAGTTCAGATGAATTGGGTTCAAGTTGATGAACAAGAGTAAAAAACTAACATGTTTTTTAAGTTCCGGCGAAGAGGAATCCGGTTTGTTTGTTCATTTTGGGGATTTGTAAGAGAGATCCTTGTTTTATGTTTTGTTTGTTATTTTTGATCATCTGTTATGTTTCTGTTAGTTTCATTTCAATGTTTGTAGCTTCTTATGTTTATTGTTCGTAAAACAATTTAGGATTTCTTATCGGATTTTTCTTCACCGGATTCCATAATTTGGAACTCTTTTGATGGAATCTTTAGTTATTAAGAGTGAAACTTGTAGTCTTCATTTCCAGGTTTGAACATTCTTTTAGCAGTCAGAAACAAGTAAGAGTTTTCTTGTGAAACAAACAAAGTTTTAGGGCTAAGAGGTAGCTAGGGCTAATTAGTGGCTTGGTGACTTACACAACTAAAAGAACTTAAGAAGCTTCATTTGTTGGAACCATGTGCATGGAACTCTGCGAAAACACATCATTTAATGAGTCTGCTATCTTTATTGGATTATGGAAATCGAGGAAACGTATCAAGAAATGGTATAGTAGTAGTAGTACTAAAATACATTATTCAATTGGCTTTTTGTGTGACTATAGATTTACATTTTAACAGGAGAACCCTAGTTTCAATGGCCAAGAAAAAGAGAAATTGAGCGTGCCATGTCTGAAACAGACCACGTTTTTCTTTCTTGGAGTTGGGAAAGAAAAAATTCAATAAATGAATAGAGAACGATGTGCTTTACGTTGTCCCAAGCAAAACCGAGCCTCGGTAAATTGCAATTTTCTTGTTTTTTTGGTTTGTCCCTAAGTGAAAATGTTCAACTATAGCATTAAATTAAGATGGTATGTAATGTAACGTATTGAGTCTTTTGACTTTTTTCAGCCGGTGAAACATAAAACAAAAGTTTAGATAGGAAACAATAAACATTAGAGGTTTTTATATAACTTTTAAGTGTGTTTTTTGTCATCTAGTTTAAAATTAACATTCTACTGTTGGAACTCGTTTTTGACGAAATGGTTTTAGGGCATTTTCCAGTGAGTTTTTCTGATGGAGACGTCTATCGGAATATGTAGTGTATCTACATATCAAAATCGGATTTAGTTTGAATGAGAAATGGAGATCTAAAGTGGGTGACATAAAAAGCTATGAAGGTTCAAAATATGGCTAAGTATAAAAACTAGCAAATGTCTCACATTAGAAGTTAGGATTAAATTCCTTAAATATATAAAATGGAGAACCAATATAATTTGGTGTATTGAAGAAAAGAGATACCGGACCGAACTTTGGTTTTGGGCTTCGGGAATTGGCAAATAGACCAATGGATAAAAATATTAGTTTTAGACTAAATTCTTTTTCAATTATAGAATTAATTAAAATCTATAATATTCTCCTTTAATTGGTTTTGTTTCTAACGGTAAACACATTCAATTGTGTTGAATGATAATAGTCAAAATCAGAATTCATTCATGTCATTAAAAGTGATGATGAACTATAATATCTCCATTAAGGCCATACGTTATACGTTGGGCATGAGCTATAAGAGCATCTTATCCTCATCTCATTTGAAAGGACATCGAACATAAGATCATCATCATGATCACGTTTGATCACACAAAGAAATCCCTCATATGTTTATTTTTATTTTTATTTGTGTCTGAGAGTACACATAGAATTTTGGTTCGTTAGCTTCTATTTTCGAGTGTTGCGAAATAGTCGATCGTGTGGTTGTATCCTGAGATTCTTAATTGTATCGAAAACCGTCACACTACAGTCAATTAAAGAATTAAGGAAATAGTGTCTCGCCTCCATACAAACCGTTCGTCGTTCATCATATTTTTTGGTATCGATTTAAGAAATTTTGTATCTTGTTTAATCATTAATTTAAACAATATTCAGTTTTGCCATATCGTAGAAATTGTGCTCCTACACCAACAAAAGTTTGTCAATACAACATGAAATCCTTTAACCGCCCCAGGCCAGGATCATTTGACAAAGATAAAACAAAGCCTTGGAATTCCAACAACTGGTTGCTAATACGATCCAACTGGTTGCATCTCAAACAGATGATGAACTTTCCTAACTATCAAAGAAATGTTGTAGTCAAGAGGGTTGCCTAATGGCCACTTAAGATTGACAACGCTTATTCTTTCTCACACTTTGAGCCATGAGATCCGCCCGTGGCCCTTACTTCATCCATTAATTTTTACTGAGCAAAAACCACTCACTTGAACCACATTTCGCCTCCTTTAATCAGGAAAACGATCATGCACGCGGTTTCACTCCTGCAAGTTTTTTTTTTTTTTTTTTGCTAAAAATGTTAATATCATTAAAAATGAACGTTTTATGTATTACACATTGTTAACTAAAATAAAGCGTAAAACCTTAGATTTTGGTCCGATGGCAAAAAATGATACTAAAAGTTATGGAATCAATCAACAATTGGTATCTTCTCTAAGCGGATAGAACAACCCACGTCGAGTAGATAGCGATAAAATATGAAACTCGATGGATACAACTTCAAAGTCTTCCACGATTCACTCCTACAAGTTCCTCCGATTCAACACCAAAAATGATTTTGTTTGTTATGTTTTTCTTCTTATTCTCCGTAGTCCAAAACTATAGTTTGTAATATGGTAGTGTGCATGTGTGATTTAGAGATGTAAATTGTATACGAATAGAAAAATCAAAACAACTTCTTGTTCACCATTCACCACCATTCATTAGAAAGGTAGAATATTAGCCCAAACGAAAGAAGGCCTTACACGGTCTATAAATATGGGTCACGGTAGTAATAGTGATCCTAATGTGTAGCAAATGCAACAATCCATAACACCTTCAATTTTCGAACCTGAGCTTTGAGATTTCTCGAGAATCATTTACATTAGTAACAAACTAACTATATTTTTTGTTTGATTGGATGTTTGAATGCCTTATTCTCGGTTACTTTCTTAAGTGAACCATTTATGTTTGATTGGATGTTTGAATGACAACACTTTATTGTCATGGGAAATGATTATTTATTTCCCTTAACATGTGTAAAACATATAAAAATAAGATCTTGCAATAGGCTAAGTTCTCATTTCAGTAAAACACATAAATTCTCCATACATTAACCTTTCAAATTTGCTTCTACACAAATGGATCCAACGAAATTACAGCAATTGAAGGAAGATTTTTTAACAGAAGCAAAGGCGTTCATTGAGAAAATGGATAAAAATCGCCAAATCGAAGATGAAGAATTCAAGTTCCTTTGGGAAAGATTTCTAAAGCTACATGACCTAAAGTTCTCTTCCAACAGAATTTGTGAAGAGGAGGAGAGCAAAATCGATAAAGAATTCAAATGAAACGAAGTCAGGCTCAAATCACACTACCTAAAACAGTCAATAAGAGCTAATACAACCAGACTAGACGTGAAGAATCTTATGGAAAAAGTAAAGATCATTGAAGATGCAATGAAGATGATGAAGGATCAGAACCAAGAAGCTAATTAAGGAATAGTTTTTTATTATCATTTTAATATTGTTATAAAAAATTGAATCGATTAATAATATTGATATTTTCAAATTAGCAAACGATCTTAATGATAATTTATCTCTCATCGTAATTGATTTCCTCTTTCAAACACTTTTGTATATAATGTTTCCTACAACGTTTAAGATTCATACATTGTAATTTACAGGTTAATAATTACGTAATTTATTTATAACCATAAATAGTTTGAAAAACATATTTTTCGCAACTGAGGGATATTTTATTATATGTTCTAATGCAACTAATGCATACAAAATCATAAAGATAAATATCGATTATATTCGTTTTGGTCAGATAAATATTTATTATATTCGTTTTCCATTTAGGTTACTAAAATGTTTTTACATTCTATTAGTTATAATTGGCCAACTAAAATGGATTTAAAAACAAGTATATAGATTAATATTCAATATTTATCAAACCCAAACATATTGTGTTTCCTTTTCATGACTTTTTATATTCCCAATTTTGATTATATATTTCTCATGCATTAGTCTCGGTCAGACGGTCACCGTCTGAGTATTTTACTTTACCAAATCATCGAAATTTTTTTATTATTCCCACAAAATATCTTATCCTTGAATAAATGGATTCCAGTGTTGCTATTGAATCTTGCAATTCAAATCCTTTGCAAATCCGTTCAAAAGCTTCCAAAAAATGTGGATCGGTTCGTAAAATAACAATCGACCGTTCTGTTCACAGTTCTTCTGTCTTTCAACCAAAAGGTTTAACAATTCCTCTGATTTTGCATGCTGATCGTCAAGATGATCCACTAAATAAATCAGAAGTTTTCGTCACTAAGGTAAGTTTTCGTAAACTTAGAGTAGGTGTTTAATCATAGTTCAGGAATTAATTTTGTTTGGTATCTTTTTAGATCGTTGAAAAATATCATCGTGCCTTGGCCTCTCATAAGAGGATAATCAAGGAAAAAAAAGACTAGAAATCAAGCAGAGGAAATTGGAGAAGAAAATACGATGTTTGGAATCTAAACCTGAGGATTGGAGTCATTTGGGTTTTGAACAAATTGCTCCTGTTCCAGGATTAATCCCTTCTGTTTTTAATAACAACTTTGAAGGTTCCTCTCAATCATCGATGAATGAAAGTGATTTTCTCAATCGTCTTGCCCAACAATACCCTCATACAGTCTTGAAGTTTATTAATCTGCATAAAGCTTTGAATTGTAGTGAGGTAATAATTTGTTTAATTTTCTTTTTTTTTGTATTATATAATAGCTTGTAATATAATACTATAATTCCTTTTTTACAGGGCAAAGATTCAAGTTCTGAAGAAATTTCGGATTGATTGTTGAAGTTTATATTTGTAGTTGCTTGAATACTTTTCTAATTTCCGGATATTATTGTAAAAACATTTTACTTCTCTTTATCGATCATTACCTTAATACCATTTTACTTTTATTTATTGGTCATTAGTACCACCAACGCAATTGAATTATTGAAAGTGGTTGATCAAACTTCTGACCAAACTCCACAATTGACTAATTACATAATACGTTCCCCTACAACACCTTTGAGTTTTTCATCTAGAACACCTTCGAGTTTCGTTCCTCAAATCATTTATATGTTTTGAACTGTATGTACTTTCGAAATAAAAATACTATGTTCCCGTGCTTTCGTGGACCGGTTACTACATTTTTCGAAATACAATTATTATAAACGAGTCCTATACTTTCCAAATTTGTTCCACTAACTCTGTGGACCGATTACTACATTGCGAAATACAATTACTACAATCTAACCTCCGTTCCCTACTTTTTCAAACTAAATCATACATGTTCCGTATACCGCTAATATGTTTCCCTGCGTCCGTTAACCATTTCCTACATTTTGCTCATTCACTGAATGCATACCGAGTCTATTTTCCGAATACAACACCATAAACCAATTAATTATTTAACAACCCCGAACGGGTCATCCCTAGTTCATTAGAAAGGTAGAATATTAGCCCAAACGAAAGAAGGCCTTACACGGTCTATAAATTTGAGTCACGGTAGTAATAGTGATCCTAATGTGTAGCAAATGCAACAATCCATAACACCTTCAATTTTCGAACCTGAGCTTTGAGATTTCTCGAGAATCATTTACATTAGTAACAAACTAACTATGTTCTTTGAGTAAACCAATCACCATAACCAAATTTCATTTACACTTTAAAATCATCACTATAAGTTTCTAAAATATTGAACTGATTATGTATACTTAACAAAGGTATTTGATCATCCAATAAGGGTTTCATAATTCAAACCCTAAAGAGAATTAGGCAAATTACAGAATTTTCACTGTTCATTGACCAGTCTGCACCAACCATGAGTTATTCAACTGTGAGACAGCCGTCTCTCTAAAATTCTTCACCTTCACCAAACAGAAATGTGTACAAACCGTCCCCATACCCGATCCGACCCGGGTTGTTTTCAACAAATAACAAACCGGTCCAGTATCCGTTCCTCTTCCCTGCGCAACAATCCCCCACGCGCTTGTACCTTCTCCACACGCGCCGCCGCTTAATCCATCGTAATCATCATCTCCTTCCGAATCCAAATCTCGATCCGCCACCGCTACTTCATCGTCGGCGAGTTTCTCGACGAATATAACTCCCTCCGGTGTTCTCTCTTCTCCTCTTCCCCATTTTCCTTCCATCGCCGGCCAATCTTCCGCCTCCGGATTCGTCGCCGTCGTAATCAAACCTCCGTTCGCTTCCGCGTATAAGTGCACCAATAACGGTGATTCTCTCAGATTCTTCACGATCTCAACAACAGAATCTCTTAACCACTCGTCGAGTTTCTCCCTCGACACGACGGCTCCGCCGCGTTTCCTTTCACCGATATTCGTCTTTTCAAGCTTCGCCGCCTGAGAAGACGATCCCAAATTCCCAATCGACATCGAAACTTTCCCGCTCTCGCACCAATTCCGTCGATTAATCACCGGAACAACACAAGACGATCGATTAATCACCGTACGCCGATCGGAACGAACCGCACACGCGTTTCCTCCTCCGCCGCAACAAATCCTCGCCGTCGACGCCATAAACAATGCAGAGAGCGATTGAATCGGAGAAGAGATGAATCCGACGATGCGATTGGTTTGGGGATTGCTTCACGATTTCGATTTCTTGATTCTTTATAAGAAAACGAATCACCAATGGTCGCTTTTCTCTATACGTTATACTGACTCAGCCACACACAATTCAATGCAAATGATGGATTTTATTTATATATATCTGAATTTTTTTTTTTTCCAAAAACATGAAATTGTAAGTTGATTGGTTGAACGGATGAGATTCAACGATCACAGAAATCGCGTTTACCTTATTCTTCACGCTTCCTCGAAAGTCTGAGGTGGCTTAAGTAGGTGATAATTTTTCTGGTATTTGACCTAAAGAGATCTGATAGTGATCGTTCGATTTTGATTTAACGGTTGTGATTAGAAGATTGAGATAATGGGCAAGGAGAACGTGGTGACGCGGTTTAGCTGTGTGCATGGCTTAAGCCGGCACGCGCTAGTATGGGATTTAAGTTGTTGCGAACACGTGTCATCCAAGTTGATATTAATCTAGACCATTCGATTGTCCACGTCAGATTCCACCGTGTACTTTTGTTCCAAATTTAAATTGGGCCTCTATGATTTCTGGGCTTTGCTTGATTAAGATTTTTTTTTTCAACTGATCTTGAAATCATTAATTACTCAAAAGAGTAGATGTTGTATACAATATGAAGAGTTATTATAAATATAATAAAAAAAAAAATATTAAAGGCCGATATGCACAAGATTATTTGGCTATGACATTTGAACGACGTCCGATATGAACTATATGAACACAGCAAACGAGTAATCCAATAATGTATATCATTTATTAGATTATCTATAGCTATGTTCTTTGTTTCGACCATGAATGAGATCGATAAGGTGTTGGGATTCCCCTTCAAAGATGATTTGTCAAAATCCTCTAAACTAGGGAATTCCACCACAACCGAAATATACAAACCATGCTTTCAATTGACGATTTTAAACTATCACATCGGAGGCAATATCGTCGCCGGAGAAAAACACTCTGCCATGAGAGAAGAAATAGTTACAATGAACCAAGTCAACTTGAACGAGAACCCAGATAATAAAACGAGACTATATATTGTTATTCCTTCGAAAATCAGACTTACCACTTAATCTATGATGTTTATATGCCCAACCATATATCGTGGTTGCCTGATTCGAAGATTTTAGTGACGAAGGAGGGAATTGAAATAATCCACAAAAACACAAATGTCTTTAGAGTAACCGATACCAACAAGGTCTTCACCAACCTTTGCATTACAAACATCAGATCCCTCCTCGACGGCTAAATCCTGAAGTAATCGTCGCCTCCAATGAGAAGAAAGGATAACCACCTTCTCCATTACCCGAGACACGAACTGTCGCCTCGTTCTCGTATCACCCAAATACTTCTTATCAACAAAACAATACTTAGCAACAACACAATTAACTCTACAGAATGAAAGAAGGAGTACGGCCGACGCAGGAGCCGACGTCAGCCGAAGAAATTGACGAAAAGTTGCAGACCGGAAGATGGTAACCCTACAAGAAACGAGATGCTTGATTGAGATTTAAGCGTACTCATATAATACATTTTGTTTTTGTTTTCCATTTTTAGAAGATTTTTCGTGGATTTCAAGTATATTATTGTGTTAACCGGGAAAATAAATCCTTAGCTTCACTCAGATTGTAATCTTTGAAGTCTATGAAAATTCAGATTGTTCTTTGCATTTACAACGTCTATAGTAGCCCATTACAACTGAAATTGCAGTGAGAAAATTCAAATACTAGTTATGTAACTCATATGATGAATCCCAACCATTAGACCATAATAAATTTGGTTACAGCAAACAAATTTTAGTAATTTTGAATTTTGAGGAACATTTATTTAAAGTATGAATTAATTTTTATAATTTAAGCTTCTGAAGCTCTACATTTATGTTTTACAGTTTAGAATTAATCGTCGTGTACATGTGCTCTACAGTTAGTTAGTTAGTTACATTCAAATTATACATTATTGTAATAACATCTAAACTTATGTTTGGAAATATTTTCAAGATTTATAATGGGGAGATTTTGATAGGGATGAACAATAAAAGAGATGTCGTTAAACACATCAATATCATAATCTGAATAGTACTTGGATGCGTTGAACTTTCGCATGTAAGATTGGATCATTTGACTGAGCGTTGGATTTTTTTATATATACACGTTTCTCATGCCATAAAACACACAACGACAAAAGCACACACATCAAAAACGTTCGTAACGTAAGGTTGCGACACAAATCAAGCAACTATGCAAAACACTTCAAGCCATAAAAGCCTTAGAGCTAGACAAGTGGATCAGTCAAGGTGACGTGGCTTGATACATCTGTTGTATAAATCCACTCCTCGCTTCATTTCTGATGTGTATATAACTAACTATATATAAAACCATGAGCATCGTTGTTTCTATCATCTTTCTAGTTACTATTTTCGCGGTGAGTCTTGACACCGGAGGAGGAAAAACCATAACCATGGACCCGTGTCTCGAGTCGATGAAGACCGCTTCGTTGCCTGATCTCCCTTACGCTTATGATGCGTTGGAGCCAGCGATTAGCGAGGAGATCATGCGGTTGCATCACCAAAAACACCACCAGACTTACGTCACTCAGTACAACAAAGCCCTAGGCAAACTCCGATCCGCCTTGGCCGACGGTGATCACTCCTCCGTCGTCAAACTCCAAAGCCTCATCAAGTTCAACGGCGGAGGTAATAAAAACCTAGCTTTAAACTCCACCGGTTGTTGCTAGCTTGTTGATCTTGAGGAGTTTTTTTTATTGCTATTTTTGTTACCTTGTAGGTCACGTTAATCATGCAATCTTTTGGAAAAACCTAGCACCTGTTCATGTATGAATATGTTACTTCCTCGTCACTACATGTATTCTATTTGTGATTATTATTTTTTTGTCTTTTTTTCTAACGGGTAAAATTAAATTGATAGGAAGGAGGTGGCAAGCCACCGCACGATCCTTTGTCTTCGGCCATCGATTCTCATTTTGGATCCCTAGAAGGATTGATCCAGAAGATGAACGCCGAAGGCGCAGCCGTGCAAGGATCTGGTTGGGTGGTAAGTTTCATGCATGTTGAATCTCATTATAATAAAATCTTTAGTTCATTCATTGTTAATTGATTTAGATACAACCATCTATTCATTTATCATGGTTACACATAATTCACAGTGTTTAATAATGTTTCCTCTGTGTTAGTGGTTTGGCCTAGACAAAGAGCTAAAGAGACTTGTCGTTGAGACCACAGCCAATCAGGTAGTTCATTCGTTGTAATAGTTAGTAATTGGTAACATCAGCTACTATCTCAAGAATTTTGAAAGAAATAAAATAGAAAAAATTTGATAAAGAGAGAAAATATATATAATGTAGGATCCATTGGTGACTAAAGGATCACACTTGGTTCCCCTAATCGGGATTGACGTATGGGAGCACGCATACTATCCACAAGTACTTAATCTCCTTTCTAATTAATCCACATTGATATACAACATATTGACTAATCATCTGATTAGTATCAACTTTGATCAATTGGTGCAGTACAAGAATGCAAGAGCGGAGTACTTGAAGAACATATGGAGTGTGATAAACTGGAAATATGCATCGGACATATACGAGAGGAACAATCGAGATCAAACTGAGATATAGGGAACATAATATACATGTTTTATATATGTGCATAGAGTTGTTAGTTTTTATTTCATCTATAATAGAACCTGTTTCAAGGTTTGAGTAATAAAAATGCAAGTATTCTGAAGATACAATAATTAGTTTAAAATGCTATATATGTACCTTCGAAAAAAGTTAATAATATTGTGATTTCGAATGTTTAGGCAAACTGAACTTAAAATATAAAATGCACCTTGGAAGAATTTGAAAGTATTTTGTTAATTTTTAACCAAAGTTTTAAACCTTTTCGGCAATCCCTTTTTCATAATTTTTGGTTGGGTCTATTTTCATAATTTTCCCTTCTCTTTTTAGCTAATCCTCTTCCTATTAAATGCAAAGTTATTTTAGTTATAAATGATTAGGTGTTTTAATTTTATTGGTCTATGCTTAAATAAATGATGACTTGGAATGATGACATGATTTAAACTAATGGGGTTTTTAATTAAATTATTGTTATTGTTTAACTAAATGACACTACAAGAAAACAGCCACTTTTCCGACGGACTTCCGATTTACATCAATCCGTCGGTATTCCGTCACTTTGTACCGACAGATTACCGACGGAACTAAGTCGTCGTAATTTGTTACGTAATTCCGACGGATTTCCAACGGATTCCGATGTCGGCAAAGTTTGATTGGTCACTTTGTACCGACGGAATACCGACGGTGTACCGACGGAGTATGGTATTATATATTGGTGGAAACTTCTGCATTTGATCAGCAGAGTAAAAATCGTTTTCATAAAAGAAGCAACATGTTTTTTCAGGATGTCCGAAGATCGTAGCGACCATCCTTGGATTTCTGCAGTTGAACACCTACGTGACACATGTACAATATTACGTTTCTTCAATACCATGAAACGAATGCAGTCTTATTTTGTTAGGGCATTTTTATAAAAATGTTTATACTTTTCCAGCGAGGTTAATGCAGACAACCAGGGATTGGGTATTGTCCGTAGAATTGGACGTTATTCTTAACTGTTTAAATCATTTGGACATTGTTCGGAAGGTGAGATTGAGTTTTTTGTAAAAGAGGTTTTAGATGAAAGTTATATGTATAATCGGTGCTTTTAAATTAAGTAGGTAATTGTAATTATTGGTGAGTACGATTGTACTGATGAGGAAGACGCTATGGTTGTCTTAAAGGTAATTGATAATTATAAATGAAAATATGATTATGTTGATATATTTTGTTACGTCAAACGTTAAATTAATATGTATTGATTTAGGATCCATGTGGGAGAATTGGCGGATATATTAAAAAAGAAACGTGTGTAGACGCTTCTTTTGGCCTTGATATACGAGTTGGATCAGTCGTTGTATTGAGTAATGTAAGTTTGAAATATGTTTATTTAAGTAAATGAAGTATAGATTACCTTATATTTGCCTATTTTTTAAGGTTCAAATTCAAGTCGGAACTGAGTACACGTACCTCAACATCAAGCTTGAAAACATAGATGGTATTTGGACGAAAGAAAATTGTATTCTTTCAAATAACAGCGATGAAGATACTTCTAATATTAACGGAGACTCGTATGTCGAGGATACTTACTCTGACGAGAGTTATACTGCGTACGATACTCTAAAGGATACACAATCGGGAAGTGGGACAAGCAAGTAGTAGTTTTTGAATCTTTCTGATGAAAAAATAATTAATATAAACAGTCTTTTTATTCTGTAATATGATACTGTTTCTTTTCTGCACCACGTTGTGCGATATGGTTGGTTAATATATAATTTTTAAACCGGAAGAAAATAAAATATATAATTAAAACAATCCGTCGGAAATCCGTCACAAATGACCGACGGATTTCCGACTGATTTTTTTATTTATATATTTTTCCGCGTAAATAATATATATAAATACCACATTCCGTCAGAAATCCGTCGGATTCCGATGTCGGCAAAGTTTGAGTGGTTACCATATCGTTAGCGGTGGCCGATGGGATTGATGGGGTGTTATGTCGGAGGTTTTGATGGTTTTCCGACGGATATCCGTCGGAATCCGTTCTATATAAGGTTCGTCATTTCTTCATTTCACCGTAACACAATTCACAATATCAAAAAAATACAATTCACATTATCTAAAAATTTATAAGTGATGAGTTCATATTTCCGTTCTTGGATGGACGAGCCAATGGATATGGGCTCAAACTTATTAACGTTCGCATACACTGCAGGTATTTGCGAGTTCATGAATTTACCCAAAAATCAAGATGCAACCAAAAAAGGTCAGGATATCAAATGTCCATGTTCTAATTGCTGTAATAGAATTAGTGTTGCGGTTCATACTGTTTGGAATCACTTATATAGATATGGATTTAGGCCGGGATATAAGGTTTGATTTTTACATGGAGAAAGCAATTATGAATATGGTAGTAGTAGTAGTAATGCACCTTATTTTCTGGATAGCGTAGGAGAACGTACTACGGAAGTAGATGTTGGGGTAAGTACGGTCGCGATGGTTAACGATGCGTTCATAGAGAATTTGCAGTCGGGTAGTTTTGAGGGTGATAGGGCTGAAGAACCTAATTTAAAATCTCGAAGGTTTTTTGATATGTTAGATGCATCAAAGCAACCACTATACAACGGTTGTAGGGAAGGTTATTCACCGTTATCTTCTGCTAGTAGGATGATGAACATGAAGACTGATTACAATTTGTCCGAAGAATGTGTTGATGCATTCGCCGAGTTTGTGAAAGATGTTTTGCCAGAGGATAATCTTTGTCCAACATCATACTATGAGGTCCAGAAACTTGTTGCCGGTCTTGGTTTGCCCTACCAGATAATAGATGTGTGCATCGACAACTGTATGCTATACTGGAGAGAAGATGAGAACATAAACAAATGTAAATTTTGCCGTAAACCACGGTTCCAGGACACAAGTGGCAGAGTGAAGATTCCATTCAAACAGATGTGGTATCTACCTTTATCAGAGAGGTTGAAGAGGCTGTATCAATCAGAACGCACAACTAAGGCTATGAGATGGCATGCATAGCATAGCCAAGATGGAGATATTACGCATCCTTTTGACGCGGAACATGGAAACACTTCCAATCCGTATATCCGGATTTTGCATATGAACCACGGAATGTATACCTCGGGTTATCTACTGATGGTTTCAACCCATTTGGAAAGCATGGAAGAAAAAATTCACTGTGGCCGGTAATTGTAACACCTTACAATTTGCCTCCATCTATGTGCATGCGTCGAGAGTTTTTGTTTCTCTCAAATCTTGTTCCCGGCCCAGATAATCCAAGAAGGTCACTAGATATATTCCTCCAACCATTGGTCTATAAGTGACAGATGTTGTGGGAGCATGGTGTTGAGGCATTTGATGTTTCAGTGCAGCAAAATTTTAAAATGCGTGCGGTTCTTATGTGGACCATAAGCGATTTTCCAGCATACGGTTGTTATCTGGTTGGACAACGCATAGAAGATTGGCATGTCCTTATTGCCAAGACAATACTTCAGCATTCCAATTGCAGCACGGAAGGAAGACTTCATGGTTTGATTGCCATAGGTGTTTTTCACTGGCAAATCATCCATATCGTCGGTCTAGAAGACATTTCAGGAAGAATTTACAAGTGTTACATGGTCCACCTCCTGAGATAGATGGTCACAGCATATTGGAACAGTTACGAGATTTTGGTGCAGAGCGAACTCCTGAATGTGGGGGTAATGGCCATCACCCCGTCGACGGTTGTGGAGAATATCACAATTGGCACAAGAATAATATTTTTTGGGATTTGCCTTACTGGAAAGACTATCTACTACGGCATAATCTAGATGTCATGCATGTTGAAAATAATTTCTTTGACAACATCATGAACACCATCTTAAACGTTCCAGTGAAGACGAAAGACAAATGGAAGTCTAGATTAGACTTGCCATTGATTTGTTCTAGGGAAACTCTTCATGTTTTGCGTAACGATAGATTGCCGATGCCTGCGTACCGGTTAGACGCTAGCCAGAAGGAAGTATTTTTTGAATGGATTAAAAAATATGTTAAATTTCCTGACGGCTACGCATCTAACCTACGTAATTGCGTGGATTCGACAGAAGGAAAGTTTATTGGAATGAAAATTCATGATTGTCATGTTGTGATGCAGCGTCTTCTTCCATTTACATTTGCTTATCTTCTTCCAAAAGACATCCATCAAGCAATTGGAGGTATATTACGTACTCCCATGAGTTTCTTACTAATATAATGTTACTATATATGTATTAACTTTTTTACTTTTCTTTTGTAGGAGTTGGGGCTTTCTTCCGAGATTTATGTTCACGGACACTAACAGTGGACGAGATCCGTAATTTAGAGTCGAACATCCCGGTACTCCTTTGTAATATGGAGAAGATATTTCCACCGTCTTTTTTTGATGTTATGGAACATCTTCCTATTCACCTCCCACGAGAAGCAACATTAGGAGGCCCTGTTCAATACCGATGGATGTATCCGTTCGAGCGGTACATGTTTCACTTGAAGAAAAAGGTTAAAAATTTGAGCAAGGTGGAGGGATCTATTGTTGCCCAGAGCCTAAATGACGAAGTATCACACTTTGCCGAATATTACTTTCCATCGGAAGTTCGGACTAAGGCTAGACGTCCGACGCGACATGATGATAGAGGTGAGAAAGCAATGTATGCCGTGGTTGTACCCGAGTTGTTTTCCCAAATTGGTCGAGTAAGTGGAAAAGGAAAGAAACGCAGATTATCAGCACAAGAGGTCACACATTTGCATATGTATATCCTTATAAATTGTGACAAAATTATGGAGTACGAAAGGTATCTCAGTTTTTATACAAAATTTTTGGAATTATTTGTCTTAATCTAATTAAGATTTTTATGTTACAGCATTTGCATGTCCCTAGTCCAAACTTACCATCCTGATAAGACAGAATCAGAACTTGATGTCTTAAAAGATGAAGAATTTTCGGCGTGGTTGAAATGTTATGTAAGATTACTACGACGTTCCTTACTCTTACATTTCCAGAGTTTAACGTTTTATATCTTAATGATTTCTTACTTGTATCTTTCATTAGGTTTCCGAACGTTTAAGAAGTGGTCAACCTCCCCCGACATGGTTAGTGGAGATTGCTACTGGTTTGCGCACCACCGCGACTTCATATCCCAGGTTTTGCACTCGGGAATATTTGTTTAGGATCCGTGAGGAAGGACGACCGAGGTCAACTTCAGACTATGCCATTTCCTCGCATTCAGGTGATACCGTCTACTATGGCATTTTAAACGAAATCTTAGAAATCAAGTATCCAAGAATGTTGGACTTGAGGTGCATTGTGTTTATGTGCGATTGGTATGACCCATCCAATGGACATGGGGTTCGAATAGACCCCCTTGGTGTGATTTCGATAAATTCAAGACGGAAACTACAAAAATATGATCCATTTATCCTTGCGTCACAAGCAGACCAGGTATTAAGTCCATAATAGGTTTTCCACCATGCTCATACGATATGTTTTGTTATTCATTTATATTAACAAAACCAAATTTTTAATAATAAGTTTGCTACATTCCATATCCTCAAGTTTCCTATCGTCCAGATCCTTGTATCATAGTAACTCCAATTAACCCGAGAGGAAGATTATATGGAGTTCCAGAACATGATGCTCTCCAAGCATTGAGAAGTATTCAAATGACACCTTTGGAGGAGATGGATAACATTGACCTTGTTGTTGATGTCACACATATCGGCAATGATTTAGTTCATTCGGACGAAGAGGAATCACGGGACGAATTTGATGACGATTCAGACTCCATCCCTAGTGAAGGTTCCTCGGGAGATTCAGATTAATATTTTGTTATGAATAAATATTTGCGGATGTGAAATATTTATGTTTTAAATGTGTACTAAGTTTTGGGAAAATTTGTTAACATAATTGTATACGACAATCATTACAAACATATGAAATTTAAAATAAACAGAAAACATGACGGCGGAAATCCATCGGAAATTACAACGGATTTCATTACAAATATAAGCAAAATAAAATAAAAAATTAACACAATCCGTCGGAAATCCGTCGAAAATTAGTGACGAATTTCCGACGGATTTTAATTTATTATTTAATTTTATCCGCGTGAATATTATATAAAAATATCACAATCTGTCGGAAATCCGTCACTAATTTCCGACGGAACCCTAAATTTGGCAGCCAAATCGCTTCTATCTCATCGAAAAGGCGGGAGTATCCGACGGAATTTTAAAGTCCGTCGGAATTCTCGATTATAACAAGACTCTTCCTTCTCCCCACGACAGATCGCAAAACGGAGAGGAAGATCGGAAATCACCGCAAATCGTCGGAAAACTCGCCGGAAAACGCCGAATTGCTTCATCCACGACGAAATCTACATAGCAATGTAAGTTTGGGTTGATAATTTTGATTGTTTCAACATTGTTCTTCAAAATTATTGTTTTTAGAATTTGATTATGTGAATTGGATGATTTTAGAATATGATTTTGTGTGAATTGGATTGTTGTGAAAATGTTATTATGTGTGAATTCGATTGTTGTGAGAATTTGATTATGTGAAATGGATTTAGGGGTTATGAGAATTTTAGAAATTTTTGGATTTAGAGAATTTTGTATTATGAAAATTTTTGGATTTTAGAAATTTGAAAATTTTAATGAATATGCGAAATTTAGGTAATTAGAAATTTAGTTATTTTGTTAATTTTCGTATTAGTTGTTTAAGGAATAAATATTTTACGAAATAAAGTGTTTTTTTTAACTTTGTGTAATTTTTATAATTTCATATATTATGAATATTCATTAAGAACATGATTTGAGATAATTTTTATGAAATTTGCGTATGTGTTATAAAATTTTTAAAATGATTACTAATTTATAAATATCTATACAATTGTTTTAAAAAATAAAATACTAAATTACCATCATGTAATTAATACTAAATGATATTTTTTTAGAAAAGTATTCAAATAAATATATTCATTACATTATTTATAAATTTTAAATTCAAATTTTAACTACTAATTGTATATACAAATTACGAATCTTGGAAATCGTAGGGATTATGGACGTTTTCACTAGAGTTTTGGAGGCAGTGGTTCCAGTAGGGGGGGTCGGAGTTCTAGTCAGTTCCAGATCCCCGACAATCCCTCTTTGGAGACACAACAACCGTCTCCTAATCCTACGACCTCAGCTCCCACAGTAATGAGCATCCAGGATTTCGTATCACAACCCGGAAGGGATCGTTTGCCTGTCCTAGATCCGGACTTGCGTCCCAACACGACTTGGTAAGTTTTATTTATAAATGTTTTCGATTTAGTTAACTTACTTAATATTTTTCCTTAATTTTGGTTAGGTTTCAATTTTCGGGAAATGGGATATCGAGGTCTATCAACACAATGCTTAATTGTTTGATAACTCGACCGTATCCCACATACTCTTCGATGCCAGTAGAAGACCGTGACAGCTGGTTTCGGCAATTTACGGTAATCCCTAAATTGTGTAATTTAGACAATTAAAGGTTATATTATATTAAAATTTTCTATACTAATTCTTTGAAGGTTTTTTTGTTTTCCAGCAAGAATTTAATTGGGACAGGCAGCTGACTAGTCGGGTTCGACGAGAATTCGACGCCAAGGCTGGGAGGATGTACTCGCGGAAGATGAACGAGTACAAGGACCTCTGGAGGCATCGTAAGATCCCTCGAGATTTGAAAACCAATCCCGAGTTATGGGGTCAACTAATTGCGTATTGGGAACAGGAGGCAACGCAGTCGACCTCTGCAGCCCACTCTACAAACCGGAAGAGCGACCGGAAGGAGAAGGGACAAGCAACGCATAACCTCGGAGCGACGAGCAAGACGACTCGTGCAGAACTACTGGTAAGTTTATTTATTTTGAAACATTTTTATGATCGCTCACTTATTTGCTTACTTTTCAATGGTAACAGTATGCAAAACAAGGTACGCGGCCTTCAAATCTGGATTTGATCAGAGATGCGCATACCAACCGGAAGACGGGGGAAATCCAAGATGGAGTTGCCCGGGAAATCGTGGAAAGTGTTGCGAGGCTCGGTGAGGACTTCATCCAATCTCAACCGGTCGTCGAAGGAACTCCACCGCTCACCGACGTTCCATTCGAAAAGATCAACGAGTTTACGTATGAGGTTAGTACCGTTTTCAATTAGTTACAAATTTTATAAAACTTAGAATACTTAAAAGTGTTAATATTTATTGTTTCTTGTATATGGTAGGTTACTCCGAAAGACCAAAGGTCGTGTCTTCGGTCTTCCTGAAGACAGTTCCACCTCATCCGTGTCTTCATTCCGATTTCACGGTGATAGCAGTTTGCGGGCACAAAACACGGAGCTTCTGGAGCGGTTAAATGCAATGGAGGCACAACGCGCAACAGATACAGCCTGGTTGGAGGCAATGGAGGTAGAACGCGCAACAGATGCAGAGCGCATTCGTGAGATGGAAGAGAAGATGAACGATTTCTTCCGTAATTATCGGCCGCAATAGACTTTTTATTTTAATTGTAGAATTTTATGTTTTAAATAAATTTTCAAACTTTTTTAATTTATTTGCATATTTGAATTGAATTTTATTTAAATTTTTAATTAATTTTTCTTAATTTAATTTTATTAATTATAATTATTTTAAAAAAAATTAAAAATTCAAAAAACCGTCGGAATTCCGTCGGTAAAAGCACATGTTGGAAATCCGTCGAAAAACCGTCGGTTACAGCAACCGTCGGAAATCCGTCAGTTTCAGCAGCCGTCGGAAGTCCGTCGGCATTGTTTACCGTCGGAAATCCGTCGGTTGGATGAATTTCCGACGGCTTTCCGACGCTTTTCCGTTTTAATGTTTGCTGTCGGAATTCCGTCAATATTTTCCGACGGATCCTTAATTTCCGACAAGATAGAACCGGCAGTGGAAATCCGTCGGAAACACCCTTATTCCGACGGATTTTCGACGGTTTGGGCCTTCAGAAAAGTCCATGTTTTCTTGTAGTGTGAATTAAAAAAATAGTCTCAATTCATGAGTAAGAAAAATTATGCATGGATATAAATTAAATTTGTTTGTTTCAAATGTTTGTTCCCAATATATTAGGAACCAATTTAATTTGTTATAAATGATAAAAATTTAACTTACAAAATCTTTTATTTTTTTGGATTAACTATGTCACTTTCTTTGGCCACAATTAATCTATTGATGTTGCAAAGAGTTGGTAACATTTCTTTTGTCAATGTAAAAAGAAAGTTAAACAATATGGCGAAGATTCTCATGATCTGGATGCAAATCCTATACAACTGTGAAAATGTAAACACGAGATTTGCATATAAATTATTTGTTTTTCCGATTTTAAAATAATTTCTAAAACAAAACACATAAACAAAATCATCTTAGGAATATTACGTTTTTTGTTTTTCTAGAACCAATGATATATCAATAATAAAATCACAAATATTATATGATAAAATAAAAAGAAGTAATCTACACTCTTCTATTTTTTCATGACTATATCATAATGTCAATCATACCAAAACAAGATTCTCCAGCCGTACTTTTTGTCAATATTTTGACATCGTTTGTAACCAAAAAAATCAAAGCTCAAATCATTGTCTTGTGGAAATCTTTAGAGTCCACGTGAAATTCGATTGAAATGGTATTGGTAGAAAGATGTTAGTTATTCATATGATAATTTTATATCTTATCAATACCAAAATCTAGGACTAAGTTAAAAATCCAAATCACCGATAAATATCGTCTACAAGAAAATGTTTCAAAACCTTCATCAGTTTTTTTACAAATTTGACTTTTGTTTTGTTTAAATTTCTTAAACCAGACTTATGTTCTTTATTATCTTTCATTATTTAACATATCATTATGTTCTTTATCATCTTTCATTATTTAACATATCATTATTGAGTAAGTCCTAAACAACATTTTCAATTTATTTTTACATGCTACGAACATCTTAGTTTTTCATAATCCATAATTTATAATATCTTTCAATATTAAAATTAATCACATTGTGAATTATGTTCACACCCGCACACGGTGCGGGAAGTCACCTAGTTTCTTAATATAAAACATTTGAAATAATCTCCAAAAGATTTTTCATACTTGAAAACTGCCAAAAAAACGAACGCTAATCCATGATACACATTTAAAATCCATATAGTAAAGTTTTATAAAGGGAAATTAAAACAGAAAATTACGCTCACTACCATTAAAGTGAAATGGTATATACAAAAATACCATTCCCTTTTATTTCTTTCATTTGGCATACCATTTTTGTCTTCTTCTTAGTCAAAATGACTATATTGCCCTTTTTCTTTCTCACTTTCTCTTTTCTCTTTCTTTCTTCTTCAATGGTGAAAAGGTGGTGGTGGATGGTGATACCGGCGCCGGAAAAGACAGCAACAACGCCAGAAGAAAAGCCGAGCCGACGACAGAGACAACGGAGTTGAACGGAGACGACGTCGGAGACAAAAAAAGTCTGCACCGGAGACAATCCGACGTCGGAGACAACGGCGGTGAACATATCTGTGCATCAGAGACGAAGTCGGAGACAAAAATGTCTGTACCGGAGACAATCCGACGTCGGAGAAACGACGTCGGAGACAACAAAGTCTGCACCGGAGACAATCCGACGTCGGAGACAACGGTGGCGAACAGATCTGTGCATCAGAGACGACGTCGGAGACAAAACGTCTGTACCAGAGACAATCCGACGTCAGAGAAAAAAAATTCTGCACCGGAAACAATCCGACGTCGGAGACAACGGTGGTGAACAGAAATGTGCATCGGAGACGACGTCTGTACCCGAGACAATATTGTCTACAAAATCAGCTCACTTATGGCAGGGTTAATTTTGTCTTTTCAGCAATTAGAAAAATACAAAAGTGGTGGAAATTGAAAAACAATTTTATGAATAGTAGAAATGTATAACCTATTTTCAAGAAATGATAGATATAAATATTATCCCAAATTAAAATTTCTTTCTAATTTGAATACATATTAAGAACCACACTTTGCAACTAATATTACAAGAGAGCCCATAGGCCCAATATTACAGTAAGCTTCTTCTTCTTTTACAATATCTCTTTCTCGAGATTTCTAAGCGAAACCCTAATTTTCTTTGAAATTGCTCTAACAAGTCTAGAATCACCCGCAGGTTTGTCCGCAATAACCCTAATTTCGTGGCTATTGTTGAAATTTGTATGATAAATGATCTTAAGAGTCTTCCTATTTACAGTTATTGACGAATTTTGAGTGATATTTTGAGACTTTTCATGTAAATTAGATTAAAGCTGAAACTTTTCTGTGTCTGCTTAGTATTGCTTAGGAGATAATACTTAATTCTGTGCAAAAAAAGCTTCCTTGTTGTGTTTTATGGTCAATTATTGTGGGCTTAGTTTCAGTTTTACATGTCTAAGCTCAAGATAGTTCCTTCACTCGAGCACTTCTTCTTTTATGATTCCTCTATATTCTTGTAGGGGTTCTTAAGGACGAGACAAAATGAGATTGTTGGAAGTGTTGGTTTTGCTCTTCCACGATATATCCTGGACATGGCATATATCCTGGACAAAGGTAAGGCTTAAATCTTGAATTTCTGAGAAATAGTCTGCTTGGGTATTACAATATTGCTTAAATCGTGCTTGGGACTCACTAATTAGCTATATTCATAAGTTTACTTTGATTCTATAGATATGTGAATGTCTTCTTACTCGTATCTTGTATGGTTTTGTAGCTTAGATTACTATTTTTTATGTGTATCTTTAGTTGGAATGAGAACTCAGTGTCTATTCTTACGGTTTGATTGGTGTTTTGAATCTTTTGGTATCCTTAATTAGAGGAGTTTAGTATATAAGAGGTCTACAAATATATTGTAATTGCATTGCCTATGTTTTGAGGATACAATCAAGCACTCTCAATGGTATTCATGTTATCGGTTTAACTTATACGAGCACTCTCTTTAGATTTGTTTCTTATGCGTATTGTGATTCAGCTTACTAGCAACTAACTTGTATCTTCTTCTTTTGCAGATTTTCCCGTTCTGTAGGTCGAAATGCCACAAGAACTTCAAGATGAAGAGGAATCCGCGTAAAGTAAAATGGACTAAAGCATTCAGAGCAGCACATGGAAAGGACATGACTCAGGTAATCTAGTAATTTGTTTCCTTGTGGTTGTGTTTGGATAATGCTCACCGTCACGCTTGTCTTTCCCCCAAAAAGGATAAAACATTTGAGTTTGAGAAGAAGAGAAACAGACCCGAGAGATACGATAGGAACGTAACAGAGGATACGCTTAAGGCCATTAAGGAGATTGATCAGATCAGAACCAGAAGAGCAGCCAAACATATCGACATTAGGTATGTATAAAAGACAAATCCTTGAAAACACTGTTTGCATTAATTTGAAATTTGATTTGTGTTTTTGATTATGATTGATTTGTGTGTGTGGGACTTAGGTTGAAGCCAAACAAAAAGAAAATTCACATTGAGGAAATGAAGGAGTTAGATAATCACATTTCAATAATCCGGGCATCAGAAACACTCCAAGCAGATCCAAAGAAGATCAAAGTTTCGACCTCCAAAACCGAGTCTGCACAAAACGAAGCCATGGAAGAGTGATTCTGTGAACAACATTATGATCCATTTAGAAGCTGTTCTCTTCTTTAGTTTGCTATTAGCATCTGTTTTTCAAGTTACAAGTTACACTAGTCTTTCACCTGGTTCTAACCCTATAAACTCGGTTGTACCAAATCGAATGCAAAATCATATGAAACAGATCAAACTTAACCGGTGTCTTGTGCCATAGGAAATGTTGCTGCACCATTTTCACCTTTGCTTGCATTCCAACATATCTCTCTTCCGGTATCGACAATAGAATGTTCCGCAAATTCGGTATATCTTTCTCCGCGACGAAAACCGCAAATTCCTCCCAGTTCAAAACCTCGAAAAACGGAGGCACGTAGTTATCAGCAATGATAACGGGAACACATTCGTTAATGATGGCTTCCACAACTCTAGGCGTGTGAACTTCATAGCCCCTTGCGCATATACAGTACCTACTACTCTTCATGTATTCTCGGTATTGTTTCTTTCCTTCAGGGTTACGAGGCATCGGACCGAAGATCTTCATATCGGTTTCTTTATTCTCCCAAAGCTGAACAAGTATCGGACGAAGATATCCGTGCATACTTCCAGCAAAGAACGCAAGAATCTTCCTTTCGGATGCATTTTTTCCTCCACGGTACTCAAGAGGAGACTTGGCAGAGCGTATATATGTAACCGGTAAAGCTGTATCGATCCCGATTCTGAATCCTTGTGCAACATTTGAGTTACAAAGCGCTCGAATACTATTCTTCATGTGTTTTTTCGTCAGTTTGTTTCCCCAATCATGACAAGCGACTAGAAAATGATCGGATCCACCAGTCCGGTTCCAGAACTTGTACTTTCCTGCTATCGTATCTACGTATTCTTTCAAATGGTCGGAAAGGCTCTTCGGTGTCTGGAAATCCCTTCCCAACGAAGCCCTAAGCGCTTTTATACTAACCGGTATGTAAAACAAATGAGCCTTTCTTGGATCTTTTACTACAAACTTCTTGTTACTTTCCATGAGTTTCATAAACCAACCTTCCGAAGCGTAAATTCCTCGAGGTTTCGGATTATGGAATATCGGTTTACTTCCTTCCTTGTACACGTAAACTCTGAGTTTCCTCTCCATCAAGTCGTAACTCTTTTGAAACTTGGAGATATTACGATAAACCGAAGGTTCAAATCCAGGAAATTTATGCACAACAGAAGCTTTTTCGATCTCGAGTTTGGCAGAGAGCATTTCCGAGTCTCGAGCAGATGACCACCGAGGCTTAGGGGAATATAATGAAGAGAGACTCTCTATCAGCAATGAGTTCATCTCCGATATCGAAACTGCAGCCACTCGGTTGCGTCTCATCGTAGCCAAAACATTATTACCTTCTCTACCATTAACCAAAACCGAACTTTCCACCGCTATTTTTGGCTTCTCCAATGATACATTTGGGGAAGCAATAACAGATAAATTATGTTCTACCTTCCTAATTGCAAGATCTTCATAACCATTTCCATCATCATCATCATCATCATCATCATCATCATCATTATCATCATCATTATCATTAGCATTAGCATTAGCAGAGAGATTTATGTACTGAATCTCGGTGTTGACCAAAGAAACTTCCTTGGAAATGGTATAGTCACTTGAAACCTTAAAGGGAGACAAGCAAAAAGCTTTGGGACAAGGAATACCGAAACACATTACAAGCAGAACAACAAAACCAACAGTGACAATGATTCCCGACAACAATCTGCGAATGTCACCATGATGAAATCTATCCAATCGAGTAAGTATTCTCATCGCAACTTGAATCAAACCACAGCTAATGAATTACCTTAGTGAAGATCAAGATTCCATTTTTCCGGTTTCCACTTGGAGAACTTTCTCATACATAGAGAAACCCAGAAATAGTCAAGTTCTTAAATCATCCAAAACTAAAAAGACAGCCATCACAAAGAAAGATCTTCAAGTTCTTGATACGAATCAATCTTGAATCAAAGAACCCGAATTTGAATGGAAAGACCAAAACAAAACTTTGAAAAAATTGAAATAGCCACTCATTCGCATCAAGATTAAATCGAAGAGACACAAGAACGGATCCCGACAATGACAGTAGCGATCTCACTAAACTGAAGCCCACTCTTGTCTTCTTCCAACAAAGAACTTATTTATCTCTTAAAATATGGACAATTTGATTATTTAAATATATTTAAATCGTAGTTGTTGGTTACAGGCCCAATTTTGAAGCAAACTTGGGTCAATGAATGGCCCATTTATTTCAGTCAACCCACTCTAATAAAACCCTAAACGTAAAGAGTGTGCATATATTAGGATTATTTTTGCGATTTTTAGGGTTACTGCACTCTTTCCCTGTCGCCGCAACAAAGAAAGAGATCACAGAGGCAATAGGCTTGAATCTCTCTGCTTCAACATGGCAAGTCTTCTCCGTTCTTTGATAGATTCATCTTCTTTGAACAACGAATCAAGCTCGTTGATATTTTGAATGATTAAAATCTCGATTCTGTATTGAAATTCGAGTTTTCTTTTGCAGACTTTCAAGCGCAGAAATGGTGGCAGGAACAAGCACAACCGTGGTCACGTGAACCCCATTAGGTGTTCCAACTGTGGAAAATGCTGCCCTAAGGTTTGATTTCCTCTCAAATCGTGTTATGGTGTGAGATTTGGATTGATTTGTAATGAATTTGATTTGATTTAGCTTCATTTTGTGGGTAGGATAAGGCGATTAAGAGATTCATTGTCAGGAACATTGTTGAGCAGGCTGCAATCAGAGATGTTCAAGAAGCCAGTGTTTACGATGGTATGTTGCCGAAATGATTTTCGGCCTTATATCATTGTGCATCGTTGAAGATTTGGAATTGTGTGTTGATATAGTTTTTTTCTTTTGATTCGTAGGATACACTCTCCCAAAGCTTTACGCTAAGATGCAATACTGTGTCTCTTGTGCTATCCACTCTCACGTTGTGAGAGTCCGATCCCGCACCAACCGTAGAGTCCGTACCCCACCACCACGTTTTGCCAGACGCAAGGTAAACTCTTGATACCATTTCTTCGATAAACCTATCTGTTTTGTTCTTTTGGTTATTAGATACATTCATTCTGATTGTATATTGTCTCTGTTTAATGTCTTGTGCAATCGGCTTTGCTTAATCTTTCTTTAGATAGAAAGGGTTTGTTTTGTTTTGATGCAGTAATGGTTTGGAAGTGAAATTGGGTTGAAGTAGAACTGATTATTTGCTCTTGCATAATCGTAGTTGATTTTGATGTAGCTTAATCATGTCATTAGATTGTTTGCTTTACACATCTTTACTTTGTCTTTGCAATTTTTTGTTTTGATGGAGAATGTAGCCTCTTTGATGTCTGTATTATGGTGTTGTTGCATGTTTCTAACTGAAATGTAAAACTTCTTAGGAGGATGCACCCAAGCCTGGACAACCTGGACAGGCTCCTCGCCCAGCTGGTGGTGCACCTGCTGCTCCCCGTGCTTGAAGACTGCAAGAAACTGGCAACTTAAGAAACTGGCAACTTAATATTCTAGTTTCAAACTCTTTATATTCTAGTTTCAGTCTGTGTTGTCTGAAATTTTTGAAGATGTTTTCTACATTCAGTACAAGATGCTTTTGCCTTTTTGATCTTTGAATGCTTTCAGACTATTTATCAGTTATATTCGACTTTGTTATTTTTCAATTTGGTTTATGCAAAGTCTAACGATTCTCTAATCTCTAAGTGAAGCGTCATCTTGATATTAAACCACAGTTTCTCTAATCTCTAAGTCCAGCCATATGTTGATATGAAAAGGTATTAAAAACGTATAGTTTGTGTTGGTTTGACTCTAAAACAGAGAAAGAGTATTAACAGAGCCAAAATTGTTACTAAAATCTTGTGTTAACCAAATGAAAAAAAATATCAGTTCTGAGATTCAGATTTGGCAATCCTTACAAAGTCTAACATTGGACAATCTGTTTTGAGAGCATTGGATATAATATGAGATCTGCTAACTGCGTATCCCTCCTGCAAAAAATGCAAAAGCACACAGCTTTATATCTTCACATCCATGGTCAAAGCTATGAGAAGAATTCAATTACTATCTTTACCTTAGAAAGTGCACTCATCATCTTCTTCAATGATGGTGAATCCATCTTCGCACGGCTTGCCATCTAATAACAACGTAAACAAATCCTTATCATGTAATGTGGACAAAATGCGTCTTTCTTATCAATGTAAGTGAGTTATGGTTAAGGACCTGATCCATTATGGTATATCCGGGAGACAATCTTGGATCGCTTTCTTCGATCATTATGTTGAGAAGCTTCTCAAGATCCATGCCGGTGCCTTCACTGATCCATCCCCATTCCTTCGCCAATTCCAGCATTTCTGTAAGATACGACGCATCATGAAGCGGTCCAAGCCACATTGGTCCCGAAACTACTAGCGAAGAAGAGGCCTTTGTGCCACTGCAGGGACACCCTATCAGACCAAGTTCATCGAATCTCACTGGATGAGAATTGCCGCATAGATGACAGAATGTGACAAAACCATAGTTTCTGCAGTTAATTCACAGGGAATCACCAATTAGTGAGGCAGCATAACATGATAACCATAGTTCCTTTTACTCAGGTTCAGAATGTAGAGACAACCTGTCCTCATGTATCTTCCCACGATGAACCCGAAGCAAGACTCTAAATACAGGTCCGTGATAAGCATAGTACGAGAAAAGGGGTGTAACATGATAACAGAGCAGAGTAGCCTCTCTTACTGCTCCACCTATAAGCATCCGTAGCCCAATCTCATTCCCAAATGGCATTGGCCGAATAAATGCTCCATAAGCTGCTAAGGAACTACAAACCAAGAAATGTTTAAACTTTCAACTTCCTTAGTCCCTAAATCAAAGCATGTTGCCAAAAATGACACATAAAACCTATTGATACAGTCATACAGATTCTTCTCAATCAAAATCGAATAAATCCGAAAATGTAAAGCACAAAACTTTCAATTGTATGCTTTAACACTCACTTGTAAGGGTTGTGACCACCAGAAGAGTAACCATCAGTGGACGTAAGGTAAAGAAAACCACCCAATTTCAAAGCATTAAACGCATCTCTAAGAAAAGCCGAATCGCTCCCAAACGAATCAATGTCAATCAAATCGAAGAAATCCGCAACCATATATCTCTCAATCATCGCTTTATTTGCTAACTGATGCGTAACGACCCATCTCCTCTCGTCTCCTGCACCTCTCTCTACTTTACTCAGATTATCTGTGATTACCTTCCGATTAGAATCGTTCGCATCGTTCGCCATCACGAAATCAGCTTCCGCTTCCACGAGATAACGAAGCGACCTGATTCCACATCCGCACATCGCGTCGAGTACCCGTAATCTTCCATTGGATCTCTTGTAAAGAGAAGCAGAGAGAACTCCAAGGTCACGACCTCTCGCGCTTTCATGGCGGAAAAAAGTCTCTCCCGTTTCGAATTCGAGACCCCTCTCGATCTGAATCTCCGATTTCACGAAATTGGTTCGAAATCTACATGAATTTGGGGATTTAGGGTTTTGAGATTTGTGCAGAGTGAAGGAGGAAGAAGAAGATAGGGTTTTAGGAGTGAGAGTCAACATAACGGGGAAAAAAAATGTTGACTGTTTTATTTTTTCTGGATCTAAAATTATTAACCCGTCCGATATAAAGCCACGTGTACAGTAGAGATCAACCTCGTATTAACAGCCACGTCATCAAGCTTATGATTAGTAGGTCCCATTTTTTAACGCGTTATGATCGTCTACACGCGATCCCACCTAAGAATACAATACGCTTTTTTCCCTTACATGGATTATTGAGTTTCTGTTTCTGGGGTTATGGGACTTAGAAATTAGGGTTTTTGTTTGTTGAATCAGAAAATTTTTCTTTTGACGATGCAAGAAGCCATGAAGAAATGAAGAAGAAGAAGAAGAAGAAGAAGAAGAAGATAAAAAAAAAAAAAATCATTTTCTTTTCTTTTCTTTTCTTGGGTTGAATATTATTTGAGGAGCAGGTGATACAAAAATGGCAGATTTTTTTAGGGTCTACACTTTTATGAACCTTCCATAATTTTTTTTTATATATTTATTTTTCCAACTTCTGTGGCTTATATATCCCTTTAATTTCCCCTGCATTTCTTGGTGATAATTTTCCCCTCTTTTTTAATTTTCAATTTAGTGTTTCGGTTTCTCTTTCTCTTGATTAAAAAAAAAACTTCCGTTTCATTTTAATTGTTCTTATCTTTTTTTTTTATCTGGGTTTTATTCTGTTTCCCTTCCAAGATAATTTTTTTTGTTTATTTGAAAAAAGTTTGGTTACCTTTGTACCTTTGTAACGTGTGGGAATTTTTATTGTGTTTCGACTGGTGTTTTGCATACAAAAAGGTGAATAATCTTTTGCTTTAATCTGTAAGAATCCTAGAATTGAGACATAATTTTGCCTCGAAATCGTCTTTTTTGACGACAATAATATTTTTGAGGTTTTTATTTTTATTTTATTTGGTGCCAATTGAATCGGTTTGTTTCTGAATATATATGGTTATCCCAATTTTAATGACAAAATCTGCTTTTTCTGCTCGTGAATCTTGTTTTTTGTTTTTATTTTAGGGTCTCGATTTTGTCTTGAGCCATCTTCGTGGTCCTTTTTTGTTTTTGCTGTTAAAGCTTTATTAAATATGAATACCAAATCCGAAAACTCGAGAATTTCAAAATGTCACATTTCTTTCATGTGAGATTATTAGTTACAATGCTAAACCCTTTATCAAAGTTTTGATCTTTTTCTTGTTTGTTAGTGACAGGAATTAAAGCCACTTGAATATTCACAGATTATTATAGTCTAAAGAATCTCAAGACAAATGGAATGAAACTGCAGGTACTTAAAATCTCAATTTTACATAAACTTCTGATTTTGGAAGACAAGTTTGAGGATTTTAAGTTAAATTTCTTTTCTTTTCCTCTTAATATATAACTCCATTGTTTGATTTGGCTTTTGAGAAGCTAAATACTGCATTGAGTATTGAAATGCTCTGTTTCAGTCTTCTTCTCTTGCTTAGGAATCCAATGTAGCTTCTTTTTGGGACTAATCTTCTACCTTCACTTCTTGACTTTTGCTTGAACATGTGATCACAATTAAGTCAACTCTAATGTTTGTGTAATTTCTGTTTGTTTTCTGTGGTTTTGTAGATGTCACACTCATACAACTGGCTCATTAAGTTGAAGATTCTTGTGTTGTTAGTTTGAAGTTATGCTCACATGGGTGATATTCAAGAGAGATTGTCAGTTTCATCATCTTCGTCTTCTTCGTCATCCTCATTGTCGCAACGTAAATGCGATTCATTGCCAATAGAAGGGGAATCTTGTATGATTGGAGAAGACAGAGCTCAGGAGATACTATGCACTATACAACCTTCCGTTGTTTCGGACAGAAGTAGGAATGAGATCATTGATTACGTACGAACTTTAATCAAGAGTCACGATGGAATCGAGGTTAGAAAACTTTGGTATACACTTGCTGAAAATATAAAGCTTTTCTCTTTGTTGATTTTTTAAAAATGGGAAATTGTTATCTACAGGTCTTTTCATTTGGTTCAGTGCCGCTAAAAACCTATCTCCCTGATGGAGATATCGATCTTACGGTCTTAACTAAGCAAAATATGGAGGATAAATTCTTTCAAACATTGTATGAAATGCTTAAAAGTGAAGAAGGGGAATCTGAATTCCAAGTAACAGATGTTCAATTTATCCCTGCACAGGTTTGTTTATATCGTTTTGGTTTTTGTTTCGGTTTTGCATTTTCAAGAGTTAATTTTCGCCGTTCTGAATTGCAGGTCAAGGTCATAAAATGCAACATCAGGAACATTGCAGTTGATATCTCATTTAATCAAATGGCTGGTCTCTGTGCTTTATGTTTTCTTGAACAGGTATTACAAAAAGTTTTATTGATCTAAATTCAGTTTTTAGTTATTGGTAAAATCTCTGAGCTATGTATTCTCTCAGGTTGACCAACTCTTTGGGAGAGATCATCTTTTCAAGCGTAGTATCATCTTAATTAAAGCTTGGTGCTATTACGAAAGTCGAATCCTTGGTGCTAATACTGGATTAATCTCAACATATGCATTGGCAGTACTAGTCTTGTATATCATCAACTTATTTCATTCATCATTATCCGGCCCTTTATCGGTAAATCATTCTTTCTTAAGCTTTAGCATCGTCTACAACAACCGATGAGATTACAGTCATTATCTTTTAACAGGTTCTGTATAAGTTCTTGGATTACTATGGTTCATTTGATTGGACCAACAACTGTATTAGTGTTAATGGTCCTGTCCCAATATCTTCCCTTCCTGAGCTTATTGGTAAGAATGATCCTAGAAATTACATACACTTCTCTTTGAAGCATTTTCTCGTCGTTTATTTGACATTTTGCTTTAATGATCCAGCTTCTCCAGAAAATGGGCAGGAGTTATTATTTGATGAGAAGTTTTTTAGAGACTGTGTAGAGTTATATTCTGCACCAACTAAAGCAGTTGAAGCAAATGGTCTTGATTTTCCAATCAAACATATCAATATAGTTGATCCTCTTAAACACAGTAACAACCTCGGTAAAAGTATTACACAAGGTACTTTACTGAAACTTCTATGAACCAATGTTACCACTTATCATAAATTATATTCATTGTTGTTTTTTTTTACATTTGTGTTAGGAAATGTTCAAAGACTAAGACATGCTTTTACACTTGGAGCTAAAAAGCTCAAAGATGTTCTTTCACTTCCTGGTGAAACAATGGGATGGAGACTGGAGAAATTCTTTGGTAATACTTTGGAGAGGAATGGTAAAGGACAAAGACAAGATGTGGATGATCCCGTTACTGCGTTCGGAACTGGAAAATTGGAGTTGTCTGAACTCAGTGGAGATTTTGAAGGTTATTTTGGAAGCCTTGTGTATGGGCAAATGTATCATGGTTATAGCTTACCTGGAACATATCAAGTTAAGGACCAAAGTGCTTGGGATATTGTCCGTTACCTTGTGAATTACCGAAAGAACGAGTTTTATCTTAGAGGTTTTAGTGTATCAACCCCGGTGCATCCTTTGCCTCTCTACCCTTTAACTAACGGCTGTCAAAACGTGGGAAAGACGAGAGGAACCGGCACTTATATTCCTGACATGGTACGCGATTTCCTTCTTCTGACTCATTGGCTTTAAAACTTAAATTTGTTGGTGCAAGATTCTAAATTGCTTGCTGGTTGGTTATTGCAGAGTCAAGAGTTATGCGCTGACAGATTCAGAAACTCGAGTTCTGGAAACTCATCGAGTAATCATTTAGAAGCTTCCGTTGAGGCAATTGATGATAATGGAGCCACTGATGAAGTGTCTATTTCTTGTGCTTGTATCAAAGGAGAAGAATGTGGGAAATCAGAGACTTGTAGTAACCAAGATGAGACTGACTCGAAATCTCCAAGATCAAGGAATTTGGAGATTGATCACAATTGCCAAGTAGATTCTATATCTTCAAGCATATTGGGAATGGAAAATGGCAAAGAAGAGGAGATCAAATCCTCGCAAACATTGAACGGTTCTTGACTTTTAGTGATTTGTGATAGAATCTTTGGTTGCTCTCTTCAGGATAATTTAGGTTGTCTATTAAAACCACATGGACAAACTCTATTTAGGATTCAAAAGATTCATTCATCAGGAACTTGATTACTTTTTTTCTTGACCAATGTTTGATGAGAGATCTCTTCTTCTTCTTCTCTGTTAGAAGTTAGAACAGAACATACACTAGTGGTATTAGATTAGCAGTTTGATTTTCCCATCCTTGAGATTCTTGATCAATATATTCATACAAAATCTCCACTTTATGTTTATTCATTCAAAGCTCCAAACGTAAACACACAAGTTCCAGGGTTTTGTACAACAAGACGCTGTGATTGTTTACAGGGCAATCTTTGGAGTTGAGTGCCTCACAACAAGGAACTATACATCAGAGTGTGATACAGATTGGGGAGTGAGAACGTAAATATGACAGTCGTGTGCGTCTACTTGAGCTTCAAAGGAAACAGAAGCGTTATCAGTTACATCTTTATGCTGCCACAGATCTCTCACTGAGACGCTAAGAGTAGACTCAAGACCGATCATTTCCCATGATGCTGTAATGGTTGCAAGCTCTGAGCAACGGTTCCAGAGAGCAACTACAATACGGTCACCAGACAACGGTCCTGACCACACCTGGAATGAAAGATTCATCACAAATTTTGAGTCCTCAGAGTCTGAATATGTATGTGCTTCCCAATTCATACCTGTTGACAATCATTCTCTCCATCGGCTTGAATTTTTCTTCCTTGAACACCAAGTGGGTCTGTAACCAGAAATGTTCTCAGATTTCTCGTTCTTTCACAACGAATTTCCCGAAATCATGAATGCAACAAAATTAACGAGTCTAGTAAGGTAGGAGATTCACCTTGGTTTACAGCGATAACTTCCTTATTGCTCAAAATCTCGAAGGTCTCAGCGGTCATGTTTCTTACATCACAACCAATCAAAAGTGGTGCCTGCAGGAGAACCACGATTTCAAGATCAAATCAAGAATATAAACGAAACCATGGAATTAGTTACATACCTTCATCAAAGCCCAAATGCTAAAATGACCTCGATACTCCTCGTAAGTCATCCCTCCATTCCCAACTTCCAACATATCCGGATCTAATGCAATGGAAACAATTGTGAACAATACTTCAAGTGTACTATTTCCAACTCCATAAAAGAACATTTTTTAGATCTTAAATGATATGTTTACCATTCCAACCACCAGGTCCAGCATATGAAGCCCACTTGTTATTCAAATCAGCAATCGTAGTCATACTTCATAAACAAAAACAAAAAGATTTATGATTTAACCAAACCAAAAGATCATCGTAGTCTCCAATCCGTCTACTCAAATCAAAAGATCATCGTTTAGAAGCAAATGAACCACGAGATCTATCTAAAGCCAAGAGATTCCCACCTTGCCCATGTATCATTGATGTCATCGGTTGTGCGCCAACTGTTTCCAACCTCTTTTGCCCACAAAGCAGGATCATCAACACCCCTGCAAACACGAAAAACGGTAAATAACTTAACAGAAAGATGTAGGTATACAATTTACTCGTCTTGCGTGAAGGTATTTTGAACATGTACCATTCACAAAGGGAATAGAAGATTGGGCGTCCAGTTGCATTTAGAGCATCACGCATTGGAGGATATCTAGAAACCACAAAACAATAACAGCAGTTACTTTCAAATCTTTAAACCAAAAGGAGATCGTGAACAAATGCCATATCATATCGTAAAGATCACACCTTTTGATTGGTTTTATCCCCAGATTGAAACAGTTGTCATATTTCAGATAATCCACACCCTGAAAATCAAGTTTACCGATGAGAAACCAAATACCACCAAGTATCAAAATCATTATGCTACCTTTTTGTAATTGACAGACACAATAAGAATCACTTTAAAAGCTCATTGAATACTCAAAAAACTAACCCAAGAAGCAAAAATATCTGCATCATCCACTTCATGGAAAAGGGATCCCGGACGAACTTCACACGTGAAACGACTGTAAGAAGAGATAGGAGAATATTCAAAATATAAACATGAGACTATAATCCTATCATTACTTCAGAGCTGATGAAACACCAAAAGATGTAGATGAATCTTAACCTACCCAGCATCAGAATATATACCGAGTTTGAGACCCTTTGAATGAATATAATCAGCAAGAACCTTAATTCCTGATGGGAAGGTTTCAGGATGAGGAACCAATTGACCCTGCATTTCAAGAGTAAAGCCAATAATATCAACTCAGGATAATAGCTCACTACAAAATAGTATTTTCAATCTTCAACGGAAAAAAAGTTAGACCAGCAAAAGTCCGGTGAATACTTATATGAGCGATCTTACCTTTGAATCGCGTGACAAATTGGACCAACAATCATCTGCATGCAACAAACCAAAACTTGTGAAACCTAAAGCAGTAAGGATAACAAAATCTCAAATAGAGAAAATATGAAGAGGCAGGTCCAAGCTACAATACCAATATTGACATGTATGTATCCTAAATCAGCCAAGCCAGATGAGACCAAAGCATCAGCTGTTCATCAAAGTAAGTAAAAATATTCAGCAACTTCTTGAACAAAGAAAAGAAAAGAAATAATGAAATATATCAAAGACAATAGAGCTTTACCAGTTTCCTTAATGACTGTTTCATTGATATCGCAAGCAAAGAAGTTCCAGCTATTCCATCTGTGTAAACAAAGCACAAATCCAATTAAGAGACATTCAAATTCACAATCTTTACACCACAACAGAGACAAAAAAACACATCAAAATTGTTCCTTTTACACTAAAACACATCAAGTACATTAAGAGACCTTCAAATTTACAAACTTTACACCACAACAGAGACAAAAACACATCAAAATTGTTCCTTTTACTTAAAAAACCAAAACCCAGAAACTAAATAGCAGAAATAGAACACGAAGCTAATTTCTTGAACCTACCCCATTTGAGGAGTTCGAGCGAGGCCATTGTTGAGCTGTAATCGACCGTACATAGAAGTATCATAGATCGAATTGAAAGATTTGCTGAAAACTAATCCATTAGTATTGCTCTGCAACAATGGAGCTTTGACTCTTCCTGCGATCGACTCAGAAACCAAGACAGAGAAGAGCCCAAAGAGGAAGAAACTCGAATTTTTCATCTTCCTAACAATCGCCATTCAAAGTTGTCCTTCTGAGATTTCTTTATCCGAAAATGGATTTATTAGATAATAGAGTCGTATCGATATCTCCAACGATTTGGATTTCCATAAAATACAAAGATTTCCAGAATATGCTTACGATTACGAATCATCATCATACATCATTGTCATTAAATTCAATTTTAATACAAAATTAATTAAATTCAGAGGATTGGATAATTCCGGTTGCTTCTAACTTTCTAAGCACTCATTTGGATTAGATAATGTATAATAACGATTAGTACTCCTCCCTGGATATTGATTTTCTAGCATTTTCACACAAATTAAGAAACAATAAATTATGTTTAGTAATTAATGTAATTTTTTGCAAAAAAACACTTTTTCATAACAATGAACCAATAGCTATTCTCTAAATTTAAATAGCCTCATTTAATATTTCTTGGAACTTACAATTTGTTTAATATAAATTGATTAAAAATATATAAAAAACTTACAACATCAATCTTTGTGGAACAACAAAAATATGTTAGAAAATCAATCTCCAAGGAACGGAGGAACAATATTTAGTGACATGTTATAAAAAATTAAATTTAGTAAGTTTCCATTGGTATTGTTATTTCATTACCATAAGGATTCAACACATGATTTGTGTGTGGTGGTAAGGTGTATGTTAGAAACGAAAGTCGATTTTAAAATTAAGCTAAAAATGTGTGAATGATTATTTATTTGTTTTAGTATTTTTTGGCCAAATTAAAAAGAAATCATATCAAGGTTTAGAAAATTGTGTAGATATAAACCAACGAAAAAATCTTTATGTTTCTTTTCTTCCTTCTAGACTTCTAGAGTTCTAGTATGAAACATAAGAGTAAGAATATAAGAAAAAAATTACTAAAAGATATCAAACTGGAAACAAAATGCATAAGAAGTTGAAATGGCTTTCTGATTCAGTTCCAAAAGCCAACCAACAATACTGAACATAAACTTCAGTCAAATACAAGTTCACAGGTAGGTGAGCGTCAACTCCTTGATCATCTCAAGTTTTACGTCACGGTCAGTGGAATTAAGAGGGATAATAGTTACTTTCTTCAATCATCTTCCGCTTCTTAAGATGAATGCTGCTACTTCTTTCTCTTCTTCTGTTCCTTCATAACCTACCCATTCCAAAGTTTGAAGACTCAGTTTCACACATTCATGGACTAAACTCGCTTCCCTCCAGTGCGGACGTGGTTCTTCAGCCAAACGGGTATGGCACTGATATAATTGAACATATATATTAGTACTAGAAAAAGACCCTGGTCAAAGACACTAGATTAATTGGGTTGAAATAGATATATACCCGTTCGAGTTTGAGAGCTCGTAAATTAGGGGAATCTCTTAGCAAACGCATAAGCAGCCACTCTTTCTCACATGTGCATTGCTTTAAATGTACAAGACGGTGGAAGACACTACCAGCAGGATAAGCATTCTGCAAAAGAGAAGTAACCGTGAGTACACAAGCAATGTAGCGGCACCAGATTTTGTCACAAGAGAAGCCGCTATATATTCAAAAGCAAGAATACATATATTATGACAAGAAAATACCTTTGAGGTTTGATAAACACAAATAGAGATCCTTGACTGAAGTAATCGAACCTAGAATCTTCTCATGGTGACTATAAGAGATGTCAATTTTTGCCGTAACAATGTTTGGCATATTATTCTCAATGACACAATTCTTGCCACACTGATCACGAATTTCCAAGTATTCTATAGAAAGAGCATCTATCACAAACCCATCTTCATCATATGAATCTCTGTCGTTTGATGTACGCAAGACTAAGCTCTTTAGAGACGGCACTCTTACGGTGAAAATAGCCACATAGTCATTTGGACATTGTTCCACAACCAAATCTACAAGAACATGATAACTAGATAAAAACCTCTTGATAAATTCATCACCACATGTGTACTTCAGAGACACAAGGCTCAAAGTTTTGGGGGAGGGGAAAGACGTAGGTGAAGAAACATTTACAAGGACCGCATTACTTAGTTTCAAGGTCACAAGCATTTTGTACCCAATGTAGAACAAAATCATTGGAAGTATAAGTGGCTTTACTCTAGAAGAACTGTCTATATAGATAATCAGCTCACGCACACAACGTTTAGCTGCAATTGTTATCCACATTCCAAGATCAAAAATACTGGACTCTTGACCAAGTTTGAAATGCAAAGTATCTAGTGGTGCCTTGTGCGGAATGAAAGAATCGATAACAAAGTGCAAAAGCATCTCATACTCAATATTTTGATAGTTATCGTCGTATACGAGCTTTGGCACAAGCATCCAAAGTGGGTCCCATCGTTTTGACAAAGACATTGTTGTCACAACATCTTTAGCAGTAGGAAGAAATGACATGATTCTCAAGAGTAACTCATCAGGCAATTGACTTATCCTATCCATGATTAAGAGCTAAACCCTTTTAAAATTTCTAAGCTTGATTTCCTTTTTAAGGCCAAAATTCCCCAAAGCTGAAAACATCGAAAATACGAATAATAGATGTGAAATTGCAGGTGAGTGTTAACCATCTCAAGTAACCAAATTGATGCAACAACAACTTATAAAGAGCTAATGAGAAACAGCGAACCTGCAAATCCAATTCCAAAAGAAAGCCAAAATGAATCAAACGCATGAAGTAAAAACCAACACACTCTATCGAGATCGGTACACAAAGGTCAAATATCAAAGTGTTCTACAAGTTCATACAAGGCGGAAATTATTAAGTTTGGATTAACTTAGGGACTTCCAACTAAAATACCAATGGACAATTAGTGGATTGTCCTAACCCTTTATATCATTACTAGATGAAGGACCTGTGCGTTGCACGTATTTGGTTTGAATAAAAACTTCATGTAAGAATTAATCAATTAATTAAAAAATAGTTGTAGTACATGAAGTTTAGAATATGAGTAAAATTCTCAAATATCATTAATTGAATGCTGAATTTTAGATATGCGGTCGTTGAACGATGGTCTATCATAATTAATTGAATACAATACAAAATTAGTTTGATAGATTTATTTAATTAAAAAACTGTATTTGTCCAAAAATATCTAGCAAATTGTAAAGAGAAAAAAACTATTTACATACATTTTTCGAAATGTAATAACTAAATCAAAATCTATATTTAAATAAAATTTAGTTGAAGAAAATGTTGATAAACTAATTACAAATTCATACATCTTAATCAAAACACTTATCATAATCAAAACATTGTTATCGCTTTTAATGCCACAATATTTTTACGTACAAACATGAATTTTTTCATATCTTTAATATATCCGATTGCATCTAAGGAAAAAACTATAGTTAGGCAGATGTAATACGGTAAAATCATAATTTAAAATTTATGAGAATACCGTATAAATTCACATGCATATCTTTTAATTTGGCAAAATTGTTACAGTTTTGAAAGTGAATGCATATCTTATGTTTAAAATAAAGTTGTAAAGCATCGGATATGACAATTGCAAATTGAAGTAAGATTTATTTATTCTTGAAATACATGAAGATATATATATTTTTATATATAATAAGTTTAGGATATTGCTCACAATTCATAGCATCGGATATGACAATAACAAATCAAAGTAGGATTTACTTATTCTTGGAATACATAAATACATATATATTTTTTATAATAAGATAAAATTGGGATATTACTCACGTATTCATTCATGTTTATCAATTAGTTACTTTAATTTTAAAAATATAATCAAATTTGTTATACGTTATCTAATTGGACTAATAATTTACACATGTCAAAATCTAAATCGACCGATTGACACGTGTATGATCGTGTTAATTATTATGTTTGACGAATCAAACTCTATATAATAAGATATATTAGTTAATTATTTCTCCAACTTCCGATGTGGAACGATATCACTTAACTATAATGGGAAAATTCTAACGAAATGTAAGAAATTAAACCCTAGACCGAAACATTAAGAGAGAATCGAACAAACCCGGAAGGTCAAATTTCAAGAAGAACTCGAATTCCTTTTTCTTTAGGAGGTGGTGTTTTAGTTTTTACTTAGCTGTTGAACTTTGATCATTTTGATAATATTCAGTCGATTTGTTTTTTAAAAAAACAATATTAATTTAGCTGAAACTGCTTTACGTTCTTGTGTTATTTCCTTTTTGTAAGAATTTTCAGTTAAGTTAATGAATTGGTTTGATAAAAAAAACAGTATTGACATATATTAGGATAGGAAAGAACAGATTATGTTCTTCAAAATTTTCTCTAGATCATAAGAAAACATAATATACAAAATACATATAAAAAAAAAGGTTATGATTTAAAAGTAATAAAATTTATATTATATTACTATCATCATTTTATAACAATATATATACAACATAATGATTTATAAATCATAAAATTTATATTTATTTTATTATGTAATACTTTAATATTTAGGCTGTATAACTGGTAATTCAATAGGCTCTAAAAGCTTAAATAGACGCATACAATATTTTTTAGAACAATGGGAAAACCGGAAGAATCAACTCCTTAAATGCCACAAAATGCTTGGCTCAAATCTTAAATGCCATGAACAAAAACCTAAATTAATTTTTGATTTAAATTTAATCCAAAAATAAGTAAATGACATTATTGCCCATAATAAAATCTGATTATTACTTCCAATTTTTCATTAAACCTAATCCACAATCTCTTTTTCACTTATTCTCTCTTTTTGTCGCCGATCTCTTCTTCTCCAGCTTCTCCAGCTTCTCTCTTTTTGTTCTTCTTCTTCTTCCTTGTTTTCTTCTTCAATTTTCTTCTTCAAATCTCTTATTCATTTTTCTTCTTCCTCTTCATTGCAGTCAGATCTATTCTCTTTTCTTCCTTCTTCCGATACATATCTCAAATTCATTCTTAATTGAATTCGAATTCGTAAAAGGTATATCTCTTTTTTCTAAGGATTTGTGTTATGGATCTGTGTCTAGTATGAATTTGTTTTATGGGTTTTGTTTTTAAACTATTAATTGCTTACAATTTGTGGCTAATTTGTCAAAAATACGAAATTAGGGTTTATACTATGACTGGGATGTATTACTGGGACAACTGATAAGAAATATGGGGTACAACTTGTAATGTACAACTAAGTGTTACTTGGTACAACTAGTAGCTTACAACTTAGTGTTATTTGGTACAACTACGTATTACTTGGTACAACTAGCAACGTATAACTGAGAATTACTTGGAACAACTAACAACAAAACTATGTATAATTGAGTATTAATTGGTACTACTTGTGGTTGCAGGATATTAAACCATTACAACTTATGAAGTTGAAAGTGCAAAGCTCTGATGGACAACAAAATGGGATTCTATGATGTTTTGTTGTTTTTATTTTATACAAGATGTGTGAATATAATTGTATTAGAGTATATTAATTCTTGTATTACCGGTATTACTATATATCAATTCTTGTACAACTGGTATTACTGTATATCAATTCCTGTATTACTAGTATTACTTGGTACAACTATAATGATTTTTATATAAAAAAAATCCGGAAAACATGAATTCAAAATTCAAAATTCAAAATTTTAAAAATTCAAAACTCGAAATTCAAAACCCAAAAATTCAAATATTTTGTCATGTTGGTCTTTTGGTCATTTCACCCATCATTAAAAGGTATCATGATTAGAATTGATGGATTGTGGCATTTGGGGTTACACTTAGGTTTACTGATTTGGTATTTGGAGATTATGGCATTTAAGATTTTTGTCCAAAACGGAAAGGGAAATTAGACCTAATAACCAATAAATTTTTTTAAATTAAAATTCTAACCATTTAATCTAAATTTAATGGACAACTTTAGGCCACATAGGCTAATTTTAGTTAGTTTGCTCATTATTATTTTCTTTTGGTTAGTTGGCAAATTAGCCCAAAAGAGAATATCTATCCCAAATATTATTCTGTAGAAAACCTCATGTTAACAAAATAAGCATAATAAAATAAAATTTGACGCCTCATAAATCATCAGATCACTAAACACCCACGTAACCACATTAATCACAGCCATATTCTTCATTTGTGGCCACACATCCTTTTCAAACAACCCCACCACATACGAACCTCATGTATATATCTTATAGTATAAATCTACCACAATTTGCATTCTCGTTTAATTGGAATCAGATTGAAAAAAACCAAAAGATGGGTCTAAGAGCACTGCCTCTCCAACAAAACGGTGGCTTCGTCTCCACATCCAAAGTTCCGGTCTCACGAACCTCACCGAGAATAAGCCGGAACCCTAGATGGGTGGTCGTGTCGGCGAAGCAAGAGAAAGAAGATGATCAGGAGAAGAAGAAGAAGGAAGACGAGACTTCTTTGTTCACTAAACTAACCGATGCGTTGGATTTCTCGCAAGTTCGGTCGGAGAAAGACGCCGAGCTTCTCTACGAGGCCCGAGAAGCCACCAAATCCGGTGGCAAGATGAGCAAAGAACAGGTTGGTCTTCTATAATATTGACCACACATTAATTCTCACTTTTAAAATATAATAAGATTCATTAATTGTTATGAATATAAATCCAGAGTAATAGTAGCTAGATAGAACTCGAGTTCTAAAGTATGGTTTAAACTTTGAATTATGACAAGCATTGATTACCATATAATTATGTTTGATGGATTCGTAATGGTGTAGTATGGGGCATTGAGGAGAAAAATCGGAGGGACATACAAGGACTTTTTCAAATCATACGTTGAAGGTAAACTTAAGTTGTTAAGAAAAACACATGATGGTTTTATAAGTTGACAAAATTTGAATTAATTAATTGTGAATTATGTTGCTTTGTATGAAATGTTATAGTGGATGGAGAATATGTGGAGGAAGGATGGGTGGACAAAACATGTAAGATATGCAAAAAAGACACAAAGGGTGAGGCAAGACAAGTGGATAAGTTAGGGAGATATGTTCATGTCTATTGTCTTCAAAATCCTCCCAATTCTTCTGGAAATTTCTTCACCAGGCTCTTTTCTAAATGATCGGTTTCCCAAATCACATGAATGTAGCTATTCTTGCAATTTTGTGTATTTTTATAGAAATCGAAATTCATTTACATACCCAAAAAAAAAAAAATCATGTCTAAATGAGAGCTTGAGAAACAAAGAGTCAGAGTAGACTAAAAAAACAAAAATCATGGGAATTTTCCTTTTCTTTTCAGAATCCAACGTGGGACAATTTCTAGAAGAAGGGAAAGAACAATTTTGGGATTAGTGAATAGCATCCGCATCAATATCTAAAAATCAATACTAAAATGTAGCAAGGAAAGATGTAAATGAAATGTTTCGTAAACAACTAGAGGTATCATGACAAAAAAAAGAAATCAACTGGAGTATATTAAGATAGTCGTCTTTCAACTCACTCAGCTTCGATTAAACTCTTAGTGTTTCTTCCTTCAAGGCGGCTAATTTCTGCTCAAGCTCCTTCTTCTTGTTTTCTCCTCGGTATTATCTTCTATCTTGATCACCATCTTTATAAGCCAAAAAGATCCCTCTTGGACAATTGAATTCTCAACTGATGAATAGTCTTCAAGAAGGATGGGATCTCGTTGCTCAGATATAGGTTAGTCACATCACTTATTAACTTTTACATAGTTTCAACCAGCGCTCATCACGTCTCACTCCTTGGGATTGAAAAATACTCATCACGAAGGTAGAGTTTATCTATAGTCTCTAAAGAGTTTACTTATATACACAAGTCAATTATTTTGGCGCATTATTATATTTTCTGATTTTTCTGTTTATACGAGTTTTATTGGTTGACTCAAAATTATCGTAGTAGTGTGTTTTTTCCCCATCATGTTTGATGTTTCTTTTTCAGCCGGATTATAGCCAAATTTTGTGCATAAAATGGCTAATTTTGAATCTATGTAATTGAACTTGTTTATAAGATCCTAAGTCCCCAACTCCTTTTCAGAATAAGTTGGACTGAAACCAAGTATTTGATAGACTTTCGATACACTACTAGAAAACAGTCAATTAGTGACTACTATTTGTGACTGAAAAATCAGTCACTAATTTTTGTGACTACTTTGAGACTCTTAAGTGACCAATTTGTGACGACACTAAAATCAGTCGCAAAACAGTCGCCAATTTGTGACTGATAACTTCGTCATAAAAGCGTAACAAATTAGCGACGAATTTGAGACAGACATTCGTTGGTTTTCATGTAGTCGCAGAGTAGTCACAAAATACTGACTAATTAGCGACGGATAAAGTGGTCACAAATTTGCGACTGTTTTGTTACCATCAAAGCAGTCACAGATTAGCGACTACCATAAAAGCGTAACAAAATACCCACTGATTTGTAACAACAATTTTTTTAAAATTGGTTTGGGGTTTAGGGTATAACAGTCTCAATTTCGTCACAAAATACCCACTGATTCGTGACTAAATTTCGACTCCAATATCCTATTGCGACTAATTTGTGACTCTTTTGCGACTCCATAGAATTCTGGAAAATGTTTTGAGGTTTAGGGTATAGTCGTCTCAATTTCGTCACAAAATACCCACTCATTTGTAACTACTTTGCGACTCGAATATCATTTTGCAACTATTTTGCGACTCATTCCCCACTACCTATAATATTTTGACAAATTAAACACCATATGGTAAGTGTATATTACATATTTCCGTGTTTAGAACTTAATCAACTATAATAGGGATTCAAAACAACACAAACAAATTTTTCAAAAATTTGTCTATCCACAAATGTTTTGTGAAGAACATGAAACTCTTATAAGTTATCTCTTACATTTGATAATTTTCAAGATTCAACTATATTTACTTGATTTCTATTTTTTTAATTGATAAAATCAACCAAAAGATCAAAAAATACAAGGGAAATTGATTGGAAACTGTAATAGATTAGTGTGTTTGATCCAAATGTTTAGGGTTTAGGGTATAGATTTGTCACTACTAAATAGAGTCATAAAAGAGTGACAAATTAGTCACAATATAGTCACAAATTTTCCAAAATATCTGAAATTGATTAAGCGGGAATATGAAACTTTTGGAGCCTAAATTTTTATTGGATTTTGCGGCTAAGTGCTGGCCAAAATATAAAACACACTAAATTTTTCTTTTCACACAGAATTGAAAAAAAAATCCTCCTCTCTCCTCTCTTCGTCTCCAGATCTCCTCTCCTCTCTTGTCTCCAGATCTCTTCTCCTCTTCTCCTCCTTGTCTCCAGATATGTTCTTCTCTCTTTCACTCCAGATCTCCTCTCCTCTTTGATTTCATCTTCTCTCTCTTTCATAGGGTTTACACAAATCCCTAATTTGTACTTGAATCCCTTTGGGTAAACTCTTCTATCTCTCTCACATCCTCGCTCAATTACAGAAATCAGTAAAAGGCGAAGGAGACAGTAGGGTTTTCGATTAAAGCGACAATTCGATGTCTTCTCCGGTGGCGATTCCAGTGACTATACCAGCCTTACCGGAGAAAGCAGTAGCAGCTCTCGTCAATTTCTTCCGATTAGATTCGGTGACGTAACGGTTGCGTTATTACGGGTAAGTGATATTTCACTCATTAGATCTTCATTCTCGCCGTTGAAAAGGTTGAACCTGAGATTTCTGCGGCGGAGAGTCAATACACCATCGCCGAGACGCGTCGTGGTTCGTGCCGGGAGAACTGAATCTGGCGGAGTCAGTCTTGGAGCTAGGGCTCCCGATTTCGAGGTAAAACTGTAGTAATATGCACTTAGAAGGATAACGAATGGTGAGGAGTAAGTTGTAATCTTTGTTGTTGTTTTTGAGTGAAGTAGCTTCTGGAGCCACTCACTGGAAATTTATGGAAATTAGATGATTTTGAGCTGTATCCATGTCTTCTGGTGAGTATCTTCATCTCTTTATATACCCTTTTAATCTTTTGACTCAGCGTTGTAATTTGGATTGTGTTCTGGTTAGGTTATGTTCATTTGCAATCATTGTCCCTTTGTGATTCACTTGAAGAAAGATATTGTAAAGCTCTCTAATTTCTACATGAAGGTACCATTATGTTCTTCTCTTTTATTCTTTCTATAGGTGATGGAATCTTTAGTTACAGAAGAATGATAAGTAGTGTTTGGTTTTGCAGAAAGGTCTTGTTGTTGTTGCAATTTCTTCAAATTCTGTAGTAACTCATCCTCAGGTTTGTGTTTGTGACTCTCTAGAGTCAGTTTTTATTGTTGAGATTAGTTTTTTTCCACCATTTGCATTTCCTTTCACAGGATGGGCCAGAGTTCATGGCAGAAGATGCAAAAGCTTTCAAGTATCCATTTCCTTACTTATATGATGAAGTATCTTTTGTCTCTTCTTTTTCAGTATTGTTAGTTTGATTATACTTTATATATTCTGATATTTTCATGACATTTTTTCTCTCTTAACCTCAGTCTCAAGAGGTTGCAAAGGAATTTGGAGCTGTTTGTACACCTGAATTTGGAGATTCGGTGACGTAACGGCGAGAAAGGAGTGATGTTAAGGAGTTTCAGATCTGTTGCATCTCTCTCGCCAAGTAATTTCTCTCAAATCTAATCGCATTACCTAAATTTTAACTAGTCTTTTGGTTTCTTAATCTCTGGGTTTTGATTTTTTGAATCAATTTTTTCTTGCAGAGGCATTGATTTTGCTATAGTGAACAAAGAAATAATACCGAAGAAGGTTGAAGAGTTTCTATTGCTTCTCAAACAGGTTCGTTTCTCTGCTTGAGTCACTGAATTTGGCTGCACTGTGAAGTTTAAGATTGATTATTTGGCTGCATCTTTGTGATAGTAAATCGATTTGAGTAATCGGAATTTTGAGCAAGCTAATCGAGAGGCCGATGAATGGAGGGAAAGGGAAATGGCCAAGGACATGGCAAACAGAAAGGTAATATTGAGAAACCATAAGCATTAAAGCAATTATATTTGGTGCTCATTCTGGTATTTGAGGGTATATATATCTGTTTCAGGTCAACGAAATAAAGGCAATTGAGAAAGCCGAGGCGAAACGAGAGCGAAGGAGACTAGAACCTGAGGTGAGACTTCTAAAGCCATCTCAAATGGAATTTCTGCTTAATTATTGGTGATCTTAGACATTTTACTTAGAACTTGAGAGATAGTAATCACCTTTAAGTTTTTCTTTCCGGCTCTTTTATCTCAAACAATCTCATGGTTTCGATGTTTCAGCTTGAACTAGCTTTAATCGTTGAGGAAATGCAAGAGTTACGTTCCCTAAGAATCGAAAAACTTAAGAAGCAAGGTATGTTATTAATCTGAAGTAGTACAATGCATTAAGATACCAGAATTTGACTGAAGTAAACTGGTTTTATGCAAACTTCCAGAAAATCTATGTATTTATTAGGAATTTAAAACGTTTTATGATGCCAAGTTTGGGAGGAAGAAGCTGCCTGAGGAACCACACAACGGTCAACAAGAAGATGGATCATCAAGCAACAAAGAAGAACCTTCACAAGTCAACAATGCAGTTGAGGTCACCATTTTGCCTTCTTTTAGCTTAGAGCAGTAATTGTGTGTTTTATGTACTAAGATGATCAAAGTTTTTGGACTTCTGATGAAGTGATGATTGCAGGAGGGTAACAACACTAACACATGCTTGGTCAATGGGATTCAAATATGCTACTTGTCAAGTTTATGACTGTGATATTCCTAATTTCAATTATGCATCTTGTAAATGTTATGGTTTGTTTCAAAGAGTAGAATATTTGATGGATCTTATATGTAATGTAACTTTTGTTTGTTTTGACAAGCTATATGCTTGTTTTGTAGTATAAATTTTCATTTCAAGTTTTTTTTTCATTAACAACATGAGGTAATTGTAGAAACACAAACAAACAACAATTAGTCACTTATAAGTGACTGAAAAGAGACTAAAATGTGACTCATAAGTGACTTATAAACCAAGGCGTTGTAAATCAGTGGCAAATTAGTGACCAAAATATGACTAACCTAAAATGTGACAACAACAATATAGTCTATAATTAGAAGCTAATTAGTCGCTAATTTGCGACAAATATAGTTAGTCATAAATCAGTCGCAAATTCAGAAGTCGCTAATTAGTCGCTTATTTGCCACGCCAAAGGCAGTCCCAAATACGTTGCTAATTAGTGACTACCTTCCTGAGTCACACAAGTGTCGCTTATTTGCAACTGAAATGTGGAGTCGCAAAACTGTCGCAAATTAACGACGGAAAAACAAAGTCACACATGCGTCGCTATTTTGCGACTGATGTGTGACGAATTTGCGACTCTTTGTGGTAGTCACAAATTTGCAACGACACATTTGCGACTACCAGATTCGTCGCAAAGTAGTCGCAAATGACTCATTTGTGACGAATTTGCGACGAATCTGGTAGTCACAAATGGACTGTTTTCTAGTAGTGATATGTAAAAGGAAAGCTTTCTTTATTCAATGTAAACTGTACAAGTGTATGGTCCAGATTACAAAATGAATTAATGAATGAATCTATTCTAAAGTCTAAGAGCCTCTCTTTATACTAGAGAGTCCTGTTACAACAACTTCAACTAACTAACAGATTTGCTAAACTTCCTCTTGAATCTTCTCCAATCCGTTGAAACTGATTCTTCTCATCACTCCTTAAGTCTTCTTCTTCTTATATCTATATGACTTCAGAGGCTTATCAATACCCCCCCCCCCCCCCGGTAAGAAGGAAATTGAGCTTTGAATTCCCTCACCAACATCCAAGTATGTTCATGTGCTTGTGTGTTAGTCCACTTAACCAATGCTTCCAATTCTCCTTCTCCATTATACCTGGTATCCAAAATCTCCTAGGTTCTATAAGCAATTCCCCATCATCACTCCAATCCAAAGGTAAAGAAGCCACCGTATGATGTTTCCCAAGGACAGGTTTCAATTGTGAAACATGAAAGACATTGTGGATCTTGGAGTCTTGTGGTAACTTCAATCTATACGCAGCCTTACCAATCCTCTCCAAAATCTCAAAGGGCCCATAATACTTAGCTGCTAGCTTCTGGAAAACCCTTCTTGACACCGACTGCTGCCTATAAGGCTTTAACTTGAGAAAAACCATAACACCAGGTGCTAACTTTAAATCTCTTCTCTTCTTGTTAGCATTGTTCTTCATTAAATCATGTGCCCTTCCCAAATTTTCTTTGATCTGCATTAACATCTCATCTCTGGTCTTGAGAGACACTTGTAACTCAAAGTTTGTAGTTGATCCATTCTCAAACTTCAGTAACTGAGGAGGATCTCTACCATATACAATCTTGAAAGGAGTCGCCTTGAGTGAAGTGTGAAAAGTTGTGTTGTACCACAACTCTACCCAACACAAATAAGAGAACCATTGTTTCGGCTGAGCTGAAGCAAAACATCTTAAGAAGGTCTCCAAACACCTGTTAAGCACCTAAGTTTGGCCATCGGTTTGTGGGTGATAAGCAGTAATAAACTTCAACTTAGTTCCTGTAGCCTTAAACCCTTCTCGCCAAAATTTACTCTGAAACACTTTATCTCTGTCAGAGACAATGGATGCAGGATGTCCATGCAACTTAATTACTTCTGTAGCATGCTACAAAATCATTCACACCTTTAAATTCAGAAAATCAAAAATATATTACATAACATTATATTTCTTTAAAATTCAAATCTCATACACACCAAACATATATAAATAACCAAAGTTTTATGGCCGACATCAATTTGTCACTCTCTTGTGATACTTAAAGGTACGTCGCAAATCTGTGATATTAATAATAGTAACGAATGTGTCACCAGTTTGTTACACCTTCAAAACGTCACAAGTGTGTCGCACATAAGTGACAACTTTGCGACGACATTAGGTTAGTCGCAAATCTGTCTCAAACCAGTCACTAATATGTGACACTACTGCGACAATATTTGTTCGTCACAAATATGTGACAAAGTTGATACTCTTATTAATGTAGTCACAAATGCGTCACAGAACAGTTCCAATTCAGTCACAAATATTTGTGACGAAATTAACAGTCACAAACAGGAGTCACAAATTAAGTGTTTTCTTGTAGTGCGCAAACTTCAAAGCAACATCAGTAGCATTAAACGGATGTCTCAACCCAATGAAGTATGCGTATTTACTCAACCGGTCTACCACCACCATGATTACATTAATCCCATGAGATATAGGTAGTCCTTCTATGAAATCCATTGAAACATCCTCTTAAATCCTTTCAGGAATAGGCAAAGGTTGTAGCAATCCAGCTGGAGCCAAAGTTGAATATTTATGAGTTTGACACACTTGACACTCTGAGACAAACCGCTGCACATCTCTTCTCATCTTGGACCAATGAAACTGTGCTTGCAACCTTTTTTGAGTCTTTAGAACTCCCGAGTGACCTCCTTGTAACCCAGCATGATACTCCTCCAATAAGAAAGGGATATATCTAGACTTTTGTGGCAGACACAACCTTCCTTTGTAAAAAACATGTCCCTGGTGAATGGTGTACCCCTTTTTAATCCCAGTGTCTTGTTGAACCTGATGTAATAACTTCTGCATTTCTTCACTGTCCTCAATCTTTGTGAAGATATCTTGGAGTTGAATCGCAGAAGGTGAGGATAAAGCAGCTAGAATGACCAAAGATTGAACTTTGTGTTGCTCAATTCTAGATAATCTATCTGCAGCAGCGTTATCAATACCAGGCTTATAAGCAATGTCAAAGTCATATCCCAGCAATTTAATAAGCCACCTTTGATAATCCATAGAGACTTCCCTCTGCTCCAACAAAAATTTCAAACTCTTTTGATCAGTACGCACTAGAAACTTCTTACCAAGCAAATAATGTTTCCATTTCAGAATTGCCATAACAAGAGCCATCAACTCTCGCTCATAGATTGGTTTCAGTTGTTCTCTCTCTGTCAAACCATGGCTGAAATAAGCTATTGGGTTATTTTTTTGCATCAAGACTGCTCCCAATCCGAAGCCTGATGCATCCGATTCAACAATGAACAGCTCATTAAAATCCGGTAAAGCCAGAACTGGAGCTGAGCTCATTGCTTTCTTTAACTCTTCAAACGCCTTTTGAGCTTTATAATCCCACCCAAATCCATCATTCTTCAGTAGTTCAGTCAATGGCTTAGCCAAAGACCCATAGCCTTTCACAAATCTCCTATAATAACCATTTAATCCTAAGAAACCTCTCACTACCTTAAGATTTTTAGGGGTTGGCCAATTCACAATTGCTTCAGTCTTGCTTGGGTCAGTCAACACTCCTTCCTTTGTGATTATATGACCCAAGTAATCCACATTAGCTTGGCCAAACAAACACTTCTTCCTATGAGCAAACAACTGGTTATCCACAAAAATCTTCATAACTACACTCAAGTGTTTCACATGATCTTCTATGGATGAGCTGTATACCAGAATATCATCAAAGAAAACCAAGATAAATCTTCTCAAGTATGGTCTAAACAACTCGTTCATAAGATCTTGAAACGTGGCTAGTGCGTTAGTTAATCCAAAAGGCATCACCAAGAATTCGTATAGACCATCATATGTTCTAAAAGCTGTTTTAGCTATGTCTTCTTCTTTCATACGAATATGATGATAACCAGCCCTTAGATCCAACTTTGAAAACACCTGAGCTCCATGTAACTCATCTAGTAATTGATCAATCACTAGAATAGGGAATTTGTCCAAGACTGTGACTCTATTTAAAGCCCTGTAATCCACACAAAATCTCTAGCTGTTATCTTTCTTCTTAACCAACAGTACTGGGCTTGAGAATGGACTGTGACTAGGTCTGATAACTCCTGATTCCATCATATACTTCACTTGTTTTTCCATTTCCTCTTTGTGACAATGAGGATATCTATAGGGTCGTACACTAACAGGACTTGATCCATGAGTTAATTGAATAGAATGTTCCCTGCCTCTAAAAGGTGGCAAACCTTTAGGTTCTTCAAATACTGAGTCAAACTCCTGCAACAAGGATTGAATCTGCATAGGAATATCCTCTTCTTCTTTCTTTGTATCCAACACTGCTAAACCAACTCTCTCCCATTTGTCACTAACATTCCCTGAACCCAGAGTAAGTGTTTTTAAAGACATCTTTCTAGAATGAAGAGTTGGATCTCCCACTAGAGTAACCTGTTGTCCCTTGTACACAAAAGAGAGCTCATAAGTTTCCTAATCCACTTGACATTTCCCCAATGTCCCAAGCCACTGAATTCCAAGTATTACATCCGTATTACCCAGCTCTAGGTTGATAAAATCTGCTTCAAACTCTAACCCATTGATTGTAAACTTCACATCCTTACAAGATCCCAACCCTTTTATAGCCACTCTTGTGCCTAACATCACCTCATAGTTATTAGTTCTCCGAGATTTGAGTTTTGATTTCTGCACCACTCCAGGAGATATAAAATTGTGAGTGGCCCCACTATCCAACATCACAATGATCTCAGTCCTGCCAATGAACCCTTTTATCTTAGTAGTTGTTGGAGATTGTATTCCCAAAAAAGAATTTAGGGACAATTCCATTAACTCCCTTGGTTCATCCTCTCTTTCTTCACTCTCCTCCACTTCTTCTCCATCTTCCTGCAACTCCATCTCACACTCATTAACCACCAATAGCACTCTTAATTCTGCATTAACACACTTGTGTCCTACAAAGAATTTCTCTGCACACTTGAAACACTCTCCCTTTCTTTTCTTTTCTTCATATTCAGCTGGGGTGAGTCTCAGTTTAGGTCTTACTCCCTTTGAATCCTTCTGATTCCCATGTCCTGCAAACCCCAAATGGTTACTCTTAAGAGTTTGTCTCGGTTGTCAATCTCCTGTATTAGCCACCTGATATGTTGATTTAGGTTTATAGAATCCTCTCTTTTGACCAAACCGGAAGTATCTCTCAACTCTGTCGTCACTTCCGTTGAGATGATCTGTGAATTCGCCGGAGCCGCCGCTTGAGAACCAGATTTGACCAGTGAAATCTAAACGCTCATGTAACATTGATTCCACCGAATCTAAACGCTTCGTCGTTTCTTTCATCGATGAATCAATCCTTTCCACTGTTGCTTCCACTCGATCGACTCTGTTGGTAAGGTCTGGCTCCGGTGATGATCCTCCGGTGGTTGCTCTCGTCGCCGGCATGACGCAGACGGCTCGACCGCACCAAATTGATAAGACTTTCGATATGTAAAAGGAAAGCTTTCTTTATTCAATGTAAACTGTACAAGTGTATGATCCAGATTACAAAATGAATTAATGAATGAATCTATTCTAAAGTCTAAGAGCCTCTCTTTATACTAGAGAGTCCTGTTACAACAACTTCAACTAACTAACAGATTTGCTAACTTCCTCTTGACTCTTCTCCAATCCGTTGAAACTGATTCTTCTCATCACTCCTTAAGTCTTCTTCTTCTTATATCTATATGACTTCAGAGGCTTATCATTATTCAAGGTGGAACGTAGACTTTTCTGTCCAGGGTTGGCTTCACTGAGCGCTCAGGGCTCTCTCCTTGTGACTGGAAACCCTCATCAGCAAGCGGTGCAAAGAGTTAATCAGTAGACTCCAGTTGATCAGTAGACTCGAAATCCTTTTTAGAATATATAGCTATGCTTGTGAGGTGGAATGTAGACTCGATCTGATGTCCAACGTTGGCTTCTTGAAGCTGGTTGTGAGGCCTCTGTCTGTTTACCAGAATCGTTATCTTCGTTGAGACTGTTTGTAAAGAGACTGGAGTCGCTGCTGCTGCTAGACCTGTCCGTTTTAGAAGAGCTCAAGAGGGAGAAATCTACTGTCTTGTGCATGTTTCCAGTAGTTGTAGCACCTTCCAGACCAGTTCTCAGCTTTGCAATCCTTAGCATGGTTCCCAAGTTCTCGACAATTATAGCACACATCCGTCTTGCTACTTTGAGTTGTGGAAGAAGGGCACTCTACGGTTTTGTGGCCATGTTTCCCGCAACTACATCACCTTCATGTCCAGTTGGGAGACGTGCATTGGACAACTATGTGGCCACACCCACAACAACTAAAACAAATATCATCACTTCGTCCATCCATCTAAAAAGAAGAACAAAGAGACAGTTTGTACACAAGAACATTCCAGACAAACACCTTTGGGATTCCACAATCAAATTTGCAAGTCCAAAAGAAAAAAAAATACCATTGAGATTTCGAAATCAAGTTTGCAATTCTAGAAAAAAACAAACCCCTTTGAGATTTCAGAATCAAGTTTGCCATTCGAGAAAAAAACAAACACCAAACACCTTTGAGATTTCACAATCAAATTTGCAATTCCAGAAAAAAGAAACACCTTTGAGATTCCATAATCAAATTTTCTAGATATAATAGGGAAGAAAAAAGAACCGAAAATAAGGAAGTATGAAGATTTATTTTTAACATTCTTCATGATATGATTGTTTAAGCAACAAATACAAAAGAGTTTTGTGAATTTGAGGTACACAATTTCTTCGGACACATATACTTAAAACAGATTAGCTAATCGAGAAATGACTCAATAAGTAAACAAGCAAATTAGACGAAAACTAAAATCATTCTTCTCCGGCTAAAAAAAACCTTCCTTGAACCACTCCATTGCTTAAGCAAGAAGGAACCGGAAGCATCTCAAGCGGTGGAACCCCAAGACTCTGATTAACAAAAGGATGGTTCATCAGCTCCTCCACGGTGGCTCTAGCCGCCGGATTCTGAAGTAGGCATCTCCTCGAAAAGTCCTGAGCCATTGGAGATAGCCCCTCCATGAAGTAAGTATATCTTCCTCCTTCTGTAACGATAGCCCCCAACATTTCCGTTGCCATAACACCTAAAGACCAAATATCAACCGCAGATGAGATCATTCCACGTGCTGCCTCGGGAGCCAAATACTCCCGTTCTGTCTCGAATAGAGGCTCCACTGGATTAGGTCCATTAGGTTCCTTAGCTACGCTGAAGCCAGCAAGCTTGAGTTCACAAAGCTCTCCATGAATATAGGTTGGGAAGACAAGTATGTTCTCTGCCTTGAGATTACAATGAACGTAACCGTCTCGGTGAAGATCCCTAAGCCCTTCAAGAACCTGGAAAATGCAATAACCAGCTATTTTTTCCGACAAAATCTCACCGGCTTTGGCTATCATGTCTAGGAGTGAACCATGTGGTGCGAGTTCCATGTAAATGGAACATACCTTGACGTTGATTGGCATGGTTTCGTAGTAAACAATAGGGCTTGTTGGTCTTACGATTTTGTAATTGATGGAGTTGAAATGATTCAAGATCCTTGATTCTTTCTCCAGATTCTCTGAGTATTTGTGGAGAGATGTTTTCTTAGCCATGAGTAGAGCATCGGGGGTTCGGACCAGAGAGATATAGCCATGGTTGCCTTGGCCGAGAAAGCCGAGTTTTGGTAATGTAGTCTCTTCCAAAATCCATGAACTGGACGACATTGGAAGATAAAGGATTAGGGGTTTGTTTTGTTTTGTTTTGTTTTTGGTTGAGAAAGAGAGAGAATATATATTGTGAAGATTACATCACATTAGACATTAATTGGTAAGTAATAAAGTTGAGTTTGACTTGGAAAATGGCAACTTAATAATTTGGAGACTATCTGCACTTGGTTAAAAATTAAACTACCATATTTACAAAGTTGATTTGTATGTTTTAGTGAAATAGAATAACTGAATACGTATGGGAACAAAATCATGTGTTGGAGACCTTTTTGTTTGTATAGAAAATAGTGCTTTACATTGACTCTTTTTTTTTGCATAAAAACATTCCTTATATAATTTAATGAAAGAGTCATATTTTTCATGGCAGAGAATTTGGAAGTTTATTTATGTTTTCAAATGGAAATTCAAATCATAGCCTAAACAGAAACATAACATTCCCATATTTTATTTGAAATACAGAGAATATGGAATTCTTGGTTGTGTTTTCCTCAAAATATAAGTATGTTTGTCAAATTAAAACATAGAGTTGTAACTGGTAATTATTTTTAGGAATAACTTGAATGATATAAACAAGAACGAATGAGATAAAAATGAAAGGACAATATAGCTAGAGACATAAGAGATAGAAGACGGAGAAGTTGGGTTCGACAGTGACCTCGTAGAGTTACATAGATACTATATGAAACGGCGAAACTAAGTTAGACAATGTTTCATAGTCATCAAGCTCATCCTTCAGGCCACATCATACCTCATCTGGCGGGAACGTAATGCTCGTATCTTCACCTCCGTCTCCTCGTCAATTCCATCCATCCAAGCAAGGCTTGATCGTCTTCTCCGCGACCGCCTAATCTCCACTACAAGAAATCAGCCTATTTATGACTCCCATTTGTGTCACAGAATCATCATTTGTGACACATGTGACGAAAAAAAGCGTGACAACTTTTTCGTCGCAAATTTGATCTGTCACACATGCGTCACTAATTTGCCACAGATTAGTGACAAGATTTTAGCGTTGCACATTTGTGACGGATATGAGACTGAAGGTATTCGTCACTGATTAGCGACAAAGTAGAGACGGAGTAGAGTGTCGCACATTAACCACGGATTTGTTACACAATAGTTGTGGCTAATGTGTGACGGATTAAAATTTGGGCATCGCCGGCGACACATATTAGTCTCTTGGGCCTAGAAAGCCTTTGGGGAAACTGTGTATAATTCAAAAAAAAAAAAAAAATGTGTGACGGATTTATGACATTAGGTAGTGTCACAAATATGTGACTCATTTGTGACACATACTAGAATTGGTAGTCACAAAATGGTAAGCAATGTGTCACAAAATAGTGACAAGTTGGTTATGTTTTTGTGACAGACTCCGTATTCAAAACTGTATGTATTCTGTATTCAATACAGTATAAATTTGGTATGCACTATGTATTCAATACAGTATATATTAGGTATTCTACTATTGTACAAAGGAAATTAAAAGTACACACTTAATTATACTATTCAAAATACGTAGCCGAATACACGGAACCATAACACAATGTACAAAAGATGTTACGAGGACTATTAACCCAATGTACAAAAAAAGTTAACCGAAACAAAAGCGGAACCGTAACACAAGTTCAAAAGACTACATTAGTAGCATTAGTGTTCTAAGAGAGAGAGAGAGAGAGAGAGAGGAGCTGGTGTTCTAAAAGAGTGGAGCTGGTGTGGTGCCTTCTGCGGAGAAGGCAGAGGTTATCCAAAATAGTCCAATGTCTTTAACCCTTCAACTCTCACTTCACTATAAAACAAACAACATTTTTTTGGTTATAATCATTGGCTAATAGTAGTAATTAGTACCTTATGTCTGAGACAGAGAGGTAAGTGTGATATGCAAATGAGAAGCTAAAAGGTTTCCCATTGATGTTTCTTATTCGAGAAATCAATGTTAAATCGCCATCTACAGCAAGCGAAACCCGAAGACGAAACTCGAAACTACAAAAGCGAAAAAACACATATATTTAGAAGCAATTATGGACTAATAATGGGTATGTAACATTTGATTATTATACCTATGAGGCCATTGCTTTAAGTCTTCTCCTGATGGTTTCAAAAGAAGATCAACCAATGATTTTCCGATGGTTTCATTTGAGTGAAGGGGAGGTGGATTATAATCTATTACCCAAATTTTGTTTCTTTCAAATCCATGTTGATCCAATAATCCACAATCCCCAAACTTTCAACACATACACAAAAATAAAACAAAACTTAATAATCACAAAAGTTCAATAAAACATCTTACGTAAGAAGAACAATAAACACACATACATGTGGATGACAAATCTGAATCCCTCCACGCATTGATTTTGGGGGTTTGAATGTAGCCTAAACAATTCACAAACAAAATTAAAATCAGATTTTTATTTATATATTCATAGATAAAAATCAGATTTTTCATGTTTCTTCTTCACTATGTTTCTGGGTTTTACCTTTACTAATGAAAAGAAGTTCTTCGCCTCAGTCATTTCTCCATGAAATCACTTGTCCTCTATGTAAACTAATCTAAAAAAATCAATACCCAGAACTCAAAATTGATTAAAAGCACGAATTTCAGAAACAAAACACAAAAAAAATCAATGAATCACCCAGAGATAATCAGAATCACGAACGAGATCTAGTAATTACCGAACACAATGAGGCCAGTTTGCAGCATGTTCTACCCAACAAAGACATACTTATTCCGTAGATTGGAGCAATGACATGACCTGTGGGTGTAGATGGTCCGTTGTCAGACCGACGAGCAGCAAGCATAGCAGCGTAAGGAGACGACTCATCACGATCAGCCTTCACTTTCATTCCACCTACAATAATCACATATAAAAGATTCAACCTAAGGAACACAACTTCAACATAAACCATATATCTAATAACAAAGTCCATATAGTGAATCGTAATTCGTAAGAAATCAAACAATTTCCGATACCGATAACATTTACGAAATCTATTGTAAGTAACATAAATGAATGGGACTAAGAAGAGCTTTACGCTGGTCCGGTGGTCGATTCAGCTTTGGGACTCGTCTCTGGGATTGGAGAAAAACCCTAACGAGTTTTGAATTGAGATGAAATTGAACCGGATTTTGGGGTTTGAAAAACCTAAATCCCCTCTCTCTCATTTCTCCATCTGTCGTGGTTTCTCAGACAAAATTGAACCGGATCTGGTTTCTTGAGACGAGTTGCAAGATCGATAATTAGTTGGTCTATCGATTAAAGACCTGAGATCTTGCGGCACAAAACTGAGAATTGGTTAAACCAACTGTAAATCGAGATTATGATTGATTATACCCGAGGCTAAGAGAGCGAGAGAGAGACACGAGAGATTATGATTTATCGAAGAGGAGAAGCGGTGAAGGTAAAGGTCAAGTAAGGTGAAGGACAAACGACGATTAGGTTTTCGCAGAGAAGAGAAAATGTGTCTAAGTGTGAAGTGAACGTGGTGGGTTTAGGTCTAAGTAAACCAAAATTTAATTTGGTTTTGGTTTTGGTTTCCCACCAAAATTATTTCAGATTTGGTTTTCTTTTCCCATTAAACATCTCTAACTATATAATTTTGGGGGTTTATGGTATATAATTATTGTGTGATATTTATTAGTGAGATATAGTATAAGTAATTATAATTTATTGTTAATTTTGGATTTGGATACAATGTATATATGCTAAATTAGTGTTATATTGTATATGCATATATATGGTATCACTATAATCAAATTAAAACTTAAAAACATGTAATAATAATTAAATTTTTTAAATTCAACAAGGGTGTCGCAATGAAGTAGCAAAAGTGTCACATATTTTTGACACTTCGTACATGTATCACAAAGTAGTAACACATTTGCCATTGTTTTGTGACTCATGAGAGTAATCACTAGTTGAAACCCTATACTAAACATTGAGATCAAATAATGAGGTGCATAGGTGTTGGAAATCATTTTTCATCTATTCCTAATGTGATTTATAAATTAAATTTACATTTGTATCACTTAAAAACAAAATAATGACTAAAAACTATGGTTTAGTAAAATTTGATGTGAATACATAAGTGTTATAAGGAAAAAGGTTTGTTGTTTGGTTTATGTATTTTGAAATTTTTTTATTACTTTGTTTTCATAGTAAATATAGCAACCATAGTGTTATATAAGAATATAATTGGCAAAACTAATTCTTTGTACATAATTTTTGTTAGAATCATATGTTAAAAGTCTTAAATTCAATAGAGGTGTGGCAAAGTTGTTGCAAAAGAGTCACAAATGTATGACAGATGAGTGACACTTCTCGGTCGTCACAAATGAAACCCTAAACCATAAATGATAAAAGACAAAATTGTAACACTTTTGCAACTGCTTTGTGACACTTGTTGGTCGTCACAAATGAAACCCTAAACCATAAACCGTAAATTGTGAATTTTAAAATATTCATTAAAATCATCTTATTCAATTTTTGATTCTCAAATACTAATCAAAATCACCTCTTATTCAATTTGTAATTCTCATCAAATACAAATCAAAATCCTACATATTTACTTATAGATTTGATTTTAAAATGAATTTTAGTGGATTTTGAAGGATTCATAAGTTATCCTCAAATCCATTGGAAAACCTTGTTATTCTTAAATACTAATCAAAATACACATGTTAGATTTGAAAATCACAAAGATTTGTATGGATTATAAAAATACACAAGTTGTGACCGACATCATTTTTGTGACTCATGTGTCACACTTTAGACGTGTCACTAATCTGTGACAGATTATGGAGTTCCAAATTCGTCACAGAATTGTTACACTTTAAATTTTTCTCAATTCTGTCCCAAATGTCTGACCACTTTGCGACGACATGTTATTAGTCACGTATTCGTAAGTAATCGGTCACTAATATGTGACGCTTCTGTGACAGTCTTTGTGAGTCACACATTTGTGACGAATGTGGTACTCTTGGAGGTGTAGTCACAAATGTGTCACAAAGAAGTCTCAATTCTGTCACAAAAAAATCTGTCACAAACAGGCGTCACAAATTATCTGTTTTCTTGTAGTGCTCCATTCCGGCAGCTTCTCCTTCTTCTCCCTCTCTTCTTCAATTTTATTTTAGTTGTATTTCTTTCCCTTTCTAGTCTTTTCTTCCCTATGTATGCTCTCTAATAAGTTGTAAGCAACAATGAAAAATCAAAAAAGGTATAAATCTTAACATTTAGACCCAAAAAAAAGAAGTTAGACAATGGTTCTGATTTCAAAATAAAAGCATATAGAGTGAGAGGTTAGTAATTTTTAAATTACGAAGAACAAAAATAAAGTTGAATGCAATCATTTTTATATCGATGGTGTTTTGATTCGATGAAGTCGAAAACTTACGTGGGTATGATGGTTTCAGTTTCCGGTAAGATAGTACTCGGATGGTCAATGACACAGTTGAAACAATTGTCTTTCTGTATGTTTTTCTTTTTACTAATCTCTCTTAATTTAATTAGTTATTCTGTTGTTGTCTCTTACCTAATAACTACTAGGGTTTGAAGAAAAGTTATTGTGAAATATTTAACATATAACATAATCTTAGCATGTGATGATGTTTTTTTTGTAATTGTAGTAGATAATATAATGCATGAAATATATAGATTTAGCTCTGTTGTTTTTTTTTTTTTTTTAATAGCCTGGTTGATTTGTAGTTAGATTATTCTTCTTTGACTAAATTCATTTTGCTTATCTTGTTGAGATATCAGAATGTAAATTAATATAGGCATCAAATTTTGTGAATATCATGTCCACATTAACATAGACGATGTGGTATTGTGATTTATATAAATAACTTCAATTTCATTTCTTTTTATCGAACGAATTTCATTCCAATATAACAGAAGAGGAGAGAACATAAATGTAATCGAAATATAGCTGAAATGTCCACCAATTACAAAGTGAGTGTGGTAGATATCGATTGTTATCATGTGAAAGCATTATTATATTTTTGTCTTTGTACTTGGAGAACAAACATTTTAGACGTAATGATGCAGCGCATCTTATGATTTTGGGCTTTTATTTTATGGATTTGTGTCAAACACAATTACGTGTGTGTCACACACGAGACTTTGTGTTTTCTTTTTTCCCGTGTCTTTCCTTTTAACGTATTTTCCTTTTATTTTAGGGTTTTGTCGAGTTTTGCTCTAGCTTAAATAGAATCGTCATCAAGTCATTGTTCTTAGTCTTGAATTTGATATTTAATTAAATTTAAGCTTTTATAGCTAAATGAGCTTTTATAGTGCGGGGAAGAGTATTCCCAACCTCTATTGACTTAAACGTAGATTTCTTCGTTTATTTCAAACCGATTACACACAAATCCCTTAGGGTATCTTGTGTGTCTTTGTTATCTAGCTTCCACTCTCCATCACATAACAATCCCTGAATAATTACTACCCATTGTATAAGCTTACACATTCTCTCATCTACATGTACCACAAAGGTACCATTGTGAGTGCATTTGTCACAGGTTTTAGAACTCGTCATGAAGATGGAAAAGTATCTCAATGCATTGTGAAGAAGCTGAGAAGAGTCTTCTGTGGTAACACATGAAGCTGAGACAGCATCAGTGCTGTCTGTGATACATAGTGGAATGCAACATGATTATTCAAGGAGATGGTGAAGACACAACTATTTGTATGAGCCTTAGCACGAAAAATACAAGAGAAAAGATGTCAATTGGATTCTATCAAAAGAAGAAAGCCATATGGGCTGCATTTGATGAGAAAAGAGTGATGGGCTTCTGCAGGCCCAATTGGTTAAAGCAGAACTGTCTGTCTTGAACAAGGTTGCGACTGTCTTGAACAGTGTTGCGACATGACTGGAGCAGACTTACTTTATCTGTGTCAGCACGCCACAATAAGTCAACTTGTCAAAAAAGAAGAGATAGGCTTTTATCCAAGAGTCAAAAAGAAGAGAAAGACTTTATCCAAGAGCCAAAAAAAAGAGTTGCTGCTTTCTGAGATCAACAGTGTAAAGGTGTGACTGTAGCACACAGAGTTGCTTTTGGTGTCAGAGAACAGAGGTATGGGCAAGAAGAGGAGAAGTCATTTATCCACAAGGCAAAGAGATTAGGTTTATGAGGAAAGCTCATATAAAAGATGATGTTCAGCTGAAGAAAACGGTTAACACTTCCTAAACCTAAAAAGAGAGATTCACACAATTTTAAGTGTGTGAGATGAAGTTGTCCCACCAGGCAGATTGTAGAATCTGATGGTGTATTGTTGTTGCAGAACTACACTTGCTGGAGTGGTAGTTTCTGTTTATTGTGGCACACGGTGTGTGCGTTGCTGGAACACCAGAGAAGATGGAGAAGTCGGAGATCGGTGGTTCGTGTTGCAGAATAGTTGTGTCTGTGTTGCACTAATGAGTGCGTTGGAGTATCACCGGAAAAGAATGTCTGAAGTTGGTGGCTCATGTTGCAGAACTAAAGTGTATGTGTTGCACTAGTGAGTGCATTGGAGTATCACTAGTGAAGACCCAGGAAAGGGTTCACGGAGTGAAGACCCGGAAAAGGGTTCAAGGATTCTGGTACTGAGCAGAATAACACTCGTTGAGCTCTTGTGTCTGTGACTCATTGTAAGTCTGGAAAAGTGCATATAGCATACTCTGTGTATATGATTTCTTTTAATGAGAATCTGGACGAGGTCCCGGGGATGTAGAAAATGAACCCCGTTAACAAATGTCTCAGTCTCACTTCTTTCTCTGTGATGTTGCATCACTCTGGTCTTAAATATGATGATGCATCACTCTGCCTGTAATATGCTGCAGTACCCATTTAGATCTAGCACAAGCCTATAGGAGTCTCAACCATGTGTTCCATCTCCATATGATTCCATACGGGGACTGATTCAAGCCTAAAATGCATGCTACAAAGTAAAACAATAAACACTTGCTTTCACACTTAACATTTCCGTTAGAAAGCTTAAGTTCACAAGATAGAAAAGATCAATTAAACCAAAATATGACTCATTGCAGTTTTGTTTGCTTAAACTAATTTGTATTTTGCTTATATTTTTCTTATGTTTTGTAGAGAAAACAGATTATTCCAATTTTTTTTCAAATGAGAAGAAATTGTTAAAATCAAAGTAAAAAAATACATGATTTATATACTTTGTAACTAAACAAATTCAATCATGATTTTTTTTTATATGATTTATATAATTTGTTCTTACATTATATATATGTCAAGGCATTACCTAATCAACTGTTATTAATTTTGACTTATGATACATCAAAGCTAAACTAAAAAAAATAGATGAAAACATTTTTTAATCTCAAACAGTTTTTAAAGTTAAAAAATTTGTTTTGCTTAGATGATAACTCTAGATGGAGAAAGAACTCCCTATTTATATGTATAATTATACAAAAAATTCTAGGTATAATGTTATTTTGAAAATATGATTCCAGATCTATATAGAGAGTTGTGTCTGAGCAACGGGTTTCCTGGTCTGTAAACAACTCTTACGTGCTTTGGAAGCTTCGAGATTTCACCATTGATCAGATTGTTGTTTTGGAGACGGATCTCGATGAGTTCAGAGAGGAAAGTGATAGTAGTGACATGACACCACCAAGCAACAAACCAGAAACGTCGATGGAGAGAACCCGGTGGTTTGTGAGGTTGCATTCGACGCCCTTCCATTTGCAGTAGGCAAAGGAATTCCATGTGGACCAACTAGGTGGATGTGGCTGGAAGTTCTTGGAGAGTTGAAGCATTGGAGCTCTGTCTAATGCTAATAAACTGAGCAAATGTCTTCCAATATGATTCCATACGGGGAACTGATTCAGTTTATTAGCATATTGGAAGAAAACGTAGGAATTAACATAATCAGCTACTCATGTCCATCTATAGTACCGGAATTTATTGAGAAACATGTATGACAATCTACAAAGAGTGGTTACGGAGGAAAATATGCTGAATGTACTAAAATTTCCACGCACCAACATTTTGGTTGGTTAAGAACTTTAAGGTGGGAAAATGGTAGACAATACCGAAACTTTTGGGGAGAAAAAATGAAAATGCAGATTGAAAACAACTTTATAAAACAAGAGCTTGGTTAAGAAGAAGATACTACAAACAACTCACAGTCTAAACTCTAAAATCTATCGTGAAAGATCTGAGAATCCTCAAAATTTTCCCGTTTTAGATAAGAGAGATTCATATTTATATTTAAGATGTATAATCCTCCCTCGTTCTTAAGCTGAAAAAATATAATAAAATGATAATCACTCATAAGAATCAAGCTAGTAGAATTTAAGAAAGAAATCATAGCAATCAAGTTATCGACACATGTGTATATATAAGTATATATGGGTGTAACGCACCTTATATACAATAATCGTACCAAAGTGATAAGCCATGTCGTTTACAGCTTATTGCATCTACCAAAATATCACATATTCATATTGATTGAAGAAACATATAGTTACCCCAAAAATCAGCTAGACAGTAGAGAGTAATAACTCATGGGGAGATAAAAGCGTGTTCATGAAGAAATAAGGAACTATCTCGTTAAATCAATAAAAATGGATCTATCTCGATCTCATAAAACCTGTTAACATTCTGAGGAAGACAAACCTAAACCCCAAAACGGTGGTTTAATGAAGGGGCGTGATATTCATTGAGAGTTGAGAACGTTTTTTCTGATCAAGGAGTAGTAAATAAGGCAGACGGTTTCTTTTCTACTCTTGCGGGCTCATCTTCTCCCCAAGATTTTTCAATTTTCATGTACCTTTGTCGTCCCCAATAAATTCACATATAAACCTAGATTTAGAAGATGATTGAAAGGAAGACCTTACTTGTTTTTCATCGAGTGCATGAAGGAGAGGAAAAACTAACGATGTTGTTGTTCTTAGAGATGAGAAGACAAATAGATCCATTTGGAGAAGAGATCGTGTATAAGATAATTATGAACATTTAATAGAGAAGGTTTAGCGATGGTAGATGCATGCATTGTGTATATGAGGGAAATCACAAATCGGAGAAAGGGAAACTGAGATATTGAAACGTTATGTGACAAACGTAAGCGTCCGGACAAACATAGAAGGTTTTATCAGTTATGTGTACCCATGATACTGATGTGGCTAATTGTTGATACTTAATATGGCTTTAATCTCATTAGCTGATTATTTCTCCAAATATGTTTGCTGATGTGGGGGGCTCTTAGAGGCCTTAATCTTCCTCTTTTATAAAAGGGGGATTTTCTTCAATTTTGCTTATTATTTATGCAATCATTCTATACACGTATACAGTGTCAATGTCATCAATGACAATGATACCGTTAATTACATATTCAATACTCGATACACTTTGGTACGCGCTCTTTTTCTTTTGGGTTAGATACACTTTAGATTTTGATTACTTATTAGTTTTTGGGTTAGATACACTTTAGATTATGATTACTTATTGTAGTTTATAAATGTTGCTATTTCGTGGTCCATTGCCTTTATTTTTTTCATGTTAATCTAAGAGCTTTTCTTGAGACATTTTGTGACCAATTAATGCTTTTGCAAAACATTACATTAATAGCGAAATTGCTGACCAACTTTACAACACAAAGATAAACAGTTTCATACATATATAGAAACTAAGAAACCTATCAAACCTTTCTCTGTTACAAACACTAAATAAAAGAGATAGAAAAAACTTAATTTGTGGAAATGTAATAAACGAAGCTGCATTTTATAGCCAGAAAAATGACTTGCCTTGTGAGACACCTTTAGAAAGGTAATGTGGAATGAACGAAACCTAGGCGGAGAATATTCTCACACATTTTATACTTATATGCTTATACTACTATGTACTCATGTAGATTGGAATACCAGGCCCACTTAAGTATGAACATTCCACTTATCAAAACTTTAATCCGATTTAATGATCATAGTATAGTACCCAGACAATATGATTGATTCCGTCTTTGAACAGAAAATCCCATGCACGGATCTCGTGATCTTCATCTTCTCCATATGGTTGAACCTGAAATTATTTTGGACGTGTAGATATTAGTATATTCACTTACATTTTTATGGTTTCTATACATCTAACTTTATTAAAGTAATATGTTAAAATTGCTAGAAAAGATTACATTTTGAGATTAAAAATGATTGCATACACAGATACACTACCATGCTTAGAGAGACTTGAACCATCAAGCCGAACGAGGCGATCCCGCCATACGATGGCCGCCGGATCTTTCAAGAAGATCGAAAGATCGGCCGTCCAATATCAAAATTAAAAAAAAAAAAAAAAATCATTGAACATTGAATAAGGAGGTTTTCGTTTTTTCCTTTCCCATGAGCTTGATATGCCTCTATACATCCTTCCTTTTTATAGGCAAAGCAGAAGGTACTACATTTTTAGCATTAAAGAATGATAACGAAGCTACAATTATCAAAGTTTTGGAAAAATAAATTATAAATAAGATAAAAAAAAAAAACTTTGTATATTGGATTATTGAAATGAAACGAGCAAAAGCAACATAATTTTTTTAAGTACGAACCGTCGGATAAGCCCACGTGTTACGAGTGGCACATTTTAGCATCATTATCTAATGATTTTGCTATCCCACGCCGATCTTAATTTTCCACATTATTTGTTTATTCAGTTATTGTTGCTTCGTGATGTTTCGGTCCCACTGCTATAATCCACTACGAGGATCACACGTCATCATTTTGAGATGTTTAGATTGCCTTCAAAGTCTTGACCACGTCATCATTCTGATCGTACTGCGGAATGTTTGTTTTCTCCTGAATGTTTCAGTGTTCCACTTTCCAATTATTATTTTATTTTATTTTGTCAACATTTTCTACTATAGGATATACAGTAAAATGGTGAAATACTTTACCTAAAACAATAAAAATGAAAAAGCATTAAAATTCAACATATGTAGTTGAACTATTCATTATGCACAGGGCCGGAATTCTAATGTATCGCAAGCTAAAAAAAAATTATGAGTCGCTTTACTCTTTAAAAAAAATATGTTAAAAACAAAAACAGTATTGAGTTTCAAACTCATAACCTGTTCTAGGGAAAATATTGGGTTTTGACCACTAGACTCAAGAAATTTTTATGGATTTGAGGGCCGAATTTTTTAAATAAATTTAAGGGCCGCAAGCGAATGCTTTGCCCGCTTGCCCTCAGGACCGGCCATGATTATGGATCACCTAATCAGCTAATCTAACTCTTTTAAGTACATTAATCTAAACTAATAAAATAATGAAATTGCTTATGCTCGCCACCTAAATCATACTTATGAATGAGCTATACCCTTCACTAACTCCCATAATTACTGTAATTATGATTACAAAAAACCTTTAATTTGTTTTCATAATGCATCTTGTGGTCACACACATTTGAGTCAAAAACGATCACTCGAATCATTTTGGTTTACTTAAGAATTAAGATAGAAGCAACAACACCCATCAATGATCAAACCAAGACAAAGACACAAAACGAAATTAGAAAAACATATTTTCACTTACTCTGTTTCTGGAAGCTTGTTGTGTATGAACCTAAACTTTCTCCTCGGCGCAGCCAACTGTTTCTCATCGACGGTATGGACTTGTTTCTGATTTAGAACATTGCAAGTTGAGGCGTTACGTTTGAGCATTTGCTTTGGGAGCCTCTCGTGTTGCTGGTTCACATGGTTCAAGAAGGAGCGTCGAGGAAACTTGTCTTCTTTCATCCTGCGTTTTGCTCTGATCGCTTTTTGATCTTTCCATGACTCTATGTTCCACTGACGAAACTCATCTTCTGCTTCAAGTTGCTTCACGCTAGCGATTTCTAACCGTTGTGAAGCCATTTCCAAGGCTTGTTTACTTTGTTTAACTTCTTCATTAGCTTCCTCTAGCTTCCTCAGGATCTCTTTTCTTGAGAATTCGGTAGATAAGTCTTCGTTCATCAGTGCTTGAAGTGTTGAAGGTGATTTAGGTGGTGGCTTTGGGAAGCAGAGACCGTCTTGGTTTATCCCGCTTGATAATATCGCCAATTCAGCAATCGCAAGTGCTTCTGCTGCTCTTGCAGCTTCTTCCATTTTTCTTGCAGCAATCAATCTCATTTCCGCACTTCTCAGACAGGTCTTGCTCTGTATTTGGAAAGCTGTATCATTGGTTTCATCAACTACCATCTTAACCTGTTCACATTGCGGGTTCACGGGTAAATTCCCGGCATTGAATCTATCTTCTTGATCTGTACCTGCTGGTTTTAACATTAAACTATTGAGCTCCTCAGCTAGAGACGCTGCACCAAGGAAATCTTCCTCTTCCTCCGTTTTCATGTTCAGAGACTCAACATAGGACTGGATCATTGCAAGATCATCCATGGTTTTACCATGCTTCATCCTGGCTTGATTCGAGCCCATCATGGGATTATGATGACATCGTTCATCGATCATCTCTTTGGTTTGTGTACGCGGATGGTCAGGGGTTTCCATGCGCGTCAAGGCTTGTTGCTGCAGCTCGAGCTTCAAATCTTGGAGAATCTTTTTGGTTGATCCAAGTGCTTCTAGAAAATTTAGAGTTTCTAACTCTTTCATAATGAGTTCCTTCTCAAGCTCCACCGCATTCTCTTCCATTCGCCTTATGTCAAATTCTCCCATACCGTCCTGAAAAAATGATAACAAACATCAAAATTATGTCCCATGCCTTTTCTAGTCATGACACCAAAAATAAATGTAACATAACCATCTTCCATAATCTTCAAGCTTTGATATCTACTAATCAAACCTTCGAAATACGGCTATGGCCCCTCAATAGCTTGCTAGTTTCAGAAGCAATCACCACGTATACACTAATTAACACCTAATTGCCTCACAGAAATCATAAACATAATCTTAGAGGCAGAGCAAATAATTCAAGACGACCTTGCAATAGTCACTGACACAAAGTTATCAAATTTGTACTTAATTTTTGTATAAAACCACTAAAACATGGAAGGGTTTCCCTATAGGATTCAATAATTTTCACCAAATCGAATTAGAAATCATTTATTAGCACACACTAGATACATTTCAAATTTTCAATTACATAAAACCGAAACTGTAAATCAGAGATTAGAAACGTGATTATCTCCGATCATGAAAGGAACCCAAGACCCACGATTGTCGAATCCGGTTACCATATTCTGATCCGACTCGAATGGTGGAGAAATGTCGAATTCAGCTCTCAAGCCTCTTCTTCTCCTTGTATTTTCCGGGTTGAATTTCCCGGATCCGGGTTGGATTCTCACATCTCGGATTCTGGGTGTACCCGGAATCGCCTCCGCAGCCATCTCCTCCGTATCGAGAACCAATTTGGTTTATCGAACCCAAAGGGAAACACAATTGAAGAGAAACACAAGACAATCATAGTTACTGGGAAGAAGCAAAGCTCTTGAGGAAGTAAAATTCGCTATGATTGTGTTTTCTCGTTAATGGAGATTTCACGACTCCAGGATTAGGGCATGCATTTCAGGATAATCATGGTGACTACGTGGCTTTTATTGATTGATTCCCGTCTTCTTTGTATTGTCTGCTCTTTGACTTGGTTGAAATAACTGTATGAATCTGATTATTAACAAATGCTAATTTTGGGCCGTTGATTATGGAGCCAAAAGTTGTTCATGGTAGTAGTTACGTCGTGATTAAACCAAAAAGATTTCATTTCCTAAACCATTTTTTCTAATCCTCGGTTAATTTTTGTTAACGGTTACTGTCTTTTTTTTTGAGAATTTGCACTCCATATACACCAAGAATTAGCTATTTAGGTGATTAGCCTTTGCACAGTTAAAAAAAAAATTATTACCAAAAAATACCCCTATGCTTGGGTTCTGCACCTAAGAGTATAGACTTTGCCTGTTGGGAGTGTTTGTCGTGCAAGTTTTTTTTTTTTTTATCTGGAGGGATTATATTGATACGAGCATACAATACACATAAAACTAAAGCCGGACCGTAGCAAAGCCGACACGGTAAAACCGTTTAGAGCCAAGAGCCCAAAAATGGGAAACATAGCTCACAAGAATACCGGAAGACGAAACATAAACAAAGAAACCAAAGACAAAGACCGATTACATCACAAGAGAAAAGAATAAGAATTCTTGATCGGCACGAGAGCACACGGTGAAATGATTGAACCGAAGAAAAGCAGCCACCAAGACTGCAAATGAGCATGATCGGAAGAGAAGAAGTAAGCCTAGAAGAAGAATTAACGACCACCAACAAGAAGAACACACAACCTAACACCCGAAGAGACTACATATGATATTCAACCCAATACCAACCTAAGAGAGGAGCTGGCAAGCTGTCAATGTACATCACCGGTCTCTTTTATTCTGAAACGAGCGAGAAGGAATAGGATCCGTTGGGCGAGGGATATGAGTCTCGAAAGCGTCTTTTTCGAAAAGAGTAGTCAACCTATCAAATACACCTGAACAATCAAGCAGCACCAATTGACCCGTGAAGAGAACACAACCAAACCATTCTCCAAGAGGTAAACGGAAGCATCACGGCCAGGTTCGGATAGCATCACGGCCAGGTTTGTCTGACAACTTAAAAACGAAAAAATCAATTCATGTTTTAAATTTAAAGAAAATTGAAAAAAAAAGTTCTTTTCTTTTCTTCGTCCAAAAAAAAAAACGTTATTTTCTTTCTTTTCTCTTTATTCCTTCTTGTTTCGGAGGAGAGACAGTAGAGAGAGCTTTGTTGATTTTTTTTGTGAAATTCCAAAGCAGAGTTGCATTTTGTGTTAGGTGGTAACTTGATTTGAGCTTAAGTTAGGATATGTGATTAAAATTTGGCTTCAAGTATATCATACATAATATTTTGGTCAAAAAGCTATGCTCATTATCAAATTTCCTACTGTGATTTTATGGTATCTCTCTTTCTTGCTCCAGAATTTTTAATAGGAATCTCTTATGGGTTTCTCAGATTTCGTTGAAATTTTTGTTGTTTTCTCTAAACTTTTCATTCGGGATCTTTAGTTTGATAATCTGTCGTTGTAATTTGTTGGAAGAATTGATCGGAGTAATGACCAGTGTAACTGTTCATAATAACCATTGTTGGCCTTTTTCCAAGAGATGAGTTAGGCGATAGATACCATAATTCATAATTTTGGGTATATGTAGTCCTTAGCTTGTCACATTTAAATGTAACCCGATACAATATTATTTAGCCATCTAAGTTGGTATATTACATTTCAAATATAAAAGTAACTGGAAAATTAACAATCAATAATTGAGTTATTGTGTTAAAAATAAAATTAGACGTATAGTGTACTAGTATATTCTAATATTTTATAAAACAACGTTACAATTATTTTTATAATTTATGGTTAACAAATTTGTTATTGCGTTAAATACAAACTTATAGGTATAAATTAATTTTAACATGTTTTTAATAGGATGTTACATTTATTAGTAACGAGCTAAACAAATAATTGCACGTCTAATATTTTTATTATCTTGCTAAGTGAAAATATAGAGATAAATCTATATGTTTTATGGTACAATAATTAATTTAATTTTCCACAAAAAATTGTGTTACAAACAAATATCGCCAACTCATTCCTTGTCTTTATTTGGTCTGACGATATCTCTGCAACGACACATCGGATTGATGATTGAGGACAAATCAAATTGCCTCACTGAGTTTTATTTTATGTTTGACTGAGTTTGAGAGTTTTATGGATCGTTTTTCTCTCTTTTGATCAAAAAATAAATGATCAACGGCGCAATCGAAAAAACTTATGAGCATTTGTTTCCAGTTTTAGCCACAATATGGACAGATCTTTGTTCGTTGATGAAAAAAGCAACATTGTGCAATGTTTGGATTTGAGAACCTTGTGCAATGTTTTCACATCAGCTTGAAAGCCCGAGGAAGACAACACAACTTTGTCTGCTCTAAAGGATTAAAAGAAGATAATGATTCTAAGTGAAGTCTAACAAGTTGAAAAAATATCAATTCTTTAAGATTGCATACTTTACAATCCAGAGCTCTAACATTGAGACTACAAGATCTTGAACTTGTAAAAACAATCAAAAACCTTCATATTCATAACAAAAGCAACATACCAAAACATTACAAATTTTAGGAAGTAAATTACAAACATTACTACACCTGCTTCATGGTGCATATGCATATCCTCGAATATCTAGTAACAGGTCTAGGATAGTAAATATTTGGTGGATTCATTGGTGGTATACTTGTTGAACCTCGTGGGATAACTCTTGTCCTACCAGCCATGTGAAAACCTTTAGTTGTGAAGAAAGGATCATCTTCAACATCTTCATATGGCGGCTTTGGTCGATTGTCCACAGGATGCTGACCGCTTCTTTTTATATGTCTTTTGTAATCATACATAATTTTGAGCCAGGAAGCTCGGTGGGAAAAGTTTCGTGTAAAAGATTTGGAATCTTTGTTGTAGTTGACGATGAGTAAAACTCTTGCTCGAGTATTATTGAGGAACTTGTACAAATCCGGTAGGTAATCGGAATTCGTTGTCGCAAGAACAACAACCATTCACTCTCTTTGATGACACATTATATACCTCATATTGTTATAATGCTACACAAATTTATATACCTCCCTTTGATTTCCATATTTAAAGATTGCATGGACAAATTTTGCACACACCGATTCATTGTTTTCTGTTTCTTTAATTCGTTGTTTACTTGCTTCTTTGATTTGTTGTTTACTTACACTTGCTTCCTCCTTTCTTCCTTTCTTACCAACTTTCATGGTTCTTTGCTTCCTTGATTATTCTTCTTTGATTCCTTATTTACATACTAGTTACATGCACACATACATACATCTATGCATAGATATGCATGTATACTTGCTTACTTGTTTACATTCACACTTATTCTCTGTTTCTTTGATCCAGTGTTTACTAATTGCTAACTAGATTCGGTCTGATTCTTTGAATACTTGTTTTCTTTCCTTCTTTTCCTACTTGTTTGCTTATTCTATTTCTTCATTCCTTGCTTTCTTATATTTTCTTTTCTTTGTTTGTTATTTCATTTGCTTTCATTCTTGATTTATTGTTTCTTACTTTCTTTCATATTATTTTCCTTATTTCATTCTTGATTCATTGTTTTTTTATTAAATTGCTTCCTTGCTCGCCCACGTGCTTAATTTCTCACATATTGTCTTTCTTCCTAAACTGCTACTATAATTTTATTCAAGTTTCGTAAAATCAATCCTATGCTTGCTTATTTTCTCCCTAACTGTCTCACTTTATCTTCCATTAAAATATGTAGTTTCTTTTGTTTGAGTTTTATTATTTAAAACCTTGCAGATTGAGAGATTCTTTAGCGTCTTACCAAGAAAGAGTAATTTTTTTTTTTTTTTTTGGTTTATTGAAACTGCAAAAGTGAGAAAATTTGAGTTTTTTTTTACTATTGGACTTGCTTATTGTACCACTCTGTGTCTTTGGAAGGTTGACAGGTTTCTTCAATCTAGTTGGAGCTATCTTCATCACAGAGATTTTGAATGTATTAAATAACACAAAACAACTCGACGAAGCAATACAGTGATTGAGAAATTAAATTTGTTACAGTTCAAGTTGCTTTTCCTCTTCCAATGTGACAACTTTTCTGATTTCTCTCTGTGTCTTTGGGAGATTGCTAGGTAAATTAGTTGCGATGATTTATATAAGTGTCGTTTACCATCAGCTCTCAAATTTATATAACCATGAACTTTAGTAAATGATCTAACGATCTTGCCACATACATATATCCATTAGTCAGTAAGGAATCTATATCCATATTTTCAATTACACTTCCATTAATTTTCACAACTGTCTTTTCCTAGCTAAACTCCTTAATGATTCCTTATATGTGTGCGCTTTTTCATCTTAGGTGTATCTACAATTAATCATATCTCTTTTGATTAATCAGTTGAAGAAGACATTGGGCCATTCCAAATCAAATAAGGTATCATTGTTTAAATTCTCTTGAATTAATATAGAATTTAATGCGAATCATTCATGTTCGGAAATCTGTTAACACTGTCAGAGCAAGAATTGTTTCAACTCTCTGAACAATACGATAAACAAGCTGGCCATGAAACATGCTTAAAGAATGCATACCCACTGTAAGTTGTCATCTTATTGATTTCAGAAATCTATAATACATAAAAGTATACATTTATCCAATTTTTTGTAATGTCGATATTGACTAGTTCAACGATTTTATATACATATTTACATTAATGAATTTCTTCACTTAATGTCCTGAAAGCAGAAAATATGTAGTTACAGAGAAAGCTAAGAACCCGAGGGAGAAACCGTTCTGTCATTTGTGGAAAAAGTAGCTCAAAAGTATGTCTTCTATCTTTTTCTTATGATCAATATTTTTATATTTCTCTTATGGTTTGAAGTTATGGTCTCTTTTAGTCTGATGCAAGAACAGTACCGTAACATCCCGAAACCAAAATATGGCATTTTGGCCATATTTTGGTAGGGGTGTCGATCGACACCAAGTTCTGGGTTGTTTTTCCGTTTGATTTTAATCGCCTGGTTTACGTCGGTTTGTGTTCGGAGTCCTAGGACATATTATTTAAGGCATGTGGCTGTATTTTTCAGAGAAAAAAGAGGGATTGTGAGATTTTAGAGAGAAAGTAATGATTCTCGTGTTCTTGAGGAAAATAAGGATTGTGAGATTGAGACAATCTTGTTGCCCTGTGTTGGAGAAGGAGTTCGGACAATCAAATCGATTTTGATCATTGTCAAATTTTATGTGTAAATTTATCTCTCTATTAGATAGCCATGAGGTAAATCGGTTTGTCAATTGGTTCTATATGCTAAGAGATATTCGTGTTTTCGTGAGTGAGGTCTGTGCAGAATCGGGTATGTGATCAGACCACTTCGAGAGAGTTTTCCCAGAGTTTCAGGGCGAGTTAGGCTACGATCTTTAGATCGTTGGAAAGCTCTTTGTGTCTAATTTCCAAATAATGTTTCATATCATGATTCTGAGGTATATTCCATCTTCTATGGTCATTCGAAGTCAGTATGTCGTTCAGTTTTTTAGAAATTCTGATTCGATTTAGGGAAAATCTTGTTGGTGAGTTTTAGGGGATAGAGAAGGGTTAACCAGTGGATTTTGGTCTCGTTGAGGCTGTGTTTAGTGCTGGTTGTGTGGTTGTTGGATTTCCTTTTTCCGAAAAGCTAAGGTGAGTTCGCGACCATAGGTTTCTAGGCGATGATGGATTGTTTGATGATTTTTGTGATTTTTTGTGACGAAATTTATTGTGATATGGATGGATATCATTGCTGTGTAATTGTGGATTATTATCGTGTTGATTGTATGTAGGTTTGCGATTCGTGTTCGTCAGAATCTGGTTGAGAGAAGAGAAACTCATTTCTGATGAATACAGAGGCGTGTCGATCGACACCAGGAGGATGTCACTCGACACGACCTGTTTGGTTCCGAAATAATTTTTAAAATACAATGTGGTGTATTTGATGGATTGTGATAATTATATTGTTGTTTGTTATGTTGCATGAGCCTGCTTGTTACGCTAGTAGATGGTATGACCGGCTCACTGAGTATTTGTGATAATACTCACGCAACTCTTATTTTCATGTGTTGCAGGTAAATGAAAAGTGTGATTGCGGAATCATGACAGTAGAATGAGGATGATAGGAATTTTATTATTGCTTAGCCTAGTGAACTCGGTGCTTAGGTTGCTAGAGTTTATTTGAGTTATTGAATTGTGGAATTGAATTGATTGATTGAATTAAATTATTTATGGATGATTTAAATTATGTGTTTTCCGCTGTTATTGATATTATTGAATTAGCCGTATAAGATTTATATGATATAATATTTATAATTGTATCATATAAAAATATATCATGGTAGATATAGTGGTAGATGTTTGGAATAGAAGGTATTATCTGCGTTTTGTAAATGCATTTTCTTATGTTTGCCATTCTAGCAATAGATTTCAATAAATTCCAAAACCAAATTAGTTTTAAATCTTTAATTGAGTAACAATAGATTGGGAGATTTGTCAAAATAGGCCACATTTATTTGGAAAATTTCCAATAGACTTTTTTTTTAATTTCATCATTATTTGCAAATACTATTCTTAATTTAATTATAATTAATTTAAATAAAAGGTTTTAGATTTTTTTAAGAATCTGATAATTATAAACATGCCTGGAATCTAAATAAATATGTCTGATAATTACAAATAGGTAGGCCCGAACACTAAATAAACCCAACAACCAAGATTTGCCGAGTGCGTAGCCGAGCCTAAGAGAACTGGAATCGAAACCGATACCAACACTTCCTCCGTACACAAATTGTAAGACAACACAACACAAAACCAAGGTCATGGAGCTACATGGAGATATTGTTCTACAACGTGAGCTCGATATTTTTTTTTGCTAAGAATGTAAATATTTCATTGATAATGAAAACAATTCGGTTTACAAAAAATGTGAACCTATTCTATGAATCCATGGCAAAAAAATTAAAAACATGGAGACATCATTTCAAACCGGTTTTCAGTCCGTATAACTCGACATAAGCATTACGCTAATGGAGTAACGAAGTGATGACGATGTTTAATGTTCTTTCCAAATCCAAACAAAGGTCGTGCAGAGGAAGCAAAGGAAGCTCGATATTGACATATTGTAAGCTTATTTTCTGTGACAGTACTCTTTTTTGGTTCAAAAGCTAATTTTTGTAATAAAAAAAGTTGAAATACGATTTTATATCCGTATAATTGACACAACTTTTTTTTGAAAATTTGTCATTATATATACTAATTTTTTTTTGGTTTTTGGGATTTTACATACATGATATTTAAAACTACCCACATCCCTATTGGGCCTGGATGGATCCATTGATCCAAAATAAGAACTGGGCCTGGCCTGCAACATATCAAACACACAAAAAACCCTAATTTCTAAAGAACAAGATCTTTGGAATCAGGGAATGCCGCCGCCGCTGCACCGGAGGAGGTCGCCGGAGAGGAGAGATTGACGGAAGCCAAAACTTCAAAAGAACGGCCGTCGGCAAGAAGAAGCGAGTCCGAAATAATACTGGCCGCTCAGGGAGGAGCCGGACATGCCGATAGGGACATCCGCGCCGAGCAACCGGAAAACTACTCCGCCGACACAAAATCTCCGACCGTCATAGTGAAAAGCCTACCCTCACCGAGCTTTGACATGAAACAGAGACGAAAGACGTTAGTAGAGGAAGGAGAGGACTCGGGACAGAGTCTTACCGGAAAAGCTAGATAGATCGGTAGATCCGCCGTCCTTCAAACAGATCCACTTTTCTAAGGAGACAACCAGCGAGACTCTATTAATCGAGACCACACCCTACGAAGTCACGCTGCTCAGAATCGATTCATCCTTGCAAACCTCAAGAGCACCGATCTAAATCTATCAAGCGAGAACTCGTCCTCAAGAGCAGATCTGCTGAGAAGATCTCGACCAGAATTAGCCGTGAGAATTTACAAAGAGCCACCGGAACGAGAAAGAGCCGCCGCCAGGGAGAAAGGACCACCAGATCTCATCGGAAAAAGAGATCCTTCCACGGATGAAGAACCGTAGTCATCAAAAAGGTGAAAGCGAAGACCTCTCGCGGTGACGGGAGAGCCGACGACCGGAGAGGCCGGATTTGATCGAATGTTTTGCGGTGGCTGGAAAAGTTAGGTTTTTAGTGAGAAGGGAGAGAGAAAACCTCTCTCTACCTACTCCTTTTTCCAGCTTTTTTAACACCTAATAATTGACACAACTTCCCCGTGCGATATTACACTATAATATATTGTAAATGCATGCGTGAAATAAATAGGTGAAGCACTCTCATATAGTTTTTCTAACTAACTTTGTGGCCATTTTTATTAATTTTACCAAAAAAATCGTCGACATTTCTCTATCGAATTAAAGAAAGAAAAATATGAGTAGGAAGAGAATGGACCACGTACGAATACGATGGAAAACATTCATTAAATTATACGGCCACAGCCGTCTTATTCCATCTAATCAAACGGTCGAAGTTCATCAAAACTTTAAATCACCATCCTCTTTTTAATCTTCACGTTTCTATTTATTTTCTGCATACGTATCTTCCATCCAACTAAATTAGAACCGACCAAAACATATTTTCTATATTGTACTAATGTTGGGACTTACCGGTTACCACTAAACACTATAAAGCGAAGCCTCCCGTAATACGACATATATAGAAATATGATATTCTCATATTCGAATTCCTATACGTATTAGATTTTGAGCCTACAATAAAAATTGTTTTAGCTATGGTTTGTAATTATTAATTCACATCATTAATAAAAAGAAACTATAAAGGAATGATTACCACCTCAGAAGTGACATGTTATATACCAATAAATATGAGAGGGATGACATAAGGACACAAAGCTTCTATAGGCTAAACGTGTAGTTAGGCGATTAGCTAGTCAAATAAATTATTTCCTTAATAAAAAGAACACCAAAAACAACGTTACAAGAGGGGAATTCCACATAAGGAAACAAATTTAAGATAAGTATTAAAAACTCTAAGCAAGACATCTAATTTCGAAACTTACTAACTATTACTCCCACCGTCTCAAAAGATTGATGTTGTAGAATTTTCACAACTATTAAGAAAACACATTAATTTTTAGTTATAAATGTTTTGTTTTTTGTACTAAACAATTTTCTATGACTCTAAACCAATAGTAATTCAATAAAACCAATTAATGTGTCTTGGAATTTATAATTCATCATTATTTTTTCATTAATAATGTATTGAGAATGTAAAAAATCAATCTTTTAGAAATATTTGTTTTTCCTACAACATCAATCTTTTGAAAACGGAGGAAGTACTACCAATAACGTGATCCCCACGACTCCCTCATAATTAATGAAAAGGCATTTAAAGTAATACATACACATCCAACAGTATGATAGCCACCTTTCATTTATTATCTAACCATTTTTTGGACTACGTATTATCGAAATTATCTTTATACATTAATATGCTCATCAATATGAAATCTCCCAATAGAAAAAAAATCCCAATGAAATAGAGCTAACAAAAAAAATAAACAGAATAAATACCCACACTTGGAAGAATCTTTAATTGCATCCGCAAATTTCTTTTTGAGCACAAAACAAAGAACCTTCGAATTTTGCACTTGTTGTTTCCATTATATTCCGAACATAAATACATACTGATTTACAACAAAAACAGAGAGAGAGTGTACACAAACTTCATTGAATATCTAATCGCAAAAAATGTCAGGAAGAAACTTGGAACACTCTGCAATAGATGAAGAGCAAGAAGAAGAAGAAGAGAGATCGTCGTATTACGGTGGAGCCACCGTACCATTCATATGGGAGACAAGGCCAGGCACACCAAAACACTACCTCTCCTCTGATTCCTCTTTTCCGCCGCCGTTAACGCCGCCTCCGTCGTACTACTCCTCCACTTCCGGGGTTTTGGCGACACCGAGGAAACAGAGCAAGGTGAGAACAAAACTAAGTAAGATTCTATCAATGTCTCTGTTCCATGATCTTAGGAAGAGTTGTAGCAGTAGCAAGAAGATGATCAACAATAATATCTACCGTTCATCGTTTTCTTGGTCGTCTACGTCTTCTTCGTCTTCCTTTGCCTCCTCACCGGTACATGCTTTGAAAAAACCAGTGAGTCGTGATAAAAAATCGTCGGTTCTGGTAGCTGATTACAAAGAGGATGAGCTTAGGTCGTCACCGATCTCAACTCTGTGTTACTCAAATGGTGGAAGGAACGGGTTTAGTTCTTCTGTGGAGAGTATGAAGAGAGCTCTCTTCTCTGTTCCCAGAAATGGATCCACTGGTAAACCTCTCATCGTCAACCACATGAACAAAGCTTGATTTTGTGAATCTCTTATGTTCTTGACTCATTTTATGAGCTGATAGTGTTATAATGCTTGATGTGTGAATGTAATGGTATGGCATATATTACATAGTTTGTCTCTCTCTGACTGTCATGGCTAAGAACGTTTTCTGAGCAAAACGACGTCAAATATTATATAAACCGATAGATCTCTGTTGTGTGTATACACAAAGGTTTGGCTTGTCATGCATATTAAGGGACCAGTGAAACATTCCCTGTGAGACGATTCCTTAGCTATACAGTGATACGAACGGGTTATGGTGTGTCATCTATATCCTTAAGACTGTTATCACTTTCTTACTTGGTCTAAGTCGCTACTAGATACCTCTTCTTCTGGTAGCTCAAATGCATCAATCTCTGCAAAGTAAGCTCTCTGTTGCTCAATATAATCCTGAGACGCTCCATGAGCTACATTATCTTCCTCATGCTTTTCTGTTCGCTGCCTCTGTAATGTAACCATAAATTAACAATTAGATTTGGAGCAAACTTATATGATACAAAGTAGATATCAGGCTCTACAAATGAATAATGGGAGATACACGTTGCATTTCTCACTAAACAACAACCCCAGAGTATCTCTTGACAAAAGACCCTGAATCCACCTTTTGAAAAGAGAAGAATATACATGAAACTGAAAGAGGCATCCCTATTTGAACTAAGTGTGGCACTGGTTTTCAATTTTGCGACCGATCAATGTTGTAAACATACGATACACTGATATACAATCTGGTAGAGCCAAAAAAACCGATAGTCCCAAATAATGACTAATTTTTTCACAGAAAGATGAAGGAAACACATAACCAAATACACTTCTGATAAGTAATATAGCTAGAGCTTTCCTGAACTCACCTTTTTGGGAGCCACTTTCTTCGAGGGCTTCGATTTGTTTTCATTAGCGTGATGTGTTTTCTTCCTGTGATGCAAATTTCATAGAGTATTAATTAACAATGTCATGCTTGATTATAAAACAGCCCACAAAAATGCTAAACAAATGTGGTGGACATAATAGGTTCAACACTAGTCCCAGTTATCTCATCTAGAATCCATACTGATAACACTCTTTTCAAAAGCACAAGCCAGCATCAACAAATAAGTAGCATGTCCATCGCTGCCATTAGTCATACCAAATCTTATTTTCCCAAAACCAAACAATCAAATGCATAATCAAATGAGTTTCATACCCAGAGCTTGGTATCAAGTCAAGACGAAGGTTAGCCACTGCACCAGAGGAAGATGCGTCTTTACTCCTTTTTATCGGAGAAGCCTTCCTTCTTACTGTGTAAACCGAGTAAGGCGCAGCAACCTCCTTGTCACCAACACCTAAGCATAAGACAGTTCTTAAACATCAGCCAAAAGATAGACACAGTACTAACTAAGCATAAGACAGTTCTTAAACATCAGCCAAAAGATAGACAAGCTTGATACAAGTTTCCAATCCAGCTTATATTAGTGCCATATTGAAAATTTCAGAAACCCAGCTAGTTCTTCCACTATAACAGTCACCATGATCATTCAAGCATCAATCTAACCATTCTTCCTTTCAATTCCTAAAAACCCCCAAAACCAACAAACAAAAACCCTAGAGTTGAGCACCAAATCCAATTCAACTGTAATTCCCAAAGTAGAAGATGAAGTTCAATAATCTATAACCAAAATTGAACAAACCCATAGCAGCAAAGTAAAATACCTTGATCAGAGAGCGAGTTTTGGGGACGAGGAGGCTCAGAGGCCGGAAAACCCAGATCGGTAGACATACGGCGAGTTACGCGTCTAGTGGTAACAGACCGAGAAGCGCTTCCGTCACCAAGCTTCGAATTATTAACATCTTCCGATTTTCGATTACGAGAAGGCGACGGTGCCGGAAACCCCAGATCGGCAGAGATACGGCGAGTTACGGGCCTCGATTTCGTGGCAATAGACCGAGAAGCGTTTCCGGTAACAACCTCCGAGTTCTCGACATCTTTGGGTTTCTCCTTGAACGTAGTTTGATCTACTAACCTCTTAAGAGAAGAAGTGAGACTCGGATTCGCGAATTTGACGGTGGACGAAGAAGATGACTGTTGGGAAGATCTAGAGACGGTGTTTGTACAATCCGCGAGCGGTTTCCTCTGTATTTTTCGTCCGACGGAACGTGGAGCTTCCATTAAAAATCCGGTGAGTCGAAATCGTGTGATTCGCCGGAGGTTTTTGTGGGGAGAAGAAGATGCTTACTCTCTATTGGCGGGAAAGTAGAGAGGGGTCGCGAAGATGAGAAGGTGTTCTGAAGAAGCCTCTCGAGAGCTGGAAGGAATATTAATTTTGGGAAGTTTAATTATTTTTAGAGCCCAATTATGGTAAAATTATTATTAAGTGGGCCTATATATATCGACAAAAAAAAGGTGGGCCTATATATTACAAGAATGAACAAATGATATTTATTTGTTGGCATGATCTATTTCTGAAATTCCAGTATCTAGTTCTACTAATAGGGGGGGTTAGGGATGTTAATTGGCTAATCCGTTCCGATGCAACCCGAAAACCGCAAATATTTGAATCCGGTGTGGTTCGTATTGTGTAGCGGTTAAGCTATGGTCTATCCTCGAACAACAAAAATTATTTCGAGATTATTTTAAACGATGTAAATTTTAAAAATTAATCTACACGACAAACATCATTTTGAGTTGTTTTAGTGTTTTAAACTCCAAGTAATTCTAAAGTAAATGCGTGTTGATGGAATAAAGACATTGGACAGTGGATTAGAACCGCGATTTGTCATCATCATTGTCATCTCCGTAAGCTCGAGATAGATTCTTGTAATTCTGAAAATTCATGTATCTAGTACAATATTGCAAACAATTTTATGATGAAACGATAATAATGTGTTATTTCTGTTTCATCTATCTAAAGAGCCGAATGGTTAATTTATTTTTCGCCTCCATATACTACATAAATACATTTTCTCTTTTCAATTTGATCTGAGTAACCAATATAGAAACCTTAACAAGGAAAAAGTTAGTATAAAATAGTTTTTTAATAAGACCATAGTTAACTAATAAAACAAAAAAGTTAACTTTGAATGACTCCATATAAAAATGTAATAGAAAATTAATCGGTACTGCCAGAGCGGCTGTGAGCATATTTATTTTACACATTTGAATGGGGCCCCCACTTAATAAGGGGCCCCACAAAAAAAAATTTATATGCTATACTAAAAATAACGAAAATAATATATTGATGAAGATGTAAGTGATGAAGTGAACGTACTAAATGGGTATTTAATGGGCTCGTTTGCTTCTCTTTGTGCCTTAAGGCTTTCAATTATTATAAAAAACAGTTGTGAGATAAAGAGAAAAGAAAACTTGTTCGCTACTCCTGTCTAACTTTTCGTTTTCTTTTTCATCAACAAAAGAGACGACGATTGTTAAGAATAATAGATTAAGCTTTTGAACATTTGGCTTTGGGTAAAAATTTATTTGATTTCTATGTATATGATATATGTTTCTTCTCTCTGTTTGTACCTGATTAATTGACAAAATTCAGATTTGATCCTTTTCTACTTTAGAATATCAAAATTCAACTATTTTTAGCGATTGGAATCTAACTTTTATTTACTTACTCTGCAGCAAGAAGATGAGTGCGTTCAGGAAATATCCATCTGGAGCTGAAAAAAGAGAAAAGAAGAGAAAAAATGAAAATATGGTGAAGTCTCTATCGGGTTCTCTTGACAAGTATTTTAAAAAACCAAAATCTTTTAGAACTGATGAGAATAATGAGGTTGGTGGTTCTAGTGAGGTCAATCGAATTGATGAGGTTGGTGGTTCTAGTGAGGTCAATCGAATTGATGAGGTTGAAAAGGGTAAAGAGGATGGAATTAGAATCGGAAGTGAAAATCCAGAGCAAGAAGGAAATCATAATAGGGTTGAGATAGATGATGAAAATCTCAATCAAAATGCATATGATGAGTACTTCACAAGGAATGATTCATCTTTGGATATTATGGATCCTGCAAATTGGAGAAAGATTGATCAAGAGTTAAGAGATTATTTGGTTGAGAAAGGTCCTCCACCACCACCATCTGACGATTCTATTTTTGAGAACAATGAAAATGGTAGACATTTTTTTCTTAGACATTACAAAAGACGTATGGATAACGGAGATAGACATGATAGACGTTGGTTAGTCTATTCAACAACATCAAAGAAAATCTATTGCTTTTGTTGCAAGTTGTTCTCTCGGTATAGAGATACTACTCAACTAGCAAGCGTTGGATTCATAGATTGGAACAATGTCAAAAGAAGGCTCAGCGAACACGAAAAGAGTCATGACCACATTATGTGCATGACCCAATGGATGGAACTAGAGTTGAGGCTGCAAAAAAATCAGATTATTGATAAGTTTGTTCAAGAGGAGATTAACAAAGAGAGGAACCATTGGAGAGAATTACTATTCAGATTATTTGCAGTGGTTAAATATCTTGCCAAGGGTAATATTGCTTTTCGAGGAACTAATGAGAAACTTGGTGAAGATAACAATGGGAATTTCTTGAGGACTGTTGAAATGATTAGTGAGTTTGATCCTGTCATGCGAGAACATGTTAGGCGAGCTAAAAAAGGAGAAACTCGTTATACTTATCTCAGCCACATAATTCAGAATGAATTGATTGATAGGTTAGCATCTGAAATCAAGCTTATGATCATTAAAAAGATTAAAGAGGCACAATACTTCTCGGTTATTCTTGATACCACTCCGGATATTAGCCACACAGAGCAAATGTCACTTATAATTCGATGTGTGGATATATCAGTGGATCCAACTCATGTTGAAGAATTTTTTCTTACGTTTCTAGAAGTTGATGATAAATCCGGGAATGGACTTTTTGAGCTACTTTGTGACACATTGGTTGGTCTGAATTTGGATATTGATGATGTCAGAGGACAAGGATATGACAATGGATCTAACATGAAAGGGAAAAACAAGGGAGTACAAAGGAGATTGCTCGATATCAATCCGAGAGCATTTTATACACCATGTGGCTGCCATAATCTAAATTTGGCTATTTGTGATATTGCCAAATCTTCTGAAAAAGCGGTTTCTTTTTTTGGGATCATCCAACGTTTATATTGTTTTTTTGCACCTTCTTCTACTAGGTGGAAGATGTATGAAAAATTGGTCGGAGGTCTAACACTTAAAACGTTATCTGATACGCGTTGGGAAAGTCATCTTGAAAGCGTTAAAACAATACGTTTTAAAGCTCCAGAAATCAGGGATGCTTTACTTTACTTGGCGAAGAATAGTGATGATCCAAAAACACGAAGTGAGGCTGAATGTCTTGCGGTAAGCGAAACACATGGGATTGGAGGGTTTGAGTTTTTGTTTGGTATGGTTATATGGTATGATATTCTATTTGTTGTTAACACGGTGAGCAAGACGTTACAAGCTGAAAATATGGATATCGATGATGCCATTGCTCACCTTAATGGGTTAGTCTCTTTTTTCCAAAATTATAGAGAAACAGGTTTTGAAAAAGCAAAAGAGGAGGCTTTAAAAGTTGCAAATGCTATGGATATTGAACCCATGTTTCATAAGAAGAGCAAGCGTCTTATTAGAAGAAAAACTCATTTTGATGAGCAACCTGAAAAAGGTGATGATGTTGGTTTGGTTTTGAGTTTGGAGGAGGATTTTAGAATCAATTATTTCATCAAAATCATCGATCAAGGTTTAGTTTCATTTCGAACAAGGCTAGACCAGTTTCAAGAGTATGAAAATATTTTTGGATTTTTGTTTAGTTTGCGGAAACTCAATGCATCAAATGATGATGATTTGAAGAAATCATGTACTAACCTTGAAGTTTTTCTCAAGCATGGAGCAAAATCTGATATTGATGGGAGTGATTTATTCTTGGAAATCAAAGTCTTTAGAGAAGTTCTACCAAAAGACTTAAAGAAGAATGTAGAAGTATTGGAGTTTTTGAAGAAATTTAAGGATTGTTATCCAAATTTATGGGTTGCGTACAGGATAATGCTTACGATTCCTGTTTCAGTCGCGTCGGCCGAAAGAAGTTTCTTGAAGATGAAGTTAATAAAGTCTTATCTACGGTCAACTATGTCGCAAGAAATGTTAAATGGATTGTCTATGATATCGATCGAAAAAGCCATGCTTAGAAATCTCGACTATGAACGTTTGATGAGTGATTTTGCAAGGAAGAACGCAAGAAGGGTTATTTTTGAGTATCGTTAGCTTGTTGTTATATTTTTTTGGGATGAAACTGTTTTATTAAACATGAGGTTTTTTGTATGGCTTTTCTTCTTACTTTATAATTGTTTCACGCTTAAGATATTTCGTATGGGGCCCCGATTCGCTCAAATCCGGCTCTGGGTACTGCAATGTGTAGTACAAGAAGACCTAACTTCGCTCAAATCCGGCTCTGGGTACTGCAATGTGTAGTACAAGAAGACCTAACATAATCCTTCATTCCTTTGTACTTGTACTTTATCTTTAGTGGGTTTTAAAGTTGGTAGTCTTTTTTTCCACATCAGGTATAACTAACCTTCCTAAACCTTTTTTATTCTATTGGGAATAATATGTGAATGCACTAATTGATAATGCACTCGTTTCCTTTACGCTAACTCCTCCTTCTTCGAATCTTTGCTTTTTGTGTTGCTATAGATAATCATGAAGACACACCATTTCTTCTCATTCATCAAAGAAACATCTCATTTATCTAATTTCGATCGTTCTCAATAGCTTCTCGATTCGTTTCATCTAATTTTATAGCCATGTCTCAGGTAATTTTGACTTTGATCTTTGTGTTTTTCAATCTTTTCCTCATCATTTTGTTGTGTTTACGTTTGGTTATTGACCATGAAACAATGAAATTATGTTGACGGAGAGCCAATGATCCTCTAAGTCAGTCAATTCATCGGTTAGAAACGTCTGATTACTGATTAACTGATCAAAGAGATTGATTGGTCTAGTTATAATATGTATCCCAAATTTCCAATTATCGTCTTTGAAAAAATTGCAACGTTGATCAATAAAATGAGGCAATTAAGGATGAATCCCAAACTTAATGGGTAAATTAGTGACAATTAATTACATTACCGAAAAGAAAATAGTGAGAAAATCAGTTGTTCCTAGATTTTGACAGATATGATCTAATTGATCCACATATATGACTCTAACCTTTTGGGATAAATTTGTCTATAAATGTAGACTGTTGTTCTCAAAGTTGGTATGTCATGCCAAGGCTGCGTTGGTGCTGTCAATAGAGTCCTGGGCAAAATGGAAGGTATTTATTTATTTATAATATTTTCATGTGTATTAAATACTTTATATTAATCATTCATTCAGTAATATATAAATATGTAAATGGTCTTGTAAATGGTTGACTCTATAGAATTCATAAAAAATAATTTTCAGGGGTTGAGTCATTTGACATTGATATAAAGGAGCAAAAGGTGACAGTGAAAGGCAATGTTGAGCCTGAAGCAGTTTTTCAAACAGTTTCAAAGACTGGAAAGAAGACTGCTTACTGGCCTTCGGAGGCCGAGGCTGAGCCTAAACCCGAGGTTGAGCCTAAGACCGAGGCCGTGACTGAAACAAAAACCGAGGCTGAGCCTAAGGCCGAGGCCGTGACTGAAACAAAAACCGAGGCGGCTGAGACTAAAACCGAGGCCAAGGTTGAGGCTAAGGCTGTAGTTGAGCCAAAACCCGCGGAAACTGAGACTAAGCCATCAGTTGTTTAATTATACTAATATGACAATGATGCTTCTTAATTCTGATCCATCTTTACTATGCTTTTTCTTATCTTATGTTTGCGTGTTGTTGTAAGAAATGCTTTCTACCTTATCTTTTTATATCATATCTTTTCAACTTTTGATAACAAGGTGTTGGACCCATGTTGACATGTTGTTCCAACTTTCTTTTATATACTTTTTAAGTGTATAACTAATTATAGACTGCAAGAATCTTATAATTTTGGACTTAATATAATTCATTCAGGCATCTGTTTGAACTCTGAATATTTGCAAAAGAAATTTGGACCATAAGAGAAATTGTGAGATAAATTTGGGACCCCCAAAAGCAAAAGTTAATCTTAAATGTTTTCATAAGTTAGACTTGGTTAAGGTGGGATTTGAACTTCCATTCCCTTGGTATTGTTTGTAAGCCCACCAAAACAAAGTAAATTGGCCACATGGAAAACAATTAATCCACTAATTCAATTTGAAGCATAGTTAAGCTCATAGTCCATGTCACCAATTTTACAAATTTATAGCTTAAAGTCATTTAATCTACCTAAATAATTTAATTTAACCCAGCATTTCTTATTTTAAGACTCGGATTGCATTCTAATATCATCTCTTACAAAATTTAGGAGAAGTAATAATTGATAGTATTTTGCAAAAAAAAATAGTCATTTAATATTAAAGCTATAGATATACGGGTATAAATATTGATGGATGGAGCGACGTGTTTACACTGCACATATTTGCTGTTGAATGGTTGGAAAGTCGTTTTCTTTTTCCCAACTTTTAAGTCTTTTAGCTTTTGAAGCTATCATATCCCAAATCTCTGCAATCTTATTTCCACTCTAATTAATTTTACTAATTATGTACGTTTAACGCATCATCGATCAATTTCGATCATGTACATACGAACGCATACGAAGCATGTCCAGCTGATAAATAAATATGTTTGAATAATTTCATTATCCATAATTATTAATTAATAATATATCCAATGAAGGTTCTAAGTTCCAACTATACAACGCTCCCCAAAAGATTCCTTCATGACTTAATCATTTCATTTTCGTTGTTTTATTTGTTAAACTATGCTCAACAACTCTTTAGGGAAACAATCATGTATAGAGTATGATTATTAACGAAATTTATACTTTTTTAAAAAAGTTTTTAAAAAAGAACGTAACCATCTCTAAACAACTCTTGAAGAATAATTTAACAACTTGAGTTTGAAGCAAGAAACTGCTCCTCCATCATCTTCCTATATTGATCTATTTCATATTATCAAGTTTACTTCAAGAAAATTGAGAGATAGATATAGAGAAGAGGAAAATAAAAACTAAGCAAATTCAGATGGATTGCTCAATATGCACCACAATGCCATCTATTTTAAGGCCACCAAGGAACACGATATGCGGATCATGCTATGAAGGGGCAAGAACCACTATCTCGCTGCTCAAGAAGCTTGAGGGATCGAAAGAAGATGATGGTAAATCGACCAATAAGTCCAACGTCAACAATGGCTCCTCTCTTTCTTCTTCTCCTTTGTTTTCTTGTGAGGTAAGCTTCTATATGCATCGCTAAGCTTTTGTAAAGATATCAAATTTTTTATATATATATTAAAATATAGATCGGTTTTTTACGAATTTAATTGTATTTCAGCCGCAACCATTAGAAAAGGTGATCAAATGGATGAAGAGCATGAAAGAAACCGAAGAGGAGCAGAAGAAAAGGATAGTCTTCTTGAGCAGCTTTGTTTCGGGTTTCAAAGAACAACTTCATGCTGATATTCTTCTGAAACCCGGCGATGATGGCCCTCCAATTCTTGCTCATAGAGCTTTGCTGGTAATCCTAATGATCTTTACTTTCTTTCTTATGTATATTACATGAATTTTTATTTTTTTTTAGTCGTTATTCTCAATGTTTATATGTTACAACGTATAGTTGTGTTATCTAAGTCAAATGAAACCATAATTTGGGTTTAAATAAATTAGTTTTTGAGGTTACGAATTTAAAATAAATTTAAAAAATATATTTTAACATTTAAACACAAATTCAGCCGTTCAAGTTTTTTTTTTTTCAATCAAGACTTAATTAAATATACAACTCAATATGAAGTTTTGTGTGCTTTCATATATTGTAGGCTTCAAAATCCGAGATTTTCAAGAATATTCTAGATTCAGACGAATGCAAAACCGCCCCCGAAAATGCCATAACGCTTCAAGAACTAAACTCCGAGCAACTTCAAGCTCTCTTGGAGTTTCTATACACCGGCACATTGGCTTTAGACAAGTTGGAGAAGCATGTCTATGCGTTGTTTGTTGCAGCAGATAAGTACATGATTCATTACTTGCAAGAGTTCTGCGAGCAACATATGCTGACTTCCTTGGACATCGCTAGCGTCCTTGACGTTCTTGATGTCTCGGATCTTGATTCGAGCAAGACGCTGAAGGAAGCTGCTCTAGGGTTCGTGGTGCGGAACATGGACGAGATCGTTTTTTCGAATAAGTACGAAGCTTTTTCACAAAAGAACCAACATTTATGCGTTCAAATTACTAGGGCGTTCTTGGTGGAAACAAGAACAAGAGACGTGATTAATTAAATTATTGAGAAATCAATTAAATTTTTACATGATTTGTTTTTCTCAATCTAATTCTATTAAACATAAATTTATTATTAGACTATACATGTAAAAAAGATTCAAAAGTATTTATTTGATAATTTCCGAAATTAGAAAATTTTAGTTATTCTAAAACAAATAAATTATACCATTGAGAGATTCATTAATTTAAAATTTTGATACAAAAAAATTAATTTGTTTTTGAGGAATTTTTAAGTTTGCATTGAATATATTTAAAATGATGGCAAAAGAAGCTTATGTGTTTATTTACAAAAGCCCACTCTAGTAAAATAATAGTAATGGAACCAAGCTACTTGTACTAGTTAACCTTATAATCTGTTTTAAAACGTTATAACCACGTTTAAAAAAAATTATATAATATGTTTTAAAATCTTATAATCCGTGTTTTTAAATAATTCTGAAAATTTTAAGTAAATAATGACATGATTGCAAATTTTTTCAAACAGTTGCATGATTGTAAAATGGCATGTTAAGAGTGACATATTTTGAAAGTATATCTCGAAAATTCTCAAAGAAATTACTTTAGCTAGAAATTTTATTAATTAGAGAGACATGCAATTAATTTTTTCCTTGATTATATGTCTAACTAAGATCCCTTTTAGGTAAAAAAAATGTATAAACATATATATAGATCGAGTCATGAATACTTGTTCTGGTCTAGCCTTTTGGATCATGTCTATCACTCCAAGTCCTGATTGCTTCTGCCACTGCTTGTTTCACTGCTTCACCATCCATGCTTTCACCATTATCCTTCTGGAATTAATAATTTCGATTATATAGAAATTAATTGGATAATATGATGATGATGATGATAATAAGGAAGAATTGTGTTTACATCTAATGAGCCAGTGGCATGCAAGCTAAACGAGTCCGTACATGAAACCCTAGCTTCAACAACATCAAGCCCAAGATCTTCAAAAGCTTCAAGAACACAAACCAACATGCCTGATTCATTCTTCCCTGACATTATCTTTATCATGAACCCCTTATCTAGGGTTTCCACGGTAACCTACCAATAAAAAACTCTCGAAATCAATCAAAGCTTGTAAATATAAATATTCATCCAATAATTAAGGGTACGTATATATTTATACCATGGGATTTGGATCGGAAGGGTCGTGGAAAGATTGCTCAGACGTGGTCTCATTGTTGATTTTTTCGACTTTCTGCTTAAGCTTTTTGATATATTTTGATGCATCCACTATGATCGATGTTTCGCTCTCCTGTACATCACCATACATATCAGTGTTATAGTTACATCGTAATTCCCAAATGATAAGCTTAGCTCAAGAAAATTCCCTTTTTGGTTGGTCACATTTTGTCCTAATTTATATATGTTCACTGTGGTAGAAGCGAATCAAGTAATTATCTGAGAAGTAAAAAAGAAACAAATTGAAATAGCATATATATCACTAATCGATTAGTGAAGAAAAAAAATATTGATAGTGAAAAAAATGATTGGTTTCTTTCTTTTTCTTTTTCTAATTCTATATTTTATACTCAAAGAAGAACGCACTATATCGAATAGAAAAAAAAAGATGAAGCATATACTACTCGAGTATTAGTTAAAAATTATTTAATATTGATAAATAACCAGTTATCAACCAGAGTTTATAATGTTCACATGACCAAAAAATGTGTAGATACAGAAATATATATTCAAATCGACATGAAATAAATTTTAATCTCTATTATGAATGTAAAGAGAGATAGAGGTCAAGTAAGGCTAATTTGGCGTGTGTGTGTGTATATATACGAATATGAATATGAATGTTTATCAAATATATATTATACATATATAAATAGTAGGATTGAATTTGGAGTTATGGTCAAAGAAGAGAATGAAGCATATCGGTATAAGAAACAAGGAATAAGATCAAAAGAGAGTGATGGAATCTAATTACAGCTTGAGAGTTAGTAATTGAACGAAGCAAGTGAAACTTGTCACGCAGAGAGGAACCTCTCTTGTGTTCTCTTGAAACCATTGATTCTTATATGCTTTAGCGTTTCTTCTTCTCTTCCGCTTCGGGTTCTCTTCGATATATATATAGTAAGATCTGAGTTTCTTCCATGTTTATAGATCCTCTCATCTCTCACATGTCTGCCTTATTGTCTCTCTTCATCGTAAATGTAATATACGGACAAATCCGTTTGGTATCTCGTGAATAACTTGATTAACTCTATGGCTTACACGATATTCCATATTTTATATATATTTTTCTCGTGTATAGAGCATGTTTAATGTAAACACTTTAATGTCTAAAGAAGGTGTTTTAAGTTTGAATTAATAATAAACTTAGTAAAAGTAGATCCAAAATAAAACTAAATTATCTTAAATTGGAGCTTTTTGAGACTTTAGACACCTTTTCAAGACGATGGAGGTTTGTGATTAAATTTAATTTAAAACTATTTTAGATATTCAACTAAAGTATCTGCATTAAACATGTTCTAAATACGTGAGAATACTGACGTAAAGCGATTTTCCTTTCTATGCACGTGTGAGAGGGTAGGGTAATATTCGATGCCATGATCCAATCTAGAAATAATCATTGATTAACTTTGTAGAAATAAATGGAAAGTGGTCATAAATCATTATGTAACGATAATTAAGAATACAGTCCATAACATTGGGATTTCAACATGACCTTCGAGATCAAACACTCAGATATATATATATATATATATATATATATATATATATATATATATATATATATATATTCCTTTATAAGAAAAGAAAACCATCATACACAGCTTCCTATTAGCATCTCTTTTTGTTATATTTGGAATCCATCATAAAGATTAGTTTGGTTAAATTATCTAAACATCTCCCATTTTTTACCAAAAAAAAAAAAAAAACATCTCCGATTTTCTTGTAAAAAGTTATCTAAACATCTCCCATTTTCTTGAAAATATATATTGAATGGAATAATAATGTAAAGACGAAGGAAGAAAACAAAATGAGAGGACAAGAAATGTTTGGTTCATGTTTTTCCTCTTTGGAAGGAGAATTATTTCACTGTTCATTGTTTCTACCATAATAAATACAAATAAATTTGAATTTATTACGAAATTTGCCATAAATTACCCAATTCTTTCTCTCCATAAATCAAATTCCTTTCAAAATGTGCTATATTTTTGTCTATTATTGAAAAATAAAATTACTATTTTACCCATTTTTTGTAACCACATATTCTCCCTCTCTCTCTCTGACCAATGTCTAGTTGTGGTAGATTTTGTATTTTTGTCCTCCGAAACGGACGTCTAGTTTGCGAACGTTTTGTATTTCTTGTCTTCTGATGTCCATCACAGAGACATTGCCAAAAACGGTGGTCGACGGTGGACATAACCGGAGACGGTGGACGACGAAGGATAAGAAATATCAAACGGAGAACAAGAAATACAAGACGAATGACAACAAATACAAGACGGAGAACATAACGATGGTGACATACTAAACTAATTGGTTATTATTTTTTAGGATAATTTTGTCTTTGTACGGTAGACGTTCATACGATTTATGGTAGATTTTAAAAACCAAATCTAATTGTAGCAGATTTTGAAAGCCCATTAGACAAAAATGGTAAGATTGGGAAATTTTCCCAATAAATTATTGATATTTTTCCTTTTAGTAGCTTGGAGACCAACTATCTTCCAAGGCTTTTATATACATTGTGCATGTGTGAGTGATTATTGAGTGTACAATTACAAGGTTTGAGGAAAATAAGGAGAGAGCGAAAGAGCATAATTATAGGTAGTATTTTTGAGAGTTTTTAACTCAAAAAAATTAAAAAGTTGGAAAGAGAATGGGTTGGAGTTCTAAAATTATAAGTTTTAAAAGCTCTATTGAATTTTTTTTAGAAACTCATTTAACATGGGGACATATTTCATTGATTGATATTTTTTTTGTAATTAAAATTTTTAAAAATTAAAGAAATTAGTTAAAATAATATATTTTAGAAACTTAAAAGGGAACCATGAGCTCGTGAGGAAAGAAGTAATATAATGATATTTTACATTTACTTAAACTATTAAAATAAGAGCATTGAATGATGTGAAAGAATAAGATAAAAGCAAACAGAAGAATGTTAGTTGTGATTGTGGAATGCCTCCAAACATTCCTCACGGGGATCTTTATCAATTCCCTCAATTCTCTTCACCTATCCACAGAGCCGGCTGTGAGCATATTTATTTTACACATTTGAATGGGCCCCCACTTAATAAGGGGCCCCACAAAAAAAAATTTATATGCTATACTAAAAATAACGAAAATAATATATTGATGAAGATGTAAGTGATGAAGTGAACGTACTAAATGGATATTTAATGGGCTCGTTTGCTTCTCTTTGTGCCTTAAGGCTTTTAATTATTATAAAAAACAGTTGTGAGATAAAGAGAAAAGAAAACTTGTTCGCTACTCCTGTCTAACTTTTCGTTTTCTTTTTCATCAACAAAAGAGACGACGATTGTTAAGAATAATAGATTAAGCTTTTGAACATTTGGCTTTGGGTAAAAATTTATTTGATTTCTATGTATATGATATATGTTTCTTCTCTCTGTTTGTACCTGATTAATTGACAAAATTCAGATTTGATCCTTTTCCACTTTAGAATATCAAAATTCAACTATTTTTAGCGATTGGAATCTAACTTTTATTTACTTACTCTGCAGCAAGAAGATGAGTGCGTTCAGGAAATATCCATCTGGAGCTGAAAAAAGAGAAAAGAAGAGAAAAAATGAAAATATGGTGAAGTCTCTATCGGGTTCTCTTGACAAGTATTTTAAAAAACCAAAATCTTTTAGAACTGATGAGAATAATGAGGTTGGTGGTTCTAGTGAGGTCAATCGAATTGATGAGGTTGGTGGTTCTAGTGAGGTCAATCGAATTGATGAGGTTGAAAAGGGTAAAGAGGATGGAATTAGAATCGGAAGTGAAAATCCAGAGCAAGAAGGAAATCATAATAGGGTTGAGATAGATGATGAAAATCTCAATCAAAATGCATATGATGAGCACTTCACAAGGAATGATTCATCTTTGGATATTATGGATCCTGCAAATTGGAGAAAGATTGATCAAGAGTTAAGAGATTATTTGGTTGAGAAAGGTCCTCCACCACCACCATCTGACGATTCTATTTTTGAGAACAATGAAAATGGTAGACATTTTTTTCTTAGACATTACAAAAGACGTATGGATAACGGAGATAGACATGATAGACGTTGGTTAGTCTATTCAACAACATCAAAGAAAATCTATTGCTTTTGTTGCAAGTTGTTCTCTCGGTATAGAGATACTACTCAACTAGCAAGCGTTGGATTCATAGATTGGAACAATGTCAAAAGAAGGCTCAGCGAACACGAAAAGAGTCATGACCACATTATGTGCATGACCCAATGGATGGAACTAGAGTTGAGGCTGCAAAAAAATCAGATTATTGATAAGTTTGTTCAAGAGGAGATTAACAAAGAGAGGAACCATTGGAGAGAATTACTATTCAGATTATTTGCAGTGGTTAAATATCTTGCCAAGGGTAATATTGCTTTTCGAGGAACTAATGAGAAACTTGGTGAAGATAACAATGGGAATTTCTTGAGGACTGTTGAAATGATTAGTGAGTTTGATCCTGTCATGCGAGAACATGTTAGGCGTAAAAAAGGAGAAACTCGTTATACTTATCTCAGCCACATAATTCAGAATGAATTGATTGATAGGTTAGCATCTGAAATCAAGCTTATGATCATTAAAAAGATTAAAGAGGCACAATACTTCTCGGTTATTCTTGATACCACTCCGGATATTAGCCACACAGAGCAAATGTCACTTATAATTCGATGTGTGGATATATCAGTGGATCCAACTCATGTTGAAGAATTTTTTCTTACGTTTCTAGAAGTTGATGATAAATCCGGAAATGGACTTTTTGAGCTACTTTGTGATACATTGGTTGGTCTGAATTTGGATATTGATGATGTCAGAGGACAAGGATATGACAATGGATCTAACATGAAAGGGAAAAACAAGGGAGTACAAAGGAGATTGCTCGATATCAATCCGAGAGCATTTTATACACCATGTGGCTGCCATAATCTAAATTTGGCTATTTGTGATATTGCCAAATCTTCTGAAAAAGCGGTTTCTTTTTTTGGAATCATCCAACGTTTATATTGTTTTTTTGCACCTTCTTCTACTAGGTGGAAGATGTATGAAAAATTGGTCGGAGGTCTAACACTTAAAACGTTATCTGATACGCGTTGGGAAAGTCATCTTGAAAGCGTTAAAACAATACGTTTTAAAGCTCCAGAAATCAGGGATGCTTTACTTTACTTGGCGGAGAATAGTGATGATCCAAAAACACGAAGTGAGGCTGAATGTCTTGCGGTAAGCGAAACACATGGGATTGGAGGGTTTGAGTTTTTGTTTGGTATGGTTATATGGTATGATATTCTATTTGTTGTTAACAAGGTGAGCAAGACGTTACAAGCTGAAAATATGGATTTAGATGATGCCATTGCTCACCTAAATGGGTTAGTCTCTTTTTCCAAAATTATAGAGAAACAGGTTTTGAAAAAGCAAAAGAGGAGGCTTTAAAAGTAGCAAGTGCTATGGATATTGAACCCATGTTTCATAAGAAGAGCAAGCGTCTTATTAGAAGAAAAACTCATTTTGATGAGCAACCTGAAAAAGGTGATGATGTTGGTTTGGTTTTGAGTTTGGAGGAGGATTTTAGAATCAATTATTTTATCAAAATCATCGATCAAGGTTTAGTTTCATTTCGAACAAGGCTAGACCAGTTTCAAGAGTATGAAAATATTTTTGGATTTTTGTTTAGTTTGCGGAAACTCAATGCATCAAATGATGATGATTTGAAGAAATCATGTACTAACCTTGAAGTTTTTCTCAAGCATGGAGCAAAATCTGATATTGATGGGAGTGATTTATTCTTGGAAATCAAAGTCTTTAGAGAAGTTCTACCAAAAGACTTAAAGAAGAATGTAGAAGTATTGGAGTTTTTGAAGAAATTTAAGGATTGTTATCCAAATTTATGGGTTGCGTACAGGATAATGCTTACGATTCCTGTTTCAGTCGCGTCGGCCGAAAGAAGTTTCTCGAAGATGAAGTTAATAAAGTCTTATCTACGGTCAACTATGTCGCAAGAAAGGTTAAATGGATTGTCTATGATATCGATCGAAAAAGCCATGCTTAGAAATCTCGACTATGAACGTTTGATGAGTGATTTTGCAAGGAAGAACGCAAGAAGGGTTATTTTTGAGTATCGTTAGCTTGTTGTTATATTTTTTTGGGATGAAACTGTTTTATTAAACATGAGGTTTTTTGTATGGCTTTTCTTTTTACTTTATAATTGTTTCACGCTTAAGATATTTCGTATGGGCTCCGTTTCGCTCAAATCCGGCTCTGCCTATCCACTTGGTTATATATAATATATACCTCTTATGTATACGTCTTATATATGTGCATGGATACATATAACATACATTCATTTTCTTAACAAACACCTGTATGTAAGATCACGAATTTCAACTATACCCACAATTTTCATATATTCTAAAATAGCACCGAGACCATGTAATGGCAATGTCCTCCTTTTGTCACACTGGTTAAATGCGTGTACAAATCAATTAGTAAAAGTGTTGAATTTTACAATGTAGATATAAAACAATTTCTTAAAAATTAAAACAAGAAAGATATTTCATAAACACATAAGATTCTTGATTACTAATATGTGAAATGTACATGAAGCATATGCCTATGTAAGCGCATATATATGTGAAATGTGATGAGTACTATAGAAGAGCATGGAATTGTCTATATTCCTCAAGGAAATACAAAAGTACCCATCAATTCACATGTGTTCCGATTAATCATCACCACAAAACAACACTCTACACAATAGACAAGCCCTTTATTTATTCCACGCATAGCTTCATAGATATATCCCACTTTTTCTCATATTCTTCTCCTGTTACAGTCTGTTTTCTCCTCTTTGATTAAATGTTTAATTAAAACGATGGATAATCAGGGTTTCGATTGCTTGGATTCGCCAAAAAAAAAAAAAAATGGTACTCACGTGACTTGCACTTCGGGAAGTACATTCACATGCATAAATAGACGATATAAAAAAATAAAAACCTATTAATCTCTAAAGCTGAGAAATAAATGGTTTTGTTGTTCTTGACAAAAAAAAAAAAAAAATGGTTTTGTTGTTCATAGAGAGTAGAGAGAAAGGGACGTGAGCGAGAGAGTTTGGACATCAAAAGTTCTTATACAAACAAAAAAGATTTTGTCTCTACCGATATATTCTACAAACAAAAAAAAAGTTATTGCTCGTTTTTACACCGGTCTAGATCGAACACTTTTGTAAAAATAACGATCGTGTCGGAAAATAGTCGAGTTAACTCCTTAATAATGTAAATTACAACTATATTACTAAGTTAACGTCGTTGACCAAAAAACAAAAAGACGTACATACTCTTGCGATATTAGGTTTATAGATTAAAAAGATGATGTCCCCACCTGTTAACAATCTATAGAGCCATCCAACCCTAAATTAAAAGTGATAAAAATTGCACAGTTCTTATTGTAAGTGATAAAATCATCATTTTTCTTTATACAGTTCCCCCCTCCCCCTCAAAAAAACACTATATATGTAAAAAGAAGATATTGTAAATGCAGTGGCGGAGCTAGGATTTAGTTTTATGGGGGTCAAAATTTATTTTACACATGCCATGGGGGTCAATTACGTGTGATTAATTCCAAATCTTCCAAATACCACTAATTTTGGTACTAAATATACACTAAAAAAAAAAAATTCACATCGGTCAATTGACCCCCCTCAACCTATGCTGCCTCCGCCACTGTGTAAATGTGAAAACTATGAGTAAGACAGAAAGTAACACATAACCTAGCACAAAGAGTTCCTCTACAAAGAATTTTATTAGAAATCATTAGATGCACTTACAAGTTTTATCTAAACGTTTTTTCTACAAGTTCAAGACACACCTTGACTTGTTTGCCGAAATTTCTAACCTCACACATTCAATGAATCTATACATAATCCAAGAACCTCTCAAAAAAAATTCTAAGCCTCTTTGTTCATGTGTTCTTACAAAAACCCCCAAAACCCTTTATTAGAAATTTTCTCTATATCATAATGGAGTTGACGACTACAAATACCTATGACTCCTATTTATACACAATAGGACGTCATTTTTACCCTAAACAACTATCCAAATAGAAATAGTGACAAATCTCTCTTTTTGTAGTTATTCAATTCTTGATTTTCTCCAAGGGACCAACTTGGATCTTTAAGATGTGGATCGCCTACAAGCTTATCCTCCGCCCTTTTAGAACCTTCTAGATTGTCTAGCTCAGTTCCCGTCTTCACTGGTCCAGCTCAGCCATCTCGTTTCACGTCGATAACTGCACAGTTGCTTCCTGAGGTATTTTGGAATGACTCAAAATGTACTTCATACGCTTCAACTTATGCGGTCTAAAAACTCAACCAAAATACATTTTTAGATATTTACTTCGTCTTCCTTAAAAAGTGCTCCATTAAACTCAAATTGTTTAACTAAATAATATTCTTAAAAATTTATAAAAAAAAACACAACTCTGACACATTGAGGTTGGTACAAATGTAGACTTTGGTTAGTTGTAAAGAGAGATATAAAGATAGGAGAGGTCGAGAGAAAATGTATCTTTCTATTGGCACAATGTTTTTTTATTAAAGAATGCAAAAAAAAAATATATATATATATTCACAATGTTTCAATCAACGTATGTTTCATTGGGCTGGGACGAGTGGTTTAAGATTCCTCCCAAACGGTTCTCGAAATCATGAGAGCACACACAAACAAAAAATAGCTGGCTTAAAATGACTGTAAAAATTTATTAAAAGTTAAAACTAATAAACTATTCCTTTTCTTCTTATTTTATCCTTTTATCAATTACATAATTATATGTCTTTTCTTCTTTTTTCATTGTATGTGTATATCTGTATAAAAAAACAATATATAAAAATGTTACAAGGTCTCGTGTTTGTGACAGCTATATGTCCTTTGTCTTCTCTCCATATGTATTGTATTTCCTTGTCCGAATCAAATATCAGTACATGACACAAACTAATGCACATATTTTATAACTAGTTGTATGTGTGTAAAAAAAAACTGAAAAACAAAAAATTTAACACTTGCAGAGGGTACCTGACTTAATTCCACGTGTGAAGAGATTATTAGACGGCTTCCATTGTATTAGGGAAAACATTAGTGTTGTACTTAACTTCGGTATATTTTCCACTAGTTTACCTTATATATTGTATGATTGACGATGTTAAAATACTTAGAGCATCTCTAATATCACTTCACTTTTTATTTTAAAACAAAGTTTGAAGTATAATTCTCCCCAATCCTACTCCACTTATGACTTATGTCTCCTAGATAGAATAAAAAATAAGTTATATGTTTAGAATAAAGTAATCTTATTTATTATTTCAATTTTTATTCATCACTCACTTTGGAATTATCATATTTAGTTTTCAATTTTACTTCTTTCTTTTTTTTGGGTCAAAGTTTCAATTTTACTTCTCACTTAATTTGTTACTCTAAATTGGAGTTAAATTGAAACTGAACTTAACTTCGTTTTAGAATATATAGTGAAATATTGGATTGGAGATCGATATTCTAAGTTCATCTATATTATAGAGGACTAATCAACATCTACTCCTTGCCATGCTTCATTGTCTATGTCTCTCTCGTTAAATGGGTGTTAAAAGATAAATCAATAGACACTAGTTAAACTCCAAATATGTCAATTCGCATGGACTGTAAATCTGTAATTGATACTTTAGAGAGGACAAAAATAACATTGTAAACATATCTTAACAAGAATGTACAAAAACAATACCCATTCCATCTGCCCCACTCTCTTCTTCTAAGTGACAAACAAAAACTTCTTAGAGAATTAGGTCACGGGAGAGACTTTTCTGGCTATCAAACATAAACTCCTTGTTTTTTTTTCTTCTTTTGCACATATATATAGCATATATTATAGATCTTATGGAAATATCGGAATCATATTTTCTATTTTCTATTATTATTTTTAGTATTTGGATATATATACTTTGTATTCTTAGCTTTGGATAGTTAAATGGAAAAATTATAAGTGGTATCACTTTTAATAAAATTACTTACAAAATGTACCATTTATTGAGGAGGTTTAGATTTTGTAGCACATTTTGGATTCTAGTGGACAGAATTTGACCAAAATAACCTTCCATATATCATTTCTTTATTTCTCTCATCCTTCACCATCTTCTCTTTCTTTCTCTCTCTCATCACTCAACATCTCACCGAAGCATCATCATCTCTCTCTATTCATTCACACTTCTTTTTCTTCATCTCTTTCTTTCTCTCTAATCGGAAAAAATGGAGATGATGGTGGAGACGACGGACATAAACAATGCCGGAGGCGGTGGACAAAAATGATATCGGAGACAGTGACCACGACGGAGAAGCTAGATACAACGCATGAGACGGTAGACGAAAATGATATCAGAAACAGTGAACAGAGACAGTGACCACGAAGGAGAAGACAAAGAAAACACCGGAGACGGTAGATGAAAATGACATCGGAGACGGTAAACAGAGACAGTGACCACGACAGAGAAGACAGAGACAACGACGAAGACGGTGGACAAACAAGATATCGGAGACGGTGAATAAAGACAATGATCACGACGGATAAGACAAAGACAACGCCGAAGACGGTGGACGGTGGACGGAAACAATGGTGGCCGAAAATGACGACGGAGATAGCGGTGGACAAGATGACGACGAAGATGGTGGTCAAGACGACGGAGACGGTGGTCAAAGACGACGAAGACGGTGGACACAGACTGTGGCGATGGACAAGGAAAAAACAGAATAGATAATCGATGAAATTAACTAAAGTGTAGTTATGTCAATCGTTCGTTACTAGAGTTCAAAATATGGTAAATTTTATAAAGAGTTTTAAGATGTGGTAGATTTCATAATTTTTTAAACAAAATTGGTAGGTTTTGTAATATTCCCTAGTTAAATAGTAATTATGAAAGAGAGAGAAAAATAATTCATAAAAATCCTACAACAAATGTCTCATATCCCTATAAAACACATGTCTACAAAAAGCAATTAAAGTTTCAAAATGAAAGCACTAAGAAAGGCCCATTAAATAGATTTTGGGCTTTTGAGACCCAAATAATTTTTCTATTGCCTTTGCTCCACCGCGAGAGAAGTCACCGAATCATCGACGGAGCAACACCGGCGGTAAAAGAAGAAGAAGAAGAAGATTTCGAGCTTTGATAAGTCATGCGAATTCTTGCTGCTCGTGTAGCTAACGTAAATATACTCGATTCTTCATCTGTAAATTTCCTCTTTTTAAGCTTTTAAAATTTCCTATTTTCATCAATGGCTAAACGGATCAATCACCGATTCGTCTGAAATCTAAATTCAAAATTTTGCAGCATTTTTGCAGAGGAAGAAATGCGTATCCTCGATCTCGGAATTTCTTCATTTTGAACAAGAAAGGTGTCTCAGGTCAGTCGAATTTGCTTGTAATTTTACTCCAAAATGGTCACTTTGTTTTGGTGAATTAGTTAGATTCAGTGATGAAGTAAAGAGTAGTAATTTGAAAAAGAGTGTGATTTGGATTCAAACAAAGAAAAAAGTGATCTTTTAGATTTGGGTTTTGACTTGATGAGGTAGAATTTGCTTTCATTTTTGTTCTAGAGGACCTTACAATGGAGGAAGAAGCTGAGAGGAAAATAGGCTGGTTACTAAAACTCTTCTTTGCTGGAACAGCAACATATGTTGGATATCAGTTCTTCCCTTATATGGGTATATGATGAATTCTCTACTTCGAATCAGCTCTTACATTTTTTTACAATCGCAAGTTTTCGTTGTATATGAATCACTACTTATGGGTTTCACTTACACTGGTTTAGGTGATATGTTGATTCAGCAATCGGTCTCGCTTTTACATGTGAAGGATCCTTTGTTTAAGAGAATCGGAGCTTCTAGGCTTTCTCGTTTCGCTATTGATGGTAAAGCCTCGTAATAACTCAAATTACTCTCTGGTTGATACTTATTTGTTCTCACCTGTGAACTTGTGATCGTTTGGTTTGGTTTATAAAGATGAACGGAGAATGAAAATTGTAGAGTTGGGTGGGGCTAAAGAGCTTCTACAAATGTTGGGGAGTGCTGAAGATGACAAGACTAGGAAAGAAGCTCTAAAGGCTCTTGTTGCTCTCTCTAAATCAGGCAAGTCTCGTTTTAATACGTTCTTTTGCGGTTCTTCTACTTCTGCGTCGATTTTTAACTCTCTCTCTTTGGTTGCAGATGAAGCTGCTAACTTCCTGGGATCTAACGGAGCACTCTCTATCGTCGAATTAACTCCAGATTCCTTGGAAGATTCAGACATTTCAACATTCAAGTCAAGTATAATCAAGAAACTCGATGAGAAAAGCATCGTCGTTTCTTCAAGCTAAGGTGCTCATCTTCAGAAAAGGATAGGTCAAGAATCGTAAGTCTTAGTATCTCCATAATCCTGAGCTTTTTGAAGATCTGTATCATTAAATCTTCGTCTTTTCCATCTTAGAACTCTTCGATTTTTGTACAGAAAGAAAGAAATACTGTCTGATTGGAATGTTCTTTTCATTAGAATAATGGTGTACGAAAAGTAAATTAAGGAATGAGTTTTAAAGAATTGTAACATTTTATCTCTTTGATTGAAGTTTGCAACATACTATTGCACTTCCTATAGCTATTACATTGCATTTTCTGACAAAACCTTTTCACAAAGATATACATATGAATAAATGCTACACAAAGCTAATAATTTTACAGATTTCTTTGAAGTGATCATGGAGAGGACTCTTTGCAAAACTTTTTTCGACGATTAGTTTGCTGCGAGGCTGTATATATTTGTTGAGATAGCGACAATGCTAGTGGCAACCGCAAGAACAAGCATTATCGAAGCTAGGATCTTCTCTCTTGAGGTCGATACACCATGAACATTCCTACCCATTTCAAAATCAGAAACCAACAGTCAAGCATTTTGAAGCATCGGTTAGAAGTCTAGTAAAGGAAACAACTCTTCAGTACCGTAAAACAATGGCGGCTGGAAATATGAACGCTATGGAAACAGTGGTGGTTGATCCCAAGAACTGAAAGAAGTACCAAATGTCTGGCACCGCAATCGCAGACAAGAAACAGCAAATCAGTAGAGCTAGAGTGAGTCCGACGAATCTTTTCGTGTCTTTTGCCAAGGACGGTTTCATGGGGAACATGAGCTCGTCGAGGTTTGCTCTTAATGAGAAGTTCATGAGAGGAAAGACGAGCATGAGGTGAAGCGCGTAGCTGATTCTAACAGTGTCATTAAGAAGAGAACCAATAGAAGAACCAGAGCTCTCGTCAAAGTTCACTAGAATATCCGACATTGTTGCATCTCCAAAGAGAAGGTACCCGAATAATCCAGTAGCAAAGTAAATCGTAGCGCATAAGATTACAGAGATCTTAGTTGCCGGGATCACATGTGACGGATCTTTGAGCTCGAATCCAATCGGATGAACTGTACATTTTTCATCACAACACCAAACTCAGAAACATGACGAAAAAAACAGAGAAACATAACAAATTTGGTGTAAGAGATAGATTCTTGCCATTGAAATGAAACGTGAAGGCGGTTACTATAACCGGTGCAGCTGTGAAGAGATTCCAAAACGATCCTCCATTGTTCAACTCTGGAAACAGTCTCGGATTCTTCGTTTGCCCTTTCACCAGCGCGGAAATCGCCAACACCGAGCTTATGACGACAAATAACACCGCAAGAAGAAACGACACCGCAGAACTATATGCTAGTCTTTCTACATAACCAAAACATTCACATAAAAATCATCAACAATCAATCTCATAACTATGCATTTTTGCGTTTATGAGCATAGAAACTTACCAACACGTCTACACAAGACCAATGGAAGCAAGACGAATCCATAGATGAACAACAAAGCGAAGATTCTTGAATTCCACCAGTGAGAACCAAACCATTCTTGAAGAACACCAAAATGTTCAGATCCTCCATTTTCACTACCCGAAAGCACATCTCCTGAGATTAATAAAAAACACACAAATCCGAATTCAGCAATCTGTTCTTACTTCAAATGGTAACAGAATCCTCAACACTCTGATTCGATTACTTTACCGATGATAATCGAGAATATAACCATACAACCAAAAGTAGCAACCATCGTAGCAATCTGTACAGCGACGGATCCTAATTTCCCAAACGACTCTTTCATAACTCCGGCGTAAGTAGTCGAATCTCCGGCGAGAGTCGATTTCATAAGAAATCCAACAGAAATCGTAGAAAGCCAAGCGATGATCGTGATTATCAAAAGCGCCGGGATTACTCCGAGAACTTTAAACGCCGCCGGCATCGACATTATCCCAGCTCCGATTATACTCGTCGAGATATTGAAAACGACGCCGGAAGTTGATGATGATTCATGCTTCTTAGACGACGACGGTTCTGATTCCGGCAAGAGAGGAGTTTTGATCGGAGGTGACATTGTTCTTCCGCCGGAGAAACTTGGAAATTTTTCGCCGGCGGGAAGAAGAATTATTGTTGTGTCATGTGTAACACGAGGAAACGGCTTCATATAGCCACACGGTTAAGTATGAAAGTACGATAATACCCTTTGAAGCTGGACGTATTTGGTTTCATTATTTGGGGTACAATCGGGATAATGGTTATTTGATTATTGGTGACATACCAGGCTGGTCCAATTGTATCAGTGATATCACCAAATGATTGTTCGTCACGTACTTAAAAACGTATAAAATATTGAACTATTGAAGAATTAAGAAACTCAAAATAAGGAATTACTCTCCTTTATTAGCTTAAGAAAACTCTCTCAAAAACTTTCTCAAAAACTTAAGCTCTCCAACTCTCAATTCTTAGATTCTGCAAACATCTCTTGCATCACCTTATATAACAAAAGAAAAGGAAAACCTATTCCTAACACGTTTAGGAAAACTCACATAATTAGATAACTCCTAATCATACTTTCCTTTTTCTTCAAGCTTAACATCAACATTCTCCCTCCTAAGCTTGAACTCATTTTCAAGCCAAATCCTTCATTCCAATGAGATCTCTCATCTCCTTGAATTTAATCCTTCCAAGTGCCTTTGTCAAAACATCTGCCTTTTGCTCATTCCCGGGTACATGCCTCACCTCTATTTGACCATTCTCAACACGTTCTCGTATGAAATGGTACCTTGTATGTATATGCTTGCTTCTGCCATGGAAAACCGGGTTCCTTGTAAGCGCAATAGCCGACTGATTATCGATCATAATCACAGCCTTTTCACACGTTGATCCAGTTACCTCTTCAAGTAATCCTTGCAACCAAACTGCTTGTCTCGCAGCTTCAGTCCCTGCCATAAACTCAGCTTCGCAGGAGGATAAAGCAACGGTTTCTTGTTTCTGTGAGCACCAAGTTATAGGACTCTCATTCAGATAGAATATGTGCCCTGTAGTGCTCTTGCCATTATCAGGATCAACGTTGTAGCTGCTGTCGCTGTAACCAATAAGTCTTGGAATCTTTACATTCATTCGTTTGAAAAACAAACCAAAACTAACCGTTCCACGCAAATATCTTAGACATTGCTTCATTGCTGCTCCATGAGATTCTTTAGGTCTTTGCATGTATCGACTTAAAACACCAACACAAAATGCTAGATCAGGTCTTGTATGAAGCAAATATCTGAGACAACCAACATTTCTCCTATAGTTCTTAGCATCAACATCCTTTTCATCATTCAATTTCGCCAATTTCAAACCTGCTTCCATTGGCGTATGCACAAGGTTACTCTCGGCCATACCAGCTTCTTCTAAAATCTTCAAGGCATATCGTTTCTGATTCAAAGTAATACCCTCGTTGGATTGACACACTTCAATTCCAAGGTAATATGTTAATCTCCCAAGATCACTCATCTCAAACTTGGAAGACATCTCCTTCTTGAACTCAATGATCATCTTCATACTTGTTCCAGTCACGAACAAGTCATCAACATACACTCCAATGAGAAGAACCTCTTGTTCTTCTTTCTTTCGATAGACTGAAGGCTCTTTTCTGCATCGTTTAAATCTCAGTTCCTTGAGGACTTGATTCAGTTTTTCGCTCCATGCCCTAGGGGCTTGTTTTAAACCGTACAAAGCTTTGTTAAGCTTATAGACCTTTTCTTCGCTCCCTTTCACTACAAAACCTTCCGGCTGTGTGACATAGACATTCTCTTTCAATTCACCATGTAGAAATGTCGTCTTTACATCAAGATGATGTATTTCCCATCCATATGATGCTGCAAGATTAACGAGGAGACGAATAGTTTCAATACGTGCTACCGGAGCAAAAACTTCATCGAAATCAATTCCATGTTTCTGAACGTATCCCTTAGCCACGAGTCTGGCTTTGTGCTTGTTGATGCTACCGTCTGAGTTTCGTTTCAGTTTGAAAACCCACTTTAACCCTATTGGTTTCACTCCGTGAGGAAGATCCACAAGATTCCAAGTTCGATTCTTTTCAATGGAATTGATCTCATCCTCACAAGCATTCAACCACAACTTGGATTCTTTTGCTTCAATAAAATATTGTGGTTCTTCGTTCAAGATCATCAAAAAACGTTCACCTTCTTCTTCTGCAAGCATCACGTAATTCTCTAGATATTTAGGTCTTCTGGTTTCTCTTTGTGATCTCCTCAAGACAGGATGACCGTCACCATTATCATCATTCTCATCACTTTCATCTTCAATCTCTTGAGAACCATTAACCTCATCTACTTCTCCATTATTCTCAACCGTTTGATCGTAACTTTCTTCTTCCACATGTTCGTACTCTGTTTTCGCTTTAATTTCTTCATGCGACTCTGTTTCACTTGTCCTTATGGTACTTTTGCATATCGCAGAATGCCTTTTGGGTTATGCAATGCTCCTGCAACCTTCCAGCGCTGCATAGTGTCTATCTTCACGGACATGATAGAGGATTACATGGAGGTTTTCATGGATGATTTTTCAGTGTATGGATCCTCTTTCAAGGACTGCTTGAACAATCTGGAGAAGGTACTAGCTCGATGCGAGGAAAAGCACTTGGTTTTGAACTGGGAGAAATGTCACTTTATGGTGAGGGATGGCATAGTGCTTGGACATAGAGTTTCAGAAGCTGGGATTGAAGTGGATCGCGCAAAGATCGAGGTTATGATAGGCCTTCAACCGCCTAATGATGTCAAATCTGTGAGGAGTTTTCTTGGACACGCTGGTTTCTACAGAAGATTCATCAAAGATTTCAGTAAGATCGCGAGGCCACTAACTGCTTTACTCTGCAAGGATGTCAAGTTCGAATTTTCTGCAGAATGCCTAGCAGCTTTTGAGAAGATCAAGAAGGCTCTTATGAGCGCTCCGATTGTGCAACCACCAGACTGGAATTTGCCCTTTGAGATCATGTGTGACGCTAGTGACTACGCAGTTGGAGCAGTTTTAGGACAGAAGAAGGACAAGAAGCTTCACGCCATCTACTATGCGAGTCGAACACTTGACGAAGCACAGAGGAATTACGCAACTACTGAGAAAGAGTTGTTAGCTGTGGTGTTCGCCTTCGAGAAGTTCCGTCCTTACCTGATTGGCTCTAAAGTCATTGTGCATACGGACCATTCAGCTCTGAAGTATCTGATGCAGAAAAGGATGCAAAACCAAGGCTGTTGAGATAGATTTTGCTTCTTCAGGAGTTTGATATAGAGGTAAAGGACAAGAAGGGGGTTGAAAACAGCGTTGCAGATCATCTCTCTCGGATCAGAATCGAAGGAGACGTCCCTATTGATGATTTCTTACCAGAAGAACGAGTTAATTTCGTCGAAAGTGGTCTACAGGACCAAGCATCGATCGACACTTTATTTGATCATCGGTCGACACTGAATTTCTTCGAATCGACGACAAGTGCAAAACAGAGAGCATCGATCGATACTTATCTTAGCATCGCTCGACACCAACTCGACAGAATTGTTAGCCTTCCGAAAATCGTCTCGACAGCTTTCCAAGAGCTTGTGTTCGCTGTCTCGAAGAGTGACAGGCCATGGTATGCTGACATCGCCAACTACTTGGCTGCAGAGGATGAGCCTACTGATCTTAAAGGATATGAGAAGAAGAGGTTTATGCGAGAGCTTAGGAGGTATTATTGGGATGAACCTTATCTTTACAAGCTTTGTTCAGATGGTATCTACAGAAGGTGCATTGCAGAGGCTGAGATTCATGATGTGCTTTTCCATTGTCATGGTTCAGAGTATGCTGGTCACTTCGCTACATTCAAGATGGTTGCCAAGGTTTTGCAAGCCGGATTTTGGTGGCCAACGATGTTTAAGGATGCTAACACTTTCATCGCTAAGTGTGATGCTTGTCAGAGACGAGGGAAGATTAGCAAGAGACATGAGATGCCCCAGAACTTCATTCTTGAGGTGGAGGTTTTCGATTGTTGGGGGATTAATTTCATGGGTCCTTTCCCATCATCCTATGGTAATAAGTACATTCTTGTCGTGGTAGATTATGTGTCCAAGTGGGTAGAGGCGATTGCTAGTCCAAAGAATGATTCTGCGGTGGTTCTTAAGGCCAAACAGATGATAAAACTAAAGATTATCATGTGAGAGAAGCTTTACTTGTAATCTTCTAAAGTTTATGGACAAAAGCAACCATGTCATATGACGTATGACAATACACACTAAATTCTTCAAGCTTCGACATTTTCGTCAAGACTGAGAATGTTATACGTTTATGTTTGGCTTGCTTCATAAATGTCATTTCATCTTCGAAGACGATGATTATTTGAAGTGTCGCTCCCTACCTATATATTTGAGAATTATCCTACTATCACTAACTACTATTATGTAGTCGGTTTATTGCATGAAATCTCTAGGTAGTCATGAAGCAATTTTAGCAAAAATGAATTCTACCTTTGATAATTACATTTAGGAAATGGTGGATTTTTTTTAAAAAAAAAACTTAAATGGTGGAATTGATACGAGAATAAGGAAAACGGATCAAAAAATGAGTTGTGAGAAAAAGCAATCGAAAGTGGATACATATTAAAATGAGAATCGTATTGATATGAGTCATCAGAAGCAATAATCTTGATCGTGTTGTAGTCATCGGAAACAGTAATCCTGAGTGTTAGAGTTATCTCAATACACGATTGAAAAATGAAAAATGAATGTTATTAGTTATTACTCATCATTCATATCTTCCATCTACTAAGAGAGAAAATGTAAATGTTTGTTGTTGAGACATCTTGAAAGCAGAAGGCAACGTACGATATTATCAAAGAAATTATTGTTAAAATAATCCATAAATCCTAACCAAAATAGTGATTGCGAAAATTGCTTACGATTGGATACAACCACATTAGATTTGGAAGCACTATTAAGAGATATGTTTACTACTTACGAATTCAAAAGAGAAAAGGAAAACCTTAAATTTGGTACTCGTTCGTTTCGTTTGCTTGTGTTTATTTTTCTCTTTTAGGTGATTTGATGAAATTGTGAACCAAAATAGCACTTCTTGAATCTAACTCAGATGCATCTCCACATTTTTGAAACACTAGGCTGGAAATCAATCCAAACAATGCTCCTCCGATCACCATTAAAAATATTTTAACGTAAGTTTCTCTCTCCTTTTTTTATATTTGATTCTCTGTCACTTGTGTAACTTCTTCTCAGGGTAATGAGTTTTGATTTTGAACATTCATCATCACCTCTACAAATGTGACAATGGAGTCCGACAAGTACATTTTTGCGATTAAAGGTACTTTTGCGGTTGCTTAATAGGTTTGGTGCTTGATATAAACTCTCGTTTTGGCATTGTTGACAATGAGAATTTTGTACTTGCTAACTAGTTTTTTGTTTTTTTCTTTCTAAAGTTCTTCAGATTCCCACTCACAATCTTCTACTCTGCCTAATCAAAAATGGCGCAAAGACAATCATTAAATCATTTGTCATATCCAAACAGGTGCGATTCGTTTCTTACTCTAGCAATATATGATCGTTTATGAATATGTAGGTTCACCGTGCTCCTTTCCTCTTAGGACTTCGTCTTTTGGAAGTGGATATCCCCACACATGTTGGCTTTAGTCACACAAACATCAGTGTTTCATTGGTCAATTGTGTAAGCGTGTAAATTCTAAAAGTCCTTAAGAATTCACCTAACAATAAACTTCATAACGGTAAAAAAAAAAAGTGGAAAATTATAATTGGGTTTTTAAAAAAAGAAGGCCATACTTTGAATCACCATATATGGCCCAATCAAATCAGTTGAAAAATCTTTCCCCTTCTGATATTTCGCTCTCGATCGAAACTCGTCTCTCTAATCGCAGCAAAAAAAAAAAAAAATCCGTCGAATCAAAATCTCTCTAAAAGGGAAGAAACACAGAAACAATCGGAGAGCTGGGAAGGTGAATTTCACAAGCCAGAGTTTGGGGGATAAAAAAGATGGGAGATCATCTGGTGAGAGCGGAAGAATTCGAGAAGAAAGCCGAGAAGAAGCTTAACGGATGGGGTTTATTCGGATCTAAGTACGAAGATGCAGCCGATCTCCTCGAAAAAGCTGCTAATTCCTATAAACTCGCCAAAGCCTGTAATTTCCTCTATCTTTGCTTGTTTGATTGAGATTCTTATCATCGGATTTTGACGCGTTTTGAGAAAATAGCTATGATTATGAGGAAGAAATGGAGACTTTTTTGATCTTAGGTTGTCAAATTGCGATGATCCGTCCATGCACTTGTGATTAGTTGAATTTGGGTTTATGCTTATTTGATCTGTATGAAGTTTCTGGCTGATTGGAAAAGAGAATTGTTAAGTCATGTAAAAGATCTGCTAGATAACTGGAGATTCAACTTGCTCGATGAACAGCTATGATTGTGAAATTATTGTAGAATTTACAGGAGTCACTGAGGGAAACTGTACTCGATTGGGTTCTAGTTGGTTGATTCTTAATATATTCATGTTTTTGCTTATGTATTCTTTATGTGATCTTTCAGGGGATCAAGCTGGAAAAGCATATCTAAAACTTGCTGATTGTCACTTGAAGGTAAATTCCTTTTGACTATAAGCTAGATACTGCAAGAATGTATATGATAACCTTTCTCTGTATTTTCAGTCGGACAGCAAACACGATGCTGCTAACGCCTATGCCGAAGCTGCGAAATGCTACAAGAAAGTTAACACAAATGGTATGTATAGATCACTAGATTGTTTTTTTTTTTTTGTATCATATATAGCCAAAGCTACTCTTTTGTAATCGACATTTCAGTGATACAGGAGTGATTATCAACTCTTTTCTGTATCCCTTTCTCTATGCATGTGCGTTGTTATAATTATGATCTTTTATGCAGAGGCTGCATCTTGCCTAGAGCGAGCAGTGAATATATTCTGCGAGATAGGAAGGCTCAATATGGCTGCCAGATATTACAAGGTACCGTTGTGTCTCTTCTAAGCATGAATTAGATATTACACTCTTTAGTATGGAGACTGAGAAGATAGGCACTTCTTCACTACTATTCCTATTGCTCTTGTTTTCTTTATGCATATTGGATCCAGTGGAAATGTGCTTTTTACACTATAGTGAGATTGGTGGGGGTTTTCTGTATTTTGTACTAACACATACACCAATGGTGTTGTGTATTTGACAGGAAATTGCTGAGTATTATGAAGCTGATGAGAAGCTCGACCAGGCTATTGATTACTATGAAAAAGCAGCTGAATTCTTCCAGAATGAAGAAGTGACCACTTCTGCAAACCAGTGCAATCTAAAGGTGGCACAATTTTCTGCCCAGTTGCAGCAGTAAGATTTTCTGCACCTTAACTTTTTTCTTTCTTGTCTTTTGATATTAAAGTGCTTACATTACTCACTTGGAACCCTGTTAAAAAATCTTATGGCAACCCATTAAGTCTACATTGTTTGGAATCATGATGTTTGATAGCTTGTTGTTTACTTTGGGATGGATTTGATGGATAATGGTCTCGTTGTATATTTGATAGATATGATAAGGCAATCAAGATTTATGAAGAGATAGCACGCCACTCACTCAGCAATAACTTGCTTAAGTATGGAGTTAAGGGGCATCTTCTCAGCGCTGGCATGTGTCACCTCTGCAAAGTCGATGTTGTTTCTATTACTAATGCGCTGGAGAAATATCAGGTTCTTCTTCTTCTACATTAGACACTCGAAACATGATCATTTTTGGAGTAACTATAACATGATTTTAACTTCTACTTTTCTGCAGGATCTGGATCCGACTTTTTCAGGGACAAGAGAATGCAAGTTCTTAGCGGTAAGTTTAAACGGCAGTTTTTTTTAGAGATTAAGAAAGTAGCTTACGTACAATATGTTAAGTTTACTAATGTTTATTCATCATGAACAGGACCTTGCTGCTGCTATCGATGAAGAAGAAATCGCAAAGTTCACAGACGTTGTCAAGGAATTTGACAGCATGACTGCGCTGGTACGGACCATAGACCGGATACAAAAAGTTTGAATAATATTGTCTTTTACTTTTGTCTGATCTTAATCATGTAATTGGTATTGGTGCAGGATTCATGGAAGACAACAATGTTATTGAGGGTGAAGGAGAAGCTCAAGGCCAAGGAGCTTGAGGAGGATGACCTTACCTAAACATCTTTATCCAGAGCTTTGCTTGCTTATTAACTATTGCCGGTTCGTATCATCACTCTGTTCGTTACTCCATATCCGACTCTTTCTCGATCTTCTGGTTCCGAGTCTTTTTAAGGTTTCTTAAGCGGTTTGGTCAACGTTGGTTTGTTTGATACTACATTTGTTCTCTGTGTCTCATCACTTCATTTATGAGAACTTCTCAAGTCTCCATTATTTGTTTGCATTTGTTTTTGCGTTTACTCCTTATAAAAGTGTGGTTTCTTTCTTGTGAAGCATTTTTAGTTATGTGAAATGTTGAAATGTTATGCAACATGGAAAAAGTTATTACAAATATATCTTGAGAAATGAAAACATTTTTACACTTACACACATTGATAAATAATGTGAAAGGAACAAAAGAATGACACTTGAGGAGAATACCATCTAACACCAATTCTCATTGTCATCGACCATAACAAGCAATGCAATGATAAAAGCATAATCAACCTCTGGATTCACTCTCACTCTAAAATTATATTTCCCTTTGCAGAAACTTCCCCATGTAAATTTATGTGTAACCTGCAAATCAATCAACCCAAAAAGAAAAAACTCAATTCACAAAAGGATTGATAAAGGAATGTTGATTATATGATCAGATATATGAATGTGTTTGTAAATTTTTTTACCCCTACCCCGGCGATGAGAGCATCCGATTTGAAAACTTTGAACGAAATATTCGAATATCCACCCGAAGCATGAAAATCACAAGTATTGCTCTTCTTGACATTATTATTATCAGCCAAGAAAACATCCACAGATGTTTTCAATGACACTGCTTGAGATTGTTGTACCGTAAAGAGCAAATCTTCTTTCTCTTTGCTCTCTCCTCCATGCACTTCCCACTTGTTCTTCAATGTAATTCCCTGTACATACAAAATGTCAAGAAAGAGTCTTTTTTGTGTTTGTATCAATGGTGGTCTAAAAATATTGAAATCTTTTGTAACCTTTTGGCGCATAGTTAGGATTGTGAAACCGGCTGGATCACGCATAACCCTTTTATGGTTAAACCCCCAAGCTTGTCCATCAATTTGAAGGAGGAGATTTCCACTTGGATCAAACACTTGGTAATTATCTTTTGAGAAATTTTGAAATTTTCTCTTCACCATGAGATCCATTGGGTATGGATTACAGAATTGATCGCCCACTACGCTTATCGCGGGATCTCCTATTTGCCATTCTGTTTTCTTGTTCTTTGGCATTGATTCTATTTTGTAAAAAAACTCAAGAAAAAGATTGCAAAAGATTATGAAAGGCTCTTTGCTTTAGAGCCCTTGATAATCCTCCTTATGATGAAGAATTATCAAAAACACATTTTCACATTTCTTTTTAGCAATATATCAACTGAATTACAAATTTGTAATAGCAGGATTTTTTTTTTTTTTTAACTTTCTATGGTTGTGAATATCTTATTCTCAACCTTAGATTGTTAAACCCAAAAATAAAACTAATTCTTTATATTTAGAAACAAAACAACTAAGCAAGTTGCTATTTCCAGGTCCAAAGAGAGATTCTATATTGCTTAATAACATATCAATACAATACATAAAACATTCACATAGAGCTCTTACAATTACGACAAGAGATCACAATGATCGTAATACAATAATCATGATCAAATAATATGTTGTTTGTTCTCAAATGATTCAAAGTATATATATACGGTATCAGTTGCCTCCACGTTTGTTCTTTCGCCACTCCCATGGCTTCTCTGGATTCGAAGAAGCCCACAAACCAATACGCTTCTGCCTAGCCTCATTTTCCCACTATATCAAAAACCGAAAAAAACATTCAAACATCAGAAATTCTAATCCAAGAAACTAAAGAGACTTAAAGATTTAGAAAATGAAATCTTGCCTTTGCAAGTTCTGCGCGCTTATCATAGGCTACATAATGCCAAGCAAGACCTTTCTTTAACATTACTTCTTGTACAAATTTCCCATTGCAATATATATCTCCTACGCATCTTCCATAACGATCCTCTGTGTAAACTAACACCTTCAAGCTTTTCCCTTCAACCAGTTTAAGTAGCTCATCGTGCGCTTCCTTTCCAAACGGCATTTTACTCTCTGGTGAATCAATTCCGCTGTGGTTTTTTTTTTTAATTCTCAATTTGTTCTTAAGAACTCCAAAAATAGCTTTGATTTCAAGAGATTAATAATGAGACTGTTTTACCTTAGTCTAATTCTGAACTTTTTACCAAGCACTTCCTCATTCTGAAAATTTATCATCCTAAGAACAACATAAAAAATTATAAATTTTGTAGCTAAATTTGATTTGACTCTATGATCTTCTTGTTGTGTAAGTTTATCAAAAAACACAAACCTATAACCAGAAGCTATGATTTTCTTGTGAAGTGCATCTGCTTCCGTATAATTCCTCTTCTCACGCGCTTTCGCTCTTTTAACCATTGCGAGTTTTACTTCCTTAGGAATAGATGATGACACAATCGGGTCCTTGCTACTAACATACACAGTAACGGTATCCCCATCTGCCACAGATTTTGTATCCACCTTATTTCAATTAGGACATTTCTTGATCATCAGCAACATTTTCATTTTATAAACTATAACATTTTGAAGGATTATTAATTTTTCTAACCGGAAGTGTGTTGAGCTCGAATTTAACTCCTTTAGGTACAGACACAGGCGAAGGAGTATCATTAGTGACCTCATCGAGCTTATTAGGCGACGGGAGTCTATAGAAAGACAAAAATCCCTAACAAAATGACATTAACATATCAAATTAACAAGATTAACAATCTTTCTCAAACTTGTAAATTACATTTTCCGCAACTCAAAAACACAATTAATACCTCAACATCGGCTTTTTTATGCCCTTTTAGAGTCGCGATAACAAGCCTCGCGGCAACCTCATCGGTCTGAGGCCGAGGCTTAGCTTGCTTCCATTCCTCAAGTAATTTTCCATACCTTAAAACATGTTTTGGAAAACAAGAAAGACAAATAAAAATCTGAAAAATTCCAAATTGTTTTCAGACATACAACAAGAAAATAAAGATGTAACTTGATATTTTTGTTGTTGACTTTACCAGTTTGCTTGAGCCTTTTTAGAAGATACAACGTAACTTCCAAGCCTTTCAGGAACCTTGAATATAAAGAAATATAGATTACGATCAATTACACAATTATGATTGGTATTAATTCTGCTTAAGAGATGAAAGTATTTACACAATTTACTTAGAGATAAGTTTCATGACCAAATCGAAGCTAGTTATTAGCTGAAGAAATGGGAATTTTAGGAGAAAGCAATGAATAGAGACCTGAGAAGTGGTCTCGAAGTCGAAGAGATCAGCGGAAAGAGCTGAAACACCGTCATTAGTCGCGGGATGGATGCATTTGTAGAGTAACCTAATCGCGTTACCCATCTTTTCGATACGATTTCTGGAAAGAAAAAAAAAAGAGAGTTTTGATATTTCTTCCTTTCTGGTATGAAAAAGTCTTTGATCGTTATATGGAGCCAGAGAGATTGTTTAATTAACAAGGAAAATGATACGTGGCAGATTTTAATTGGATGAGAAGCTAATGTATGATCTTTATTATATTTCTTGCTATAAAGTATTAGGTGCCTTGTCGTTATCAGATTCGATTTAGATTTATTATGTGTAACCTCACAAGTTTGGGAATTTTTTGTTTTGCTTTTTCTTTGTCGGCCAAGTTTGGGGTTTTAAGCAATCTTAATGGGCGTTGAGTGTTCATACTGCTCAATTTCTCAAAATAGTAAGTACAAATTAATGATTTCTTGACCAAAAACTAAATATATTATCAAATTGTGGAGTCCACATTAGAACTTTGATTTCTAAATTTTCCTAGGATAGGAGATAATTACAAAGTTTTGACAAATGAGTTAAATTCATAAAAATAACGTTTATTTTTGAAAATAACAGTTTATTTTCAAAATTTGAATATCAAAAACTTGCACAAAGTTCCTAACTAATTGAGGATTTATTTTCATTGTTATTTCCATTTTTCTTTCTGTTCCGAATTAAGGATTAGTTAAGATAACCAATCCATTTACTCTTTTTTATAGAAGATTCGAAATCAACTTAATTGGATCCACAAATTGTGGAATAAACAGAAATTTCAAATGATACTTGCTTAACTAAAACTTCAGAGAAGCAGTCAAAAAAAAAAAAAAAACTAAAACTTGAGAGAATGGGCTAAAAACAACATATTGCATAAGGTAAACTCTTGGACATGGCTACATTAATTGAAGCCACGGATACATTAATATCATGTGAATGGCTCTTCTACAAAAACAATATGAATGTTTGTGATACAATTAAAATGTTGCTTTGCACTGTTTAAACCACATAATAATAAATAAATAAATCACCAAGACTTCCCGATGATATATTTCCTCACACTAATAACTACCATTAAAATGAACACACACAATACTAACCAAAATGCTTAAACGTCAAATCCTGTCAGAGAAAAAAATGACACAATTAAAAAAAAAAAAAATTGGTTTAGCAAAAAAAGAAAAATGACAAAATTAGTAGTTTTATAAATAAACAAAATAACTTATCAAAATGACAAAGTTATTCGTTTTGTAGATTGCATCTAATTTGGAGGGTGAGCTATCTGACTCGGAGGAAGAGCCTGATTCTGAGCAATGTGGTACCAACAACTATTTAGGTTAATTTGACCAATGTAATCAAAACTAAAAAAGACAGACAGAGCAGGAGTAGACTGCACGGCTTCACGGACGCAAACCACGGACTGGTGATTATAGTGGAGGAAAAGATCACCAATAGGAAGCTTACATGTGGCGAATAAAGAAACATTTACACTTTACCTTTTTGTACATTAATTCTTTTATGACTAACAAAACTTTCTCCATGGATGTGAATCTCAAGCTGTGGGGTCTTCGAATTCCTCGCGAGCTATGTAAAAGTGTGTTACTCGTAAACTCAATGGGTACGTTTTTCAGCTTGAGAGGTTCCTGAACTCGTGGCATTTTCTTTCTATCCGCAAATTATTGCGTCAAGGATTTTGGAGAATTTGGTTTGTTTCCCTTAATTTCTTATCTCTCAATGAGAAAACGCACTAAGCAGTAATTGCACATTTTATTAGATAAATAATTAGGAACTTGTTGAATCAAATTTGTAGGAACCAAAACCCTTTTGGTTTGGTTGAAGGAGCTTATGAGAATTGAATTGCCTGTTTGTTGATGAAAATAAAATTTATTGGTTTGAATTGATGACTTGTAGATACATTAAGCCCATCACTGAAGATCCTGCCTGTGAAATGACTCGTTTAAGTGATTTTGTCCCCAAGTTGTTAAAAGTGCTGGTAAGAGTTCATTCTTGATCTGTGAATGTGTTTAGAAAATGGTTCAAGTGGCGGGATTGTTCATATTAACGAAGCTCTTTGACAGATTTGCGGAGATAACCGATGAAAAACTAGACGAGTTGAAGTAGTTCCCCACACGATTACTCTTGAATTTTCCTGGTAACTGATTTTAGTTCTACTAGCCTTGATTGATACTTGTTTATTTAGGTTCTTGCCCTGTATAAAACCTTCTGATGTCGTTCTCTCCTCGCAGATGGAGTGGATATACCTTCCTCTTTGGAAACAATAGTTAAGTAGTATTAAGTTTCTCTGTCTAGTCTGCAATTCTAGAGATCATGGGCGCATGTCTCTTTGCTAATTAAGTTTTCAAGCGTCCTGAAGATGACGAGCTCCTTCCATCCAAAGATGTTATAGCAAAAGTTATCTACCATGTAAGTTTTCGACGTTCCTCTCTTGACAGCAGTCTTTTGATATCTCTTGTGTCATGATGTCAAAGACATCTGATGCTCTAGTTGATCTTTGGTATTCGTAGAAGATTTTATCTCCAATGAGTTTCGAGTTCCAAAGTTTCAAGTGTTGTCATGGAGACACAAGTGAAGCAATATGGGGCAAGTTTTAAGCTGGACTACAGCCTGGTTTATTGAATTTCAAGATTGGAGCACAAGCACATGCGCCTTTTCATCTCCGTTCAAACCTGGAGAAACCGTGTGTGATATCTTTGTTGGTATAGGAGGAGGACCTTTTGCTGTTATCATGAACCTTCCAGCTTCTGCCTTGCAGTTTCTCGGTATAATTCTAAGATTTTTGGATTACTAGGCTTGTGTATACTTACATAAGAACCGCAGGCTCATAAATAGCAATACACTACTCATCATGTATCGAGGAATGTTAGTAGTAAAGGAAATCAGGTTTGTTCTTATCGTATTGCTAATGCACTCTGTAATGGTTTTTGCAGATGCTTTCGAATGTGATTCAACCATGGAAGGGAACTCTTCCTCTATTTCATTGCTATTGTTTCATTCGCGCAAGCCAAACTACAGAGACTATAATTGCGGCAAGAATCAACCCTACATCCACTCTCCGTTGGATAGAATATCATCCGTTGCTCATGGCTGGATTCTATCTGCAGGCCATGTATTGCCTAAGCTTTAGACTGCCTGAAGCATGCTCAGACTAAAAAGACATTTTTGGGAAGAGACAAGTATCCGTTACAATTTGGTTTGTGTCAAAGATGAATTACTTGCATATAGCATTCTAAGATGAATGTAGTTATGTGTTATGTGTTTTTTTTTTTTTTTTTGGTTCACCAATTGAATCTTTATTATGTCGAAACCGTTGACAAAGTACAAGCCAAAATAACTTGTTTAGCTAACGAGGCCGCCAACATATTGGCTTCTCGTGGAACATATGAAAAAGATAGCTTTTGAAAATTCGAAGCTAACATATTAATCTCGAACAAAAGGCTATGGATCTTTGTATGCGATTCCTTCTTGTGAAATAGATTAATTAAAACCTCAGAATCCGAGTATACGTGTAAGTATTGATAGCCCTTGTCCTTTGCCATTTGCAATGTTCTAATTATGGCCGTTCTAATTATGGCTCAAGATTCAGCTGCTAAAATCGATTAAACTCTATGAAGAGGAGCCCAATGTTCCTCTTGATGCTCTGTTTCCATTGAGCTAAACCACCATCCCGAACCTCCGTGTTGCGCTTCTTTGTCCCATGATGCGTCCGTATATATGGCACTTGATGCCATACAAAATCGTTGTTGGTGAGCAGTTGGGTCTGGTGGTCTTCTTGTCGGTAGTGCTTCTTGAGCAACTTGCCAAGCCAATGCTTCCTTCACTGATTTCGTAATCACTTTCTCTGCGGAATATGTGATGTGTTCAAATATGAGTTTGTTTCTTGACGTCCAAATGTTTCATTCGTGCAGCAAAATTAATTTTAGAAAAAAAGAAGAATCAACGTAAAATATGTCAAAAAAAACTTGAAACAAAATTCAAATTAAATCGAATGGTGGTATTTAAAGGGTTAGCTTCTTAACTTTTTTTTTTTTTTTTTGAAAAGAATGTAAAATTATTTTCAAAACAAAAAAAACTCCGGTTTTCCATCAAATGCTACAAAATTTTACTATGGTAGAGAGATTTGAGAAAGCAAAAACAGAAAAATTCATAAATTTTTAAGTTTGGGTTGCAAACCAAATGACCATGGCTCCCTCGAATCTCGAATCCGTCCCACGAATGGTACTTAGTCTATTTCGCACTTCTTTGTCAATCATCTGAGTTAGCCTAGTCGATGAAATCGGACATTGAGTTCTGCTGGGTCCAATAAACCGAAATAAATCTGTAAACCCAAATAAACCAAACTCAATTACTTATAACACCGAAAATCTGTAAACCCAAATAAACCAAACACAATTACTATCCCAAATATTTACACTTTTTCGAATTAATGTCATTGAGTTCCGCTGGGTCCACCCACCTCTTCCCGTTTCTCATTTCTTTCTTTCCTTCGCTTATCCATCCATGTCTCTCTCAACACAGAGCTTCAACCAAACCCAGATAAACCCTATAATTTTCTGTTCCGATTTCGGTAAAAAAACTGACTTTTTGCAATGATTATGATGTTTTATCAAGGCAGCCCTGGAACTGGTACGGGGACGGCAAACGGCAATATCAAAAATATGAGGAAGCGGGTACGGCATTATGATATAAGTAAAAATACCCATATATAGAGAAAATATGATATAAGTCAAAAACACCAGAGAACAAACAACAATGCCGCCTCTAGGAAGTTTAAGCAAATGTGCTCTCACTCTGGAATAAGAACATTGTCGTTCCTCACCGCAAATATTGCACCGAATTTTCCAAGTTCCTCCCGTTGTTCCTACTTTTTCCAACTTAGTAACAAATTGCCATAAAGGAGCTTCATCACCAACATGTTTTTGAGAATCCATGAACGTTCAATTATATAAAAACTGAAAATATAATAAAATTGCAAATTAACATCAAGTTTGATTAACACATAAAGTCATGGACATATAGAGAACTAAAGATCTAATAAAAGATGAGTGAATGATCATCGTACCTTGTTGAAGGTAAGTCTCAATAAAGGGCTGCGTGAGTTATTGACTATAAACCCTAGATTGGTTTTCTTTGTTATATGGATGAAGTCTGCGTGAGTTAATAAACAAGTTTTCCCTTTTCCTTTTATTTTTTTATTGAAAATCATGAGTTAAATACACATAAGTACATGGAAAACGCCTATTTTAAACAAAAAACGTTTCGGAAACGTTTCCAAATATTATCAGAAACTTCCTCAAAATTGGTCACGGTACCCAGCTTAGACGAGACGCCCCCGAAACGTCTCATTGGCGTTTCCGTAGTGTATCCGTACCCTAGACGTCCCCGGTACGGGAACGTGGCCTAAATGGACGTCCCCGTGCTGCCTTGTGTTTTATGTATATTTCTTCTGTAAAGTTACGGTCTTTCTAAAATAGAATCAAAAAGTTTCGACCTTTGTGTTTTCTTAAACCCTAAAAGGACCAATTTTTTTATCACATGAACGTTTTTTCTAGTGATTTTGATGTTTTGTGTATCTTTATGTTGTAAAGTTACGATCTTTCCAAAAAAGAATCAGAAAATTTTGACAGACTATTGTAAAGTTACATATCGTTTACTACGACAGGCTATTTAAGAAATCAACCAAATGAACTTTCTTCGCACATTTTTGATTTTTTACCAACGAAATTGGCGGCAACGAAAGCTTAAATAGCCTTGTCGCTATGAAATTTTTGAATTGGATTTTTGTATTAGTTATAAAAGTAGAAGAAGAATTGTGTTGATTAGTTTGGTTTTTTGTAAATTGTTCTTCTTTGGATTAGTGATTAGTTGTGAAGAATGTCAAAAATCTCTGATTGTGAGGTTACATATACTCTCATGTGACAGAAACGAGGAGAGTCTTTGCAACATGCCTTAATGATTGTGGTCAACTTGGCGTATCGAATGTTGAAACTCATGCTATGGTATGTTAGTAATTGGTATGTTGGTCAAGAGACAATAGTGATGCAAGCTTTTTAAACAATAGAGATAATTCAATTGGAATTGAAGTTTTCGAATGTTGCTGCTTGTATGAAAAATGTATCTAAACATATATGATGTGGATGATTGGAGGGATCTTGTCCAAATTTGTTTGTGAGCTAAACACTCATTAGATTAATCTAATAAACAAAAAATAGACATAATAATGTAAATAAATTTATTGTATTATGGGTTATTTGTTAGCTTGATGATGCTAATAAACAACTCATAATCTAATAAATTTATTTAAAATGTTATGACCATTTTTGTTACAGAGTGAGGATTAGGTAAAAATTAGTTTAGACAACCAACAAATTAATCTTTTAATAGAAGATTCGAAATCATCTTAACTGGATCCACAAATTGTGGAATAAACTGAAATTTAACATGATATTTGTTTAATTAAACTTGAGAGAATGGGCTAAAAACAATATGGTTCGTAAGATCAACTCTTAGACATGGCTACATTTATTAAAGCCAGTGAATGATTTCCATGTTTACACATAATATCATGTGAATGACTCTTCTACAAAAGGAATATAAATATTTGTAATACAACCAAAATGTTGCTTAGTCATGTTTAAGTGTAAGGAAAGAGCGAATTGTTGCTTAAACCACAAAATACAAAAAAAATTTCAAGACCCCCCGAGACATATTTTTCGAGATCAATTTTGTTCATCTTATTTGTATGACCAATATGTTTTTATATTTTTTAAATTCTATTTAAAAGCATGAACGAAAAAGCATACAAGTCCTTATGGTAAGCCTAGTTAGCCTATAGGCCCAATACGAAAATAAACACGATCAAAGAAGTCAAATTGAACCATGATCGTGAGATCGATGGTCTGAATGATTGAATCTGCAGTAGAAAATTTCTTCCGTTGGTTCCGCTCCGTCCATATACTGTTGTAGATCAACCAGTTCTGATTTGCAAGTGTCTTCGATCTAGCAGCAATTGTCCGACCAGCTGAATCTGCAATTAAACAAGTGGTCTCTTTGGTCGTAAGGATGGAGGAGAAGAAAAGAAGAGGCGTAAACCCTAATATTCCACATGACATTGTAGAAGAGATTATTCTGGTGAAGCTTCCGGTAAAATCGATGATGAGATTCAAAGCCGTGTCGAGGGAATGGAGAGGAGCCATAGACTCAAAGCGTTTCGTAGAGAAACACATGAGGTATCAGAAATCTCTACAAGGATCAGGACAAGCGAGATTCGTTGCAATACCAAGTAGAGAAAAAAGAGGACACAAGCGCCCTCTAAAAAATTTCTTGTTGACGAGCAACGGAAGCCTACAATATGCTTCTCCATATCCACCCATTACGTCTTTTCTCCGTGTTCGTGGTTTCAAAATCTTCGCGCCTTGCGACGGTTTGTTTTGTCTCTACACCATATCTCGTATCTTTCACCTTGTTAATCCTGCCACCACTAGCCACCAAGTACTCCCGGATCCCATCTCTCAAGGTACTTACTTAACTCAATCATCTATATATAAATTCCCATGCAAACTTTATAATAAGCTAGTTTGTTATATATCTTAATTATGTTTGTTTTGTTGTAGTTAGTGGGGGTCCGATGCATTCTTTGGTAGGGGTCGGAAGGGAGAATAGTGCCAGTCCAAGGTATAAGCTAGTGTGTTATTTCAATGATGATATCAAACAGGATAATAAATATACAAGGTGCAAGGTTTTTGCTCTCGACTCTAATACTTGGAGACACGTAGATAATCGCCCTGATGGTGTAGTTCTCTGTGACCATCCTATGATGCACTTGGATGGAGTGATGTATTCCTTGAGCTACTTCGAGATGGGAAATAACTACTGTCAACAAAACTACAAGCTACTAGCTTTTGACCTTCACACAGAGACGTTTCAAATCTTTCCAATTACTCCGGATATCTTGTTTACATACAACAGTAATTTATCCATGTGCGTTCTTAACCATCACATATGCATCTTCCATGGACTTGTTGGTGATGAATTTTTCTTCAAAATATGAGGTCTAGACATAAGCAAGAGAACATGGAAAATAATGTATTCCATAGATGTTTCTTGCATTCCGCTAGAAGTCAGAGCATATAAAATCACTTCGATTGCAACAATCAACAATTATGTCATCATTTCCAATTCTTTTTGTTATATCTGGGGACACTCTGGCTCAAAAAAAAAAAAGATCTTCCTGTTCATCGCACCTCATGTTTTAACTACTTGATGTCTTATGTTGAGACGCTAGTCTCTGCTTACCAATAATATTTGTGTTACTTTAATTTTCCTGATTTACTATCTATATAGGGTTTGTATGTTATGTGTTGACAATTTGCATTCTCTATTTTTCTCGAGTTAGTATTTATAATATTTACCCATCATATAGTGCTATGTATAAGACATTGATCTTGACTAACCAAAAGGTGTTTATTGTACTAGTACCACTTGCTTCTCTCATTTATTGATGCAGCTAGATTTTTTGCTTGCTTTAGAGATGCAAAAAGAAAGCAAGCAAATTTGCAAAACTTTAACGAGTTCGGATGCTTGATTGGGATCCTACTTCTGGCAAAATAATTCCTCTCCAGAGTCTCACTAGCTCTTCACTTCTCAAATCCTTACAGATTTGGATATCTCTCTAATCTCTTTTTACCTCCTTTTTGTTACAAGATTAGATCTGTACTCAAAGGAAAGAAGAAATAGCTAAACAAAATATATGTATATGTATATCAATTAGTTTGTTGATTAACTTAGTTATCGAACTTGTAGTCGTCTATATATTTACGTCTACTCGACTACAACTTGTAGTTAGCTAAACATCTGAGTTTCTTCGATGTTTATAGGATCCTCTGGTCTCTCACATGTCTGCCTTATTGTCTCTCTTCATCCCTAATTGTGTCTACGGACAAATCCGTTTGGTATCTCGTGAATGACTTGATTGCTTCTATGTCTAGTTACATGATTCTCCATATTATATGTTATATATAAAGAACATATAATTATACGTGAGAATATATGCTTACGTACGAACGTGGATATGTAAACGAATTACTACATTTTCTTTTCCTATGCACGTGTGAATATAAATTCCATTTTCCAATGTAGCTAGTGATTCAGCACATGTCGAAAGAATCATTGATATATTTGTAGAAATAAATGGGAAGCGATCATAAATGATAATGTAATATTGGATCATAGATTCATAATGTAAAAGAAAAAAGAGTTCATTTGTCTGCAACTTATTGATTCATTTGGGGATTCTTTGCTATGTGTAGGGTTTAGAACGGATTGGAGATTCATTGCTATGTGTAAATTAGTATTTTCAAATGATGAAATGGGCGATTGTCTATATTTTCTTATCTTGTTTTGATCTCGATTTGGGGTAGTTGTGAAAAGCTTTTTCTCTTAGTACTCTGTGATACACTTAATCTATTGGAATCTGAATTTTGAGATTGACTTAATTATATGTTTTTGGGAATGTGTTTAGATTGGGAACATAATCATAAGGAAGAGGTTACATGTGCGTGTGGAGCATGTGCAGTAGTCAAGGTGTGTTGAGGAGTTTAAACTGAGGAAGAAGAAGAACGATGAAGGAGAGACTACCAGCACCAAAAAACAGCCTAAAGGTCCTAAGTTAGGTTTCATGGCCCAAGGTATGACCTTGGAGACTGTCACTCCTATTCCTTACGATGTCGTCAACGATCTCAAGGGTGACTATTAAGTTTCCATTTTGCTCCATTCTCTATCTCAGAATTTTTGTACTTGTTTTGTTATTCAATATGTTTAAAACAAGATTGGTTTCTATATGGTATGACAATGCAATTTAGATTTTTGCTAGAGGAGACCTAATCATTTTAGGCCTGCATTCTCTGGATAATGATTCCATGGCAACAAGTTTAGACACTAAGAATCTGCTTTATTCTGATGGTGTTGTAGTCTTTGGTTATGGGTTCTGACACTTAATTTAGCACAACAACCATTGCCTTAGTGTGGAATCTGCACTAGCGATAATAAGAACCAACCCCTCAGATATGAATAGCTCATTGAAGTTGTTGGGTTATCTCATGTAATGATCCTAGGAACTAGCCTCCAATTGTGTTTCATTGGTTTTGTCACTTCAAAATTGATACTAGGCACAAGGTTAGTGAAATAGGTCAGAATAAAGACTCTAGATCTCACTTTCTTTGTAGAGCTATTGGATGACAATGATCGTATGTATAATTTTCCACTCAAAAAAAACCAAAGAAATTGAGGATTTCAAGGTCACTTATTAGATTAATCTTTGGGGATAAACTGAAATAACATCATTGATAGATGTCGTGATTATCCAAAAATATACTAGGACAAATTACATGAAGTTGATACAGTCCAACTAAAAATTTATTTAAACACCCTAGAATCTTTTCCAAAGAGCAGCTCTTCCAGCATCACTGATGGTAACGATATGCCTACAAAAAAAAATATCAAAAATTTGCTAACAAAAAAACTCGAGTCAAAAATAAAAATAAAAAAATGAAATGAGAAAAGACCCAATTACCTTTGATTATTACATATCGAAGTTCTTGTAATTGCTAAATGATCAATGTCTTCAAACCTATTTCAAAAACACCTCAAAAATTAAATCAAAAATCAGTGGAGCAACGAAAGCATATTGCATATTGATATATTCACTTTTACTTACATTGTAATCAATTGAGATTCTTTACGTTTGTTGAAATTCAAGACATCTATATCTCCTAGATTGTTACCGAGTGCAACTCTATAAGTTTGGTTAAACTGAAACTTGGACCCTTGGATTCTCCGAAACGTTGGAATAGACTTGTGATTCCATAAGATTCCTCCATAATTATGGTTAGATGTTGTTAGTGATTGTCTGTGTGGAAGAAAATATATGGATTAAAAAATTCTAGAATTTGAACAGAATTTGAACCAAAACAATTTACATGGGTTTGAATAGATTTATCTAGACAACGGATAAAATCAAGGTGTTTATGTTCTTCTAAACAGTAAATAATTGTGGACTTTCTCCATATGCAGTCATAACTTTCTGAGTTCTATACTTTGTTAACCATCCATGTGTACATTATCGTTTTATTAATGAAACAAAAAAGAAATAAATAAATATCTATTAAACATTTGAAACTCAAAAACAAACTCTCCATTAAAACAACAACAAGCCATAGCAACCAGCCATGGCAAACGACTACATAAGGAATCAATGGATTATCATAAGCACGAAATCATTTTCAAAATTTTGTTATTGCCTTTATTTTCATGATTGTATTTGAAAACGAACACATATTTTTTAAATTATGTGCCCACTTTTTGTGCGGATTGTGAATATGACACATGCATCTCCATAGTAACCAAGGTCTAGGATGGCGATCAGTCCGAGCATTGTTGACCAATGGTCTAGCTCTCGAAACCCTCATATTCCATGTAAGAATTCAAGCCAAACTCACTTACTTTTATCTCTTTTACTGAAAATAGACATTTGTTACAAACTTGTCTATCATTCACAAGGTCTCTTCCACGCCGAGGAGGATAATTGCGGGAATGTTTGCCCATGCATCCAAGCTCCCGGACCGTCTAGTTTGTCTTTGTCTCTGGTGAAAAATGTTCTGATTTACTAAGGGGAAGAAGAAGTCATCATATGGAGAGGTTCGTGAACCAAGTGAGCTTATTTGTGCGGTTGATGCCAAACCTTCAACAATTAACTCTGTTTGCCGATACAGCAGCTGTCACGACTTCTCTTCAGGAAGTCTCCACGGTTCTTCGAGCTATCCATGACAGCCACCTCAACACGTTTCTCTCGCCGTTTATTGCTCACCTTTATTAAAAAAATGAATTATTCTTGGCAGGAGTAATTGAGATAATCCTCTACCATCCATAATTTATTAGTTAAATATTCGATTTCACTAATAATAAGAAAGAATTAGATTATTATTCTCTACAATATTTATTAGGATTTGTGGTCATTGGAGTAAATAGAAATTATGCATATTTGGTAATGATATATTCTGTACGAGAGAACAACATTACATGTTTTAAATGGGAAAAGATTTCCTTTCTTCCTTGCCGATATTTTTTTTTTAAACGTCTGAATTATTATAGATTTTACGATCATCATTAGACTAATTTGATATACTTAACCTAGTTCTATTATGATGAATTTAGGGGTGGGCAAACGGGAATATGGGACTGGATCTAACGGGAACGAGACGGGAACGGGATTTATGGGACGAGAAAAATACGTCCCATTTATGTCCCATTTCAAATTCGGGACGGGAACGGGATAAAACGGGATGAGACGGGAACGGTACTGGAAATCCCATAAAATAACCGGACTCAAAAATTAGATTAGACAATGCTTCAAATTGTAAATATGTATACAACAAGCTTTTTCAATTTATGAAAAACATGTTTAAATTAAAGAAAATTCAATTGTATTTCATAAAAGTTTAAAATTTAAAATAAAATAAAAACCATAATATTCAAATTGAATCAAACTTAAACCACAATAAACCAGATTTCATATTATCCTTATAATTTCATAATTTTTTATATCACATATCCCATATTAAACCATATAAAAACCATAATCTTCAAATTGAATCATATATCTCATATCCCATATTAAACACATTAAACCGTATTTCATATTATCCCTATAATTTCATATTATCCCATTAATGTATATATATATATATAAATTAATATTTATAGTTATATCAAACGGGACTTTGGGATATCCCGTTCCCGTCCCGGTCCCAATTGGGAATTGAAAAATTGTCCCATATGAGAATACGGAAAATATATGGGACGGGAATTCAGGAACGGGTACGGGACGGACCGGGACGGGAATGATGCCCACCCTTAATGATGATATTCATCTATCTCTTGTCTATGCGATATTAACGTTTTCAAAATGTGATTTTTTAATTATTACTCCATCTGTTTGATTTTAAGTGATGTTTTAAGAGTTATTTTTTGTTCACAAACAAATGATGTTTTCACTTACCAATATACTATTAATTGATTTTTTAGTTTTTCTTACTCTTTAAATTCTGCAGATTGAATTTTTATTGGTTAAAATGTTTTTGATAAATAACATTATGTATATGTATTTGATTAAACTTTCGACATGTGATTCTTTCAAAATACTATTTCTATATAACATTTAAAATGAAATTCTTATAAATCCTAAAATCCATTCGATTTAAAAGATTATCATAACCAAAATATATGATATATTTGCTTTATTAGAAAAAAAAACAGTAATTTCAGGTCATTGACTAGTCGTAGATAATTAAGAATTAACAACATCAATAATCACTCTTGTTTATGAACAAAATAACTTAACATATTTTCATATTTAAAAATAATTTCACATCTTGTACAATAGAAAGATGTAATATATGTGTATACATGTGAAGTGACCTTAGTCTAGTGGCATAAGGTAACTCCACTAAGAGCAATCACTATTACACTCAGGATCGAGTCCCTCTGCTTATTTAATGTAAGAATTAGGCTAATGGGCCGACTAGTTGTGGCTCAATTGACAAAAAAATATATATATATGTATACACTTTACTCACAGAGCCCTCAGAATTTCATTTCTTTGGATGATATAGATGATTGTTCTCATCTTTAGACTTTAGAAAATGAAAATCTTTAAAATCTCAGGTTCTTTCTTCTTTTCCTCGGAAAGCTGCCCTCTCTCGAAGAATCTTTTGCCCCATATACCTACACATTATAATTCTCCAACAATCAAACATCTTAATAACATGTTTTGGATCATTTTGTTTCATTTGATTTATGCGCTATCTTTACCTCCCAAGCATCATGATCGTGGCTTGAGGATTAGTCCCCGGAGACTTGAGAAACGTGGATGCATCAATGACCCTCAAAGCATCAATCCCTGACACTTTGTAATCACTATCGACCACTTTTCCTACTTGACAACCTCCATGGTAATGATAAATAGTCATCACGGTATCTTTACAATACTCCTTCAAATCGAACGTCGAGGTTATATGAAAGGCTTGTTTGTGCTTCTTCCTCTTCTTACCTTGAGTTTTCTGGTGAAGGAAACAAAATTTGATCGGTAAAGAAAATTCAATTTTTGGGATAAAACCATTGTTGCTTAAAGCACGAAGCTCATCACCCTTAGGATACAACAAAGAGCTAGTTAATGATGACTTGTTAGAATCTTGAGTTCTTGACCAAAAAGCAGAACATGAAACTGAACTTCATATATCTAAAGTAAACACACAATTAGCTATTTCAAGAAGTCCAATTTATCTCTGAACCAATCTCCCTATCTATAAATACAAAACTTATATGTAGGAGTCCTCACAATGAAAAGCACATGTGATGGTGGGCTAGTGGTTGGGCGAGCAAGGGTAAGGGGTTTACTTCCCCAAACCTGAGTTCGATCCTCCGCCCTAGCTAAAATAAACATTATCATGTGGGAAGTCTGGGCTTGGGCCTGGGGTGGCTACCACCATCCCGGTTCACAGCAGTTTACCTGGTAGTCCGGTAACAGGCGATCCGGCTACCCCCAGACCACCAGTTCCAGGGGGCCCTTAAGTGGAGGCTTAAAAATCCCTGGTCGCGGGCTTCGGCCCAGTGGGCTAGTCAGATCACTGTGTGGTCTGGACACTGGGTTATCAAAAAAAAAAAAAAAAAAAAGCACATTTAGGTAAAATAAATACAAAACCAGAAGTAAATTTCCTACACTAAACAAGAGTATTATAAACCTTGGTGATGAATCTTTGCGTAGGCAAGCAGGGCGTTTTCTCGATGGTGACAAGACCACCGTCTTGAAACAATCTTCTGTAACGTGGCCAAATCTCTGCATCTTTTGGAGAATGAAATCTTTCAACCAAATAGTATAACCACCAGCTCATTTCGCAGCAATAAAAGAGAGATCAAAATCTGAGATTGAATATATTATGGAGTCTAGATAAGAGAAAAAATGAAACCGACAAATCTGCTAACTCAATGATAATCGTCATTAGTTTCTTTGATTTGGTTCACATGATTTGCCTTTTCATTCTTAACTCTCTTTTTCTCTTCAGATATCTCTCCTTGGTAGCCATAGTTCAATACCTTGCTTTGCCCCTAATGCTTCCTGGACAAAATTTAGAGCAAAAATGCTCTCCATTCTTCCCATATCTCTCTGACTCATGAACAACATGGTACATACAAAGGTGAAAGGAGTCAAAGACTATGAAAGCGAAACATTTAGCATTTACATATATGTTGTAAACCCAATTGTGACCTAATGCAACCTTATTTGCTTGATGCTGACAAAGTAAGAAGTGAGAGTAAAGATATTTGTGATGAGAAAACACCTTGTTTGCTTTAGTAAAATGTTGTACTATAAGGACATACACGTTCAGAATCAATCGTCTATGTTTTGAAGCCTCCCACTTACCTCTGTTGCCCGTATCTTCTCTGGTTCTATAATGCCAATGAGAGTTATTGTGAATACATTAGTACGAAGATCAAAACAAGTAGGAGACGAAAACAAAATTGTAGAAATAATTAGTTGCTTTTAAGATTGTTACTTTTTTCTTACATGGACAACTGATAATATATGTACTTCAGAGTTTCAATTCGATAGATGTTGAAAGTATATTAGAGACCTTAAATAGAAGTATCAAACTGTTATAATGTGAACAAAAAGGAAGGGTATAAACTGAGGAAAAAATACCAAGAGAAATAAGAGAAGGGGAGTTAGAGATATTACCTATTACAATTCCTTATGATGCCTTGAGAAACCTATACTCGACGCCAATAATTAAGTGTGGGTATGATAGGCCTGCTTGAGAATAGATTGCAGTTTTAGGTTAATGATAATTCAAAATTTCACATCGCAAACAGAAAGGAAGGAAAAGTAATAAGAAAAGTGTGGTGTGGTGTTGAAAATATCGAGATTCTCAATCTCTACTCGTCTGGAGTTGGGGAGAAGGCGACAACCGCAAGAGTTGGGAGTTTTTCTTGCTTTGCTCTTCATCGGTAAAAGCTTATAACGATGAAGATTGCGATTTCTACGTAAATGGGTCTTCAATGGAGTTAGCCGATGCCCATTTTTGTTGGCCAACTCCCAAAAAAAAAAAGAATGATTGAACATAGTTTTCAAACCAGATTGGAGATCGAAGATGGGAGTAGGGATCACACAGATGCAAAAAGAGTTTCGAATCACATCTATGAATTGAGGAGAAGATGAATAAACCTTATGAGTGAAAGCAGAGCAGGTTTATAGAAGATAGAAGCGCAAGATAGAAACTTTTTTGTGGTTTGAGATCGCCGATTTAGAGGGGAAAAGAACGCTCATGAGCCATTGGAGAAGAAGGAGAAGAAAATAACGTTTTGTAGAAGAAGAATCGATTTTGTTTATGAGAAATTGGAGTTGGTAATATTATTTTGGAGATAAAACGATGGAAAAATCTTTAATGTGTGAAATAGGAATACGTTTCAGAATCAGAAGAGTTGGTTTTGATTGTACATGTGGCATTCTTTAGTGTGCTGACATGTCATTCAAAGGGAGAGAGCTTAAGCCCTTTCATATAGTAGATGTTTATTATTTGTTTAATAGAAAATACTCATCAAAAACTTAGAGCATCATTATAGGTAGTTGCTTACTAAATTTTTTATTAATAAAAAAATATTAAGTAATGAAAATGTGGAGAAGAGAGATAAATAGAGCTTTTAAAAACTTGTTAAGCAACCTAATGAACACATGTTTTGATCTAATTGGCTATGTTTCATTTTTGTACATTAAAATTTTAAAAAATCATTAAATTTTTATATTTACTATTATTATAATACATTTTAGCAACTCTATGAATGTCCTACCGATAATGATGCTCTTACCATAAGAGCATCTCTATCAAAGAGTTCTCATTAGAGGTTCTATAAAATTTAAATTTAGAAAATAATAGTTAAATATGAAAAGAAGTTCTCAAAAAAGAAGAGAGAGTGTCTAAAACATCTCATTTGAGAACCTCTCTCACATTTTTTGAGAACCTCTTTTCATATTTAACTATTATTTATTAAATTTAGACTTTTAGAACCTTGATGGAGATGCCATTATGGAATCCCAAAAAAGGACATCAATCAAACTTACCTTTTGTAGTGAATAAGATCTTATGAGCAGAAGCATGCAAATAGACAACAATCATATTTGGATTAGCATATTCCAACAAAATTCGCCGCCGTATGTCTCCGAAAATCCTTGTCAAATATCGTACCGCCAATTTTGGTCCCAGGAATATGTGTACGTAAACCCATTGTACGGACGCACACCTGCTTCCAAAAGCCCGTCTCGAAAAGCCGAATGACATCCTTTAACCTCTGGTTGGAATACTATTTGGGTTTTTTGCTCAAATCCCATAGAAATCGGGTAATATGACTAGAATCATATAAAAAAAATTTTTATTACTGACATTTTTTTAATACCCAGCGTGCCCTTTTGTTACGTTGTGACAAAAAACGTAATTACTAAAATGACATAGCCACGTAAGCAACCACGTAGGAAATCGCTGACGTGTATTAATGAACTCAGCCGTAAAGCGCTATGGATGAGTTATGGTTACGTTACAGCTGAATTATGGTTACGTTGCGGCTGAGTTAAAAAACACGACTGACATATGAGAGATCGCCTGACTTACAAACATTAATCAGCCGTTAGTTACGGCTGATTTACAGAAATCTGGCTGACTTATGAGATAACGGCTGACTTACGAACATAAATCAGCCATTAGTTACTGCTGATTTACAGAAATCTGGCTGACTTATGAGATAACAGTTGACTAACAAACACAAGTTACGGCTGAGTTATACAACGGCGGGCTGATTTGTGGAAAATTGGTTGAGTTTAAGATAAGAAATGACTGAGTTATGTTCTCCGGTTGGCTGACTTATGAGAGGTAGTTACGGCTGACTTAAGTAAATCAGCCGTAATTGGCTGGGTTAACAATAACTAAACCTGGTTACGGCTGACTTATTAGCGAAAGATTAATTACTAGAATAACATTCATTTGACGGTTGATTTATTTGACAATACGGCTGACTTAATATTTCCTAGCCTAATTACGGCTGATTTATTAGCGAAAGATTAATTGCAGAAATACTATTCACGTTGCGGCGGACTTACATTATACTTGATGGCTAATTTATTAATAGCTGAGTTATGTGTTTGTTTGGCGGCTGACTAACCGATATTCCATGTCATCAGTTCCAATTTTCCATGCCATCAGCTCTTATTTTCCATGTCATCAGCTCTTACAAGGGTTCTTCATCTACGACCTTCTTCTTATTCTTCTTCATCTACCTTTTCATTATTTTCATTCATCAGAGATCTTATGGATCCGGTAATTATTGTTTCCGGTAACTGGGTTAAGAAACACAGATATGTATTCAACACCGACGGTAGAGGGTGTACAGTTGTGCATATAGATGAGAAAACAACACTAGACGAACTTGCAAAGATAGTACTCGATGATTACGGATTGAAGGAGTCGAGCCATCAGATTCAACTGAGCTACATGTTCTCGAATAAAGCTTTGAAAACAATGGCGCACGATACTCCACCAGTTTACCTCTCCAATACTCGACAGTTGCAAGTTTTTTTAAGCTTCAGAAAAATTGAACACTTACGTCTTTGTGTGGACATTACGGAGAATGAAATTAGTCGGAATGACGAAGCAAGAGAGAATAATAAAAGTTTATTCACTTATAGCTCAGAAGTTGAATCTAGATCCAAAGATTACGGTGGGAGTTATGATGCTTTCAATTTGGAGGATGTAGTAGAAGAAGATGAAGTAGGCGAAGAAGATGAAGTAGTCGAAGAAAATGAAGTAGGCGAACAAGACGAAGAAGATGATGAATTTGACAGCCGATTTGATATGTTCGACGACTCGGATGATGAGTCATCTCAAGATGATAACTTCAATTTATACGAAGACGAAGATTCACCGACACTACCTCCTAAGAAGAGACCTCATAACTTGTCAACGAGCGGATCCAAAGGGAATCCGGAGGTTCCAAGGTTAGATATGTCTTCCCTAAACCTCTCGGTAGGGCAACGATAAGAGAGTAAAGCCGATTTGGAGAAACGACTGAAACTTCTTACGGTGAAGGATCAATTTGATTTTGATGTAGACGTATCCAATTCGGATACACTCGTTGTTAAGTGTTGGGTTGGTGGATGTCTCTGGAGAGTTTGTGCTACTACACTTGGGGATCCCCCGACATTTTATGTTTGTATTTACAATTCGGATCATACATGTTCCGTAACTGAGCGTTCTGGTCGATCTCGAAAAGCAACAGCGGCTATTTTAGGAGAGTTGTACAAGAACTTTCTCGGCGACGTTGGTCCGTCAGTTCGACCTAGGAGTGTCGGAATATCTATCCAGAAGCAATTTGGTGTAAAGGTAATTGTTAGTACGTTGCGGCTGACTTAATTTTAGGATGCGGCTGATTTATAGTTATATTACAGCTGAGTTATATTATAAACTTAACGGCTGAGTTATATAAACGAGACGGCTGAGTTATTGAATCTCAACGGCTGAGTTATATTATAAACTTAACGGCTGAGTTATTTAAACTTAACGGTTGAGTTACTAGTATGTTTCGGCTGACTTATTGTTACGATTCGGCTTACTTATTTGTATCATTTTCCATGTGGTCAGATGGATTATTGGAAATCACATAAAACACTAAGATTTGCAAGGGAAATCGAGATGGGAACTCCTGAGAGTGGGTTTGAAGACTTACTTTCTTACGTATACAAGATAAGAAGGGCAAATCCGGGTATAATTACGCGTCTTCAAATCGATGAGTTTGGAAGATTCATGTATGTGTTCCTTGCATTTGCTGCGAGCGTAAATGGGTTTCCTTTCATGCGCAAAGTTGTCGTTGTCGATGATACGTTTCTTAAGGGTAAATACAAAGGGACGCTTCTCACAGCACTAGCCCAGGATGGTAACTTTCAGATTTTCCCAATTGCCTTTGGTGTGGTTGACACTGAAAATGATGATTCGTGGCACTGGTTTTTTATGCAGTTAAAACTTGCGATTCGTGACAATGAGGGTCTCGCGATAATCTCGGATAGGCATAACTCTATAGGGAAAGTAATTGGGAATGTTTATCCGTTGGCTTCTCGGGGAATTTGCACTTATCATTTATATAAGAACATTTTGGGAACGTACAACGGAAAAGATGTCTTTCGTCTGGTGAAGAAAGCGGCAAAATGATGTAGGATGGCTGAATTTACTGTGATATACGAGGAGATTCAAGCGATTAATCCTGAACTCCATGCCTACCTCAAAAGAGCTGATGTCCGACTGTGGGCGCGTGTTCATTTCCCGAGCGAAAGGTACAATTTGATGATTACGAACATAGTGGAATCAATGAACCTTGCACTGTCAAATTCTAGAAGTCTTAACATTGTTCGACTATTAGAATTGATACGGGTTATGATGACCAGTTGGTTTGTTGAACGGAGAGAGGATGCTAGATCGCAGCTAACCACGCTTTCGCGTGGTGTCGAGAAACAACTACATGTAAGTCAACCGTAACATTTCATAAGTCAGCCGTAACATTGCATAAGTCAGCCGTAACATTTCATAAGTCAGCCGTAAATAGGTTGCATAAGTCAGGCGTAACATTGTATAAGTCAGGCGTAACATTGCATAAGTCAGCCGTAATATTGCATAAGTCAGCCGTAACATTTCATAAGTCAGCCGTAACATTTCATAAGTCAACCATAACATTTTTTTATTTTGTATTTATAATAGGATCGTGTTTCTGCCGCCAGACTTATGACAGCACAAAGGATTGATGATTATCACACTGAAGTTATATATGGATCTTCTGGGGATTCTTTGTATGTTGTGAATTTGGACGGAAAAACATGCACATGCCGGCGTTTCGAAAGGGAGAAATTACCATGTGTGCATGCAATCGCAGCTGCCGAGTACAGGGATAAATGTCGTATATCCCTGTGCAGTCCTTACTATCACAACAATTATTTAGTAAACGCATACGCTGAGTCGATCATGCCAAAAGATTCAGCGCTCCAAGTTCCAGATAATGTAGCTAACCAACCGTGCTTTCTCCCGGTTGTTCGTCAACCACCAGGAAGGCCTAAGAAAGGTATGATGAAATCTGCTCTAGAAGTTGCACTTGAGAAGAAACGTCCTAGGAAAGAACACACATGTTCTCTTTGTAAACAGGTTGGACATAATGCAAGAACTTGTCCAATGTAGAAAGTTTGTATAAATTTTTGGTTGTACTACGGCGGAGTTATGGCTTTAATTTTTTGTTGTATTACGGCTGAGTTATGGATTTTGTTTACATTATGGCTGAGTTATGGATTAATGCCCAATTTGAATTACGATTGTTTACATTTCGTCGATATTCACGCCCAAGTTGATTAACGGTTCTCAAGAAACTGAATCGTAACATTGCATAAGTCAGCCGTAACATTTCGTAAATCAGCCGTAACATTTCGGAATTAGTTAATTTAGCCAGCCCATTATAAATCAGCCATTACAGAATTACTTAATCATTATAAATCAGCCATTATATTATAACTCAGCCAATTACATTTATAACCTATTCCTACTTAGGAAGCATAGACTGCAGCATCTGCACTATCTCCTTTATGTCAGCCTTCATATCGGCGATGTCCTCCTTAAGTTCACTAATTTCGTCGGACATAGTCGTATGCCTCTCAGAGATAATCTCCAATTCTTCATCATGAGCTTCGTCGACCCACTTAAATACGTGATTTGGCCCAGATCCCATGGCGCAACGATAAAACTTTCGTCCCGGGTTAGATTTTGTCTTAGACATTAGCACAATTATAACCGACCCACATCCACACCTTCTAGGTATTCCCCTCCCCAAATCCATATTATTTGATAGTTAAGAACCCGATAAACAAAACAAATAGAGATTTTGGATGGATTTTGGTTTGATTGTTCACTTTGTACTCTTTAAGACATTTGAGCGGGATTTTGGGCGGCTCTTCGGCGAGTGTATAGGTCACTGCACACCTACGCTAGGTGTAGCGGCTCTTCGGCAAGTGTATAGGTCACTGCACACCTACGCTAGTTGTAGCGGCTCTTCGGCGAGTGTATAGGTCACTGTCAAATCGGCGCATTAAATACATAGATTCAGGATTTTTGGCGGGATTTTTCCTGCCCAAAATAGAAACACGAAACGTCGTGACACAGTTGAGTTATGGTATAGAAAGACGAAACGCCACGATACGGCTGAGTTATGGATTCATTATTATGGTTGAGTTACAGATTTTGGGCCCCAAAATAGAAACACGAAATGTCGTGACACGGCTGAGTTATGGTATAGAAAGACGAAACGTCACGATACGGCTGACTAATGCATTCATTATTATGGCTGAGTTATGGATTCATTATTATGGCTGAGTTACGGATTTTGGGCCCCAAAATAGAAACACGAAACGTCGTGACACGGCTGAGTTATGGTATAGAAAGACGAAACGTCACGATACAGCTGACTTATGGATTCATTATTATGGTTGAGTTATGGATTTTGGGCCCCAAAATAGAAACACGAAACGTCGTGACTCGGCTGAGTTATGGCATAGAAAGACAAAACGTCACGATACGGCTGACTTATGAATTCATTATTATGGTTGAGTTACGGATTTTGGGCCCCAAAATAGAAACACGAAACGTCGTGACACGGATGAGTTATGGTATAGAAAGACGAAACGTCACGATACGGCTGGCTTATGGATTCATTATTATGGCTGAGTTACGGATTTGGGCCCCAAAATAAAAACACGAAACGTCGTGACACGGGTGAGTTATGGTATAGAAAGAGGAAACGTCACGATACGGCTGACTTATGGATTCATTATTATGGCTGAGTTACGGAGAGAGGATGCTAGATCACAGCTAACCACGCTTTAAGACATTGAAGTTTAACTGTGTTATCTAGTTGTTCACTTTGTACTCTTTAAGACATTGCATTATAAATCAGCCATATCAGTATTATCTTATCTATATAAATCAGCCATTATATATTCATAAATCAACCATTACATTATAACCCAACCAATTACATTTATAACTTATTCCTACTTAGAACGCATATAAATCAGCCATTACATTATAACCCTAAATCTCTGTATCATCATCATCATCATTCCACCATTGAATCTCTGTTCTAGAGTTGATCCTTCTTCCGGTGTAACTTCAACCATGTATGAGAACATGTGGGATTTAACACCATGATTGAGGCAATCATTCGCTGCAAAAGAGAAATCACCCAAATATATGTTAGATTAAGCGCACAAGGGGAATGGAAACCACACTTACATTTATAACCTATTCCTACTTAGAACGCATATAAATCAGCCATTACATTATAATCCAGCCAATTCCTCCTACAGTTCTTCAAGTTCTTCATGACTTAACGGCTGAGTTAAGGCAATCATTCGCTTGCAAGAGAAATCACCCAAATATGTGTTAGATTAAGCGCACAAGGGGAATGGAAACCACACTTATAACGATTTAATCTTAACAATTTAAAATAAAATTTTCAAAAACTTTTTGAAAACCGAATACTCCAAATCACAAACCCAAGAGCATTGCTCTGATATAAAAGAAGAACAAAGACTTTTCTGATTTTTATTTGATAATTTGATACATACAAATGAGCAATATAACAAGTATATATAGGCTCAAATGAAACTTGCAACATTTAATCCGGGTCATTTACTATTCAACGGCACTGTTGGCCGGTCAACTTGCAACATTTAATCCGGTCAACTTGCAACATTTAATCCGGCCAACTTGCAACATGTACTGTTCAACATTTACTGTTGTATGTTATGGCTGAGTTATGGTATTACGATACGGCTGAGTTATGGATTTTGTTTACTTTACTGCTAAGTTGTGGATTCATTATTATGGTTGAGTTATGGATTTTTGGCGGGATTTTTCCCGCCCAAAATAGAAACACGAAACGTCGTGACACGGCTGAGTTATGGTATAGAAAGACGAAACGTCACGATACGGCTGGGTTATGGTTAAGACGGCTGAGATACGGATAACATGGCTAACTTCATTCATATAAACAAAAATTATCAGGAGTAAACGGTTGAGATACAAAAATTGTTGTAAACGGCTGATACTTTTATATAAACCCAAACAAAAAATTTAATTAAAGTTACATGACACGGCTGAGTTATCTAAATGACACGGCTGAGTTATCTAAATGACACGGCTGATACTTTTATATAAACACAAACAAAACATTTAATTAATGTTACATGACACGGCTGAGTTATCTAAATGACATGGCTGAGTTATCTAAATGACACGACTGGGTTATCTAAATGACACGGCTGAGTCCAAAATTTCAAACAAAATGTTTCATACATTTTCAACAAAAAACCACATACATTTTATTCTTACACGTTTTCAAAAAATTGTGCTATTACATAATCCCATAAACAAATCTCACAAAATATAGCAGACGAAGTACTTATGTCTTTGTTAACACCATATCCATTCCAAACACAATTGCTTTTTATGAAGTCCTTCGTTACACCATTGTAACTGCAACCTCCATAAGTGTAACTATCTTTGAGCTCTTTCATCCTCCGCCTTCCACCCCACCAAATTTCATCACGAAATTTTTTCCCAAGTTTCTCCATCTCCTCCATTCTCGTTGACAACATAGGCTTGAATAACGAAGACAATACTTTTAGACCTTCATCTTTTGTTGCTCCTTCTGCAATGCAAATCATTCCATATACATAACAAGCTTTTTCATTGCCTTTCTTTGCAGCTTTAGCTAAACATGCCCTACCTTTATCTCCTTCTTCATCATCTAGACAACCCACTTTTAAACCTATGTCAAAAAAGTTGTACACACCTTTCCGGTATAGAGCCTCAGGGTTTCCATTCCTTAAGCACCTATCCAAAAACTTGTAAAATGTTTTGTAAGTGTGAGGAAACCATGGCAGGAATGGAACGTCACGAAGTGTTACTCTTTCTACAACCCATCTTTTGTTGCAACAATCTCTGAAGTCCTAATTGTTCTTTAACAAAACCGAAATCTCCCAAATAGGAATAGTGATTAAGCACTTTATTTTCTAGATTAGCAGCGCGTCTTGATCTTCTAGGGTAATCAGGTGTTTGATGTTGTTCCATCTGATCACAAAAGACTTAAATAACTCAGCCGCAATAGAAAACTAACTCATCCAAAACATAATATATAACTCAGCCGCAATATAACCATAACTCAGCCGAAAAACCCTAATTCGGCCACAATATAATTGATAACTCAACCACAACATAATTAATAACTCAGCCACAACATAATTTATAACTCAGAAACCCTAAACTCTAATTCAGCCACAATATAATTGATAACTCAGCCGTAATTTATAACTCAGCCGCAATAAAAAAAACTAACTCAGCAACAACATACCGGAGAATACGATTACAGACGACTGTGGAGAAGACGATTTCGGCGAAAACGATTTCGGCGAAGACGAGACGATTTTCGGGGAAGACGATTTCGAAAGAAACAATGTGGTTTTTTTCTTTCTTTTTCTTTGAGAAGGCACACTTAAACGTTTATGCTTTTGAAACTTCCCTCTTATATGATCACGGTTATTTCTTACTGAAGTTGATTTGTTTTTCATTTTTTAATTAACAATAATTTCAATTAAGAAAAACTAATCAAGGGTGTTTATCGTAATTTACTAGGAGTGTGAAAAGATTTGAGTAATTTTTGAAAGATATATGGTATTATAGTCATATAACTATAGTTCTATGAGAATTCAGTTATTTTCTCATACTATTTTGTTCTCGACCCACTCGTAAGCCGCTTCGACTTCATTTCTATCCCACCCCAATTCCACCACGATATCTTCTTCTGCCCGCGAGTAAAATCCGGCGTTTAGAACGGTTCCACCGCCTAGCACTCGTGCGCGTGAGTTGAAAACTCCGTCTTCGGATATGAAAAGCTGCGACCATGTTGTGTTTAAGAGTGTGTTCGCAAAGTTTCCGATGTCTGTGGCGGTCGGGTTGTCGTAAGGAGACCCGCCGCATTAGAGGACTAAAACAGTAGCGTTTTGAGATAGCGTTGCGGCTAGTGCACACCCGGCGGTTTCTCCTCCGATGACTATGTAGTCGAACTGAGATAGCTTTGGTGCTAATATTGCATCTTTCATAAAACTAAAATAACCAGCTTCACAACAAGAAAAATATTTACAAAATTTTGGAATTAGTATGGTAAAAAATATTCTAAATTTTTCATAAAATGGTTAGTTTATGAAATCATGAATTGTACCTTCGCTGGTATAACACGAGCCGTGGAATATGAAAATTGCGACCAGAATGAAATGAAATAATCGGAAAATATGAAAATCCATCATAGTGTAAGATTTTATTTGTTTTGTTATTTATCTTTGGAGGCAAAAAAAGAAGACAGCTATGCGATTTATGAAAAAGGTGAAGTATGAATATGATCCCCTTGTCATAGCTTTTATAAACCTTTTTATTTCTGTCCTTTTATTAACACGTTTTGTTGCATACACAATCTTTGATTGGTTTTATTGTTTTTTTTTTTTTTTTTTTTTTTGGGTTTACTCTTATATATTATTTTTTTGCAATTTTCCAGATCCAAAATCTTTGTTTTGCAGCTTTTGCTTGATGAACAACTAAAGAGACTTCACGTGATCCGATCCCTATCTAATCTAAGAAAAACCTATCTTTGCATTTTCTTTAAATTAATGTTTACTAACTTACCTCATGTGTGATAAAACTAAAACGTCTAATTATTAATAATAATAATAATAAATGTGTATACTATATATAGTCTACTCGTGGTGAGAGCAATTATCCAAAAACAGAGAAGACGTGGTACGCCATGGCGGCTCATTATACAATTTCCAACTGCATTCGACAAGAAATGTTAATGCACTATACCGATTTGGATGGGGATTTGTTTCCATGTTCTTCGGTATTTTCAAACTTTGATTTCTCCTCTGGAGAAATCAAAAGAATGAAAACCAAAATGGGGAACACTAGATCTTTCCATGGTTTATGTGATTCATATGGAAATCAAGGAATAAAAAGGGTGTTTCAAGGAGTTGGCTCGGTACCCTCATATATACAACTTGTCAAGAGTATTTTTGGGCACGACGAGAAATTTAACCTAGTAGATCAAGCTAAGATGAAGTACACCAGAATGTGACCCAACAATCAACTAGCTTTTGCTGTAAAGTTTATGCTTTTTCGAAGGCGACATATGCGACCTCATGACTAGGTTTGATATGATACGAGAGGAACCACACTCTGCTTCTCGAGGCGAAAAGACGAAGAAAATGCATATCGCCATTGCACTCACAGATTGAAGCCTTGTTATTGGCGATGAATTATATTTTGGAGAAATGAGTAGATTACAAAACTTTAAAAGACTGCTCTGAGCTAGTTTATTTGTCTCAATTTCCAGAACTGTGACCCGCATTTCCATTCCATTTGGATACTTTTGGTAAGCCTCGTGCTAATTCCAAAATTTTCATTATTATTGATTCTACGCTCTCTTAATATATGACCGATTGCTTTGAATGATCTATTTGCAAAAAACAAAACAAAAACAAATCTACCATGGCCACTACAAACTTAGTAATTTAATTCTAAAGCTATAAAAAAGCTTGATAATTTATTAGTTAAAAAATAAAAATAAACAAACACATAATATTTTAAGGGCGAATTACAAACATGCCACCTTTGAAAATATTTTTTTCAAATATGCTATATTTGAAAATTTATTGCAAACATACCAATTTTCATAGAAAAAGACAAAATCATTAAAAAATATTTTCTCTCTCTCAAAACCCAAACCCTAAACTCTATCCCAAAAACTATACCCTAAATATAAAATAGTTAACCAAAACCTAAAAAATATAAAATTTATGTTAAAAAAAGAAGTCATTTTTGCAAAAACTTTATATTCGTTAAGTGGCATATCATGAAAATTTTCATATTTTAAATTATCTAGCTAAATTTCACTTCATATTATAACAAATTTTAAAAGACATCAAATTTTTTTAAATAAACAATTTTCATCGCTACAGTAAACACATTCTCATAAGAAAAAAAACTAATAAGTTTGAATAACAAAAATTATTATAAACATTGAAAACAATTTTTCTTATAAACTATAAATATCACAATTGAAAATGCAACTTAACATTTTATGAATACGAAAAATAAAAATTGTCCACGTGAATACACTTGTCATGCCCTATCCCCTTACTATCAAAACCAAAGTAGTTTTATTGAAATAGCTTAGGTGTTTTAATTTTATTGGTTTTACTTACAAAAAATGATGACTTGGAATGATGACATATCTCTAAAAAAAGATGACATGGCTTTAATTTGTTAACTCTATAATTTAAATCATTCAATTAAAATAGAAAATAGAAATATAAACAATTTTAAAAAATTAAACTTATTTTCCCAAATATCTTAACAACCTAATCGGCATTTCTTTTGTTTTTTAAGTCAACAATTGGCATTTACTAATTCATTAATAGTTGAATTTATTGTTTTTTATATTTATAATTAGCTACACAATAAATCGTCAAAAAAACTAAATATTGTTGTGAATCAAGAGAACGAATGGGGAAGATTGTGTTTATTCATTAATCATAAGATCCTTTATATAGGATTATTACAAGAGAGAAAAGGAAAATTCATTTTCCTAATGGGAAAAGGAAAGTACATAAAAGGAAAATCCTAATTCAACTAGGATTCATTAAACCGGCCTAAAGACTAAGTGTTAATGGGCCGTAAACGGACCAGAACTAGTTATGACAATCCACTATGATTTATAACACTCCCCCTTGGATGTCATAACTCTAATGGGCTTGTAATACGCTTTGGATGTTGCCTCATTAAAACCTTACCAAGTAAAACCCATTTTGGGACAAAACCGTGGTGAAGGAAAAAGAGTACAACACGTATTACTCCCCCTGTTCTGAACCTCACTGCAAGTCTTTCAAACGACGCATTCCAATCTGATAAGTAAGTTTCTTGAACGTTGAGGTTGGAAGTGACTTGGTGAATAGGTCTGCTGAATTCTCACTTGATCGTACTTGCTGCACTTGAATTTCTCCATCTTTCTGTAGATCGGATGTGAAGAAGAATTTTGGCAGAATGTGCTTCGTCCTATCACCTTTGATGTATCCATCCTTAAGTTGAGCTATACACGCTGCATTGTCCTCGAACAAAACCGTCGATTCTTGCTTACCTTCGGCCATTCCACAATCCACTCTTATGTGCTGGGTCATCAGCCTTAACCAAACACACTCACGACTAGCGTCATGAATTGCCAATATCTCTGAATGATTAGAAGATGTAGCTGCAATGGCCTGCTTCATTGACCGCCAAGATATTGCAGTTCCTCCATGAGTAAACACATAACCTGTCTGGGACCGTGCATTATGAGGATCTGAAAGATAACCTGCATCAGCAAAACCAACTAAACCGTCCTTAGATTGGTTAGTATAAAATAGACCCAAGTCTTTCGTTCCTTGTAGGTAACGAAGAATATGTTTTATCCCGTCCCAGTGCCTTTGGGTCGGACATGAGCTAAATCTTGATAATAAATTCACGGCAAAACATATATCTGGCCTAGTGTGGCTTGCCAGATACATTAAAGCTCCTATGGCACTGAGATATGGCACTTCGGGACCAAGGACTTCTTCAGAGTCTCTCTTAGGACCAAACGGATCCTTTTTTAGATCAAGAGATCTCACCACCATTGGGCTGGACAATGGGTGACATTGATCCATATTAAAACGCTTGAGTACCTTTTCAGTATATGCCATTTGATGCACAAGGATTCCATCATTTATGTACTCAAGTTGCAATCCCAAACAGAACTTAGTTTTGCCTAGGTCTTTCATCTCAAATTCTTTCTTGAGGCATTCAACTGTTTGGACGATTTCACCAGGGGTTCTAAGGATGTTCAAATCATCCACGTAAACTGCTATGATAACAAACCCTTTGTTTGCAAACTTTTTTATAAAAATACATGGACTGATGGGATCATTCTTATAGCCTTCTTTGACTAAGTACTCACTCAATCTATTGTACCACATACGCCCACTTTGCTTCAGTCCATAAAGGGATTTGTTCAGCCTTATGCAGTGTTGTTCTCGAGAACCTTTCTTATCTTTGAGCTCAATACCCTCTGGTAATCTCATATAAATCTCATTATCCAGTGGACCATATAAGTATGCAGTTACAACGTCCATTAACCGCATATCCAACTTTTCTCTTATAGCCAGACTTATCAAAAATCTAAAAGTTGTAGCATCCACCACAGGGGAGTATGTCTCCTCATAATCTATTCCTGGTCTCTGTGAGAATCCTTGTGCAACAAGCCGTGCTTTATATCTCACGATTTCACCATGTTCATTTCTTTTCCTCACAAAGACCCATTTATGTCCAACTGGTTTAATCTCATAGGGTGTCCGAATTATTGGACCAAAGACATCCCTTTTCCTTAAAGAATTCAACTCCACGTTTATAGCTTCTTTCCATTTAGTCCAATTTTCACTCTGAGTGCACTCATATATCGACGTGGGTTCTAGATCCTCCATAAGTTCAAGTGCTACCTTAAAAGCAAATATATCATCGATTTCCACACACTTTCTATTCCATTGTATTCCAGACATAACATAATTCATTGAGATCTCATTATTTTCAGGAACGTCAGAACCATGAAACTCGGCGTCCCGAGTCTCATTGCTTGGAACTATCGGTTCAGTTATGTCTGGGGTTCCATCAGATTCCTCAACCACGATTTCAGCACCTTTCTTTCTTTTCCGAGGATTCTTATCTTTGGAACCTATTGGCCGGCCACGTTTTGAGTGTGGTTTAGATTCTGTAGCAACTTGATTGTGTCCCTCTTGAACATCAATTCTAATCGGTGCATTAACAGCTGGTATGTAAGACTTAGTTACTCTTTTCGGGTCAGCAAAGGAATCTGGCAATTGATTAGCTAGCTTTTGTAAATGTATAATCTTTTGGACTTCTAATTCACATTCTTGAGTCCGAGGATCTTGCCATTTTAAGGACGTTTGATTCCATATAATTTCCTTTACCAGTCTGCTATCTCCTCCTAATGTTGGATAGACAGATTCGTCAAAATGACAATCTGCGTACCTGGCCTTAAACAAATCACCCGTGGTTGGCTCAAGATACTTAATGATAGTAGGAGAATCATATCCAACATATATCCCCATCCTCCTTTGAGGTCCCATCTTTGTTCTCTGTGGTGGTGCAATAGGCACATAAACGGAACATCCGAATGTTTTAAGATGGGATATGTCTGGCTCTTGACCCGTTATTAACTGTGATGGGGAATATTTATGTTCACTAGATGGCCTGATACGAATTAGCTCTGCTGCATGTAAAACTGCATGTCCCCAAGCTGAGACCGGGAATTTTGATCTCATTAGCAACGATCTAGCAATCAACTGTATGCGTTTAATAAACGATTCAGCCAAACCGTTTTGTGTATGTACATGTGCCACAGAATATTCAACACTTACCCCCATGGACATACAATAATCGTTAAACGCTTGGGACGTAAATTCACCAGCATTGTCAAGACGTATAGTCTTTAAAGGAAAATCTGGAAAGTGTGCTCTTAAACGTATGAGCTGGGCAAGCAATCTTGCAAATGCCACATTTCTAGTTGATAATAGGCAGACATGTGACCATCTCGTGGATGCATCAATAAGGACCATAAAATATCTAAACGTCCCACAAGGTGGGTGTATTGGTCCGCATATGTCTCCTTGAATTCTTTCCAGAAAATTTATCGTTTCCTTAGTTACTTTGATTGGTGATGGCCTAGTAATGAGTTTCCCTAGTGAACATGCTTCACACGTGAGATTCTTTGGGATAACTCTCCTTTCTTTCAAGGTGTGCCCATTAGTACTTGCTAATATCTTTCGCATCATGTTAGCACCGGGATGGCCAAGCCGGTTATGCCAAAAAGTGAAATTCTCAGTAAACTCTTTGTTTACCATAGCATTTGCTTCTATCATTCCGATCTTAGCACAATAAAGGCCCACAAAAATGGCAGGTATAGTCTCTAGGACTTTCTTATAGCCATGGACGGTTTCAAAGATTTGAAGGAATTCTTTGTTATTCTCGTCCTTAGTTTCAACATGAAGACCATTCATTCGAATGTCTTTAAAGCTCAATAGACTTCTCTTTGAACTAGGTGAATATAACGCATTAGAAATTTCTAGATGCGTGCCCTTAGGTAATAAAATATGGGCTTGACCGTGGCCTTCAATTAAATTTGCTATACCCGCAATTGTGGTTACATTTGCCTTTTTAAGTGTAAGATCAATGAAGTATCTCTTATCTCTTAATATCGAGTGGCTTGATCCACTATCCACAATGAACACATCCATATCGTTCATACTTCAAAAGAGATAACAATAGATACTTTTAAATAACACTCTTTCATTCCATAAAGTTTAATAGAAAGCAATAACACAAAACCAAAGTATAAAGTGTAAAACGTAAAACAAGCAAAACACAAAACACCAAAACAGAAAATCAAAATCAATCACTTAAGTATATCTGAGGTTTCAAAATTCATCAAGTCATCTTGCTCATGATCGAAATCTCCTTCATTATCATGCTGGATCATATGAGTTTCTGGATTCTTCCCTTTAAGGCTCTCTTGATAGAGTTCAACCAGATGCTTGGGAGTCCTACATGTCTTAGCCCAATGATTACTCATTCTACATCGATGGCAAACTGATTTTGGGTTTGATTCTCGTGGTTGAGAAGTAATACCACGGTTATTACGATCATAGTCAGTTCGGTATCCGCGTCCTCGTCCTCGCCCGCGGTTAGAATGATCGTTATGGAATCCGTGGCCTCGGCCCTGACCTCGGCCGTATGGATTAAAATGGCCACGGCCACGTCCTTGCCATCTACCCCCATGTCCACGACCACGATGTCTATAATCACTTTGGACGTGGTTAATTTCTTTCTTTTCATCTGTGGCCACATTCGCTTCAGGAAGTGGGGCTGATCCAGGAGGTCTCATCTCACTGTTTCTCATTAGCAGTGTATTATTCTCCTCGGCTAGTAATAGACATGCTATAAGCTTTGAGTATGTCTCAAAACCTCTTTCACGGTATTGTTGTTGAAGTAACACGTTATTAGTGTGAAAGGTGGAGAAGGTCTTTTCCAACATGTCTTTCTCAGTTACCTTCTCACCACATAGTCTCAATTGAGAAACTATTCTGAACATAGCCGAGTTATATTCTTCCACGGACTTGAAGTCCTGGAACCTGAGATTCCTCCAATCATAATTGGCCTTTGGTAACAACACCGTTCTATGGTGGTCATATCTTATCTTTAATTCTTTCCAAAGGTCCAAAGGGTTCTCAATGGTTAGGTATTGATCCTTGAGACCCTCAACAAGATGATGACGAATGATCGATATCGTTCTGTATCGATTCCTTTCATTCTCATTATTATCCTCAATGATACATTCGCCAAGTCCTTTAGACTTTAGATTTATCTTAGTATCCAACGCCCACTGTAAGTAATTGTCTCCAGAGAGATTGAGGGCAGCATAATCCAAATTGTTGATTTTCGACATCTGAAAACATTCATCCTATTCTCTAAGAACTATAAGATTTTAAAGTTTATGCATATGATGCAAAATAGGTCATGGGTGCTTATATAAACGGGTACGGATGCATGATGCTTATGAAACCAGATTTTTATGTTTAACAACCTAACATAATGTTTTTATATGCTCATGATGCAAGCCTAGTATTCAAATTCTAAACCGTATGATGATATGACCGGATTTTAATCAAGCATGTTATGTCTATATGATGCAATCAGTTTCAGTTTCATGTTTATCAATCAACGAATCAATCCAAACAAGCAAACAAACAAACGAGTTCAAATAAATATGCAACCAAATTTGGACAGAGTGTTTACTGTCGATCGACGGGTGATTTGTGTCGATCGACACAGTTTAATTCAAACAACAAATTCAGGCAGAAGTTTACGTGTCGATCGACATAAAACTAGTGTCGATCGACACGGGTACAGATCATGCAATCGGTTTGGATTTTAATTGAATTAGGTTAGGGTTTCAAGTTAGGGTTTCAAGTGATTACGAATCATGAATCAATAAACACAATCAAGCAAGCAATAACAATAACAAGCATGATTTAGATTAGGGTTTCTAAGATTATCATGAATCTAGGTTCTTTAGATTAGGGTTTCTTATTGTTTACCTTAACCTCCGTGAGTCTTCTAGTTCGCCGTAACCGTTGATAGGCTGTATGAACTTTCTTCTAGTTCGCCGTAACCTTAATGGCTGTATGAACTATGATTTGAACAGTAACGCCGGATGAACAGTAATCGTCGATGAACAGTAATCGTCGATGAACAGTGCGCGATGAATAGTGCGCGATGAACAGTACGCGATGAACAGTACGATGAATAGTAACGATGAACAGTAATCGCGTTTTTTGTGTTTTTAGGGTTTAGGGAGCAACTCGTGTTGATAACGTGTTGTGAATCAAGAGAACGAATGGGGAAGATTGTGTTTATTCATTAATCATAAGATCCTTTATATAGGATTATTACAAGAGAGAAAAGGAAAATTCCTTTTCCTAATGGGAAAAGGAAAGTACATAAAAGGAAAATCCTAATTCAACTAGGATTCATTAAACCGGCCTAAAGACTAAGTGTTAATGGGCCGTAAACGGACCAGAACTAGTTATGACAATCCACTATGATTTATAACAAATATGTCATTTTTGTTGTTGTTGCTAATTACCTGTTTTTATTATTTCCAGATTTTAAGCAATTAAATAACTCACTGACCAACATATTAATTTTTTAAAACAACAATTAGGTAATGGATCTTTTTCTCGACATTAACTCATTATAATAGCCAAGAAATTAATTAACATTCAGTTTTAAATATTAAATATATACTAGAAATACCAAAATTCCAACAAATTAGTCTCTAAAGTTAAGAATTTATACTCTATTAAATTGTTATGTCTTCTATGCAAATAATCCTCATTATGATGGATAAATTTTTAAAACAACAATAGATTATGATGAAAAATTATATATACATGGTTTCATTTTGGAACCTCATGATGAGATACACAAACACAAGATATAACCAAGTACCATCATAAGTTCTTGTAACGTCAAGCGAGCACTCATAATATAACACATACAAAACATTTGAGTCTGCACCCAATAATCATAATACAACACATATTTAGACATCAATGTTACAAATTTACAAATAGTAAATTATAGGTTTTACTCTTATCAAATAAATTTGAGCCCGCACATGGTGCGGAAAGTAACCTAGTTTGTCTCTTAAAACAATACACTTCATATTTAGGGTTCTAGAATTTTATAATTAGATTTATGCGGATCTTAGACTTTTAATTTGATTAGTTTCGTGGTTATCCTTATTTTCCGGCACCAAATGTTCATTCTACCATAAGTTTATCTAGTTCATATTTGTGTTTAAATTTAACCGTTGCCTTTAAAATAATAAATACCAGAAAGAAAACTATAAATACTACATATTGACTTGATTAGATTAACACTACTCCAAAAATAATTCACCAAAAAAAAACATTCCAAAAAAATACTTTATATCCCGAAAATGAATTATCTTATAAAACCATTGGATTCTTAGAACTCTAATAACTAAATTTTTTCAATACACAAAACTCTCTACAAAATTCACATATCTTTGGATTTTAAAAATTCTAAAAATCTTTAAGAATCCATCAACCATTAACCCTTTGCCGACAAAAAAAAAATATATACCTCACAAGTTTTGGCTTTTTCGTTTTGGGTTTAAACAATCTTAGTGTCGCATTAACTACTGTTTCTAGTGTTCAATTTTTTCAAAATAGTAAGTATAAATTTACCAAAACTAAATATTTTATCAAATTGTGGACTCCATAATAGATTTTTGATTTCTACAATATTTTAGGATAGGAGATAATTACAAAGTTTTAACAAATAAGTTACATCCCTAAACATAACGTTTATATTTTCAAAATTTACAATTCATAAACTTTCTAACTAATTGAGTCAACTATATTTGATGATGTCAAAAGCATAATATAAATTTCAAAATCTGTTTTGAGCATAACTAATGATAAATGACTAGTTAGACTATTATAATAAAAAAAAACAATGTCAACAGAAAACATAATTTTTTTTAATCATATATAGTTGGATAAATAGTTATATGAATCATATTTTAGTTGGATAAAAATCCACAAATAACCCGAAAGGTTGACCCCAATTTTCAAATAACCCGAAAGTTAAAATTACGATTTTACCCTTAATGAAACAAGACAGAGTAAAATGATGGTAAATAGAATTAAATCGGTAAGGTTGTGTTAGAAAACACGGTAGTCCAGTGGTTGGGCGCTCCCACGCGCGCCCGGGGTTCGAATCCCCTTACGCGCAATAAAACCAGTAATACTGATATAACTGGGTAATACTGGGTATAACTGGGTAATACTGGTATAACTGGGTAAATATTGGTATAACTGAGTAATACTGGTATAACTGGGTAATATTGGGTATTAGTATTACTGGGTATAACTGGGTAATACTGGTATAACTGGGTACTAGTATTACTGAGTATAACTGGGGACAACGAGGGTACAACCAGGTGATTATAGTACTAGTACAACTAGGAGGATTACGGGGACAACTAGGGACAACTGGGTACACTAGGTACAACTGATGGTACAACTAGGGCGGTGAATTTTCATTTAAAATTGAGATGAGAATGAAACCCTCTAAGTGAAAGAGAGTTTCATTAAGGGTAGTTTCGTCATTTCATTCGACCAAGATTATATGGGGTTATTTTTTGGTGTTGAGGTTAGATATTGTGAGAAAGGGTTAAATAAGATTTTGATTCATTTTAGTTGGCGTATGTTAAACCGATTACGATTGTTGTCTACAGTTGCACTAAAGTCAATAGTCGTCGAAATTAGGACAATACCGGAGGTTGAGACATGACGATGTAGTTTATCTATTTAGTCGTTTATAACAACCTAAGTAATGAGATAACCTCAGCAAACAATATTTTGATTAGTGAAAATCCACGAACATTTGCAAGGACCAACAAAAATGACCTTTATGATCGATCATAAACATATTTTTGATATTACATAGGTACTCTTTGAAAAATCATAATTCCATGCACTACCCATTTATCACTTAATCCATCAAGTCTTTCATGATATTCAAAGTAATGACATAACCTAATTATCAAAAAAAAAGATAATGAAATAAACTAAAATAAAAAATTCAATTAGTGAGAGACACACTAACTCTTGCTGTCATTCTTTTTTTTTTTGTCAACCATTTGCTGTCATATATTAGATTTTTTTTTTTTTTTGATTTTCTCAAATTTTTCATACAAAGTTAATTCTTATATTTTACTATTTATTTATATTGGTGGATTAAATTTTAATAAAGAGTTAAACAATGTTCTTAAATCTATAAAATTATACTGATACTGATACTGGGATAATTCACTTTTATGAATAATCATCATCGTCCACGTTTATTCTTCTCACTTTTGAATCTTGACTCGGAATCTTCCCATGGTGACGATAGCTAGTATCCTGGCTTCAACCCAATACCCATTTTTCTGCCTCCGCGAACCACCGTCTCCGGGAAGCCGCTCCGTCGTATTCCGCCGATATCTAGAGCCCTGTGGCAGACGATCGATCCCCAGGTCCATTCGAGCATCCCAACCTTCCGACAAGGTCTCTGTCTCTCTGCCCTTTCAATTTTATTATAATTCATTCTCTGATTCTTAGTCATAGTTGCAAATTGCTTCTTAAACAATTGGAGAAGAAATTGTTTTGACTCGTTGGAGATTTTTGTCTTGTTCACAGATTGGTGGTGATGGAGGCATTTCAGCTTCATCTAAAAGATTACATTTTGGCAATGAATTGCTCATCTTTGCTTCAGATAATTTCTTGCCTTTAGGTAATAATTTTCATCCTTTTTGCAATTTTCCACTCAAGCATAGTTTCTTAAGCTGATTGTTCTGGAGAAGTAAGTACTTGGCATTTCTGAGAAATGGAATGGAAACATAATTACTACTTTTGGAAGTCATTTATTATGCCTTACTTTGTTACTTTTGACATTCCAATTATATGTTGGTTATTGTTTGCAGCTCTTGTAAGTGGAGTGGGGCTAGGCTTTGCAAACCCAACTCTTGGCTGTGTTGCAGACAAATACTCTCTCTCAAAGATCAGCACATGTGGGATATTTATTATATCAGGTAATTATATCATGCTATAGCATATCAATTTTTGCTCTTGTATATATAGTTAAATCCATTGTGTACTTTCTCTCTGTCTTTTGGAGCAGGGTTGACTTTACGCACTGAAGCGATTGGTGCTGCTGTGAAAGGGTGGCCTCTAGGAGTCTTCGGACTAGTATGATCTTGATTCCTTTAATCATGTTTTTGTGAATTTGGATAATAACAACTTTTTTGGTCATGCTTTTCCTTTTAAACTTCTGTTAGTTATACTGCATACTTAAGACCAAACTATATCTCTCTTTTTCTATTCTCTTTTCCAGGTCTCTATTTTGTTGCTCACTCCATCCTTCTCGAGGCTAATTATGATGGTCCAACTCCAACCTCAAGAACTTGTTACAGGTTACTCTGAAATTGGAATGAAGTAAAATTTCGAAAGATCATGCTCTTTCCTGAACTTGTTACTGTTTATATCTTGTAGACTTGCATCGATTTACCGTAGACTAGTTAACTTGTACCTGGTTTTATAACTAGCTACCAGTTTTACATACATAAATATCTTTAATTTTTACGGAAATATAAGTGTGATGCTGGTTGACCAATGAGCTAAATTTCATTGCCTTTGTGATTTTGTATCCAACAGTTCCACATTGATGATTTGTTTGAATATTAATGGGCTCCTTACATTTATTCAACTTCTCTTTAAGAGTGACGGGCGCCATATTAGTTGCATAATATTGAAGCAACTTCATTAGTTAGTGCTCAATAGTGTTTTGAGGACTCTAAAACTTATTTATGTCCTCATACTATTTACAGGGCTGGGTATATTTTGCTGTATGCCAACCACCTTATCAAGTGGTGTTGCCCTTACTCATGTACTCAGTTTGATATATGTCTAATCAATATTTTTTTGCGTAATTCTTTTGCTTGAGTTCTCCACTGACTTATCGAATTGCCATTATAGGTTGCTGGTGGAAATTCTGCTCTTGCTCTTGCAATGACTGTGGCTTCCAACTTATTAGGAATTTTAACTGTACGTCGACCTTCTTGCATGTTATTGTTCTTCCTTTGAAACTACAAGTTGATCATGCATAATCAAGCATAATTCTAGTCAAATTGTTTCCTGGTGGTATATATTAAAGAATTGCTAAGCAACTTGTGTTTGAAATACCATAAAATCTTGTATGGTCAGTTTGATTCAAAATCTCTACTGCGCAAACTCTGTTTCTATGATATTTTTGTGTTGTTAGGAACGAGTTTTACGGTTTCAGCCACTAACGTTAACATGGTTCAGATTCCATTTTGGGTATCAAGATACATAGCTGGGGGAGTCGGGGTTTCTTTTCCTACTGACCAACTATTCAGAAGTCTATTAGTTACTTTGTTAATTCCTTTAATCACTGGCAAGGTGAGACAAGCTACCTTTTTTGCTCTTGTAATGATGAGTCCAATTCAACTTTGCTCTTGATTTTTATATCACTTACCATTTTGCGCACGTCATTAAACGTCGAGGATTGACATATTTGAGTTTTATATGTTATAGGTTATTCGGGAATCATTCAAAGGTGAGCATCATTTGTTATCTTTTCCCTTTCTTGTGAAAGTAATTGTATATAGTAACACTAGGGTCATCATCTCATATATTTTAAATGTGATACATAAAACCATTGAAAATAGTTTTGAAGCAGCCACTTTATGGTGATAATGGATCAGAATAGTTCCTTTTAGTATTTCCTTATCACTGCCAATTTTCTGACTATGTAATTGCTGAATTGTATGATACAGGTTTTGCAAACTTTGTTGACAATAACCGTAAACTTTTTTCGAAACTCAATGCAATCTGCCTCAGTTTGGTAAGATTTGAAATGTTAGTATTACATATTTTCTAGACCCCTTCCATAATTTCTTGAGTCGTCGTATAGGGTAGGGTCTTGGGATTTCGCTTTGTTACAGGAGTATTAATGTTGGTACTTTATTTGCTTATAGTTAATATATTCTCCTTTCATGTATGATTTTTATATTAGCTTGAGAGTACAACATTCCATGGCATTGATGTGCCAATCCAAAGCTTATATCAAATAGCAGAAACCATATTTGCTGTCATGGTTATGAATTTAAAGGATAAATATGGACCATTGCATTATTGTTTAACGTCTTCCTCTCTGGCAATTTCAAATGGTCTGACTTGGTTATTGCATTTAACTTTTTATTTTTATTTTGGGAACTTAATGTTTATCTCATGAAACCATACTAGGTCCCATGGATCCAAGTTAGCAGGTCAAGATCACTGCTACTATCCGTTGAGCCTAAGGTTTTTCTTGCCGCCGTTGGGATTGGAATGTATGTATTCTTCTTGACCATATAGAAAAAAAAACTAAGCACATGGAAATATTTGGATGGTTTGCTAGAAATTCGGAAACACTTGATGACAGAAAGTCCGTACGTGTTTTACAGATTGCTGCATCTTTCTCTATTAGCTTTCAACGCTCTTTCAATCCGCATCCTCTCAGGTGTTTCAGGTGATGATAGTAACAACTCCAAGGAAAATGCCACAGCAGTCTTGCTCGTAGCAAGCCAGGTAATATAAGTTTGCATTTAACACCGATTTTATCTCTAAAATTTGAAAGTCATGGCTCGGTGTTTTTTTCTTTTTTGGTTCCGTGCCATAGAAAACATTACCGGTAATGGTTGCGGTGGTGGAGCAACTAAGAGGAGCATTTGGTGAATCAGGGCTTTTAGTTCTTCCTTGTGTAGCTGCACACTTAAACCAGGTTACAAGTTGTATTGCCCCTTGTATTATTATGTATACTTTTGTGTGCATATATTCTTATTATCGACATTAAATTTCTCGAATGTGTAGATCATGATTGATTCAATTCTTGTCAACTTATGGCTCCGGACGAGTAAAGCGCCTTCTTCGACCAATACAAAGCCATCCTGAGAGAGAGAAGTACAAGTAATGAAGCTGATGTTGTGGATAATGCTACAACATCCTAAACACATTCAATGTTAGTTTCTCCGAATGCTCGAAAGAGTTCGGTTTTAGGTATTTGCAGATCCATTTGTATGATTTCTGAAACGATGTAAAAATGTTAATTGAAATCAGTATAATCCTTTACATAATCTGATAAGCAAGCAGCGAAGAAGAAGTACTAATAGCCCCATAATAATCACTGTGTGATCAATTAGTCGGTGTGGTCTTTACTCTTTATAGTACTAAACCGAACGGTTTTCAGCAGATTTTAATTACACTAGGCCGGTTTTGTTCTGGACTAATAAACCGAATCGATTATTTTTGTTGACGATATATAAAAAAAAACCCTAAATCCTTGTTTCTATCTCCTTTTTCTCTAATCGAAAACCTTCGACGTCTACTGTTTCCTCTCCTCGAGCAATCTCCATCTCCATCGTCTCAGGTTAAGGTAAATTTCTTCCTTCTTCATCCTTCTTACCAATTTTTTTCTCTTCGATTTTGGTGTGGTTCGAGTCGTGCAGTGCATGATGTGGCTCGAATCGATTCGAGTCTGTGTTTGCGACACGATTCGTGTCTGAATCGTTCGAATCTGAGTCAATTCCTTCAAATCTGATTGTAGATAGGTTTTCGTACCGTAAAATGATATGTTGTTGGATTGGATTTGATTTGATTCACTGTTTAAGCTTGCTTACTTGTTGTTATGGTGCCTTGATTCAAACTGTTGAGATTGATTACGTTTTTGGTGTGTATCTCAGGTTCTTGTTGCTACAGATAAAGAAGATGACTTCTCGTTTTTTCGCTCAGGTTTACTTCCTAAGATCTTGTTTACTTATGATTACGTGTTTGCTTTCAGTTTCTTAATGAATTTCTTGCTATGCTTTTTTGTTCACAGGCTGGAAGTGAAAGTGAAGATGATAGTGATTATGAAGAAGAGGTCCCGGAGGTTCAGAATACGGACATTGATAAGCGTTACCTTCACGATGGTAGCGACGACGATGATGAAGCGGATACTAAACGTGTGGTCAAGGCAGCGAAAGATAAGCGTTTTGAGGAGATGACCAACACCGTTGAGCAAATGAAGAACGGTATGAAGATTAATGATTGGGTTAGCTTGCAAGAAAACTTTGATAAACTCAACAGGCAGCTTGAGAAAGTTAAGAGGGTTACAGAGGCTGTTAAGGCTCCTACTTTGTATATTAAGACCCTTGTGATGTTGGAGGATTTCATGAATGAAGCTATGGCTAATAAGGAAGCGAAGAAGAAGATGAGTCCCAGTAACGCAAAGGCGTTGAACTCAATGAAACAAAAATTGAAGAAGAATAACAAGCTCTATGAAGAAGAAATCAATAAATTTAGGGAGTCTCCGGAAGTTGAGGACGACAAGGAACAAGAAGATGAGGATGAAGATGACGAGGAGGACTTTGAGGATGATGTTATCGCAGAGGCTCCCTCTGATGGGGAGTTGGAGGAACCTGCTGATAATCCCTGGGAGAAGACGCTAAGCAAAAAAGATAAGGTCATGGATAATCTGCTTAGTAAAGACCCGAAAGAGATCACTTGGGAATGGGTCAACAAGAAGTTCATTGAAATTGCGTCTGCTCGTGGAAAGAAAGGAACTGCTCGATTTGAGCTAGTTGACCAGCTTACGCATTTGACAAAGGTTGCCAAGACTCCTGCGCAGAAGCTTCAAATCTTGATCAACGTTATTACAGCACAGTTTGATGTCAATCCAGGTCTCAGCGGGCACATGCCTATCAAGGTCTGGAAGAAATGTGTGCTTAACATGCTCACCATACTTGACATTCTTGTCAAGTACAATAACATTGTTGTGGATGACGCGGTTACCCCTGATGAGAATGAATCTTCAAAGCCAGCAGATTTCGATGGAACAATTCGAGTGTGGGGTAATTTGGTTGGATTCATAGAGAAAATTGACACTGAATTTTTCAAGAGCTTGCAGTGCATTGATCCTCACACCCGTGAGTATGTTGAGAGATTGAGGGATGAGCCCATGCTCTTGGCCCTTGCTCAGAATATCCAGGACTACTTGGAGCGGATGGGTGACTTTAAAGCTGCTGCAAAGGTAGCCTTAAGACGTGTTGAGTCAATATATTACAAGCCCCAAGAAGTTTATGATGCCATGAAGAAATTAGCTGAGTCAGTGGAAGAAGATGAAGAAACTGAGGAGGTCAAAGAGGAAAATGCACCTATTTCTTCGTTCATTGTTGTTCCAGAGGTTGTTCCTCGTAAGCCTACCTTCCCAGAGAGCAGCCGAGGTATGATGGATATTCTCGTCTCCCTTATCTACAGAAACGGAGATGAGCGGACTAAAGCTCGTGGAATGCTTTGTGATATCTATCACCATGCTGTTTTGGACAACTTTGCGACTGCTAGAGACTTGTTGCTGATGAGTCATCTGCAGGACAACATTCAGCACATGGACATCTCGACTCAGATTCTCTTCAACAGGACCATGGCACAGCTTGGTCTCTGCGCCTTCCGGGTTGGAATAATCACTGATGCCCATAGTTGTCTCTCTGAACTGTACTCTGGTCAAAGAGTGAGGGAGCTGCTTGCCCAAGGTGTCTCACAAAGTCGATACCATGAGAAGACACTGGAGCAGGTAATTCTTTATTTTTCTGGTTTTAGAACTTCTTATGCTAATGAAACCGATCTGTTTATATCCATAATATTAGTATATATACACATTACTTATTAATAGAATTAGTTTAATATATAGGATTAATTGTAAGGGTTAAAACATAGTATGTTAGAATGATAAATTTTGGTTGGAAGATGGAGTTGTCTTGAGTTAGTGTGTTGTCATTTGTCATCTGTAGTGTCTTTGTATTTTTTTACCTTAACATATAAATTGGAGCATTCAGGTGTACGTAAATTCATATAGATTCTCCAAATTTTGTTTGACATATACAGTATACGCATAGATATTTATATACTGATTATTAGTAGATTTCATTCTTGATGGTGAGTATAAATGTTGAGTAAGTTATTTACCGGTTTTTCTAATAGATTTAAAGCTTGACATCATTTTGAACTGATCTAGTGGAATTAAAAATGTTTTTAGAGAGAACTGAATTCTTGTTGGAAGGATTTACATTTTCCCTAAATCCTTTATCATCACGACTTGGTCATGCATTCACTATTCTTACAAACAAAATAGAGAAGACTGAAAATCTATTAATTGTTTTACTTTTGAAAGAAGGCGTTAATACCAGTGTATCTTCTTAAATATGTATATCACATATCTTGACAATAATAACGACAAGAAAAAAAATGCAATACTAACTAGTTCATCATCAAGCATAACTGAATAGTTGTAATAATTGCATATACTTTTGTTTTGATTTTGTCAGGAAAGGATGGAGAGGAGAAGACAAATGCCATACCACATGCACATCAACCTCGAGCTCCTTGAGGCTGTTCATCTCATCTGCGCCATGCTACTTGAAGTTCCAAACATGGCATCAAACTCGCATGATGCCAAACGCAGAGTGATTAGCAAGAATTTCCGTCGTTTGCTCGAGATCAGTGAGAGGCAAGCGTTCACTGCACCGCCAGAGAATGTACGTGACCACGTCATGGCAGCAACCAGAGCCCTGACCAAAGGTGATTTCCAAACGGCGTTTGAAGTTTTGAACTCTCTCGATGTCTGGAGACTGTTCAAGAACCGGGACGGTATTCTCGATATGGTGAAAGCTAGGATCAAAGAAGAGGCTCTTAGAACTTACCTATTCACATACTCAAGCTCCTACGAGTCTTTGAGCCTTGATCAGCTGGCTAAAATGTTTGATATCGCTGAAGCACAGGTTCACAGCATTGTGAGCAAGATGATGATCAATGAGGAGCTTCATGCAAACTGGGACCAGCCAACACAATGCATTGTCTTCCATGAAGTGCAACACAACAGATTACAGTCATTGGCTTTTCAGTTAACCGAGAAACTCTCGATTTTGGCAGAAAGCAACGAAAGGGCAATGGAGGCTAGAACCGGTGGAGGTGGTCTGGACCTGAGTTCAAGGAGAAGGGACAACAACAATCAGGACTATGCAGGAGCTGCATCAGGTGGTGGGAGATGGCAAGACAACATGGGTTACAGTCAAGGAAGACAAGGTAACCGATCTGGGTATGGTCGACAAAATGGTCAGTCGAGAGACTGGCAGGGCCAGAACCGTGGAGGAGGGTATGCAGGAAGGGTTGGTTCAGGAAACAGAGGTGGTATGCAAATGGATGGGTCAAGCCGTATGGTTAGTCTTAACCGAAGTGTTCGTGCTTGAAGAGAAGGCAGTATTGAACTTAGTCTCTACTAAGACCTTTCACTCTGTTCTTGATTCCTGTTTTTGTTGCTGAATGACTCTTGCTAAGATGTGTTTCATTACAGGTTCTCTGCTTTTAACTGTTTGTTAGACGTCGATTTAACTTTGGATTTTTTCTTTTTCAATTTCAAGTTGCTTAAGAACTTTAATTTAGCATGTTTTCTTCTTGCAAATAAGCATATTGATTCGAGAACAAGTATTTTGGACGTCGAAGGAGTGGGGTTAAAGAATTCACCAAGTCTGCTCTCGAGCCTTATTACGCGGTTGCAGGAAGCTTTGAACTGCAGAAATCACTACCTAAGTCAGGATTAAGCTTATTCTGCCAACTTTTTATATGTTAATGATTTGACAATGGTGTGAGCATTTCTTCGTTATATAGTCAAGACTACATATAAATATTGGAATTTGGTTAGATGTTCCAATCTTCTCTCCTTTTCTGTATATTTGAGTGTCAATCTGAAACTGATATATACATTGTAGATGGTGATTCTCATATCTTATAGTAGTACCTTCACCAAACACAAATTTCACATTCTATTTCTAGTTATACCTTAATGTGTTCACTCATGCCCAATCAGAGAATAATTGGGAGAATAAAAATAGAGCATTGTTGTTTTTTTTTTTGGGTTCACAAAACAGCACTGTTCCTCTTCTTGAAATTGCAGAGAATTATCTGAAGAAAAGAGATAGGGAAAATAAAACCAGAAAACATAGAATGCCAAAAGATAAGGCAATGGAAATTATGTTCTTCACATAACTCCTTCTGTAACTCATTTCATCTCCAAGTAATCACTCACCACGAACCGGACGTTACAACTTGACAGCTCGTTGTAGAGTTCAAACATCTTCAAAATCTGTTTACAAACTTGAGGGTCTTTGAGCTCTTCAACAAAAACTGTCATCTCTTTTAAACACGGAAAATAGTCCAAGAAATGCTTTATCATCTCCATCTCTTTCATCGTTGCTCGAAACCCTTGAATCTCTAACCGTTTTACCGGACAAGATGTCAACGAACGACCTTTGTCCTCCCGAGGCACGCAGGGACAAGCATCCCAGCATTTATCTGTCACATGATGCAAGAGACCCTGAAAACATTAAGGAGATGATAAGGTTATAGTAATTATGAATAGTTTTGTCCAAATAGTTTCATGAACTACCTCAAGGACTAGAGTTTCTAAATGTGGACAATTCTTTAGAAGAAATGGCATTGCTTGCCATCGTAGACCCTCTTTGCTCTTAATACGTAAAAAAATAAGGTTGTTGAACACCGGCATTGTATCACAGCATAGAGAAAGAACCTGGAAAACCAAAACTAGACATTTTGTAACTTAGATATTTCACAACTAGACCGGAATAAACAATATAGAAAACGGACCGACCTCGAGAGTTCCGGAAAGTATGGAAAGTTTCTCAACATTTTGTATACCATTCATGAGCTTCACCACATTTCCAAATAAGAGAACATCAACACCATCATAAACTTCATCCTCTATCCAATCATTATTTGGCGCTCTTATTCGCTCGACTTGGTGATCATGTAACATAAGACCGATGGTAGCTTCAGTTAATTTTTCCATATTAACTAAAGGATAGTCCTCCGCAACGAAATCAGAGTAGATAAAGGAAAGCAGATTGGGAGTATCAAAAGAAACGCTCTTTAAATTCTCGAAATCATCATAACCCGATGCGTAAATACTTAGCGTCTTGAGGCTTGCACTAGCGATGGTTTCAACTGGATGTTCCCAGTCGATTTTAGCCATTCGTAATTCCTCAAGGACAGGGAAACCAAGAAGAAACGTCTCAAGGTCACCGCAAGAAAGCCACTTGGACTCAATGTCGAGACTTTTAAGCATTGGTAGTAGAAAAGTGATGCTTGTAAGCCACCAATCAACGTTATGTTCACTTCTTAACTTTAAGTGAACTAGTGTCTTACTAACAAAAGTCTCTTCAGGGAGATTCACGGAGGAATAATCCAAGGAAAGTTCAAGGTCCGAAACACCGCGCTGCACAACGTTACGTATCCAACGATTCACAATCTGGATGAACACCAGTTACACACTTGAGGGAGAATTTCTTAACTGGAGAATCGGCTTTTATAGCGAGTAGTGTTTCCACGTAATCCACGAAACTCTGTCGAATTTCTTCCCTTTCACCTTTACCGTCTTCCGGATGAAGAAAAACTGAATCATTTATGTCGAGATTAGGAACAAGTTTCCAAACATTGACCCATCTCTTTGAGAGAGCCGAAGTTACGGTAGCTTGCTTTGTCGGAAGGAAAGACAAGATATGACAAAGGATCTCGTCATGTAGACTGCTAACACGATCCATTTCCTGTTGATGATTAATCAAACATGAAATTCAACAACTTTACTCAACAAGAGAAATGAGAAACAGAGAAATTTTATATAAACTACATTTGGTTGAAACTTATTGATTTTTTTTTTTAAATGAAATGCTAAGAAACGTATGTTTGTAGCTTTCTGTTTTCTTAGTTCTCTCCATATCGCTATCACAAATTGTAAGACTGGTATGAATTTTAACATTTTACCACAAAAAAGAAAAAATGAGAACAGAGAAAAACATAAATATTCTACAACTTTACTCCACAAGGAAAATGAGAACTGATAAAAACACAGGTAAATAAGAATCTACCTATAAAAATGGTATGAATCTTAAAATTTACCGAATGATTTTAAAAAGAAACGTATGTTTGACCCCATTATGAATTTATGTTAGAGGTGGAATCTCCACATGACCCCACCAAATTACATTATTTCCTAACATTGTCATCATATTTTTATACGTATATTGAGTTTCATTTTTTTTGTTTTTTCCATTTGTTTTCAGTTTTTCACCCAAAATAATGTACCTCGTTAAAAACGCCAAGTCAAAACACCTAGATTTAGGGTTTACAATAAGTGCCTCGAGTGAGAGGAGTGAGAAAGACGAATTATGATAGCGCAGGAGTCGGTTTTTCGGCTTCTTCTTATCTGAACTCCGGATAATTGTAAAAAAATCTACCTACTCTTTGAAAGAATGAGTAAACATATCACAATTCATCAATTTACTATCCAAAATAATAACATTAGGCATATAGATAGTCACCACAATTAAATGCCTACTTACTACTAATATAAAGCCAAAATTGAATACTAATCACTTACTCGAAGGAGACAACGATATTTGGTTTGATTGAGACATATTATTCGCCATCTATCAAAACCAGAAACCTTACAATGAAATTTCTCCTAATTCTCGATTTGCTATGCTTTTATAGTTCGGCATCGTAAAAAAGAACAACAACAAAGCGATTTAGGGCTTTTTTTAATGAAACGAAATCGTATAATGTTTTCTTTAGTGTTACATTATCGTCAAAACGACGTTGTATTAGTTCCATCAGATCAGATAATTATAATAAAATAATTAGTCTCGGTTTTAATGACTAAGCATTCTACTCACCAACGTTAACGGGAAAATTAACTATGTAGTCTATAATGTATTTGTATCCTTATGTTATTAGTTATGGTACTAAAATTTAAATTATGATGAGTTGGAGTATAATTATGTTTCCAGAGAGTAAAATTTTGTAGTTACTCGGAATTCAGGTAAAAAGAAGTCGAAAAACCAAAGGAGTCGACCCTAGTGTGTATATGGGTTCTATTGTAACCTGTTATGTTTAAATCACCAGTTTAGTTCGGTAACCTCCGGGACTATATGACTTTGTCCAACTTTGTTTGTGCTTTGTAGAGGAGAATTAAAAACATAGTATCTTATTCTTCTTGACAAGTATTTTTTTTCAAACGAAAATGAACATTTAATCCTTTATAGTATTAAGTTAATAGCTCACATATTTCAAGGTTATCTTACACCTTCAAGAACAAGAAAAAGTTGATAACGCACAACTTTTTTTCTTTTTTGCTTCAAATATATATATTTTTTTTTTGTCAACAATTCCACATATATTAAATCACATTTGGTCGGCAGAAACATTCCGAAATCGGATACTTTCTACCGACTCATCGAGATCTACATGGGAAAATAAATGGTTACGTGTTCGTGCCGCTTTTGCAAGGGCATCGGCACGATCATTACAAGAACGAGGAATATAAGCTAATTGAAAAGACATAAAAAGTTTTCTGAGTTCTGCGAAGTGATCTAGCTCAGACTGGAAAGCTGGCCAATCTATCGGATCGTCGGTCATCGTCAATAAGTTTGAGCAATCTGTCTCAAATCGGGCCCTAAGTATACGCTTCTGAATAAGACAATCCATCGCCCAGAGGAGTCCCTCAAACTCTGCATGTAAAGCTGATAGACTTCTTCGGCATCCCTGCTTGCCGGTATGTGTTTGACCTGAAGTGTCAGTGAGAAACCATCCGAGACCGCTAGTGGGCCCTTGATTCGCCCAAGATGCGTCCACTTGGTAGATCGGGATATGGGGGTGCTCGGATCGGGTGGTATCTTCAGTCACGATAGTATCTCCTTCCTCCCCTCCGTCTTCTTCTCTAGCCAACTTTCTTCCTCTAGCTGGGCTACTTGGAGCGTAATCGCAGCTGATACATTCTTTCCATTGAAGAGCTTGTCGTTCCTAGCCTTCCAAATGAACCAAATGATCCACGGGAATGTATCCCTTTGTGGTTTGGGGAGACCCCTTTTTTTTGCCCTCCAAAATAGGAAATCCATATTTTGGTATAGGGATGTACTCGGGAAATAACCCGAAAGGGACGGATAGTCCGATAAAGCCCACACCTGCAGGGTCGGGGGACACTCAAAAATCATATGATTAATTGTTTCTTCTGGTGCACCACATCTGGGACAAGTCTTATCGTTTCCAAGGTGCCGGTAAGTCAGTCGTTGGCAAGTGGCTATACACCCCGTTAAGGTTTGCCACATAAAGTGTCAAAGCTTTCCGGGGGTCTTGATTTTCCATACTTGGCTAAGCAGACCCGTGATGCTCGGCTTAGATATCTGTTGAGGTTGTAGTCTTCTTTGGTTTGTGGTGTGTAGTAGCTCGTATCCAGATTTAACCGTATACATTCCTGATTTTGTATAACTCCATGCATAACCGTCTAGTTTGAAAGTTCTACTAGGTTTCAACCCCAAAATTAGGGCGACATCCTCGGGATGGAATAATTCTTGGATTCTTGTGTGATTCCATTCCGGTGAGTTATGTATCATGAGGTCTTTAACCAGAAGATGAGGGTCTCTCCGGATATGTCTATCTAGGCGTCTTAGTAAACGAGCCGGTTTGTCTGGAATCCAAGGTTCACTCCAAGTCTTGGTATTATATCCAAATGATATAACGTGAATTTGGAGTTTCCTAACCATGTTCTTAACGCGTTTTCGGAGCCTTTGGAGTTGTTTTGAGTTGATATTCAGGCCATACTTCAAGAATTTGAACCACATGAGAGCGGAAAGGAACTTTGAGCAATTTGAGGCGAAAATGGAGAATTCTGAAGTATGGACCGACCGGTCCTTCTAATGGACCGACCAGTCAATCTGACGGCAATTTGAAGACCGAGGCAATGGCACATGGACCGACCGGTCTGCTCGGTCGGTCTAGCCACTGGAAGACTCAGACCGACCGGTCCTCTTACCAGACCGACCGGTCCAAGCATATGAAGACTTGAAGATTTTGGGCCGACTTAAAACGGACCGACCGGTCTCCCCCTGGACCGACCGGTCCAGTCCGCAGATTTTTTTGGGATTTTTCCTTTTCCGTTTTATCCTATAAATACCACTAGGTATTATTTCTTTTGGACACACCTTTTATTCCTGCACGTTTTTGGAGACTTTTAGAGAGATTTTAGAGCTTTGTATTGGGAGAAGATCTCAATCCCTTTGGAGAAGATTTCTAAACCCTACTCTTATTTCTTATTCCATGATTATGCAATTCTATTCATCCATGGTTTTTGCTTTGTTTTTTATCATGTCTGAGTAGATCCATAGTTAGGTTTTAGGGTTTTTCAAGGGATTTCACATATTAAACTAGACACAAATAGATTGATTATCTTTTATCATCTTCATCACTGTTAGGCTTAATGCTAGGATTGAATTAGCTACTTAATCTCTAGATCTTAGGATGATGCACATTCAAAAAGCTTGTGCATCACTGGAACTACAGTTGATGAGCAATTAGGCTTTAGTCTCGAAAGTGAATTAAAGAATAATTGTGAAATGATCAAACCTGAACGAATAATGCTTGTCTAGGACAGCCGCGACCATTCCAAAAGTTTAGGTACTCGGATCTCTAGGGAAAGTAATTGTTATCACGAAAGTGGAACAATTTAGATTAGTGTTTGAGTTTGAGATGCATGCATATTAGAATCTGAATAGTTGTCTGGTTTATGAATGTGATTTCCTGAGAATTCCCTAATGCCTAACGCTTTTAATCATCTGAGTTTAAATCGTTTACATTTGCAATCTTGTTCTTTAATTTTGATTTCATCACCAATCTTTATTTCCTGCTTAGCTTAGTTTAAGAATCTATAATCTGTTGCGTAAGCCATTGGTCTCTGTGGATTCGATCCCATAATATACTACTGCGTGCCTGTGCACTTGCAGTGATTTATTTGGGTTAAAACTCTGTGTATCACCAAAGCATATAGTCTTCTGAAGGCCTAGTCTGAGCAGGAGTTTAGCCGCCATAATGCTAGTCCAACCATACGAGGGGGATATGGCTTTACGATTTACCATCGGGAATGATTGATGATAGTATCGTCCACGTAGTACTCTAGCAAGGAGAGATGTTGGAAAATGGATCAACCTCCACAATTGTTTTGCAAGGAGGGCTAGGTTGAACTCGTGAAGATCTTTGAATCCTAGACCGCCTGAGTCTCGGGAAGTACATATCTTATCCCAGGCTATCCAATGTAGTCCTCTACTATTTTGACGAGAATTCCACCAAAAGTTGGATATAGCGCTCCTCAGTTTATCTGTTATACCGTGAGGGAGTAAAAAACACGACATAACATATGTCGGAAGGGCTTGTGCTACTGATTTTACTAGAACCTCTTTCCCTCCTTTGAAAAGGAATTTTGCAGACCAAGTGTTAATACGGTTGTTAATGCGATCTTGAACATAGGCGAATACTTTTTTCTTAGAGCCACATATTTGTTCTGGTAGTCCTAAGTACATGCCCATACCTCCTTTGCTTGTTATGACGATGGCTCTCTTGATTTCTCTTTTAATCTGCTGATCAACTTTATTCCCAAAAAAGAGAGGATTTGTTGGGATTTAGTTGTTGATCAGATGCATCGCCATAGATTTTGATAATTTTTAAGATCTCTGCACATTGCAGGACGTCTGCTTTGCAGAAAAAGAGACTATCGTCAGCAAAGAGGAGATGGGAGACTCTCGGGCTTGCTTGAGCAATTCGTAATCCTGTTATACAGGATTCTTCCTCTGCTCCTTCGAGCAGGGAGATGAGAGCTTCGGTGCATAGTATGAACAGAAAAGGAGATAGGGGGTCTCCTTGTCTAATTCCCCGAGACGGTTTAATCCTTCTTTTCGGTACTCCATTTATCAAAACTTGATACGGTACCGATGATATACAGAACATAAGTCATTTGACCCATTTTTCTGAAAATCCCAGTTTTAGCATAACGGCTTCTAGGAAACTCCATTCTACTCGATCGTAAGCTTTACTCATGTCAGTCTTCATAGCCATGAAAGTTTCTCTGGAGCTCTTGTTGGTCCTTAGGGCATGAAAGTTCTCTTGAGCGAGTAAAATATTGTCCGTTATCTGACGTCTAGCCATAAAGGCTGATTGTGTCTCCGAAATAAGGTTCGAGAGGGTCTTCTTTAACCGGTTACATAGGATCTTTGATATGAACTTGTAGCTGACATTGCACAAGCTGATTGGTCTGAATTCTATCATTTCCCGCGGTCAGTTTATTTTTGGAATAAGACAGATGTTTGTTTGATTTAGTCGTTGATCTAAAGAACTAGTGTTGAAAAATTCTTTCACTAGTTTTATTGTGTCTTGGCCCACCACATGCCAGAATCTCTGGTAGAATCGGCTTGTCATACCGTCAGGTCCTGGAGTCTTGTCTGGATTTATGTTGAACAAAGCTTCTTTTATTTTGGCTTCTGTTGGGTCGACCGTGAGTCGTTCATTTTCAGTCTCTGAAACCTTCTCGGCAACATACCGTAGTAAATCGTCCAAATTTTGAGGATCTGAAGTGGTAAACAATGTCTCAAAATAATTAGTTGCGACTTTTGTAACGCCTTTTTCACTCTCAACCCAATGACCGTGCTTATCTTTTAAGCAGATTATACGGTTTCATGCTCTTCTTTGTTTAGTGGTAGCTTGAAAAAAACTTGTATTTTGATCCCCGTAGCAGCGCCATGTGGCTTTACTTTTTGCGTGCCAATATATTTCTTCTTCTCGAAAGGCGTGGAGGAGTTTTCTTCGGATTTCTTCCACATCTTCTAGGGTAGAATCGTCATAATCGTTAACACGGTCTAATTGCTCTTTAAGCTCTTCAATTAGTTTGGCTGAGTTAGTGACTGTCGATTTCCTCCATCTCGAGATGTGTGATCGGCATGAGGATAATCTCTGATGGAAATCCTTATGTGGGATTCAACTTGAGATACCCCATCCTGTACTCACAGTTTTTTTAAATCCAGGTTTCCCGATCCATCTTTTATCGAAACAAAAGTTTTTTCGCTTATGCTGAATTGTGGATCGGACATTTGCTAGAACTGGTCTATGGTCGGAGCCCCAAAGTTTTTGATACTCCACCATCGTGTGGGAAAAGAGGGTATGCCATTCTTCGTTACCTATTGCTCGGTCTAGTCGACATTTTACCTTTGTTTTTATATTACCAATTTTACGTCGTCCAACCCACGAGAGTGGGTTCCCCGTGTGTGGGAAATCAATCATCCCACAATCATCTAACATGGTTCGAAATGGTATAAATGAAGACTATGGTCGACTTCGTCTGCCTCGTTTTTTATGATTTCCGGTGATCTCGTTGAAATCGCCTATCATGAGCCAAGCATTTTTCTGAGTTAGACTCATTCTCGTTAGACATTCCCACACACGTTTTCGGTATTCTACTACCGGATCACCATACACAAAGGTCATAAAAATCTTATGTCCTTCAAAGGTAGATTCCACATCTATCATACGATTATCCGAATAAGATACAATAACCGTAGGATCATTCATATAAAAGAGGGCAAGCCCACCGCTTTTGCCTCGCGGCTCAACGGTAAAAACATGATCATAACCAAATTTTACTTGCAAATCTTGTAGAAAATGTCTATTGTTTTTGGTTTCCGATAAAAATAAAAAACTTGGTAAAAAACAATGATGGAGTTCTTTAAGGTGGTCTTTCGTCAAGTCGGCACTGGCGCCTTGACAATTCTAAGCGATTACATTCATGGGATTAGATTGGGTGTTTTCTCCATGGCCCATGGGCTTGCAACACTAGGTTGGCCTGCTTCTTTAGATGAGACCTTGATCTTTTCTGGTGGGCTTGATTTTGGCCCATACTTCTTATTCTTGTTTTTTTGCCTTTGGAGATGCCCGTCCAAGGAACCTATTTTTTACACCAAAGCCGATCATCGAAGAATGATTCTGAATCTTCTTCTTCGCCGGAATCGAAGAGCCCATCGGGAGGTCATTGGTTGGTGACTGTGAAACTGATTTAGGATCTTGGTTTTTCTCGATAATTTGAGAGCTGTGAGTCTGGGGGGTGGGGAGGTTTCTAGATTTTCCTCATCTGTCTCTTTTGCCAGAATAGGGATTTCCAGGATGTGATTAGTTGGGATCAGAGCTTGTTGTTCCTCATGGAACAGATCAGAACAAGAAGATCTTCATTCTCAAGAAGTTTGTTAACATAATCCTCATCTTCTTCGCCCCACTCTTCTTCCATTTCTTCGTCTTCTATGGCCACTCGTTCCTCTGTCGACTCATTGAAAGCCTCTTTCTCTGCCATCGGGGCAGGATTGTTAACACCTTCATGTATCTGTTCCACCCTCGTCGGATTAGGGGATTGTAGGTGAGAATCGATTTCATTGAGCTTTTTTTTATTTTCCGTTTCTCTGATGTGAGGGAGCCTGGTCTCTTATAGTTGATGATTGAGTTGTGATTTCCTTTGGCCAATCCCTTTCATCACGGATAGGATGAACAACTTCTCTTGTGGCTGCACGGGAAGCAATTTTCTCCCTCCTTTGATATTCAGAGAGGAGTGGACAAGTCTTCTCTTCATGAGAGATTTTGTGGCAAGTAAAACACCAACGATACAACTTTTCATAGTGTAGCTCAATTTTTACGATTTCACCTGATGGGATTCTGGCTTTTCTTTCAAAATGTAGGGGATTATCCGCATTGAGGCAGGCTTGGACCTTAGTCTCATCTGCATCGACCCCCTTGACTTCTCCAAGCTTGCTTCCTATCTCATGGAAAGTTTCTGGCAGCCAGAAGTGAGAAGGAATCCCCGTAACTTTGATCCAGAACGTCATGGTATTTGGGAAAGTGTCTCCTACATAAGGGATCCATCTTTCTAGGGAGAAAGACCATTTGTTGAAGTGGCAGGGCCTTTTGGTGAGCACTTTCTGCAGATCTTCTTCCGATGTGAAGTCAAACTGAAAACGAGAGTTGCCCAGGTTGATCCCGTGTACTCTTCCTTCCACCTCCCATATACCAGCTCGTGGCATGAAGGCAATGAGGGCTTCAATGCTTCTCCCTTCTTGATGGAACATTCTGCCGACAAGCGTTCGGTCGAACCGAGCAATCAGCTCAAAGTTGTCCACTTGGGGTATGTTGATAATTTCTTCTTCTTCTTCCTGTGGGGTTTGGTTAACCATGTGACTTGAGCTTGCCATTGTTTTGAGATCTGAATAACTTAGCAAAAGCTAGAAGGAGATTGATTATTGCGTAAGTGAATGACTGTAAGAACTTCCCAAGGGGGGAGAGAGACTTAAAGAACTTGTTAGTACTGTCTAAGCATAGAGAACTGGTGGATATTCCGGTGCTTTCGAGAGTTGACTTGCTATTGTGGGATGATGCAGAGGTAGATGGAAAGTGGTTATTTGAAAAAGATACCAAAAGAAGGTAATAATTATTGGGTAAGAGCCCAAGAGACTTTAGGGTAAAGAGATGGAGGACCTCTCTCGAAATATGGGTCTGGGAGCATTCTTGACTTTAACCTTTTTTGCTTCAAATATTTAAATGATTAGTTTGGTTGGACCTGTTTAAAACGCAAATCATATTGGGAAGAGAATGGATGAATATTTTGTTTGAGTAAGAGAGCAAAAGCTATTACTAATTTTGCAAAGGAGTATCCATATATTGATTCACATCAAGTAAAGATCATACAATCAATCAAAATCAGACTAAAGCACCTATCAAATAAAAACAGACCCTAAAAAGAAGACCAAGAAAACATGATCTTTAGTAGAAACATCTACAAAATTGAAAAGCACTTATATATTCTTGGTTCTGATTTGTAGCAACAATAATACATCAATACAACAACAACATTATAACATATGGATCCAACAAAGAACTATGAAGTCACACTTATCTATAAAATAAGAAAGGAGGTTTTAGTACAATACTACATATATATAAGGGAAACTATGTACATTTTAACATTATTCACAGTAGCTATTTCAACCTACTATGTGCATCAGATAAAAACCTGAGTGCATCTTCCATGGAGGGACGGTCAGACATGTTACATGTTATGCAGAGAAGCGCGACCTCAACAACTCTTTTCACTTCTCCTTGTTCATTCACTTCGTTTTCTGCGTATACTTCTCGTAGAAGAACATCCTTTGGCTTGTTATGTATCAATCCACCAGACTCCCTCAGCTTACCATTTGTTAATATTTCCAAAAGAAGTTCTCCAAAGTTGTAAACATCTTTTTGCTGCTCCGCTCTTACTACATCGTTCATCTGATCTGCTTTAAGAGAGAGTTTAACGTTAAACGGAATCACAATTGTGCTAAGAAATTTTATGTTTCTCATAATTGTATTGGTTATTGTTACTTTAGTACCTGTGTTTGCAGTGTTCAAATGTAGCATGTATTTGAACCCAAATTCACCCAAGCAAGGTTCCGTGTTACCGTCATCGAATAATACACTACTCAACTTCACATCTCCATGTGGAATTGCAGGGTAACATTCATGGTGAAGGAAACAAAGTCCCTTTGCAACTCCAGTGATAATCCTCTTCTTAGTTACCCAATCTCTCTTCTTTGCCTTCATCTTCTCGGCCAAAGTCCCGGTATGCAAATTATTATCATACAATACATACACAAGACGATCATTGTAACAAAAACCGAGTAACCTAACCAGATTCGCGTGCCTCGCATTCCCCATTTGCGTTAAAACTTTCAACATAACACTCTTCTTCTTGCCTTGAAGCTCGATTTTTCTCACTATGACCGTTATTCCTGTCGGTAAAACTGTTTTGCACACCGAGTCTGATACTTCGGGTGAATCGAAGCTTCTCAAAACATCATCAGCTTTGAAATGAGGAAGTCCGGCGAAAGAAACCATCTTCCATTGACCTTGACTTCTTTGACGAACATAGTACAATCCCAAAGTTCCTGCTACCATTACTACAACCACGACTAGACAAGCTACAAGAACAGACACGAGCTTCCTCGAGCTGTTAGCTGAACATGATCTCAAAGGAAGTCCACACAGGTTTGCATTTCCCTCATAAGCTTGTTTCCCCATTGATTGAAACACTTTGTCAGATGGGATTGAACCACTCAAGCTATTGTCTGATAAATCCAGCTTCTGAAGAGACCGGCAAGCGGAAACACCTGGTGTTAAACTCCCTGAGATATTGTTCTTACTCAGCTCAATCACATTGATGGATTTGCATGATCCAAATTCAGGGAGAGGTCCGGAGATACTGCACGAGGAAGCAGAGAAGTTACGAAGATGCGGTAAAGACCAAATCTCCTTTGGAAGTTTACCTCCAAGTTCAGGGTTATCAGAGATATTGAAGTATTCAAGTTTTGTAGCTTTGGATATATCTTGAGGAATGCCTCCAGTGAGTCTGTTTCTAGAGAGGTCTATATAAGAGATATCAGGAAGCTGACTAAAGCTAAAAGGGATCACACCTGAAAACGAATTATCTTCGAGGCGAATACGAACAAGCGTTGAACAGTTCGAGAGAGACGGAGATAGATTCCCAGTGAAGTTGTTTGAGAATAGCATGAGCTTGTAAAGTACACCTCTTGAACAAATACCATTCGGGATTTCACCTACGAAACTGTTAGTCGAAACATCGACCCATCTCAGCTTCGAGTTAACCCCTAAGCTTTTCGGAAGTGAACCAGAGAAGTAATTGTTCCATATAAAAAGAGTATCCAAAGAAGGAAGCTGAGCAATTCCTTCAGGTAATACCCCACTCATTTCATTATACATAAGACTCAATAGCTTAAGATTCTTCAAACCGGCAAAACTCTCCGGTATGTTTCCTGACAAATTGTTGTCTGAGAGATCTAAATTCACAAGAGAAGTGAGTTCTCCAAACTCAAATGGGATTTCACCAGAGAGATGATTCTTGAACAAGAACAAAGATTCAAGCTTTGTTAGATTTGAGAAATGTTTTGGTAAGAAACCAGAGAGATTAGCTCCTGCAATGTCTAAGTACTTAAGCTCACTCATGTTACCGATTTGCCAAGGGATTGTTCCTTGGTAAGAGTTATAACCAATCTCCATGTGAGAAACAGCTTTGAGATTCCCAATCTCTGATGGTATTTGTCCAGTGAGTAAATTCCCACCAAGATGAAGAAACTCTAGGTTCTTGAAAGAACCGTATTGAACCGGAATCGAACCGGAAAAGTAACTTCCGGCGAGATTTAGAACCTTGAGATTCTCTAAACCGGAGAGATCGATTGGTAACGAACCGGTGAAGCTATTGCTTAGAGCGTCGAGGAGGATTAGGTTTTCGAGAGATGAGATTCCGTTTGGGAAATGACCGGAGAAGTTGTTTCGGCTTATGTCGAGGGTTTTGAGAGTTGTGATGGTGAAGAGATCTGACGGAAACTCGCCGGAGAATTTGTTGTCGGAGATGTTGAGGTCGAGGAGTTCGGTTAAGACGGAGAATTGGGTGGTGGGGAAGTTTCCGGCGAGGTTTTTGGAAGAGAGGTTGAGAGAGATGACGGAAGTTGAGTTTTGGTTGCATTTGACACCGGACCAAGAACAACATGCGACGGTTCTGTTGTTGTCGGAAACTCCGGTGATGAACCAGTCTTTTAAAGAGTTGGAATTGTCGGTGAGTTGAGATTTCAAGGAGAGGAGGGACTCTGTTTGAGGATCAGCTGCCATTGAAGTGAAGAAGAAGAAGAAGAAGTAAACATAGAGACAGAGTTTGTTATGGTTAGAAGACTCCATTGAAGTTGGAAGAAGAAGAGGAGAGAAACAAAGTGAAAGAGAAAGAAGAAAGAAAAAAAATGGAGAAGATCACAAAAATGGAGAATCTGACAGTGGAAGAGAGACGAAAAGAGAGAAAATTTATGGGGAAGTGTGATCTTTAGTGAAAAGCTGGTCGCATTGATTGGTTAAAGTCAGGAGAAATATTATTATTTTTTACTCTCTTTCTTCCTTGATTGAAAAAAGGCTATTTCATGGCTTTTCCTTTAATTTTTTGTTTTAAATTCTTTTTTTTTCTACATTTTTTTCTTTAAATTAAGAACCCGAGGGACAACAAGAATTTACAAACTCAACAAAAATATCAAAGTAAAAGTATATGTCTTTGACCAAAAAAAAAAAAAAAGAAGTAAAGAATATGTGTTCTTCTCAATGCTTATTACTATTTTACTGTAAGATAATTTACGTCACATAGAAAACAAAGACAAAGTAAAGTCGTATCATTGCTACTTGGTTCTGATTTAAAGCCGGCGATTGAGAAAGAGTATCCTGTGAGAAAGATTGCTCTTCTATTGCTGCAAGAAGTACAAGGATAAAAAGTTTGTGTCTTAAAACACTCAAAATGATACTTCTTGAAGTTCATGTGTGTATCAGAGGTTCACATTCTCTTTGCATGATCAAGTGTTTTGGCGATTCGGGTGAAAATATATGGTGTTTTTTCTTTTTCGTTGATATCAGTGACATGCAACAATAGTAGGACCAAACCAATCAATAATTCCAAGGGTTAAAGGCAAAAAGCATTATATACAATTGAGCCAAAAGGCAAACAACTTGAAAGGAAAGCATATATTATTGGAATAGATAGTAGTAAGCTTTGTAAAATGCATTATATAATCAATGAATTTTGAACCACTCGTTTTGGCCAGCTGAGGTATCATCTCCTACTCTGCTCAAATGTATTTATCAGCTAAAGAGTCTCACACCTTCCCATCATCCTAGACTAATCATTGTTTAAGTACAAATAAAGAATAAAAGACAAGCCATCTAACCATATGCACTCATGGTAGATCAGCAGAAATAACGTGAACTATATTGATACCATCAACATCACCAAGAATTGTGAGATTATGCTCATTTTTCAACGATCTATAGCTTTGGGAAACACTATTAATTGAATTGATAACTAGTGGGAGTAGCCTCACCAGTATCATTGATTATCGATCTTGTCTATACTTTCCTCTTCAGTAGTATTGCACTCCACCGCAGTTTCTTCTAAAGCCTCCAGAATTTCCTTAGAGGCTGGTATTGTTTTTTGAGTTTGCAGACCCGTAGATTGCGCAAGATCAATCCATTGCTGCAACATTTTTACGAAAAGTTGGGATCAAGATAATATAACTTCCAAAAATAAACAAAGAAGAGATTGGCACACTGTGCTTAAAGGAGAAAATGAAATAAAGAAAGCAAAAGGAAATTAGATACAGGCATGTAACTCTGACCTGCGTTCCGAAATATGAGTTAAGTGTCCTGACAACAAATGAAATGGCATTTACAAGTAGAGGTTGAGAAGAAAGCTCATCGGAGATGCGATGCTCTATTAATCCAGCAATTATCTGCATTTAAACACTTTGATGTCAGAGGCATAAACCAAATCATAATTTCCGTTTATCAATGTTCTTCCTTAGCTAAGACAAAGAAGCTACATACATACACCAGCGCTGTCAAGCAGCATGGATCATCATACCTGGTAACGAAGATTTGCAGATGTTCCAAGAAAAGCTCCATAAACCATAGCCGTCTTCAGAAGAGGAGATCTCTTAGGTTTCTGAGCAACAACCAACTCTGGTTTAATGATTTTTCGAACAGCATTCAATGCATTTGAAGCTCCCACAGCTGTGAAACTGGAAACGACTCCAACACCAGCAAGCTTCAAGCCACCAACAATAACTGAAGCAATTCTAAGATTCAGAGTCCAGTCTCTTCCAGAAAGACTTTTTTGAAATGCATTATCAGGTATGGATCCTAGGAGGCCTCTCAAGGCGTCTATGCTGTCTGGTCCAGTGGTCTCATCAGCGTATGAAAGAAAAGACAAAGTTGGTGCAGGAAGCCAAACTGTGAAAAAGTCAACGACTGATCCTCTCACTGTATCAGTTATAGCGTAGTCGATTTCTTCAAAGAAATTCTCTTTTCGCTTCTCATATTGTGCTAGAAGCGTGGTTGTTATTGATATAGCCTCCTCAATAGCTAACCTATTCAGGAATTTCGGATCTGCCAACAACCTTTCTCGGAAACCCTGTATCACAATTTCATAGGGAATCATTATAATTGAAATTCTGCTTAACAGTTCAAGATATCATTAACTCTGGGGGATGGAAATAGGACAAGGAATGTAGAGTGGATATACCTGGAACCGCTGAGTAAGCTCAGAAATAAGAGGATACTGCTCCAAATCAAACAAATTTTGCAGAACCTCAGGTGACACCAAACTACGGTCCAATCCATTTTGAATATCCTGGAAAGCATGGAAAAGATTTCATCATCCTAAACTTATGACATGCGAGCTTGAGTCAAAGTCAAACTCTAGGAAGAAAAAATATAGGGGAAATAATTGAACTGCTTATTTAAGTAATTGACAAGAGAATATCAATGCCATGAAAGCAACCATTTGAAATCTACCTGTGGAAGAGCATCTCGCCTCCTGCCAGCTGCATTCATTACCCGAGCGATCTCTGCTCGGTCAAAGCAGTTTCTACTGCAGGGTCTTGCTGCAGAATACCACAAGAAATCAGCAACTGGAGTTTCGCCTTCTCTTCGCAAGTACTGTCTTTCAGGATCAAGTAATACAACAACTTGGTTTTTCTTAGGAAACTTCCTTGAGATCCTTGCTGGCAAGCCTGTTCCTCTTGAACCATACTCAACATGACTTGCCCCTGTCACCACTAGTAGCAGACCAGTCCCACCTCCATCTGCTACTGCTTTTAAAATAACTTGTGACATTGTATGGTCTTCCACAACTCTTGCTTGTGCCGACAAATAAGAGCTTGGTCCAAACGGAACAATCTGCGTTGGGAGGTTCATATCGAATGCAGATCTACGTGAAAATGAAGAAAATCCGAGATAAACCCAGAACCGGCAGGGGGAGTGTATAATTTACGCTCTGACTTTGAAAGACCACGGATACCATCTGCTTGGACAGTTCTTAAAACCTACATCAGATTATGTAGAATGCCATCAGCTCTCTTCAGACTCGCAAACAAATATAATATCTCCGATAATGCTATTGCCTTTACAGCTTGAAATGCTCAAAACCAGATTCATGCCACTAACATTAACAAGATGTAATCAGTACCACAAACTTCAATAAGAGAGAAATCAACATTGATCAAAAAGAGCATTGCATTGCATCTAAAAACTAGTAGAGAACCAAGTGATTAAAATGAAATCAAGCAGCATAACCAATAGGATCAAGAGGTAAACAAAGTTCACCCAAACCAAATTGTAAACTCCATCCAAATCAAACTGTTGACTCTGTGAATTGGTAAGACTTAAGACTCTACCGTGAGAGGAGTGCCGCAAGCAATCAGTCTAACCGCATTATCACGACAATACGTTAAAAGGGGCTCGTATTCTTGCCAACGCTGAGCCGGCCAATGTGTCACATAAGACTTCAATGTCTCTCCGTCCATCCTGCACCAAAAGGGATCATCATAAAGCATAAGCTGCAATCTTGAACTTGCATCCAAATGCAACCAAAATTCTCCTTTCTTTTTCCAAGACTAAAGATCATAATAGTCAAAAGACAAGTGAAACCAGAAATACACTCAAAATGGGAACGAACCTCTTATCCATGTACTGATTAAGCTGGTCCTGCAAATCAAGAGGGAATGCTTCCAATGCCACAGAGATTTGACGCTCGCTCTCGACGCATCTCTTCCTCAGGTTTTTAACGATTTCGAGTTCGAGGTCCTTATCGTCTTTAGTAGGCACTTGCTCGGCCTCGCCGAGGTACACAACCCTCGCATTCATAAGCTTCTCCCACACTTCCTTCTTATCCTTCCCCAAAGCCACCGGTTCACCAATCGCCGTCGCGTCATAGATTCTGGAGGTCAGTTATAGTCTCCTCGGAGGCTAAAGAAAGATTCGGTTTGAGAAACAAAGAAGCAGCGACGGAGAGGAGTGGCGGCGAGAGACGGCGGTTCGTGGTGGATGATCGGAATCGGAAATCGCCACGACGGATAGCGAACTGTTCTTCCTAGCGACGTTGATATGAACATGACGGCGATTGAATCGGCGACGGCGAGGAAGAGAGGAGGAGGAGGAGCAAGGGCAGTGAAGCGATGGTTGAGAAGCGAAGAGATCATTCGCAGTGAGTTTCATTCTCACAGAGAAGAGAGGTCCGTTTGTACACGTCAGCTAAATAGATACATCGATAGAAATAAGAGAAGGATTCTTCCTACCATTGCTTTCACCGCGAAAACATTCCTCATTTTTCCTCTCAATTTTTTAGTCATTTCGATTTTATTTGAAACGCTTGTTGATGATAATCAGGGAAGATAAGATAGCCACGTCATTATATCGATAATATGAGAATTGTTGTTCCTTGTGCAGAAAACTAAGAAACTGAATGACAAAAAACAGTAACGGTACATTCCAAGTTCAGTATTATACAAATCCGCAAGACAGATGATGAGAATTAAAAAGATCAAAATAGACTCTTTGCAATTAAACCGATTACATTCTCCATAGGAGAAGATGGATAGTACATTATCTTCGGGTGAAGATTATTAATTCGGCGTTGAATTGAGTTGAAGAAAACCATCATCACTGGATGTTGATATCATGAAACGATGGTAAGACCGCAACGAGAGGCTCTCCATAACCTACGGAATCTGTTTGCACATGAATCATGAGTTTATATCATAAGCGAAACAATGTCGATATAAGATGAGAAGATATTGAATGCACGATGATTGTTACCTCCGTCATCTGAAAGAAGCTTGAGGACTTCTCCAGCTACATCCGACTGTTCGACAAAAATAGTAAAGATCGATGAGTCCGATTTGATAATTTTCAAAGAAGAGATGGATATATTAATCAAGCTATTACCGTCACTGGAAGTTCTTTTCCTAGCTGATGAAGGTATCCAATAACTTGGCCTTCTTTTACTGCATCACCCTGCAATAATTTTGTGTGTGTTAAGAACGGGGCAGTCATCAATTTTTGTTTACATTTCTATTTCGGTAAGTAGATTTGTTTACCTCTTTACAGCTAGGAGGTTGTTTCTTTCCTTTTACAGTTCTGCTTCTCTCAAACTTGCCCACCTTTGTGCAATAGAAGAAACAAGATCACAATCAAATACGATAAATGCAGAGAAAGGATATGAAAGAGAAGATGGATCTTGTACCGAGGGAGAGGTGACTAGAACATAATTGTTGATTCCAGATGCCTCCAAAGAAGCTAACTTTGATGATTTTCGATATGAGGCATTTATAAACGGAGACACTTTTTCAGCGGAAGGTTTTGTTTGAGATGGGCTAAGAGCAGCAGAAACAGAATTATTCATGGGTTCAGAAGGAATAGGAGGCGCTATGGTTGGCGATATATCAGCCACAAGAGCGGGATCTGTGGCTTGCCCAATCTTCCGTTTTAGGTTCATCTCGAAATCTCCAACCTGTAGTGAAACAAAGCATCAGAAAAAAAACTGTACTAGTTGGAACCTACGATTACAGTATCATCCACAAGTCAAATAAGCGAACATTAGCTCCATATTGTTGGTTGTAATAAACATGCACTCGTCTTCTTAGTAGCGTTAAAGAAAGGTTTCTAACAACATTGAAGTTAAGCACAAATGCCAGAGAGACTTGCCTTAAGTTTCAGCACAGCAACCTCAGTCTCATCACACATCTCGTGAACCAGTGCCTGAAACATTTCATCTAACAACATATAAAGAACAATCCATAACATCATGTAGAACAAAAAACTAAAGAGTAGATTGTCGAATCAGCACCAACCAAATGGATAAAGCTAAAAGAACCTAACATTCTAAAAAAAACCCAAAGAAAGTAAAAGAAGAAACCTCCACTTCTTTCGGGAAAGTTATCCGTCGAACAGCGTTCTTCCCGTTTGACACACTAGCATCAGATGACTCTACAAAATCAAAAGATGACATGTTCCATTATTCACATCACTGTGTTCTAGCTCCATGGTGAACAAAAATGGTGAAAGATAAACTAACCATCACTTTTAGTTGTTGTGGAAGAATTAGAGGCCTTTGCACTTAACACAAACGTGTACTTTTGGTTCTTGTTGCATAATCTCCACGGTGAAACACAAGAATTACCAGAGGGAGACCAATTTCCAGAAATCGAGTGTATTTTACTCACTGACCCTAAAGTCTCTGTAAAAATGGAGAGCGTGATTCAATACGAAAGTAAAACGAAACGCCAGATAAAGATAGAGAGCGTGTGAGACAGTGAGAGAGAGACTCACGATGGAGAGATCCGAGAGATGCAGAAGACGCCATTGGAAAATGAGAAATGGTTTTTTTTGGTTATTCGGTTGAAGAAGATGAAGATGACGGTTGAGCAATTTTAATTTTTGAGCGGCCTTCTTTGGTAACTCCGTCCGACGCACCTACCGTACAGTCCGACTCCGACACTATTCTTGCTATCATGCGCCGGGATTAAAAAAAACGTACTTTAGTAAGTGAATATATGTGACATGGTCTAGAGTCAAGAGTATCTTATTATAAAGGAATATCCGTATCTTAACTTTCTTGTAGCAAGTGACTCATGTGATTAGTGATTAGTGATTAGTGTGAAGGTTGAAAAACAAAAGAAAAGGATTGAAATTGATAAGATCTCTGTATATAAGACTTTGATACAAGATTCATGTTATTTTTTTATGATGCCAATAACCAAATGAAAAAAAGGAAAACAAAATTTCAACAGATGTGTTTTTTGATTCTTCTCTCTTCTCTAAAATGTCTTTTTTAGTCTTCTTGTATCAAGCATGTTTCAGGTAGTCTAAAGCTTAAGCAATACATGGCCTGCAACATACGAAAACAAATTCCAGCTCAGTAGTTGCAGAATATAGTTGATATATCCTATCAAAATTCAGCCATTCAAACAAAACTAAAGGATGGGAACATACCTTGTTTGGGGCGACGTCTCTAACCTTGTGGAAGACCGGGTTTTCTATACGGAACTTCAAAGCAGTTTCAGCTACCTAATAGTATCACAAAAGCTGTAATTTAGATTTCTGAAGCAATAATGAAGAAACAGAATTACAAGGAGTGAGTGGATGGTTGAATCTTACTGCAATTATAGTCTCTGTGGTTTCCCTTGCACGGATGAAACAATAGCAATGGATTAAAGGAAGAGGTCCTTTCCAATACTTCTTTTGAATTACATTACTGAAAGAATCTGCAAAAGATAACATATACAGAGCCAATTTGCATGAGCCATATGATTAAGAACATAACTCCATTTCATTTATCGCTTAACTAAAATCCAAGACCAAATCACACGAAATCAAATAAATACTCACACAAGCCTGATTTAAAAGCAGAACAAAAAACGAAATCAAGCCTTAGTCCTAAATAACTTGCTGATGCAGAATGTAGTTGATGAACTCTCTTATCACTTAACTAAAACAGTAATGAATCAAGATCGCTATTTTATGGGCTGCAGTTTCTAACGTAAATGCCTTGAGAGAGAATACACAATACAACAAAAAACTACAATAATTGGTAGCATACCGAGAAATTGCAAGGCAGAAGCTGGAAGGTTCATAATAACATGGTCGATATGTTCCCACGGCTTTGCGATTGGAAGCAAAGTTTGTCTCAACCTCTTATTTGCGTTTCCTTCTATACTCTTGCACTCTTTCACTGCCCCATTTCCTGCATTTAATTAACAGCTCAGTGATGATCCCCAAGGCAATATTAACAGTTAGAATGTCTTGGAGAAACCTTCTGACACATTTCTTACCTGTTTCTGAAATACGAGTCTCTTTTATGCTTGCATTGGATTCATGTATTTCCTCTCTGCTAATTCCACCATTCGTATCTTCTACTTTAGTTTCAGCTATAGTATCACAGAGTAAAGAGAAACCGACCGTCAAAATTATCCTTTTCTCCAGCTAAAACCAAATGTGCCAACTATAACGCCAAAAAAAATGAATTCAAATCAAAAGAATTACCTCCTTGACTCGTGACTGCATCCTTTGTTGTGTCATTAGCAACTGATTGCAAATTACCCTCACAATTTGAGACCGTCATCAAGTGCGAAAAAAATTTCCGAGCATCCATATTGTGCACAGAAATCAACTCATCAACCTTATTGAACTTTGCATTGATCTTCAAGTACTGAACACTGTCGGGATTTATATCATTTGCATAAATGAAGCATCCTTTTTGTGCGGCTGGAATAGCAAACGGTCCAATACCAGCAAACATATCACACACAGTTTCTCCAGGTTTGAACAGAGATGAAAGGCGCATGTGCTCGTGCTCCAGTCTTGAATTCCAATAAACCAGACTATAGTCCAGCTTAAATCTTGCCCCATATTGCTTTACTTCTGTTTCCATCCCATCTTCTCCAGCTAACACTTCAAACTTTGGCACTCGAAACTCATTAGAGATAGTCCCGACTTTATTAACTATTGTCTTGATCCTTGGATAATTTTTCTACAATTATAAAAGATCAATTAGAGGCATCAGATGTCTTTGCTGTCACGACATAGAGATATCAAAACACTGCTGCCATGAGAGGAAAATCAAAAACTTACATCGTAGATAACCTTTGCTATATCATCTTTGAATGGAAGGAGCTCGTCATGTAGATTTAAGTGGGCAATGTGACCTGTAATAAGCAAAGAGATGTTGGTTCTTATGAGAGAGGTAAGCTTCATGACGCTTGAAAACTTAGCAAGAACTGCTAGCTCATGCAAATAGATATCTTATAAGCTAGGTTGTTAAGTTCAGGAAGCAAAGAGAAACTTAATACTTAACTATTGTTTCAAAAGAGGAAGGTATATCCACTCCATCTGGCAGAATCTGCTTCAATATTTGATCTGCGAAGAAAGAACGACATCAGAAGGATGTATCAATCAAGACAAAAACCTATATAAGCATGTATCAATCAAGGTTAATAGAACTAAATCAGTAACCATATACTACCAATAACCTATGAATTGGTATCACTCACATCCTTAGTAATAACCAGAAAAATGGAGCTATCAAAGTTCAGGGTAACACAATCCAATTGGCGAAGAAAACAAACGAACAATAATTACTTTTCTAGTACATATATGCATAAAAAATCTATAGAAGCTGTTGGCTTACCTACACTCCAATAAGAATAGCCAAGAGTAACTGAATGAGGAACTACGTCAACTTCACTGAGTTTCTTCAGCTGGTCTAGTTTTTCTTCGGGTATCTCCGACAAATCTATCCAATAACAAAAAAAGAGCTTGGTTAATGCGAACAATCCCGGATATTTCCACCATTTCCTAAACACATTCACAGATCAAGAATAACCTCTTACCAACACTTTTAACAACTTCAGATAATATCACCAAACGAGTCTTTTCACAGGCAGGATCTTCAGTAATGGGCTTAATTCTTGGCATGTTGAGCATGTATCTACAAGTTGTCAAACCAAGAAACTTGATTTTCCACCAATAAGAATACAAACCACATCAAACAGACAATTCAATTCTCATAAGCTCCAATAACTAAAGTGTTCCTACAAATTTGATTCAACAAGTTCCAAACAATTCATCTAAAGTGCAATAACTGCTTACTGCACTTTCTCATTGAGCTCATTATTCCTAAAAACTTCAGTTTTGGAGTTTATTTCCAAAATTCTTGAGACTGAGATCATTCTTGACACAATAATTTGGGAATATAAAGAAAAGGTCACGAATTTGGGAACCTGTAAAGCTGAAAAACGTACCCATTGAGTATACGAGTAGCACTTTTACAGAGTTCACGAGGAATTCTAAGAGCCCAAAGCTTGAGATTGACATCGAACTTGCTTTCATCAATCATGGTGCTAACGATGCCCTTTAACTAAACTCAGTATCAAGAAGACAAGTAGAAGAAATGAAGAAATCGCCGATGAAGAACAAACCACCAGATCGGAGCTTGGGTCGGTGCAGCCGTGAAATCTAGTCGTGCTGCTCTCGGTCTTAATAGGGTTTGACTAAAAAAATAAATAAAATTGGTTTCGAAAAAATCAAAAGGAAGAATCGAACCCGTGACCTGACGTTTTGGGCCTGCTCGATCCTTATTGGTCAGGCCCTAAAAATCATATCTATCTACACAGAGCTCTGAATCTAAACCTGATTTGTTATTTCGTTTCACCAATCGCATTTTAAGATCGGAAACCTCTCCGGCCTAAATCCACCGCACCGAACCTCACGCGCCACCGTCATGTCGACTCCACCGACGCTACCTGTCACCAATCAACAAGCTGTTCAATCTCAGCCACCAATCAACACTCCTGCTTTCCGTACCTTCTTCTCACGCCTCTCCACCTCGATCCGTGACGGCTTATCACAGCGACGTCCATGGACGGAGCTCGTAGATCGTAGCTCCATGGCTCGACCTGAATCTCTCACCGACGCACTGTCCCGGATCAGGAAGAATCTCGCTTACTTCAAGGTTAACTACGTCGCAATCGTCTCTCTCGTACTCGCGTTTTCCCTTTTCTCTCATCCTCTCTCTCTCCTTGTACTCGTCGGTCTCCTCGCCGGATGGATGTTTCTCTACCTATTCCGGCCATCGGATCAGCCGTTGGTCGTCTTCGGCCGTACTTTCTCCGATCGAGAGACGTTGCTAGGTCTTGTGTTGTCGACGATTGTAGTCGTGTTTATGACTAGCGTTGGATCTCTCTTGACCTCTGCGTTGATGATTGGTGTTGCGATTGTTTGCTTACACGGTGCGTTTGTGGTTCCGGATGATCTGTTTATGGATGATCAAGAGCCTGCTAATGCTGGATTACTCTCGTTCCTTGGTGGTTCTGCTACTTCGGCTGCTGCATCCGTTGCGGCGAGAGTTTAAGAGCTGGATTTGGATTCAGATCTCGGAAATTTGAGATGAGTATTTCGTTGCCTTTTTAACTACAGTTTGTAATGGAATTTAGGGATTTGGATGTTGTTGAATTGAATGTAGAACCAAGAATTTTCGCTTTTTGCAGTATCTGCTTATTGTGTTACACTTTGATCTTGAGATGTAGAAAACACGAAGTTGAATCTTTTTCTTTGGTTTGTTCTCTCTCTACTCAGTGACTTTGAGAGCATTGTTTACTTAATCAAGAAGGATCTTGCTGCACTTAGGGTGATCATGGTGTTGTTTTCAGGATTATTTAGCAGATTGGTTAGAGATGTAGTCACTTTATAGTTTGATCTAAAAGCATTTAGCTAAAACTTTAGTGGAAACAAACAGAAATGTTTGCGTATGTTCTCGAACTACTTAGGGGATCTATGTATGGTGTGTATGTAGTTCTTGGTGTTTGTTTCTTGTACTTCATGTTGCATTTGCTTGATCTTTTTTTCATAGAGGTTTGTAAAGGATAGTAGCCAGTCATTTAGAGAAAACAGTTCATTTGCTTAAAATTGTTGCGTCGTCTTCTGATTTGAGATTTGTGTCAGGCTCATGGAATCTTAAGCATTAATTTGTTTAGTGTTCATAGCTGTTGCCTTGATGGTTTAGTGGCCAGCTCCTCTAACTGCAGCTATCTTCTCTGTTTGCTCATTGATTTTATGGTTTTATGATTTAAAGTGAGAGTCTTTCATGTTTTGTGGTTGGAACAGATCTTATTGACTTGGTTTTCTTTTCTGAAACTTTCTCATATAGACAAAATTAATTTTCTAGGCTTAGTTATGTGAATTATGTGGTGGTCAAGACGGATTCACAATATTGACAGTATTTCCAGATATTGATAGAGCTAATACTGGTTTTGGTCATCTTGCTTGTATGGATCAGCAAGATCACCTGCAGACTTGGTGTTTGTGCATGGGTTTATTGGTGAACTTGTAGAAACTTAATTTTCATAGAGTAGATAGTAAGTTAGGGAGAAGCATGGTTGTTGTTGGCCATGTAAGAAGTAACTATTTGTAAGTTGACATAGTTGTTTGCTGTACAGCATAAAGGTAAGTTATAGAGAATCCAATTAGAAGAGTAGGGAAATTGTTTTGTATACGTTGGCTTAAAAGGAGGGCAATTATTAACCATTTGATTGCTTGAAAGAAACATAGGATTTGACAAAGTTACCTCTGAGTGATTGTTTGGACATGATTTCTAAGACCGAAAATTCGGTAGTTTGGTATTAGTCTCTTGATCTTCAATTTCCAGAAGGGCAATTCTCAAAAATACCACCAAAAAAAGTTTTTGTTCCAAAAATACCACAAAAAAAGTTTTTGTTCCAAAAATACCATTTTTTTCAAAAGTTCCAAAAATACCACAATTTTCAAATTAACTTTAAATATTCAAAACTAAACTCTAAACCCCAAATCTAAACCTTATCTCCAAAAACTATACCCTAATTATGTATTAGTTAACCCAAACCCAAAAAAATTAATTCGAAACTCTTTAAAATCAATTTTTTAACTTGTGGTATTTTTGGAATAAAAACTTTTTGATGGTATTTTTGGAACAAAAACTTTTTTTGATGATATTTTAGGGAATTTCTCTTTCCCAGAACCGTTATGGTTGCATGTCCTTTTCCTTTCGCTGAGACTACCTTTTTTTTTTCGTTCACCGTGGTGAAAGACGTGATATGGTTAGAAGAGTAGGCAATTGTTAATTGGTTTTGTTGCTCACAAGTTTAACCTCGGTTTTGGCCCTTGGGGTCTGAGGTATAAAGGTTTGGACCGTGGTCATGATCATGGGACAAGGTAACCTTTGAGAGATTGTTGGACCTGAATTTACCGCTGAAAATTTGGCAATTTGTTATGGTCTTGACCTTAAATTTCCGGGTCTAAGAATCCATTTGATCTAATTGCTTTAGGCTAACCAGCTTCATCAGATATTCAGCTTGATAAAGTTTCCCTTTTGAAAACTATCTTGTTTTTATTCTTCCAAATTTATGCAAAGAATCATGTCGAAACAAACAAAATCTTGTGGTAGCATTATCAATCTGTGAAACAAACGAACAAAATATTCAGCTTGATAAAGTTTCCCTTTTGAAAACTCTCTTGTTTTTATTCTTCCAAATTTATGCAGAGATTTATGTTGAAACAAACAAAATCTTGTGGTAGCATTATCAATCTGTGGTACTTGTGTTTCCAAATTTTGTATTCTTGCGAACATATCGTATCTACAGGACTGATGTCAATATAGAGGTGACATGTTTTTGTAAATAAAATGATTAGTTTTTGGTTTTATCTTCGGAACAAAAATAATTGTCTCAATCAAAACGGAAAAACAAAGAATATGTAAAAAAATTTGAAGTTCAAAAACTCCATATCTAACGAGATAGATCCAACAGTACAAGTGTAGTATGCACCAATCAGCAAACTATCTTAAGGAGAGAAGTAAAAAGGAGAGATCAACGTCAACATAATTAACCTCGTACGGCACAACACTTCTCTTCTTTTTTATTGGAAAAAGTTTCACTTTCAATTTTAAAAGTTCACTTCTCTTCTTCCAAACTATACTTTATTCAGTTAACATTAAAGAAAATGGTTACCTTCGGCCTCGGACACTTGGGCTTAGCAGATCTATGTCGAATGGGACCCACAAATATAGCCGTTACTAGAAGAAGTGAAGGAGCGGTCTCTTGTTTGTATCCATAATAAGTTAACAAGCTCCGGCGCACTAACCGAAGCTGGTCTGCCCAAAAATCAAATACTTTATTCAGACCAAGAAAATCTCTTAACTCAGATTTGGAATCAGTGAATACATACCTAATAGAATTCACATACAAATAATTAACAAATTTAATGTTAAGTGTTATACTATTGGTTTAGTTTGAATTTTGAACAATGCTAATACTATGACAAAATAAACAAATAAATTATCTTTGTCAGAACCAACATTTTTGTAGTGTGAGTAATGATTATATAGTTTTCTAAGACTCGTAAACCCGAAATAATTTTGTTAATGTCTGTAAAATCTACAATCCTAGACAATTACTAAATCCAAAATTTTAACTATATTCTTTGTATACTTTACTAAATTATTTGAGGTTTATTAAAAATGCTGATTCAGTAAAATCTCTTGTTTTTATCAACATTTGGTCAAATATTTTTATTAATAACCTGTTTAAACTAAATGACAAGAGCCAGAGCAAACCCAACGAACCAAACAAAGTATTTCATTTTCATAACACAATCTACAAAAAAGCAATTAAGAAAACCAAATAAATAAAACTAGCCTCTTTTTATGGATAGTAAAATTGTAAAATTGAGTAAATCTCTTATTGAGTAAAATTTTACTCAAAAAAGTAAAATTGAGTAAATCTCTTATTTTTTACTCAATTTTACTCAAAAAAACACTTTCTCTCTTCATTTTACTCAACTTTTATTAATTTTATATTTAAAAACACTCACTTACTCCTATTGATACCTACTTTTGAGTTTCAAAAGTATCAACCCATTGATACCCTCTCTCCAATAATAACAACAATCTCCTCTTTTTACTCAAATTTTATTAATTTTATATTTAAAAACACCCCATTTTTTTACTCAAACATACTCTCTTTCTTTCTATTCCTCAAATTTTAATAATTTTATATTTTATGATGCCACAAAATCTCACCATATTTTATTGCCATCACCTGAACTTTGTCTCCTCTCTCTCTCACTAGAAAAATTAAAACACAACACAAAACAAGATTCTCTCTCTCTAACTAAGAATGGTCACGTGCTGTTTTCTTGTCCAACGAAACACATCTCTCTCTTTACAAAACTCTTTCAAATCCAAAATCTTTACCCATTAAAGATTCCATATCTCTCTCTCTCTCTCTCTCTCTCTCTCTCTCTCTCTCTCTCTCTCTCTCTCTCTCAACTCAATCTTCTTCTTCAATGGAGTTTACAACTAAAAACTTGATCAAAACCGTTATGGCTTCACTTCGAAGCCGATTTCTCCTTCACTTAACCATATTCCTCCTCTTCTTTATCTCTCCCATCTCAAGCCAAGATTGGGATGGTGTAGTAATCACAGAAACTGATTTTCAAGGTCTTCAAGCAATCAAACAAGAGTTCATTGATCCAAGAGGGTTCTTGAGAAGCTGGAACGGTTCTGGATTCAGTGCTTGTTCTGGAGGTTGGTCTGGAATCAAATGTGCTCAAGGTCAAGTTATAGTGATTCAACTTCCATGGAAAGGTCTTGGAGGTAGAATCTCTGAGAAAATCGGACAACTTCAGGCTTTACGTAAGCTTAGTCTTCATGACAACAATCTTGGAGGTTCGATTCCTTTGTCTTTAGGGCTTATTCCTAATCTCAGAGGTGTTCAGCTTTTTAACAATCGTCTCTCTGGTTCCATTCCTGCTTCTCTCGGTGTTTCTCGTTTTCTTCAAACTCTTGATTTGAGTAATAACTTGCTTGTTGAAGCTATTCCATTGAATCTTGCTGATTCTGATAAGCTTCTTAGGCTTAATCTTAGCTTTAATTCACTCTCTGGTCAAATCCCTGTGAGTCTCACTCGTTCTGGTTCTCTTCAGTTTCTTGCTCTTGACCATAACAATCTCTCTGGTCCAATCTTAGACACTTGGGGTAGTAATAACACTAATCTTCGTGTTTTGTCTCTTGATCATAACTCCCTCTCTGGTTCATTCCCATTTTCACTCTGTAAGTTAACTCAGTTACAAGAGTTTTCCTTTAGTCATAATAAGATTAATGGAACCCTACCTTCTGAGTTAAGCAAGCTCACTAAGCTTAGAACTATGGATATTAGTAGTAACAGTGTTACTGGCCAGATTCCTGAAACCCTAGGGAGTATTTCTTCTCTTACACATCTTGATTTGTCTCGAAACAAATTCACCGGAGAGATTCCGAATTCGATTTCTGATCTAGTAGGGCTTAGCTTCTTCAATGTCTCTTATAACAACTTATCTGGTTCTGTTCCTACTCTCTTGTCACAAAAGTTCAATTCAAGCTCCTTTGTTGGAAACTTAGAGCTTTGCGGATACAGTGATTCGACGATTTGTCCTACGGTTAATCCTCCTGAACCGTCTCCTCGGAAATCGTCTCACAGGAATCTGAGTACTAAAGACATCATCCTCATTGCTTCTGGAGCACTACTCATAGTTCTGCTTATCCTTGTCTTTGTTCTCCTCTGTTGCTTGCTGAGGAAGAAACCCGACGGATCTAAACCTAAAGGCGTAGAAGCTGGAGTTGCATCTGCGAAAACTGAGAAAGGAGGAGAAGTTGAAGCTGGAGGTGAAACCGGAGGGAAATTAGTTCATTTCGACGGTCCAATGGCGTTTACCGCAGATGATCTTCTCTGTGCAACCGCGGAGATTATGGGGAAAAGTACTTATGGAACAGTTTATAAAGCTACACTTGAAGATGGAAGTCAAGTAGCAGTGAAGAGATTAAGAGAAAAGATAACAAAAAGTCAGAAAGAGTTTGAGAATGAAATTAATGTATTGGGAAGAATCCGGCATCCGAATCTCCTTGCCCTTAGGGCGTATTACTTAGGTCCGAAGGGAGAAAAGCTTGTCGTCTTCGATTACATGTCTAGAGGAAGTCTTGCCACTTTCCTCCATGGTAATAACCTCAAAAGCTTTATACTTTACTAAAAATGTAACATTTTTTTTGTTTAACTTATGTTTTCATGTTTTGAAAATGCAGCAAGAGGACCAGAAGTTCATATCAATTGGCCTACAAGGATGGGTTTGATCAAAGGAATGGCTCGTGGATTGTTCTACCTTCACACGCACGCGAATCTCATCCACGGAAACCTAACATCAAGCAATGTGCTTTTAGATGAGAACAATACCGCGAAGATCTCAGATTACGGTCTTTCAAGGCTTATGACTACAGCAGCAGGATCAAGCGTGATTGCAACAGCTGGCGCGTTAGGTTACAGAGCACCTGAGCTCTCTAAGTTAAAGAAAGCCAACACGAAAACCGATATTTATAGCCTTGGTGTGATCATATTAGAGCTTTTGACTGGTAAATCGCCTAGCGAGGCCTTAAACGGTGTGGATTTGCCTCAATGGGTTGCTACTGCGGTTAAAGAAGAGTGGACTAATGAGGTATTTGATTTGGAGCTTTTGAATGATGTGAACACAATGGGTGATGAGATTTTGAATACGTTGAAATTGGCTTTGCATTGTGTTGATCCTACATCATCAACTAGACCTGAAGCTCAACAAGTTATGACACAACTCGGAGAGATTAGACCCGAAGAAGAGGGGATAGCGTCAACATCTGAACCGTTGATCGATGTTCCTGAAGCTTCTGCTTCCACAAGTCAATAGAAGAAAGATTTGAGCTTTTTTGGTAGTTGAGAGTGTGGTAGAAGTAGTACTAGTAGATTTCTTTTTTTGTAATTCTTTGATTCTTCTAGTAGTTTTTTTCTTCTTTTTTCATTTCAAGTGTTTCTAACCAATTTCATTTATCAGACTTTTGTGTTTGTAAATATTGTAAACTTGTTATGGTTCTCTTTTGATCAACATATTCAAAGTTGGCAGAAAATCTTAATCCTAAGTTAGGCAGTACAATATGACAAGATTCAACAACTACAGTCAAATTTGAATATGGCTTTTAATAGTGATGACGACAATGTTACATTATATATGTGAATGTTTCTTATTATTACTAATCCAAATATATCCATTTGATGAGGCGTTTTGTTGGCGATTTCTACCATTTATTATTTAAAAAAGGCTCCAAATCAAGAGACACTTACCATCGATGCAAGGCCAAAATCCCAAAAGTTTATTGCACAAATGCAAAAACCTTCTAAATTTTTCGATTTCTAATCAGGGTCCATTGTACTTCGATGCAACAAAACTTGAATCTGTTTGCAAGAGTGCTTGTTTGGGTATCCTCCTGTGGCAAAAATGACGGCGGTTCGTTTGCTTTTGGATATTGTAGCAAATGTCTCTGTATAGTCCAACGACTCCAACCCTTCTATTTGATGGTAACCAAGAACAACAAGGTGAGCTTTATAACGTTCAACCGTGCCATCGGAATTGTATTTCGTGGGATTACCAAACCGGTTCATGTTTCTACTAAAGATCATGTTTTATTGGTCTGAATTTGTCTTCTTTTTAGGGTCTGTTTTGATATAATTTTTACCAATAATTAACTTTGATAGGACTGATTGTATGATCTTTACTTGATGCAAATCAATATATGGATACTCCTTTGCCAAATTAGTAATAGCTTTTGCTCTCTTACTCAAACAAAATTAACATCCATTCTCTTCCCAGTTTGATTTGCTTTTAAAACAAGTCCAACCAAATTAATCATTTAAAAAAAGTTGTGTGTTATCAACTTTTTCTTCTTGAAAGTGTAAGATAACCTTGAAAATGTAAGCTATTAACTAAATATAAATGTTATTAACTAAAGGATTAATTGTTCATTTTCGTTTGAAAAATAAAAGTTGTCAACAAGAATAAGATACTCTGTTTTTAATTTTCCTCTACAAAGTTGGACAAAGTCATACAGTCCCGGAGGTTACCGAATGAGACCGGTGGTTTAAACAGAACCAATTACAATAGAACCCATATACACACTAGAGTCGAGTCCTTAGTTTTTTTGGCTTCTTACCTGAACTCCGAGTAACTGCGAAAAATTATACCTCCTCTTTGAAAGAGTGTATACATACACAAACTAGTCATAATTTAAATTTTAGTACCAAAACTAAAAGTTTTAGTACCAATAACATAAGGATATAAATAGACTATGGAGTTAGTTTTCTCGTTAACGGTGGTGAGTAGGATGCTTAGTCATTAACATGGCCGACCCTGAAATTTTGGAGGCCATAAGCCAAATAAGTTTTTAGAGGGTTTAAAAAGTATTTATAAAAATTAGAGACTTTTTTCTGTAATAAAATTTAATTTTGGGAACCTTTTGCTAATGCTAAAAAATCAGAAAATTTTACTGGCATGTACTCAGTCCCGGCCCTGGTCATTAAAACCAAAATTTTGTTTTATCTCATGGAATTAATACAACTTCGTTTTGACAATAATGTAACATTACACGACGTCGTTCTCATTAAAACAAAACCCGAAATCGTTTTGTTGTTCTTCTTCTTCACAATGCCGAACTATAAAAGCATAGCAAATCGAGAATTAGGGGAAATTTTGTTGCAAGATTTTGGGTTTTGATAGATGGCGAGTAAAATGTCTCAATCAAACCAAATATCGTCGTCTTTATCAGGTAAGTGATTAGTATTCAATTTTGGCTTTATCTTAGTAGTAAGTAGCCATTTAATTGTGGTGATTATCTATATGCCTAATGTTATTACAGTTTGGGAAGTAGAATTTAAATTATGATGAGTTGTGATATATTTACGCATTTTCAGAGAGTAGGTAGAAATTTTTGCAATTATCCAGAGTTCAGGGTACATAGAAGCCGAAAAACCAACTCCTCCACCACCACTATTCGTCTCTCTCTCTCCTCACTCGAGGCATTGACTGTAAACCCTATATCTAGGTGTTTCGACTTGGCGTCTGTAACGAGGTACATACTAGTACCAAAGCTTACAAAATTTATTTTGGGTGAAAAACTGAAAGCAAATGGAAAAAAAAAAATTGAAACTCAGTATACTTATGAAAATATGATGACAATGTTAGGAAATAATGTTAATGGGTGGGGTCCCTCTATCATAATTCATAATGGGGTCAAACATACGTTTCTTTTTATTTTTTTGGGTAAAATATTGTTAAGATTCATACCATTTTTATAGGTTGATTCTTATTTACGTGTGTTTTTCTTTGTTCTCATTTCTCTTGTTGAGTAAAGTTGTTGAATTTCTTGTTTGAATCATCAAACAGGAAATGGATCGTGTTAGCAGTCTACATGACGACATTCTTTGTCGTATCTTGTCTTTCCTTCCGACAAAGCAAGCTACTGTAACTTCACTTCTCTCAAAGAGATGGGTCAATGTTTGGAAACTTGTTCCTAATCTCGACATCAATGACTCGGTCTTTCTTCATCCGGAAGACGGTAAAGGTGATAGGGAAGAGATTCGAACTAGCTTTGTGCATTTCATGGATACAGTACTCGCTATAAAAGGCGATTCTCCGGTTAAGAAATTCTCCCTCAAGTGTATCACTGGTGTTCATCCCGATTGTGTGGATCGTTGGATACGTAACGTTTTGCAGCGCGGTGTTTCAGACCTTGCCGTGGATGTCAAGGAAGGTTATCATCTCGCTGAAGAGACTTTTGTTAGTAAGACACTAGTTAACTTGAAGTTACGAAGTGAACATTGTTGGCTTACAAACACCACTCTCCTACTACCAATACTTAAAAGTTTCGACATTAACTACAAGAGGCTTTGTTGCGGTGAGCTTGAGACGTTTCTCCTTCCTTTCCCTGTCCTTGAGGAATTACGAATGGCTAAAATCGAGTGGGAACATTCGGTTGAAACCATCGCTAGTGCAAGCCTGAAGACGCTAAGTATTTTCGCCTTAGGTTATGATGATTACATGAATCTAAAGAGCGTTTCTTTTGATACTCCGAATCTGCTTTCCTTAAACTACACTGATTTCGTTGCGGAGGACTATCCATTAGTTAATATGAACAAGTTAACTGAAGCTACAATTAATCTTTTGTTACATGACCACCAAGTCGAGCGAATAAGAGCGCCAAATAATGATTGGATAGAGGATGATCTTTATGATGATCTTGCTGTTCTCTCATTTGGCAATGTGGTGAAGCTCATGAATGGCATACAAAATGTCGAGAAACTTTCCATACTTTCCGGAACTCTCGAGGTCGGTCCATTTTATATATTGTTCATTCCCGTCTAGTTGTGAAATATCTAGTTACAAAATGTCTAGTTTTGGTTTTTCAGGTTCTTTCTGTATGCTGCGAATCAATGCCGGTGTTCAACAACCTCAAATTATTAGGTATTTCGAGCGAAGAGGGTGCAGGATGGCAAGCAATGCCATATCTTCTAAAGAATTGTCCACATTTAGATACTATAGTCCTTGAGGTAGTTCATGAAACTATTTGGACAAAACTATTCATACTTACTATAACCTTATCGTCTCCTTTATGTTTTCTTTCAGGGTCTCTTGCATCATGCGACAGATAAATGTGGGGATGATTGTCCCTGCATGCCTCGGGAGGGCAAAGGTCGTTCATTGACATCTTGTCCGGTAAAACTGTTAGAGATTCAAGGGTTTCGAGCAACGATGAAAGAGATGGAGATAATAAAGCATTTCTTGGACTATTTTCCGTGTTTGAAAGAGATGACAGTTTTTGTTGAAGAGCATAAACCTACACAGCTCAAAGACCCTGAAGTTTGTCAACAGATTTTGAAGATGTTTAAACTCTACAACGAGCTGTCGAGTTGTAATGTCCGGTTCGTGGTGAGTGATTACTTGGAGATGAAGTGGGTTACAGAATGAGTTATGTGAAGAACATAATTTACATTGCCTTATCTTTTTGACATTGTATGTTTTTTTGGTTTTATTTTCACTATATCTTTTCTTCAGATGCTTCTCTGCAATTTCAAACACAATTTCAGGAAGAGGGACAATGCATTGTTTTGTGAACCCAAAAAAGATGCTCTGTTTTTGACTCTCTTATTTGTGCCACTCCGTTTCTCTGCTTGGGCATGAGTGTACACATTAAGGTATAACTAGAAACAGAATGTGAAATTTGTGTTTGGTGAAGGTACTACTATAAGATACGAGAATCACCATCTACAGTGTTTATCAGTTTCAGATGGACACTCAAATATACTGAAAAGGAGAGAAGATTGAAACATGTAAACAAATTTTAATATTGTATGTACTTTGTAACTTTAACCATATAACAAAGAAATGCTCACACAATTGCCAAATCACTAAGATATACAAAGTTGGCAGAATAAGCTTAATCCTAACTTAGGTAGTTATTTCTGCAGTTCAAAGCTTCGCACGGCGAGCTCCCTCGTGAAGTACCATCTGCAGTAACGAACAATTTGTTTCCATTAATGAAATCAAATAAAAGCTTGGATGTATAAAAGAGATGAATAAAAGACCTAACCTTCAAAATATCTGGATTATTCCAAGGCCCTTTATCAGAAAGCATACAACCTCCCTGATTAGCACAAGTACATGCACCACCCAAAAATTCAGGCAACTCCCTGCAACAAATGAAAGATTACATCAGTAACGTAAACAACGCACAAAAGAATCGGACAAAAGGATTAGGAGTTGATGCTACATACCTGGAATCGATAACCTCGAGCAATTTACTCTGATACTTGTAACCGAGCACCTACATTACACAATAAAGTTCCATAACCCGTTACATGGAGCTAAACCAAGTAAATGTTTGAACTTACATGAATCTTAGACGTTGTTTTAGGGTCTAGAAAGGTCTTCAAAGTGCTCCAAAGCAGACGGAATCCGGGACCTGCATTGATGATAAACATTTGGTGGAGCGTCTCGGGATAATAGTCACCATCAATTTTCTGCAACCGCGTAATAAGCTCACGAGCAGACTTGGTGAAGTTCTTTAACTGCACTCCTTCCACGTCCAAAATACTTGTACTCGAATCAATATGCTTATTTGCAGCGATCGTGCAAGAAGGAAACTTGATCATAAAACTCTTCTCAAACTCTTTTACATGATATTTAACATACCGATCAATCGTCGTAACTTGCATCAGTTTGTTAGGATCAAGATTCCCTAGCCTTTCGATATAAACCGGTCTGCCTTCTTTATCTACACCGTGATAACCGTGCGGATAATGTTTCAGTACGTCGTCGATCTCTTCGAATTCGAAATCCTGAATAATCGTGTCGGCACCGAATTCTTTCCTCCACTGGATCATATCTGCCCACATTTGCTTCGCTTCCTCGATGTTGAATTCCCTCGCCTTCAAGAACCTTAGCATCATGTGATAGTCGTCTTGTTTAGCTGGAAGCAGCTCGTCCATTACCAATGCTTGTCTAAACTCATCACTGCTCAAGAATCCCTCAAAACCTATTAAAAAGAAAAAAGAAAAATCCTCTTTTTATTCACCAAACACTGAAGAACACCATCTAACAACAACTGGCAAAAACCCAGATAATAAAAAGCTGAAATTCTCAAAATTGAGGCTCCTAAATAGCAAAACCCTAAGTACCCACTACGAAAAAACCGAAATTGCATAACACAACTCAAATCATCTCTCTAGTCTTGTAGTTAGACCCTAGAAAAGCAAATCCGAAGAATCGACGAAATAAAATCAACGAGTGCTGAATTACTTAACCCGGACCTGACATTTGAAAGATTCCGATATAAGATGCAAAACTCTCGCTCAAATTAAAATCGTCGAGGAAGAAGATGGCCGATCCACGAATACAAATTGCTCTAGTCCATATATACTTTTGTAATTAAGATTTGATAATCTACTAAAACTTTGCAACTAATTTTCATAATTAGAAAATTTGTATTTTTCAATAAACCAATTTAAATTATAAAAAAAAAATCCAAATTTTCCTTAAGAAATAATGATGCATTTGTGGAAGATAATAAGCTTCCTTGGAAAAAATTAAACCGAATTTAAATATTTTCAGATCTCCCATATCTTTTGTAAAACCATAATTAAACCAAACAAAACCAGAATCCACATTAGGGAACAACAATTTACGTGTTTCTTACCAATTTCAACATCACTTTGTGTTTGTAATAAATACTGTAAACTTGGTATGGTTCCCTTGGTCATAACTCTCTCTCTGACCCATTCTCATTTTCAGTTTGTAAGCTAGCTCAGCTACAAGAGTTTTCCTTTAGTCATAATAAGATTAGTGTATTTGTCAAAATAAAATAAAATAATAAGATTAGTGGAACCCTACCTTGTGAGTTAAGCAAGCTCACTAAGCTCTGAACAATGGATATTAGTAGTAACAGTGTTAGAGCTTTTGAATGATGTGAACACAATGGGTGATGACATTTTGACTACGCTGAAATTGGGTTTGCATTGCGTTGATCCTACACCATCAACTAGACCTGAAGCTCAACAAGTCAACATCTGAACCGTTGATTGATGTTCCTGAAGCTTCTGCTTCCACTAGTCAATAGAAGAGATTTGGGTTAGCTGAGTGAGAGAGTGTGGTAGAAGTAGAAGTAGATTTCTTTTTGTAATTCTTTGATTAATCAACTAGTTTTTTACCTTTTTAATTTACTTAGTGTTTTCTTACCAATTTCATCATCACTTTGTGTCTGTAAATTGGTTATGGTTCTCATAAGTGAACACATTAAGGTATAACTAGAGACAGAATGTGAAATTTGTGTTTGGTGAAGGTACTAAAAGATATGAGATTCACCATCTACAGTAAAATGGTAAATAAGTTTCAAATCGTCACTCAAATATACTGAAAAGGAGAGAAGATTGGAACATCTAACCAAATTCCAATATTGGATGTGTACTTTAACTATATAACAAAGAAATGGTCACACAATTGCCAAATCATTAACATATACAAAGCATATAACAAAAGAAATACTCACACAATGTGACAAGCTCCAACAATTACAATGAAAATGCGTTTGGCCTTAACACAAATCGGAACTTCCTAGTTCAATATTGAACCATGGATGTGTATTATACATCTTACTTTGGTGACCAAGTAAGAAAAGAGGTGACAGTGTCGGTGTGCTGCCTCAACGTCATGGTACATTGCAGGGTATTGAGATCCCACACCTTGATTGTTTTATCGACAGACCCAGAATATAGCCGCTGTCCTCCAACGATGAAACAAGTGACCTGACCACTATGATGTCCTTGGAGAGAGGTGAGGTACGTGAAACCGTTGCCAGTAGCTTTCCAGACATAGTACCAGAACTTGTTCCAGCAAAAAGCATTCCATTTGCAATGGCCATAGCATGCACCTGACCAACCACCCCGTTAAGATGCAAAGTCTTGATTGGTCTGAACGTTAAAAGCCTTTACCGCATTTGGCAAGCCAAGGAAAACCCAAGGGCCTTCGCTGATTAGAGAACCAGCCTCTGCTTGGAGGTCGATTGTATGAACACATTGACTAGTGTTACAGTCCCATATGCACAACGTACCATCAATACTTACTGAGAAAAGTTTATCTGAGCCCTGAGGAAGGGCAATCCCCTTTATATCCGTCTTGTGTCCTTCAAGAGCAGCTACCATGGTCAGTCCAGGGAAGCAAGTGTAAGTTTAACCTTATGATTACAAACTTGTAATCCATCCCATAATCGCCACTAGAACAAATGAATCAACAAGTTCATATTGATGGAGTTTTCGGTTATGAGAAGGAAGAGTGCCTAACCTTGATCCATTGCATTGCTAGGCATGATGATGATTTCTTTGATGATTGTTTGATCTTCTCCTTCCCTTCCTTACTGCGATCTCCCCTTCGACGGAGCCGGGGTGTTCCGATTCCGATCACAATCTCTAATCTCTCTTTTTGGTTTCTATGTTGTGTCTTTTCTTCTCAATTCAGAAAATGAGAACCTCTTACTGCAATAACTTCCTCCTCTCCCTTATATATGAGGGCCCACGAAATTAGAGAGAAGGAGGAGGGAAATGTGTCTCTTAATGAGACACCCTTTCATTTAAACACAACACATAAACTGTTGGGAATGTCCTGAAATCATACTTGTATTCACTCTAGAGATAGTTGTACTGTCGAGATTAGACATTCATATGATACTAGGTGGTCATGACGTTTTGCTAGAAGCCGCTGATGATCTATGAGTTATGAACTCATTACTAGTATTATATGATCCTACAGGGTCACACACCTAAGCAAACTGGATAAACTTTATGTGGGAATAATCATTAATGTAATGATTCAAATGATGTGTATTTGATACACATAGGAAACGTGTTTTAAAGAGTGTGTCGATCGACACAAATAAGTTGTGTCGATCGACACGAGGCTTTGACCGAAATAGGGTTTTCGGTTTAACGACTTAATTAATTCTGAATCGGTTCAGGGATTAATTAGGTTTTCTCCAAGGCCTATATATATATGATATATGAGGCACGACCTAGAGAGTGTGACTTTGAGAAAGTTTGATAGCCGTCTTCTGAAAAACACAATTCCCTGAGAGATCCGATTCCAGGCACTAGCATCCCTGCGGATTCCAGTTTGTGTGCGTGTGGACTATCAGTAGAGGCGAAACACTTGATGCGCTAAAGATCTCGAATCCCTGTTCTAATTCCGCTGCAAAACTCCAGGTATATTCGAGATCCGTTCTTATAGATTCATTGTTTACAAACCCTAGATCCTAGGCTAAAGAATTGTCACTAGGTTGATTAATAGAGATTAATCCGGTAAAACCTGCTGAAATTTCCTACATAAACTATACTTTAATACATATACATTCATATAAGTTAATCCATTATATATAAATATATATGAACCTTTAGATTAGATTCTTTATTGGGTGGAGTAAGAGGGTTGACATCAAACCCATTCCAGTATCTTTTATTTGATTCGGTCCATCATCGTATCCCGTTACATACCAGAAACCTTAAACCTTACATTAAACTTAAACTATAATAGTCGGACCGTTAATACTTCGGCCACACTAATAGAAGTATTCTTACATTCTCCCACTTGGCCGTTTATTAACTTAATGGTTCAACTTCCTTTAATGCGTATCCTTTCATTAAGTTTAATTATTCTTTAAGTATCATAAAATCAGAACTCATCGAATGAGGCGGTCCCCTATCTTTTACAGCGATTAGTTCCCTTCCATCATCACAAACAAATTCCAACCTTATTACTTCTTTAATATTTGAGAGATTGCCTAATTCTCAAAGTCCATTATGTTGAGATATAACTTTATTCTCAATTCATATGTTATCCAAACCTTACATGTACATATCATAATGATAACATATTAATTTGCAGAAAACACATAAACTTTATTGAATTCAAATTACTTAAGATAGCATCTTTACATTAGCATAATATCAATACAACAAGGTCTTATCAATTATTCTCATCCTCTCTACATGGCTAGCGAATATACCAGGAGGGAGTCCTTTCGTTAATGGATCCGCAACCATCATATCCGTTCTTATATGCTCAATTGCTACTCTGCGTTTCTGCACTTTTTCCTTTACAGTCAAGTATTTTATCTCCATGTGCTTAGCACCTTTCGAATACTTGTCATTCTTTGAGAAGAAGACTGCTGCGGAATTATCACAATACATTCTCAGCGGCTTGGAAATACTGTCAATAAGTCCAAGTCCTGAGACAAAGTTCCGCAGCCACAATGCTTGAATTGTAGCCTCATAGCAAGCCACAAATTCTGCCTCCATGGTGGAAGTAGCAATGACGGACTGCTTTCCACTCTTCCATGATACTGCTCCCCCAGCTAATAGGAACAGATAGCCAAACGTCGATTTTCGAGTATCGACGCACCCGGCATAGTCTGAATCTGAGTATCCGATTACTTCAAGATCATCGGATCTCCTGTACGTAAGCATAAACTCTTTGGTGCCTTGCAAGTACCTGAGAACTTTCTTTGTAGCCTTCCAGTGGTCCATTCCAGGATTACTTTGATACCGACCCAAGACACCAACCGCGAAACTGATGCCTGGTCGAGTACATGTTTGAATGTAATTCAAACTCCCAACCACTGATAAGTAAGGTATCATCTCCATTTCTTTTCTCTCTAGTTCATTCTTTGGACATTGACCTTTATTAAACTTGTCCCCTTTCTGAACTGGAGCTTTGCTTAACTTGCACTTTTCCATCCCATATCTCTTCAAGACTTTATCTATGTATCCTTTCTGAGACAAACTTAACAATCCTTGTGATCTATCCTGGATTATTTCAATCCCTATCACATAGTTTGCCTCACCCATATCCTTCATTTCGAAGTTCTTGGAGAGATATTTCTTTACATCACTCAACATACTCATATCATTCGTAGCCAACAATATATCATCAACATACAATACTAGAATGATAAACTTGCTCCCACTGACTTTCATATAAATACATCGATCAACGATGACCTCTATGAAACCGTATGACAAAATGGTATCATTGAACTTTAAGTACCATTGTCGGGAGGCCTGTTTCAATCCATATATTGACTTCCTCAGCTTACACACAAGATTTTCTTTTCCTGCAACCAGATAACCTTCTGGTTGGTCCATGTAAACTTCTTCCTCAAGCTCTCCATTAAGAAAGGCGGTTTTAACATCCATTTGGTGAAGCTCCAAATCATAATGAGCTACCAATCCCATGACAATTCTTAAGGAATCCTTCTTTGAAACTGGAGAGAAGGTATCTGTATAGTCAATGCCTTCCTTTTGAGTGAACCATTTAGCAACAAGGCGAGCCTTGTACCTTTCTATGCTACCAATAGAGTTCCGTTTGGTCGTAAAGACCCATTTACACCCAACGGTTTTGAAACCATCAGGTAACTCTACTAGATCCCACGCTCGGTTCACATCCATAGATGTCATTTCTTCATCTGAAGCATTTGACCACTTTTCAGAATTTTCACTTTCCATGGCTTTTCTGAATGTTTTCGGTTCTTCATCAAGACTAAGGTCACATTCATTCTCAACATCATAAACCACATAGTCATCTGTAATGGCGGATCTTCTTTGCCTTCTAGATCGCCTTAATTGTTCTTGTGGTATAACGTTCTGTTCTTGAATGACGACTTGTTCATTTTCGGTTTCCTCCTGAACTAGTGGGTCCGTATGTTCTTCATTCTGTTGTTCTATTTTGATAGTGGGCTGTACACCGATAATAGGAACAACAACTTGGGTTGGAACAACGGGTGAAAAATCTTCAACCCGAATTTCTGTAATGTTCACTCCCCTAGATTCTGAACTCCCACTAGATTCACCATTTTCAATGAACCTAGCATTTCCAGTCTCGACAATTCTCATACTATGGTTAGGAAAGTAGAACACAAACCCCTTTGACTTTGCTGGATAGCCAATCAAAAATCCACTGACCGTCCTAGAGTCCAATTTCTTTTTATGCGGATTATACGGCTTTACTTCAGCTGGACATCCCCAGACACGTAAGTGTCTTAAACTGGATTTCCTTCCCGTAAATAGTTCAAATGGAGTCATTTGAACCGCTTTGCTAGGAACCCGGTTCAATATATATATCGCAGTCCTTAATGCGTATGTCCACATTGACATTGGTAGTTTGCAATTACTTAACATGCTCCTAACCATTTCCATTAAAGTACGGTTACGCCTTTCAGCTACACCGTTCTGCTGAGGTGTTCCGGGCATTGTGTATTAAGCACAAATGCCCTTACTTTCCAGAAATTTAGCAAATGGCCCTGGACATTGTCCCTTTTCGGTGAATCGACCATAATATTCACCACCTCTATCAGATCTCACAACTTTAACTTTCTTTTCAAGTTGCCTTTCTACTTCATCAATGAACACTTTCAGTACGTCCACTGATTGAGACTTTTCATGCAACAAATAAGTATATCCATATCGTGAGTAATCATCAATAAAAGTGATGAAATACCTCTCACCACTCCAAGACGGAGCATCTATAGGGCCACAAATATCTGTGTGAATTAACTCTAAGAGTTCATTACTTCTTGTGGCTTGTTTCTTTGTGATGTGTTTGGTTTGCTTTCCTTTAATGCATTCTATACACACATCTAAGTCACTAAAATCCAATGGAGGTAATAATTCTTTCTTTATTAACCTCATCATCCGTTCTTTGGATATGTGACCCAATCTTTTATGCCACAAAAATGCTGAGTTTTCACTAGTTGCACTACGTTTAATTCCTTGATACTCAACATTAAACAAAGATTCAGAAAAGGCTTTATCAAGATTGAACTTATAAAGTGAATCACACAATGTACCATTACCATAAAAGTATCTGTTACGGTACAACGAAAACACACCATTACCAATCTCAAAGTTAAAACCTACATCATCCAACCTACTTACTGAAACAAGGTTTCTAGCACATTCAGGTACAAAGAGACAATTTTCAAGATCTACAAAACATCCAGTGTTGAAGATCAATCTATACGTCCCAATGCCTTCTATTTGCGCCTTCATCCTGTTTCCCATGAACAAGTACCTTTCAGTTCCTTTTAAAGGCTAGATCGAATTGAATCCCTGTTCAATATGAGATACATGAGTGGAAGCTCCAGAATCAAGCCACCAAGTATTTCTAGGCACTTCTACAAGATTCATTTCAGAACAAACATATAAATGTTCATTACCCTTCTTGTCGAACCATGCCTTCCTTTTAGGACAGTCTTTCTTGATGTGTCCCTCCTTCTTGCAGAAGAAACACTTGACAACTTTACGGATTTTGCTTTCCAGAGTCTTAAAGACAACCTTATCCTTCCTTTTTCCCTTGCTTGATTTCTTGGAGTTTCCCATGGCACTTTCATGTCCAGCAAACAGTGCAATGTCACCCTTCTGTTTCTTTAATCTCGCTTCCTCCTGAACGAGCATGGCCTTTAATTCCTGAAGGTTCCACTTATCCTTAATGGTGTTGTAATTCACCTGGAACTGACCATACTCCATAGGAAGAGAGTTCATTATAAACTGAACTAAGAAGGACTAATGCACTTCCATCCCCATGGACGATAACCTTGATGCCAAGTTTGACATGTGAGTGACATGATCATGGATTGTCTGAGACCAATCGAACCTTTTCGTAGTTAGCTCACTCATGAGACTACCTACAATCGATTTGTCAGCGACATCCGATTCGGATTGTTCTTTAATTTTCAAGATGAATTCTCTTGCTTTCTCTGTCTTAGGCATGGATGGCTTAACACTGTCCGCCATCGACATCCTAAGTAAATTCAGGCACAGCCGGTTAGAGCGCTCCCATGTCTCATAACGAGTCTTTTCCACTTTGGTGCTCTGATCCGTAATGGCTGCTAGCTCCTCATCTGTGAGTATAGCCTGGTCAAGGGACATTACACCCAAAGAGAACCTTATCTGTTCAGACCATTCCTCATAGTTGAGCCCATTGAACTTCACAACAGAACTTGCTGAAGCAAACGGAGCTGCAAAATATTTTATATATGCTTACCATTAATTCTATGATACTTTAATAGATTCATCGACAACAAATAATCTAAACACTTTCATTTGTATGTATTCAAGCAACCTTTGGGCAATACATTAAACACATACACTTAAATTGATGCTTGTTTAGATTTTCTTTAATAATTAGTCAATCCATAGTTATAGCATATAGCAATGCTACCTTTGGGTATACTTTAGTTGTTACTCAATACACCCAATGATCCACTTTTGGGTGATCTCCTAGGATATACTAAGTAAGCAATTGATCAATCAAGTAACTTTTCATGTCATATAGCATCCTTTAATCATGATCAATTATGAATCTTTACTTTACCGTCACATTAAATATAACCAGACCACTTTGGTGATTAACAAGTTATACGTAACATGAACTCTTTTCTTATAATATTTATAAATAAATTTTATATGTATTAATATTTTATAATAGATTAGCTTTTCACATTTCAGAAAGCAGCGGAAACGGTTTACGGTTTAAAAAAAAAAAAAAAATTTTTTTTTTTTATTTCAGGGTATGGGCCGACCGGTCCTAACCACGGACCGACCGGTCCGGTTTCCCTAGACCATTATGCACCTCATGGACCGACCGGTCCAGACCAGGACCGACCGGTCCGGTTTCCAGAGACTCGAATGCATCTCATGGACCGACCGGTCCAACACATGGATCGGCCGGTCCACTTTCCCGAGATCTTTATGCCCTTAATGGACCGACCGGTCCAACACATGGACCAACCGGTCCAGTCTCCTGGACCTTTACGCACCTTATGGACCGACCGGTCCAACACATGGACCGACCGGTCCGGTCCCTAACGGTTACCTTCATGTTCTTCGATGAACAGTCGCGATTTAAAATTTTCAAACTTTAAAATCCCATAACTTTTGACTTACTTGATGGATTTTAATGAATTTTATACCGATGGATAGATAATTTCATTCTCTACACATTGATATAACTTTTAGACCATTTTCAGATTCAATGCGCTGATGAATTTCTTATTGAGAAAAAATGAGTTTTTCGGTTTTATCCATCAATATGCTTTATAGTGAAACAAATGATTCTAGGGTGGCTCTGATACCACATGTAAGTTTAACCTTATGATTAGAAACTTGTAATCCATCCCATAATCGCCACTAGAACAAATGAATCAACAAGTTCATATTGATGGAGTTTTCGGTTATGAGAAGGAAGAGTGCCTAACCTTGATCCATTGCATTGTTAGGCATGATGATGATTTCTTTGATGATTGTTTGATCTTCTCCTTCCCTTCCTTACTGCGATCTCCCCTTCGATGGAGCCGGGTGATACGGATCAGGTTTTACCCGAAATAAATACTGCAAGTGCACAGGCAACGCAGTAGTATATCTAGGGATCGAATCCACAGAGACCAAGTGCTTACACAACAAGCTATGGATAATTGAATTAAGCTAAGCAGGAAACAAAGATGGGTGTAAATGTTATCAAATTCAAAGACAAGATTGTAAACTAAAACGATTTAAACTCAGATAAATAAAAGCGCTAGGCATAGGGAATTCTCAGGAAATCACATTCATAAACCAGAAAACTATTCAGATTCTAAGTATGCATGCATCTCAAACTCAAAGCACTAATATAAATTGCTCCACTTTCATGATAACAATTACTTTCCCTAGAGATCCGAGAGCCTAAACTTTCGTTTGGTCACGGCTATCCTAGACAAGCATTATAAGTTCAGGTTTGATCAGTTCACAATTAACTCTAATTCACTTTCGAGACTAAAGAATAATTGCTCATCAACAGTAGTTCTAGTTATGCACAAGCTTTTGGAATGTGCATCAACCTAAGATCTAGTGATTAAATGGCCAGTTCAATCCTAGCATTATGCCTAACAGTGATGAAGATGGTAATTGTGGGGGTCGAAACCAACACAATTAGAATTTGTAAAGGTTCGTGAGGGAATTCGGAGATTTCTATGGTAAGCTAGGATTGCAAAGGGTTTGAAAAGAGATGTTGTTATTGATGTCAAAATTTGAGTACAAGTTCTTCTGTCCGAAATCCGATCCCCTTAGGGTTGGTACAAAAGAAGTATATATAGCTATGCTAAGTCGATGAGTCGGTTCCCCCTCCTAAGTCTCTTCGGACTCCCCTCTTGCTAAGGTCGGTTCTGAGACGACGGGCTTTTCCTCTTGGACCGGGCTTCAGGCCTTCTTCATACTGATGGAAGGGAGGTCGTGTTAGGCCGAGGACGAGAGATTGCGGCGAGCCTATCTTCGGCCCATGGTACCGAAGCCATGGTCGGCCTACAGTGCCGAAGCCATGATCGATCCATGGCACCGAAGCCACGGTCGGCTTGTGGTACCGAAGCCATGGTCGGTCCGTGGTGCCGAAGCCATGGTCGGCACGCCTGACCCCGATCCACTCATGCGTTGCTTCGGTTCACTTCGCCACTATAGGATCCGCTTTGCAGAAGGACCTAGGCGCCGTTACGTCTTCCTTGCCGAGAGTCCGAAGAGCAACTTCCTTAGTTAATTGCCTTTGGACGTTAATGTCGAGCGGGGTGTAAACCGACCCCAACAGTTAGCCCCCCAGCTCGGTAATATTGGAGACAATAGTGCCGAGCTAGAGATGTTCTAGGTAATAGGCGTTAACGTTTGAAGTCAAGGTGTTTACCTATCTTGCCTTGTAGTAGTAGTAGAGAGTGACTTTATGCAAGAGGTTTTAAGACTCTGTAAACGTTATGGAGATTTTAAGACTTCATGCTTCCTTAGCTGAAGCTACTGCGTTTTCCGCAAAAAGATTTTTTTTTTTTTTTTTTTTTACTCGAAGATTTTAAGACTCCGTTTTTTCCTATGGAGATTTTAAGACTCCGTGTTGCGATTGCTAATGTCAATGACGTTTCCGGGTAATAGCGAGTCGATTTCCGGAGGGAAGAGTGTTTCGAACGGAGACGGGACCCGTTTGAAAAGAGGAAAATATCTCCTTAAAGAGATAAGGCGTTGACTCGGTCAACCCTACTCCTTTTTTTTTTTTTACCTTCTTCCTTTCTCCTCCGCCGACCATCACGAAGCTCCGACCGCCAATTCGCACACTTCCCGATCGTGAGCTCCCCCTTCTCCTTGGTGAGTTTTCCTACTCCTCTCTCTAGCCATCTTCTAAATCCCCATGGCTCCCCTTGAAATTCCAAGTTCATAGATCTAAGCTTTTTGATAGAGAACCAAACTTTGCAATGTTGGTTTGATGATTGCTTAGGAGAATCATTGAGCCTTTGGTTGCAATTGATTCCTAGTCTTTGATTGTCTTGGATTTGTATAGATTTTTTTGAGAATCCCTCTTGGAAGCTTGTTTGAGAATGGAGCTTGTTCTTGATGAAAAATGCTCAAACTCATTTTTTGATCTTGTTTGTGGGTGATTGTAGGTTGGATTGTGTTATGGATAGGACAAAAATCGGTTTGATGGATCACGACAAAACGGTGATGCCACCGAATCAAACCGATGGTGGTATCGCGTCACCGAGCCGGACCGATGGTGATATTGCGGTATCGAGTCGGACCGACCCTATGGTCGTGGAAACCGAACGGACCGACCGTGCGGTCGCGTCGCTACGCAAGACCGAACTCGCGATCGGGCCTCCCATGCCGACCGAGGATGCGGTCGCATCTCCTCACCGGAGCGAAGACGTGGTCGCACTTCCTCACCAAGCCGACCCCGTGGTCGCACTATCGGGTTGCGCCGAGCCCGTGGTCGCGCTATCAAACCGAACCGACCATGCGGTCGACTCATCCACTCGGACCGACCCCGCGGTTGCTACGTCGGGTGGTGCCGATCGCTCGGTCGCGCCTTCGGGCGGATCCGACCCCGTGACCACTTTGCCGAGCCGAACCGACCGCTTGGTCGTGATGCCATCCTCGGCACCGCTTGGGAATACCGGAACCGGAGTTCGCCTCCGTAGCAAATCCACCGTTCCGCGGCGTCGTTTCGGCGAATCCGATGAGAGTGACGATGACATCTTTGATGGTTTAGCGCGTATTGAGGAGGAGAGGAGGCTTAGTGGTGATGAGGATTTGATGGCCCCTAACGGTGGGATCAGACTCTCCTTTCCCCTCAATGACGAGGACCCAGGGCTCCCAGATGGTGCAGCCGACGTCGCTCTATCGTCGGACTCTTCTTCGCTCAGGTCGATTGCTTCCGATGCTGAGGATGGTGACGATGATACCTCCGCAGAGGTTGAACGACCCGCGGCGGCCAAGAAGAAGAAGGCGCGTCCGGACCCTCTGGGATCCACTTTTTCTGATGATGAGTCGCTGCAGCTTCTTAGAGAGAAGTGCGGGATTTCAGATGAGATCCGGTTCGTTGCCCCCGATCACACTCAGCGAGCTGATGCCCCGCCTCCGGGGTACTTCACTTTGTACGAGAAGTTATGGTTCCCGGTGCCCGGCTTTCTTCTTCGCTTCCTAGAGGCGAACGGTGTCTCCCTTGCTCAGATCAACCCCAGAGGGTTGAGGCATATCATCGGTGTTTACGTGCTGAGTAGGGAGTGCAACGCGGAGATTAGCATCGAGCAGCTGTCCTCTCTGCTGGACTTCAGGCCTCGTGGTCGCGCAGAGGAGCTGAGGTATTGCATCTCTCCGGTTCCGGGTCGTACGCTCATCAATGGCTTCCCGAGCAAGGACGATTACTTCGAGGACCGATTCTTCTTTGTCAAGATTTCAGAGCATAGTGTTGAGGCGGATTGCATTCCCTTCCTCAGGACGAGCTGGGAGAGACGAGGTAACTCTACACTTAGAAAAATTCTCTTTTGTAACGTGTTCATGTCTTGTGTACTAATGTGTAGCTTTGCTTTCGCAGTGAAACCGGCATCCCAGATAGTGAGCCGGAGTGAGGCAGCAGCTATCCACAGCGCCCTGGCCTCTGGAGATGGTGATTGGGTGAAGTCTTTCACCCGTCAGAGGATCCGGAGAGCGCTCTCCATTCGGATCTTCCTAGGGAAGGTCCTTGGACGAGGTACTGCCAGGGTCTCCGCTTTTCAGCGAGCTGAATTGGCGAAGGCGGCGTCGACGAACCTCGCGGTCTCGGCGAGGGCAGGCTCGCAGACGGATGCTCCGTCATCCACGACGCCCAAGACTCCTGCTGCGTCAGCTCAGCGTTCTCGTGTTTCTGACCTCACGTCTGATGAGATTGCTAGGCGGCGTGAGCAACAGCGGAAGAGGGCCCTTAGATCGGAGGGTAAGGCGGGAGGCACTCCTGATGGAGCACCTCCGAAGCGAAAGAAGGTGGGCCCCTCTTCGGCGTTTGTTAGCGACCCGACCAGTGACGGTGCTGCAGCAGCTCGCTCTTCGACTCCTGGTTCTGGTGAGAGGGCTCTTAAGCTGGCGAGAGCCACAGTGGCTGAGGTTTGCTCTCTTTATCTTCCTCTCTTTGTTCTTGTTATTGTTTCTCCACTTATTCCAGCGTTATGTTTGATTTCCTTTGTATGCGCAGCTCTCCACCCAGCTGGATGGCATGGCTTTCTGCTTTGAGGAGGACTCTCGTTCTCGTGACCGTGAGGTTAGCGAAGCCAGGAGGGCCAATGCTGAGCTCGCTGAGAAGGTCCTAGCCCTCGAGGGCGATGTCGCTTCCGCAAAGCAGAGGTCGGATGAGTTGAGCGGGAAGTTGTCCAAGGCGTCCTCGCGGCATGCGAAGAACAAGGAGGAGATCACCTCGCTTAAGAGCAAGCTGTTGGAAACCGAGAGTCTTAGGGACGCCCAGATCGAGGAGGCCGTATCTAGGGCCAAAGAGGAGGCAGACCGTAGCTTCGCTAGCCAGACCAGACAGGTTGCCAGGTCGCTCGCTAGGCTTGAGGGGACAGCGAAGGATAACATGCTGGATCTTGCTGAGATCGATGCGAGCTTGGAGCTTATTGAGCGTCTTCGTGGGTCTGATGGAGCGTCTTTGGACGCTGCAGCAGAGCTTTTGGTCGAGAGGAAGATCCCGATCTACGACGCTCGTGATGTGTTTGATGAACTTGTTTCTAGCGTGAGGCAAGCTTTGGAGATCTCAGAGGATGCTGATGTTGCCAATGGAGAGGTGTGACCGATGAGCGTCCGTTGCTCTTTTATTATGACTTAGTCTATTTCTAATCTTTTGTTTTTAATAACTCTTGTTGGACTTGATGATTTTCGGTTGTAGCATTGGATGGTTTGTATCCTTGCTATTATTTTGGAGCCTTGCATTGTGGAGAATGCAAGATGACTTTGCAGCTTTTGCTGATGTTAAACCTTGATGGTTACGGATTCAGGTTTTGCTTTAGATATTGTTGATGTTGTGCCTACACTTAGGAATTCTTTAAGCTGTTTAAGCGTTTCTGTCATGTGTTTGCCAACACCAGCGTTGGGCTAGGTGAACCGAGGGCCCTAAGACCCCGTGACTGATCAGAGGTCTGAAGGCTTCTCATTGTGCTTGCTCACGTATGAGGCTCTTGTTGAGACTATGAAAACGCTAATGCGCTCATGCTCTTTATTACCAACGTTGCTGTTGGGTTTTGCAAAATGGTGCTGCTCTTCTAGACACGTCTGTCCGAGAGCAAGTTCACCTTGACTTCGACCAGCGCTTGTCCTGGGTTTCAGAGTGACACGCTCAGGGTATAGGCCGAACGGAGGTCACTAGCAGCTGCATTACCAACGATGTTTGCTGGGTTTCTGAGTGGTCAGGTGGGTACATCCGCCCCGTACTGAACACTGGTACTTATATAGCGCGCTTGAATCCGTTGTGGATGTCAGTGTGTTCGCATCTCCGCATTCATTACTGTGGCCAGCAGCAATGAAAGCGGAAAGACTCTAATTTAAGCCATGAGGCTCGTGACTGATAAAGTTGTTCTTATGCCACTGAGGCTGTTGTGGAAGAGCGGAGTACGGGTACCCCACTCCCCCCCTTCGAGACGAAGGAGGCTGCTGACTTTGTCTGAAAGCAGAGTAAAACACTCCCCCCCCTTAGGCGGAGGAGATCATAGAGTTCCTCTAACGAGACGGATGAAGCGTAAAATCCCCCTCTGTTGATGGAGGGGGGCAACTGAACCTATCCGAAGACAGGCTGCCTACGTACCCTTTGCAGGGATCAAGTCGCCTCGTAGTTCAAGTAAAGGAGAGAAGACTAATGATAGTACTTCTTCAAATGCCTTGCGTTCCAGGAATGGAGGATTGGAGTCCCGGTCATGGTGGCGAGCTCATAGACACCGGGACGAACAACTGTTGTAACTCTGTATGGGCCTTCCCAGTTGGCTCCGAGCTTGCCAGCGTTGGGTTCCGCTGTGTTCTGGAATACCTCTCGAAGGACTAAGTCACCTGGGTAGAAACTCCTTTCGTTGACCTTGGAATTGTAGTACTTGGAAGCGGCGTTCTGATAGTTGGCGATCCGAATAAGCGCTTGGTCACGTCGTTCATCGAGGAAATCCAACGCGTCAAGGAGCATTGTGCGGTTGATAGGCTCGTGGAGAGGTAGCAACTGACGGCGTACACCAGGCGAACAGACCTCGGACGGGATGACACACTCGGTGCCATAGACAAGGGCGAAAGGGGTTTCGCCTGTTGCTCTGCGGGGAGTGGTGCGGTGGGACCACAATACCCCTTCAAGTTCGTCGGCCCAGCGACCCTTCTTCGCCTCTAAACGCTTCTTAAGGCCATCAAGGATTGTCTTGTTGATAGCTTCCGCTTGCCCATTGCCTTGAGGGTAGCGAGGCGTAGACTTACTAAGCCGGATGTTCCATTTTGAGCAGAACGACTCGAACCGGTTGGATATGAACTGCGAACCATTGTCAGTTACTATCTCGTATGGTACTCCGTGACGGCATATGATGTTCCTCCATACAAAGCTCTCCACTTGAACATCTTTGATGTTAGCATAAGCTTCAGCTTCCACCCACTTCGAGAAGTAATCTGTTAGGACGAGTAAGAACCTCTTCTGCCGTGACGGATGCAATGGTCCAACGATATCCATGGCCCATCTCATGAACGGATAAGGTGAGGTGACGGAGGAGAGCATTGCAGTCGGTTGATGGATTTTCGGAGCGTGCCGCTGGCACTTTTCACATTTGGCTGAGAACTTAGTGCAGTCACCTACTATAGTAGGCCAGAAGTGACCATGTCTCTTGATCTTTATAGCAAGTGCTTTTCCTCCTGAATGATTGCCACAAGAACCACTATGAACCTCTTCCATTATCTGTCTTGCTTTCTCTCCTTCTACACAAGTAAGCATTGGACCAGAGAATCCCCATCTGAAGAGGTTTCCGTCAAGGAGAACATAACGCGCGGCTTGCTTTCGTAGTTTGCGAGCAGCCCACTTGCTGCTGGGCAATTTGCCATCGGCGATATATTCTCGTATCTCACTTATCCATAGCTTGTCACAGCCATACTCAGATTCTTCAGTGTCAGCGTCCATTGGGATTACTTCAGTATGATGTGGGCTGTTAGCGTCACGCATGTCGGCGTCTCGGATTTCTGGTTCTTCTGCCATTTCTATATCTTCGTCAGTAGCCCCCACAAGGGCGTCTGCTTGCTTCGCTGCTTGGGAACGTGTCAGGATGGCGAGTGCTGCATCCTTCGTGATGCTAGGGAATTTGATGAACTCAACTGGGATAACTCGCTTTAAAGCTGGATCCTCTGGCGCAGTGGTAGCGGAGGCCAAATTTGCCAATGCGTCAGCATCCATATTCTCACCTCTAGGAATCCTTGTGAGGATAAACTCTTGAAATAAAGCAGCCAAGTCCCTTACTATCTTCAGATAAGCTTCCATTCGGTCGTCTTTTGCGACATACTCGCCGCTGAACTGACTGGTTACGAGTTGTGAATCCGAAAACACGTGAATGTGTTTGATTTGTAGCCCTTGGGCGAGCCTCAGACCGGCGACAAGAGCTTCATACTCTGCCTCGTTGTTAGAAGCTTTAAAACAAAGTCGGAATGATTGCTCAAGGACCTCTCCAGTCGGTGACAGGAGTCGTATCCCAACTCCGGAACCGTTCTTTGAGGACGAACCGTCTACGTATAGCTGCCAAATCCCTGGCGGCACCTCCTTGGAATTGCTATCCTCTGGAAGTTCTATGAGGAAGTCCGCCAGTACTTGAGATTTATTGCACGTCCGCCCTCTATATTCGATGTCGTACTCGCTGAGCTCTACAGCCCACTTGGCCAGCCTACCGGACTGACTTGGGCTGTGTAAGACCGATCGTAGCGGGAAGGTGCTAAGTATAACGATTGAGTGCGATTGGAAGTAAGGCCTTAGTTTCCTTGAGGCCATGAGGATGGCTAATGCCAGCTTCTCCAATTGAGGGTATCTCGTTTCAGCATCTGTGAGTGTCTTGCTCACATAGAAGATAGGCTTCTGCTCGCCTCTTTCCTCACGCACAAGGACGGCACTAACTGCTGTTTCTGAGACAGCGATGTAGAGAAAGAGAGGTTCACCAGTTACTGGCTTAGCAAGGATGGGGGGCGTCGCCAGATACTCCTTCAGTTGCTTGAAGGCGTCTTCACACTTCTCTGACCATTCAAACTGCTTATTGCCTCGTAAAGTGTTGTAGAAAGGCAGACACTTATCGGTGGATCGGGAAATGAACCGATTGAGAGCAGCCACTCTCCCAGTCAGCCTCTGTACTTCGCGTTTATTCTTTGGTGAAGCCATCTGGATCAAGGCATCGATTTGTTTCGGATTGGCTTCAATACCCCGGCGAGTGACCAGGTATCCAAGGAACTCACCAGAGGTTACAGCAAACCGACACTTCGCTGGGTTGAGCTTCATGTTGTGGAGGTTCAGCTGATTGAAGCATTCTTCTAGGTGGGAAATGTGATCTTCTTCCTCGAGTGACTTAACGAGCATGTCGTCAATATAAACCTCCATGGTCTTTCCCAACTGGTCTTGGAACATTTTGTTCACTAGTCTCTGATACGTTGCACCAGCATTCTTAAGGCCGAAGGGCATTACTTTATAGCAGTAGATACCTCTGTCAGTGATGAAGGCCGTCTTCTCACGATCCTCAGGGTGCATTAGGATTTGATTATAGCCTGAAAAGGCGTCCATGAAGCTAAGCAGTTTGTTACCCGCCGTTGCTTCTACTAAGCGATCTATGTGAGGTAAAGGGAAACTGTCCTTCGGGCACGCTTTGTTAAGGTCTGTGAAATCAACACAGACGCGCCACTTCCCATTTTTCTTCTTTACCACAACTGGGTTGGCGAGCCAGTCGGGGTATTTGACCTCGGTTATTGATCCTACTCGCAGAAGCCTTTCGACTTCATCATTCACAGCCTTTGCTCGCTCAGGACCCAACTTCCTTCTTTTCTGCTTGACCGGTTTAAATGTTGGATCTACGTTGAGCTCGTGGCTCGTGACGCTGATGTCTATCCCGGGCATGTCTTCAGCGGCCCAGGCAAAGGTGTTGATGTTCTCCCGGAGAAAAACCACCAACTTTGTTTTGAGCTCCTCATCAAGAGCAGCTCCGATCTCAACGCATCTCTCCGGGTGCTGCTCATCAATGCACACAGAGATCACAGGCTCGCAGGTGGGTCGCTCTTCTTCTTCGCGACCCTCTGCAATCTGTAATTGCTATAAGAGGGTGGTTAGGTCCTTCACTTGATCGGACCCGGCCTTCGCTTTCTTCCGTGGCCCTTGTGAGTCCGAGTCGTCTTTCTTTTGGTCGTGAGCTTCTGGATTTGATCCCTTGCTCTCTTCACGGTTACGCAACTTGTGCTCTGCTAAGAAGCACGTGCGTGAATCCCTTTGACTACCAAAGATCGTGTGAACGCCTTGGCTGGTTGGGAATTTCAAGCAAAGGTGGTATGTCGACGGCACTGCTCGCATCTGACTGAGCCATGGTGTCCCCATAATCAGATTGTAGATGGCAGGATGATCGGACACTGCGAAGTTGACCATCTTCTTAACGCCTCCAGCTTGGACAGGCAGGCGAATCGTTCCCCGTGTCCAGGTTGTTTCACCTGAGAAGCCCGTTACAGGCTTTGGCTGTCCTGTGATGAGGGACTGGTCGATCTTCATCTTCTCGAGTGTTTCCCGGAAGATAACATCCACTGAGCTTCCGGTGTCAATGAGGACTCGAGCGACATTGAAGTCGTAGACAGTCAGGTTGATTACCAACAAGTCGTTGTGCGGATGATCGATGCCTTCAGCATCCACTTCGTCAAAAGTGACGGGATCACTAGCACGCCTTGTTGTTGGAGATGTCGAGATGTTGGCGCAAACCTCAGCGCGCCGTTGATAGGCCTTGATCGCAGCTTCGCTATCGGCACAGTATTGCGATCCTCCCAGGATCACGGAGATAGTACCGTGGGTGCTTCCGTTTTCGGGGTTATCTCCACGATGCTGTCGCCTAGGGTTCTCAGTCTGAAGCTCAGTAGCATCTTGAAACTTCTCCTCTGGCTTGAAGTCCGACAGACTGATGTTACCCTTGAGGGTGCCTTCGGCCAGCCTAGCAGCTAGCTGTCGACCCAACTCTCGGCACCTCGCGGTGGAGTGCCCAGTTGCTTTGTGAAAATCACAATACAACTTCTCATCATACTCCTTCGGGTCTCTTATCCAAGTGAGATTTCCTCTGCCACGTCCCCGACCACGGCCTCGACCTCTGCCGTAGCCGGGTGAATCGATCTGGTAATTGTGAGCTCCGCCTGCTCCCCCTTCAAACTGAACGAAGGCGGGATTACTTCTTTTAGAAGCAGCTGGGGTCAGAACTTGGGAAGGTTCGCCTATCTGCTTCGCTTTACCACCCCTCTTGGCGCGAAGCTCTTCTTCGCTTCGGGCAAAATCAGCTGCACGGTGAAGGGCGTCCTGAATCGTCGTTGGAGGGTTTATGGTGAGCTCTTGCCAAAACGGGGATGGACATCTCACTGCACCCCTCAACGCTTCCAGTGCGGATGTGCTACTGATTCCATCCACCTTAGACAAGGTGTTCTTGAACCTTGTCATAAAAGACCGCAAGCTTTCACCTTCTGCTTGCTTGTTGGTCCACAGGTCCGCATCGTAGATCTTCCGTTCAGCGAAGATGTTATAGTGTTGGACGAACATCTCGGAGAGCTGCTGGAAGGTGTGGATAGAATTCTTCTCCAGCTTGTAAAACCACTGGAGGGCAGGTCCCTTCAAGCTTTCCACGAATAGCTTGCAGTATCCGATGTCCTTCTCGGAATCTCTGAAATTCGCCCTTCCTAGGGCCACCTCAAACTCCATCAGATGATCAGCGGGATCGGAGGTCCCTTCGTAAGTCGGAAGCCTAATCCTTCCCGGGTCAGAAATCCTAGCCCCTGAGATGTTATCTGCGAAGGGGGTGTTCCGTGCCTTCTCCAACACGTAAGCGACCCCGGGAGCCTTCCCAGTGCTCCGATACATCTGCAGCTTAGTCGTCCTTAAATCTGAGACGACATGATCCAACTGGGCCTTCAGGGCGGCGACCTCTTCATCACGGGAACCTCTAGGAGCTCTGCGCTCTCGCTCCCTCCTGCGAAGCTCTGCTATGATTGCATCGCCTTCTGCGGCAGCCGCATCGTGGTCAACTTCAGGGTTGACTCGGGTTCGCCTGCGAGGGGGTTGATCGTCGTCTGACCCCTCCATCACTCGCTCAGGAGTCGGATCGAAATCCCGACGAGGTGGTGGTGGAGGCAGATCCTCCGGATCCGAGCGATCGGTCCGAGGTGGCAGCTCCTCGTGTTGACCCCTCCGAGTAGCTCGCGGTGTATTGAATCTGAGGCGCGTCGGACGGACACGGGACCTTCTGCGCTTCCTCTTCTTGAGCGATTGCAGCTCGCTGGCCGTATCGTCAGTCTTCTTCACCAGAGTCTCAAGCATCTGCTTGATATGTGTGAGGTCAATTGCGGCGTTAGGAGCGGGAGGCACCGTGTTCTCCGTGGAGTTGCTTCTGTCTTCGTCGTGCTGGCGAGACGAAGATCCTTCGTTGCTCATGGTGTTGCTTGACATCGTGATCGTGTGTTGAAAACCCTAACTCTTGAGTGTCAGAAATCTGCAGTGGACCTCCCCTTAGTCGGCGCCAAATTGTGGGGGTCGAAACCAACACAATTAGAATTTGTAAAGGTTCGTGAGGGAATTCGGAGATTTCTATGGTAAGCTAGGATTGCAAAGGGTTTGAAAAGAGATGTTGTTATTGATGTCAAAATTTGAGTACAAGTTCTTCTGTCCGAAATCCGATCCCCTTAGGGTTGGTACAAAAGAAGTATATATAGCTATGCTAAGTCGATGAGTCGGTTCCCCCTCCTAAGTCTCTTCGGACTCCCCTCTTGCTAAGGTCGGTTCTGAGACGACGGGCTTTTCCTCTTGGACCGGGCTTCAGGCCTTCTTCATACTGATGGAAGGGAGGTCGTGTTAGGCCGAGGACGAGAGATTGCGGCGAGCCTATCTTCGGCCCATGGTACCGAAGCCATGGTCGGCCTACAGTGCCGAAGCCATGATCGATCCATGGCACCGAAGCCACGGTCGGCTTGTGGTACCGAAGCCATGGTCGGTCCGTGGTGCCGAAGCCATGGTCGGCACGCCTGACCCCGATCCACTCATGCGTTGCTTCGGTTCACTTCGCCACTATAGGATCCGCTTTGCAGAAGGACCTAGGCGCCGTTACGTCTTCCTTGCCGAGAGTCCGAAGAGCAACTTCCTTAGTTAATTGCCTTTGGACGTTAATGTCGAGCGGGGTGTAAACCGACCCCAACAGTAATTGATAAGCAACCTATTTGTGTCTAGTTTAATCTGTGAAATCCATCGAAAAACCCTAAAACCTAACTATGGATCTACTCAGACATGATAAAAGAAACGACAAAAGCAATTGAAGAAAACATAATCAATAGATAAATAAGAGTAATAGGGTTCAGAATTCTTCTCCAAAGGGTGATGAGATCTTCTCCCTTACAATTGCTTAATAGCTCTCAAAAAGTCTCAGAAGAAAGAATAAAAATGTGGATGTCTCAAATAACAAAACCCTATGGGTATTTATAGGATAAAACGGAAAAAGGAAAACCCTGAAAAATCTGGGACATGGATTGGTCGGTCTGGAAACCGGACCGGTCCGGTTTCCAGAACCGAAATTCTTCACGTGTAAGTGTGTGGACCGACCGGTCCTAGGGCTGGACCGGTCGGGCTTGTTTCCAGAGCCAAGGTCTTCAAATTGCCGTCAGGTGGACTGGTCGGTCCGTAAGTGGATCGACCGGTCCGGTCTCCAGGGGCCTTTGATCTTCACATCTTCAAGTCTTCAAGTGGACCGGCCGGTCCGTGAGGTGAACCGGTCGGTCCAAGCTCCAGAAAACTCCAGTTTTCGCCTAAATGCTTGATATTCGTTCCCAAATGCATATTATTCCAAATCTTCGAGTATGGATCTAATAATCAGCTCAAAACAACTCCAAAGACTCCGAAAACTCGTTAAGAACATGGTTAGGAAACTCCAAATTCACGTTATATCAACTCCCCCAGACTTAGATGTTTGCTTGTCCTCAAGTGAAGACAAACTAGAAATAAATCCAAGGAAGCTATAAAAAAACACACTAACCTTTGTGAGCTGAATGCAATCCTTTAGGACCCCACATATGTAATGCTAAAAGCCTGAAAACTCATGAACAGATCAAAAACCAAGATGGTACTTCATGTACTTTGCCAAATACATAGCAATGTTACCATACTCAAGTTCCTATGTCTCAGCGACTTCTACACCAGGGTCCATAAATCTTACCAAAGGGAAAATGTCCGTCGCATAAGGGTTAAGGATTTGGGCTATTTAGTGGTGGTGTAAAAGTGTTTAGGCTAACCTCAGTAGCGGCCGAATGCAAGTCATGGCGCAAAAACCCAAGAGAACTAAGTCCAAAGATGATGCACAACTTTTCAAACTTAAAACCTCCTATTCTTTTAAAATAGCTAACTTTCTGCTTCTCTAAAGAAATAATGCGGAGAAAAGAAATAGAAATGTGCTTAATAGATATTCTTTTAAAATATAAGCTTTATTCTGATCCCTTTCAGCATTTTAAAGATTTTTTTTTTTTTTTTTTTTTTGAATGTTGGGGATCAGTTCTAGTTTTTTTTTTTTTTTTTTTTTTCTAAGCACAATGATGAAAAAAACGAAAAATAAATAAAGAAATGAAATTATTAACAAAATCCTAAGCAGAAAGTTTGATAAGTTGTACCGGAAGGTCTTTAGAATGATCAGCTGGCCGAACTATCTCTCCGGAGTTTTTGCGCTTGAGTGCATGTCAATGTCTTGGACAGAATGTATGAGGCTTAAAAGAAAGGTAAGGGTGAGGGTGTGGTACCAGACTAAAAATGAGTCTGGCCATTAGGAGTCCTGAAGAGAGGAATGTGTTTGAAAAAGGATAGGACTCCTAACGTGGTTGCTACTTCTTATGCGATTTCGAATTCCCTGAGTTAAGAAAAACAGAATAGTATATTAGTATCAGCGTTAGCTTTCAAGGAGACGGGAGCCTTCTGGTAACACTGATCCGCCTATGGTGTTTTTAATCTTCCCATTGCATTGGTTAGTCACTGTTAATCTAAAAACAGAGTTAGCAAACAACATGTGGTCCTTGAATCGCATTCATACCACAAAGGTGTAAATAAAACTGAAAATAAGAAAATAAACATAATTAGTACGAATAGTACTTCCCCCCAGACTTATTTCACACCGACCCGGTGTGAAAATAAATCCAAAGGAAATGACTATTAAAGAGAAATAAAATGAAAATGAAAAAGAAAAGTAGGAAAAGCTAACTTCGTCAAAGTGGGGACCAGGAGTGATTGGCGCATCATGTCAAAAAGGAATGGGCGGGTGGGTGACGCATGGAACCATGACAGGGTAAGTGGACCGACCGGTCCTGTAAGGGACCGACCGGTCCTGTAAGGGACCGACCGGTCTGGGTATTAGTCGGACCGACCGGTCTCATAAAGAGACCGACCGGTCCTACTTCCAGGGACCGTGTGGTGGCTCATAGACTAAGTGGACCGACCGGTCTAACAAAGAGACCGACCGGTCGCACTTCCTGGGACCTATACGGGTCATTGGGCTGAGTGGACCGACCGGTCTCACAAAGAGACCGACCGGTCTCAGGTCCAGAGTCCAATTCCAAAATGCAGTGACGAAAATTCCTAAGAAAAACCAAAAAGAAAAGCAAAAACAAAGGTAAAACTGAAAAAGAATGAAAGATGAAAGCTTGTATTTACACTTACAAGTGGGTTGCCTCCCACCAAGCGCTTTGTTTAACGTCATTAGCTCGACGTGTGTGTCCTTCAAGGTGGATCAGGTGGATCAGGAGGGATCTCAGCACCCTCTGTGATGGATGAAGTCCCAATGCCGATTGGATGGAAGTTTCTGTCTGCGGCGTTAGGTGGGTCAGGAGGGATTTCCAGCTGCTTATCCATCTCAAATTTCAGCTCAGTGTCTCCTAGTTGGAGATCAATGCGTCCATGCTTTAGATCAATCCTCGCACCAGCTGTGCAAAGGAACGGTCTTTCCAAGATGAGAGGATCTCCTGGATCTTCAGCTTGGTCCAGCACCACGAAATCTGCAGGGACAAAAACATCACCAATTAGCAGTTGTACGTCCTCAAGAACACCTATAGGACGTTGAACCAAACAATCAGCAAATTTTAAAGAGAAGTTAGGAGGACTAAAATCCTTAAAACCCAGTCGTGTTGCTACGGAGTGTGGCATGATGTTGACAGCAGAGCCCGAGTCGCAGAGTAAGCGAGGAAAAACTGTAGAGTCGATCTGGACTGAAAGTTCAAAGCGTCCAGGATCTCCAAGCTTTTTCACTGTCCTGCTCTTATCACTCTGAGTGGTGATCGCGTCAACTTTCGTTGAAGAATTGGCATGACAATCCCTTTTTAGATTTTGCTCTCCTTTGGCTAGAAGGGTTCCTTGCTGTCTTTTAACAGCTTCTGCATTCTGTGCCACCTGAGTATCAAGCATCTTCAGGTGAGTGGTCACTGCTTCTAGCCGCCCATTGATTGACGAGATATCGCTGGAAACCTTCTGCTGATTAGCTAGCATGAGCTGCATCATAGCTTTTAGCTCATCATTGGGATTTGCAGCTGGAGGTGGGGGAGCTTGTGGCTGATTTTGGTGCATGTCCACGTCTCTCTGTGGCAGAAGATTATGTCCTGCTGGTGGCATCTGTTGTGCCATCATCTTAGCAAAAGTGCTGCTGCATTTGCTGCATCTGTTGTTGCGCCTGTTGCGCGCTCGCTGCAGTTGCAGCACGGAGCTGCTCCATCTGGTCGAACAAGGCAGCCTGAAGACCCTTGTTATCAGCTTGCTTCACTACTTCCATAGATGACACCTAGAATCAAAACAAAAGACAGAAACAAAAACAAAAACAAATTAGAAAAATACTTTGACTAAATTCGCAAATCAAATCTGATGGTAAACACAATTGGTCCCCGGCAACGGCGCCAAAAACTTGATACGGATCAGGTTTTACCCAAAATAAATACTGCAAGTGCACAGGCAACGCAGTAGTATATTTAGGGATCGAATCCACAGAGACCAAGTGCTTACACAACAAGCTATGGATAATTGAACTAAGCTAAGCAGGAAACAAAGATGGGTGTAAATGTTATCAAATTCAAAGACAAGATTGTAAACTAAAACGATTTAAACTCAGATAAATAAAAGCGCTAGGCAATAGGGAATTCTCAGGAAATCACATTCATAAACCAGAAAACTATTCAGATTCTAAGTATGCATGCATCTCAAACTCAAAGCACTAATATAAATTGCTCCACTTTCATGATAACAATTACTTTCCCTAGAGATCCGAGAGCCTAAACTTTCGTTTGGTCACGGCTATCCTAGACAAGCATTATAAGTTCAGGTTTGATCAGTTCACAATTAACTCTAATTCACTTTCGAGACTAAAGAATAATTGCTCATCAACAGTAGTTCTAGTTATGCACAAGCTTTTGGAATGTGCATCAACCTAAGATCTAGTGATTAAATGGCCAGTTCAATCCTAGCATTATGCCTAACAGTGATGAAGATGGTAATTGATAAGCAACCTATTTGTGTCTAGTTTAATCTGTGAAATCCATCGAAAAACCCTAAAACCTAACTATGGATCTACTCAGACATGATAAAAGAAACGACAAAAGCAATTGAAGAAAACATAATCAATAGATAAATAAGAGTAATAGGGTTCAGAATTCTTCTCCAAAGGGTGATGAGATCTTCTCCCTTACAATTGCTTAATAGCTCTCAAAAAGTCTCAGAAGAAAGAATAAAAACGTGGATGTCTCAAATAACAAAACCCTATGGGTATTTATAGGATAAAACGGAAAAAGGAAAACCCTGAAAAATCTGGGACAGGGATTGGTCGGTCTGGAAACTAGACCGGTCGGTCCGGTTTCCAGAACCGAAATTCTTCACGTGTAAGTGTGTGGACCGACCGGTCCTAGGGCTGGACCGGTCGGGCTTGTTTCCAGAGCCAAGGTCTTCAAATTGCCGTCAGGTGGACTGGTCGGTCCGTAAGTGGATCGACCGGTCCGGTCTCCAGGGGCCTTTGGTCTTCACATCTTCAAGTCTTCAAGTGGACCGGCCGGTCCGTGAGGTGAACCGGTCGGTCCAAGCTCCAGAAAACTCCAGTTTTCGCCTAAATGTTTGATATTCGTTCCCAAATGCATATTGTTCCAAATCTTCGAGTATGTATCTAATAATCAGCTCAAAACAACTCCAAAGACTCTGAAAACTCGTTAAGAACATGGTTAGGAATCTCCAAATTCACGTTATATCACCGGGGTGTTCCGATTCCGATCACAATCTCTAATCTCTCTTTTCGGTTTCTATGTTGTGTCTTTTCTTCTCAATTCAGAAAATGAGAACCTCTTACTGTAATATAACACGAAATTAGAGAGAAGGAGGAGGGAAATGTGCCTCTTAATGAGACACCCTTTCATTTAAACACAACACATAAACTATACTTTAATACATATACATTCATATAAGTTAATCCATTATATATAAATGTATATGAACCTTTAGATTAGATTCTTTATTGGGTGGAGTAAGAGGGTTGACATCAAACCCATTCCAGTATCTTTTATTTGATTCGGTCCATCACCGTATCCCGTTACATACCGGAAACCTTAAACCTTACATTAAACTTAAACTATAATAGTCGGACCGTTAATACTTCGGCCACACTAATAGAAGTATTCTTACAGCAAGACCACGAATGTAAAAACAGACATTGCTCGCCCTTCTTGCAGTTTCCAGCCTTTCAAAACTTACACAAAAACTTCTTTGTCTTGGGACCTCTAGGGTTGCCTAAAACTGGTGGTTTAGTTGACCTGTTGTCGTGTGATGCTTGGAAGTCTTTTGATGTCCAAACCAGATTCCTTGACCACTTTTTTGGACCTCTCTTGTCATAATAAGGACCATAGGCTCTTCTTGGAACTCCATAACCTTCTTCTCCGAAGTCCCTTACTTTTGCTTGAGAGTATCTCCTTGGCGCCTTAGAACTCATAGTGGATTAGGGTTCAAATTACGCTAGATCTTCTTCGATCTTCACGACTCGAATAGGGTTCAAACGCACGTAGAATTGATAAACTGGATTAGGATTAATAAACGCATTGAGTTATCAACTCTCCATCTTCACAACACGATTAGGGAAAAAGAAATTGGAAATTTTGATGCCGAGGAAGAAGAATGACCTAACTTCTTTCCTTCGTCGATCAATTTATAGGTGATGATTTCGTGCCTTAATTTTTAACTTTGGGCTTAACTTAGGCCTATCATACAAAAAAGGAAAAGTTATGGAAAAAAATAGAAAAATTATGGAAAATATTTCATACTTTTGATTATTTGTTGACCAAAAATAAAATAAAAACCAAGTTAGTATTTTGGCGTTGCAAAATTAACCGCACTTGTTCATTATTCAATTCAGATCAAACATGCTACTATAAATTTTTCAACATAAACAAAGATAATTTTTGTTGCAAAAATGAAAGCATAGTACCTCATAAGAAGATGAGCCATCATCTGATCATCATGAGCGAGTACAACTCTGATACAAACCATCCTCCAGTAGATGTTTTTGATCCAATGTCATTAACCAATGCTTGTCTAAACTCATCACTGTTCAAGAATACCTCAAAACCTGTAAAAAAAAAGTCCTTTTTTATATAATGTTTCTTCACTAAACACTGAAAAACACCATCTAACAACAAATGGCAAAAACCCAGATAACAAACGGCTGCAATTCTCAAAACTGAGGCTCCTAAATAGCAAAACCCTAAGTAACCCACTAAGAAAAAACCGAATTTGCATTCGAACAGAACTCAAATCTTCTCTCTAGTCTTGCAGTGAAACCGTAGACAAGCAAATCCCAAAGAATCGACGAAATGAAATCAAACAGATCTGGGTTACTTACATGGTCTTGCGAATCGATCAATGCGAATCGATCAACCGGACCTGACATCACTATAAGAACGAATCAATATAAGATGCAAAACTCTTGCTCAAATCAAATCGCCCTCTTAAATTCAAAAAAAAGTAAATCCAGATTTTCCTTAAAAGTTCAGAAAAATTAAACCGAATTAATATTTTCAGATTTTTTCCCAATCTTCTTTAAAACCAAAATTATACCAAACAAAACTGAATCCGGTTATCAAAGCAATTTTCTCTTCCCAACGTTGATTACCAAATTGCTTCTGTAATAACAAAGCTTCTGATTGATTAAGAGGATCACGTAAGGTAATTTTTTGATTTGGAGGTAAATGAGAACATTTTGGAACATAACCAAAGTCCAATATTATATGTACTTTAACTATGTAACAGTGAAATGCTCACACAATTGCTAAATCTGTTAGATAATTCCAAATAAATAAAAGGAAATATCTAAATAAGGGGTAGCTTATTTAGAGATAAGGATTAGGAAAAAGGAAATCCCATAAAGAATAAGAAATAGGGAGTAGTCTATGTTCTTATATAAGGTTAGTGAGGAGGTGTCTCATATAACCAAGATTAAGAGATTTAGTTTTTGTGTAAGTTTTCTAAATCAATAAGAAGAGCAGTTCTTATATTCGATCTTTGTTTTACTTTAATTGGTATCAGAGCTTCAGGATTCCATTGTCTTGAGGAGGAGACATCGATCCTTGAAGAAGAAAATCACAACCGGAAGTCGAGTTAGGAATTCGGTTTGATGTCGGGGACTGAGGACGTGCCGCGGGCTAGAGGCGGTGATGCTCCGATCAAGAAGGACCTTCAATGTCCGATGCTTTCATCGACCAACTACACCGTCTGGTCAATAAGAATGAAAGTTATCTCACGTGTGTATCAAGTCTGGGAAACGGTCGAGCCAGGATCGACGGATTTGAAGAAAAACGATATTGCGACCGCTCTCCTGTTCCAATCCATACCTGAAGAACTAATTTTACAAGTTGGAGAGCTAGACACGGCTAAGAAACTGTGGGACGCGATTAAAGCTAGGCACCTTGGAGCTGATCGTGTCCGAGAAGCAAGGCTTCAAACTCTCATGGCTGAATTCGATAAGTTGAAGATGGGTGATAACGAAACAATAGATGATTTTGCTGGGAAGATATCGGGCCTTGTGTCAAAATCAGCATCACTAGGAATAATTATCGAAGAGCCAAAGGTTGTGAAGAAATTTCTAAGTGGACTCCCTACAGACAAATATATTCAGATTGTTGCTTCTCTCGAACAAGTGTTGGATTTAAATACCACAGGTTTTGAAGACATTGTAGGGAGGTTGAAGGCATATGAGGAATGAGTCAAGGTAAACATGAGAGAACCCGAGCAAGGGAAACTCATGTATGCAAGCAACAAACCAAATCGAGAAGGATTTGGTTATGGTCAAGAAGGGCGGTCGAACGATGGTAGAGAAGGACGATCGAACGAAAGCAGAGATAGCAACTCCGGTGGACAAAGCAGAGGAGGAGGAGGCTATAGAGGCAGAGGTAGAGGCGGTAGAGGCAGGGGACGAGGAAGGTTCAATAGCCAATACCGTGAAAAAGAGAGACCTAATAATCAAGATAGAAACAAAAGGGATCTTTCTCACATACGATGCTAGAGGTGTGATAAATTCGGCCACTATGTGAACCACTGTCCATTGAGACCGCAAGAATAAGAGGCTAATATTGTAAAAATGCAAGAAGCAGATGCGCTATACATGCACGAGGTTGTATTCTTGAATGAAGACAAATTGTTCCCAAAAGAGCTTGAAGATAATGCGATAGACTATCGTATTTGGTATCTGGATAACGGCGCCAGCAATCACATGACAGGGAACAAAAGCTTTTTCTCAACTCTAGATGAAAATGTTAAGGGAAGAGTTAGATTTGGTGATGGTTCGCAGGTTAAGATCGAAGGTAAAGGGCCGATCATCTTTGTGAGTAAGGCAGGAGAACGAAAGTTGGTAAAGGATGTCTACTACATACCAAGTTTGAAACACAACATCATCAGTCTTGGACAAGTGACTGAGCATGGATGTGAAGTTAACATGAAAGGAAGTCTCCTTGTGTTAAAAGATCCTCAAGGAAGAGTGCTAGTACAAGTTACACGGTCAGGAAACAGATTGTACAAAACACCGATGGTAACATACTCTCCCAAGTGTCTTAGAATTGAAAGTGAGGATTCGACATGGCCCTGGCATGCACGGCTAGGACATGTAAGTTTCGGCGTAATGAAAACCATGGTGGATAAGGAGATGGTAACGGGTATGCCGAAAACCGTTCAAGACAAACAGACTTGTGGAGTTTGTCAATTAGGGAAACAAGCAAGGATCTCCTTTCCGAGCCAAGCAAAGTTTCGTGCAAAGAAGTCGTTGGAGTTGGTTCATGGTGACTTGTGTGGACCAATCACGCCCCCTACACCGTCTCATAAGAGGTATATCTTTGTCTTGGTTGATGATTTCTTAAGATATATGTGGACAATGTTGCTTAAAGAGAAAAGTGAAGCACTAGAACGGTTCAAGAGTTTTAAGGTATATGCTGAGAATCAAGCAAAGACACCCTTGGAAACCTTTCGTACCGATAGAGGAGGAGAGTTTACATCAATAGAATTCAATCGGTACTGTGAAAGCAATGGCATTATGAGACATTTAACAGCTCTATATACACCACAACAAAACGGTGTAGTGGAGAGAAGGAACCGGACCTTGATGGAGATGACGAGAAGTTTACTCAAGGGGATGAAGTACCAAATCATATGTGGGGAGAGGCGGTGAGACACGCAACCTACATTATAAACCGTGTGTCAACAAAGGCTTTAGATGGTAAAACCCCATACGAGTATTTCACCACCAGGAAGCCGAATATCGAGCATCTAAGGATATTTGGGTGTATCGCCTATGCAAAGATCAGTGGTCCAGGTGTGAGAAAGCTAGATGATAGATCAAAGACAGTGATCAATCTTGGAACTGAGTCGGGTTCCAAAGCTTACAGATTATATGATCCAAGCGAGAATAAGATAATCATCAGCAGAGACGTTGTTTTTAATGAAAAAAAAGGATGGGATTGGACATCAAACCTAGAAGAAAAGGATGAAGAATCAGGTACGCTTGTAGTTTCACAAAACCTAGACACAAACGAGGCAGAAAACGAGGAAGTTGATCACGATCATCAAAACGATGATCCTGATAATCAAAACTATGATCCTGATAATCAAGAGGATTACTACGAGGAGGTAGATACAGATCCAGAGGTGGAGACCGTGAATCAGGGACCACCACACGAGGCAACTCAGCAAGTTACGACGAGGTCGGGTCGGATTGTTACACAGCCATAATATTTCAATGACTATGTGATGTTCGCTGAGTACAATGAAGAAAGGCTGCTATTTATGATCAATGGTAAACCAGAAAATTACATTGAAGCAGCAACAATGGAGGAGTGGATCAACGCAATGATAGCTGAGATAGAGTCTATCGTGAAAAATAAAACATGGGAGCTTGTCTAGAAACCGGTTGGAGTAAAACCTATAGGGTTGAAGTGGGTTTACAAAATTAAGAGGAAAGCCGATGGTACTGTGGTTAAGCACAAAGCGAGGCTTGTAGCAAAGGGCTATGTGCAATAACAAGGCATAGATTTTGAAGAAGTATTCGCACCTGTGGCAAGAATAGAAACCATTAGACTTCTCATATCTTTAGCAGCAAGTAATGGCTGGGAGATACACCATCTAGACGTCAAAACGACATTTCTCAATGGTGATTTGAGTGAGGAGGTTTACGTAACTCAGCCTGAAGGTTTTGAGAAAAAGGGACAAGAAAACCGAGTATATAAACTCAGCAAAGCGTTGTATGGGTTACGTCAAGCACCTAGAGCGTGGAATTTGAAACATGATAGCACGCTTAATGAAATTGGTTTTGTCAAGTGCGCTAAAGAGCCATCGGTTTATCAAAAGAAGACTAAGGAGGATCTTTTGATCATTGCAATATATGTTGATGACTTATTTGTCACAGGAACATCCGTTCAAGTTATCAAGCGTTTTAAAGAGGACATGTCAAGAAAAATCGAAATGTCCGATCTTGGGAAACTTTCGTATTACCTGGGGATAGAGGTGGTGCAAGGAGCGGATGGGATCCGAATAAAGCAAGAAGGATATGCACAAGGGATCCTAATTGACAACAAGATGGAAACGTGCAATCTAACTCATATACCCATGGAGTCAAATCTGAAAATATCAAAGGCTGAAGAAGAAGAGGAGATTGATGCTACTGCCTATAGGAGAACAATCGGCTGTTTGAGGTATTTACTTCATAGTCGTCCTGACTTGTCGTATAGTGTTGGAGTGTTAAGCCGATATATGCAGAGTCCGAGAACATCTCACGGACACGCACTCAAGCAAGTCCTAAGATACGTGAAAGGAACCACTAAATATGGACTATTCTTCAAAAGAAACGGAACAAGGAGAGTAGTTGGATATAGTGACAGCAGCCATAACATTGATGTTGATGATGGAAGAAGCACATCAGGGCATATTTTTTATTATGGTGCATCTCTAATCACGTGGACTTCACAGAAACAAGAAACGGTAGCACTATCATCCTGGGAAGCAGAATATATGGCTGCAACTGAGGCTGCAAAGCAAGCAATATGGCTGAAAGAGTTGTTAAGGGAAATCCTAGGTAAAGAAGACGAGAAGGTCACACTAAGGATAGACAACAAATCAGCTATTGCTCTGGCAAAGAATCCGGTGTTTCACCGTAGAAGTAAGCACATACTTTCAAGGTATCATTTTATACGAGAGTGTGTGGAGAACCAGCAGGTAGAAGTCGAGCACGTTCCAGGAGTAGAGCAGAAAGCAGACATTCTAACGAAGCCATTAGGGAAGATCAAGTTTAAGGAAATGAGAAGCTTGATTGGAGTTCAAGAGATTGAAGTGTCTAAGATTCATGTTGGAATTAAGGGGGAAAATGTTAGATAATTCCAAATAAATAAAAGGAAATATCTAAATAAGGGGTAGCTTATTTAGAGATAGGGATTAGGAAAAAGGAAATCCCATAAAGAATAGGAAATAGGGAGTAGCCTATGTTCTTATATAAGGTTAGTGAGGAGGTGTCTCATATAACCAAGATTAAGAGATTTAGTTTTTGTGTAAGTTTTCTAAATCAATAAGAAGAGCAGTTCTTATATTCGATCTTTGTTTTACTTTAAAATCTTGCCAAGATCTTTGTTTTACTTTAAAATCTTGCCAAGTTCTTTTTACTGTAAGTGTTAAATTTTGTCACATTGTACCTCCTAAGTTATAATTAAGCTTTTCTGCCAACTTTGTATATGTGTGAGTATTTCATTGTTACTGAAGATGTAAGCATGATCCAAGAGTAGCCAAGGTGAATATTTGTGGTTTTGGCTAAGTGTGTGGAAGGCTTTAGTTTATATGTATGAGTTTGTTCTTCTCATTCATTATCTCCAATGTTGTAAAAGTTGTTATAACGGATAAATTAGAGAGAGAAGTGAGTAAGAGAGCGATTGTAACGATTCCAGCGAGTTTTCTCCATAGCTCGATTCTCTCGTCTTCTTTACTTTTTGCTTTAGATTCTAGGTCGATTTGAAGTTGATTTGAGCTCAATAGTCTTTGGTTTAAATCGTAAGTTACATTGTACAATGTGACAAGATTTGACAATTGCAATAAAAAATGAATTTGCAATTAAGTGATAGGAACATGTGATCTAGTTATTTGTACTAGTGATGCTAACGTGTCATTCATTTACCGCATAATGCCTAATTTTAGTAACAAAAAAAAAACCTTTTATAAACTTAAATAGCATTTAAATTTGTATTTATAACACGTAGTCGAAATGCTAAGGTTTAAAATTGCTTTTCCTTTTGAATACAGTTGATAAAATTTACTATTGTATCAATCATTATAAATAGTCTAAATAGAGGGAAGAAGAATTCTTTTCTGAAATCTACATATTGTTGATTTTTTCTTTTTTTCTTTACCCAAAATCCAATACAACCTATAAAAACTTAGTAAAAAATTATATTTTACTAATCATCAAAAACATAATAATTGTCCTTTTTGTCATGATCTGGGCATGATCCGTTTTGTCCTCTTTCTGCTCGACGAGAAAGAGTTTTTTGGTTGCTCCGTCCTTAAGGAGAGATCGTCATCGCACTTATTCACTGATGTGTTAAAGTTTTATGAGTTCTCAAACTCTGTAACCCTTACTACTTGGCTATGGTCTGAAAGTCTCAATTGGTATGCCATTTTATTGAACATAGGTCGGATTAGTCTCCGTCTGTTGAAAGTGTTTACGGATTCAAATCCGAGAAACCCCTCTTCCTTTATGGATCGAAGTTTGTTAAGCTCTGTGCTAAGGAACTTTTGCAGGATGCGACCCATGCTTATCAACTTTGATTTTCGATCAAAGTTATCTCCCCTTGTTCCTTGGCTTGAGAACCGTTGCCACTGTGTCGCACGGTCAGTTCTTGGATTGGAAGAGCTCAATACAGATGATTCGCTCTCTGTACTTTATAAAGGCTCGACATTGTTTAATGCAGCCGTTTTCAAGGATGGTAGTTCACTTGATGTGATCTCAACCTCCGACGGAGTCATTTCAATGCTTAGGCTCAATGTTGTCGAGATTCTAGGACTTCTCTACGATGTTTGTCGCCTATGTATAATGATTTTGACTATCTTATGCTTATTTGCTTTTGGCTTGTACTTTGTAGCTTTGGATGCAGTTCCTATATTGGTTCTTGTATTTGTAAACATTTTCTCCATTCTTGGGGTTTAAGAGGAATTTAAGTTTGTCGACAAAAAAAAAAAAAAAAAAAAAGAGGGAAGAAGAATTCTTTTCTGAAATCTACATAATGTTGATTTTTTCTTTTCTTTTTAATCCCAAAATCCAATACAACCTATAAAAAACTTAGTAAAAAATTATATTTTACTAATCATCAAAAACATAATAATTATGGCATAAAAATAGAAAATAGAAAATAGAAAATTATTATTTTGATAAAAATCTACATTTTTTATTATTATTTGATGTAATTAATACAACGTCGTTTTTGACGATAATTACGATGCCGTTCTCATTAAAACAAATCCTATATCATTTGTTGTTGTTCTTCTTCTTCACGAGGCCAGAATTAGGGGAAATTTTGTTGCAAGGTTTCAAGTTTTGATAGATGGCGAGTAGAATGTCTCAATCAAATAAAATATAGCCGTTTCCTTCTTGTAAGTGATTAATATTAATTTTGGCTTTATCTTGGTAGTAAGTAGCCATATAATTGTGGTGACTATTTTTACGCCAAATGTTATTAGTTTGGGTAGTAAATTTAAATTCTGATGAGTTGGGGTATGTTTTTAGAGAGAAGATAGAAATTTATACAGATACCCGTAGTTTTAGGTTGTAAGAAGTTGAAAAACCACCACAATTCGTCTCTCCCTCGCTCAAGGCATTGACTCTAAATCCTAGATTTAGGTGTTTCGACTTGGCGTTTGTATCGAGGTACATAGTCAAGTATTGGCGAATCTAGGAGTGAAAAATGAATATACCTATAAGAATATGATAATAATGTTAGGAAATAATGTAAATGGATGGGGTCATGTGGAGATTCCATTTCTATCATACATTCATAATGGGGTCAAACATACGTTTCTTACCATTTCATTTCTTTAAAAAACAATAAGTTGCAACCTAATACAGTTTATCTAAAATCTTCCTCTGATTCTATTACCTTATTGGTGTTTTCTAGCTAGTCTAAAGCAGCTTCCTTTAGTTTGCGTAGTGAAGTGTGTTTTCCTCTGTTCTCATTTCTCTTCTTGAGTAAAGTTGTTGAGTTTCTTGTTTGAATGAACAGGAAATGGATCGTGTTAGCGGTCTACATGACGAGATTCTTTGTCGTATCTTGTCTTTCCTTCCGACAAAGCAAGCTACTGTAACTTCACTTCTCTCAAAGAGATGGGTCAATGTTTGGAAACTTGTTCCTAATCTCGACATCGATGACTCGGTCTTTCTTCATCTGGAAGATAGTAAAGGTGAAAGGGAAGAGATTCGAACTAGCTTTGTGCATTTCATGGATACAATACTAACAATGCAAGGCGATTCACCGGTTAAGAAATTCTCTCTCAAGTGTATAACCGGTGTTCATCCAGATTGTGTGATTCGTTGGATACGTAACGTTCTGCAGCGCGGTGTTTCGGACGTTGAACTTTTCTTGGATTTTTCCTCTAAGGATGTCAAGGGAGGTTATCATCTGCCTGAAGAGACTTTTGTAAGTAAGACACTAGTTAACTTAAAGTTACGAAGTGAATGTTGTGTTGATTGGTGGCTTACAAGAAGAAGCACTTTCCTACCAATGCTTAAAAGTCTTGACATTGACTCCGAGACGATTTCTTGCGGTGGGTTTGAGATGTTTCTCTCTTCTTACCCTGTCCTTGAGGATTTACGAATGGCTAATATCGAGTGGTTAGATTCGGATGAAACCGTGTCTTGTAGAAGGCTCAAGACGCTAAGTATTTACGCCACAGGTTGTGATGATTACGTAAATTTAAAGAGCGTTTCTTTTGATATGCCGAGTCTTCTTTCCTTAAGCTACTCTGATTTAGTTGCGGAGGACTATCCATTAGTTAATATGAACAAGTTAACTCAGGCTACAATCAATCTTATATTATTTGAAAACCAAGTTGAGCGAATAAGAGCGCCAAATAATGATTGGTTAGAGGAGGAGGAGGAGGATGATGATGATGATGATGATGATGGGAATGTTGCTCTCTCATTTGGCAATGTAGTGAAGCTCATGAATGGCATACAAAATGTTCAGGAACTTACCATATTTTCTGATACTCTCGAGGTCAGTTTTCTAAATTGTTCCTTATGGTCTAATTGTGAAATGTCTAGTTACAAAATGTCTTGTTGGGTTTTTTAGGTGCTTTCTCTATGCTGTGTATCGATGCCGGTTTTCAAGAACCTCAAATTTTTAGATATTACGAGTGCAGAGCGTCGAGGATGGCAAGCGATGCCAGTTCTTCTAAAGAATTGTCCGCATTTAGAAACTTTAATCCTTGAGGTAGAACTATAATCCATGAAACGATCGTTGGACAAAATATGTGTTCATATATCTAATGGCCTTGTTATCTCCTTTATTTTAGGGTCTTTTGCATCATGTCACAAATGAATGCGGGGATGCTTGTCCCTGCAGGCCTCGGGAGGACAAAGGTCGTTCGCTGAAATCTTGTCCAGTGAAAATGTTAGAGATTCAAGGGTTTCGAGCAACGATGAAAGAGATGGACATAATAAAGCATTTCTTGGAGTACTTTCCGTGTTTAGAAGAGATGAAGGTATATATTGAAGAGCATGAACCTACACAGCTCAAAAAATGTGAAGTTTCTAAACATATTTTGGAGATGTTTAAACTCTATAACGAGCTGTCGAGTTGTAATGTCCGGCTCCTGGTGAGTGATTAGATGGATAAGAAGTGGACTGCACAAGGAAGTATGTGAAGAACATAAGTTGCTCATGGTTTTTACCATAACCAATCACAAAACCTGAATCTGTTTCTAACTTTTCCATTGTCTTATTCTGAATCTGTTTTTTTTTTTTTTTTTTTTTTTGTCAAAAAGACAATTGGTTTGTCCATATTAAAAATGAGAGATCTCAAATGGAGATGTTGTAAAAGAGATCCCCAAAATGGACGTGTTTTTTTTTTATTAACAGAAGAAAGATTTGAGAATTTTGTTAGATTGAGAGAGTGTGGTACAGTTCGTAGTATATTTCTTTTTGTAATTCTTTTATTCTGTAAGTAGTTTTTAAGAAAAGTTTCGAAAAAAAAGAAGTAGTTTTTACGTTCTATTATTTACGTATTTCTTACCAATCTCAACATCACTTTGTGTTTGTAAATACTGTAAACTTGTTATGGTTCTCTTGATCATAAGTCTCTCTCTGATCCATTCCCATTTTCAGTTTGTAAGTTAACTCAGCTACAAGAGTCATAATAAGATTAGTGGAACCCTACCTTATGAGTTAAGCTCACTAAGCTTAGAACTATGGATTTTTTTTTTTTAATGTGGATCTAAAAGAACTTATTGTGTGTGTACATCAACTACCTAACAATGAAATGCTCACACAATTGCCAAATCTTGCCAAGTCCTTTTTATTGTAATTGTCACATTGTAATTCCTAAGTTATGATTAAGCTTTTCCGCCAAATTCCAATGTTGTATGTACTTAAACTATATAACAATGAAATGCCCACACATATAAAAAGTTGGCAGAAAACTTAATCCTAAGTCCTAACTTACGAAGTACAATGTGACAAAGATATAACAATTACAATAAAAAAAATGAATTTGTCCTTAATAGTGATAAGAACATGTATTTTAGTTATTTGTACTAGTGATGTTAATATGTCATTCATTTTTCTCATAATGCATTATGTTAGCAACAACAAAAAAATATTTTTATAAATTGAAATAACATTTAAATTTGTACATTATAACAAGTAATCGAAATGCTAAAGTTTACAATTGCTTTTTCTTTTGAATATAGTCAGATGAACCAATTTTTATGAAACATTTGAATGAGGCCCCCAACTTGTAGAGGTCCCACTAATTTGAAAAAAAAAAAAATCAAATGCATATATTAATTTATCAAAATATGTTTATTTGGTAAGGAAAAATCGAAGATTTGGTGAAATAATTTTTTTCTTTCTTTTGATTTAGCATTTTGTTTGAATTTTTATTTCGTAAAAGAAAACATATAGTATTGTTATCGAAATCAGATTTTATAAAAATAAATATTGAAACTAAATGTCGATTATTTTTTTCGTGTGGGCTCCCGAGAACCTCATATCCGGCTCTGAATACAGTTTATAAAATTTACTATTTTATCACTCATAATAAATAGAATTAGAATTCTTTTCTGAAATCTACATATTATTGACTTTTTCTTTCTTTAAAGAAAAAAACCCCGAATCCAATACAACTAAAAAAAATTAGTAAAAAAACATATATTTTACCAATCATAAGAAACAGAATAATTATGGGCACATAACATTAGGAAATTAAAAATTATTTTTGAATTGAAATCCACATATTGTTTGAGTTTGTTATTATACCTTTTTACCACTAAGAAAATTTGTATTTTGTTGTGAATAAAGAGAAGAGAATGGGGAAATTCGTGTGTCTTATTTCATTAATCAAGTATCATTTATATAAGGATCAATACATGAGATAAAAGGAAGTTTCATTTTCCTAAAGAAAAAAAGAAAGTACATAATAAGGAAATCCTTGTACAACAAGGAATACATAAAAAGGTCTATGACTAAGTGTAGATGGGCCGAACCGGGCCGTAATGGGCCAAAACTGGTTATGACAATCCACTATGATTTATAACACTCTCCCTTGGACGTCATAACCGTAATGGGCTTGTAATACGCTTTGGATGTTGCCTCATTAAAACCTTACCAAGTAAAACCCAATTGGGACAAAACCGTGGTGAAGGAAAAAGATTACAACACGTATTACTCCCCCTGTTATGAATCTCACTGAAGGTCTTTCAATCGACGCATTCCAATCTGGTGTGTTAGCTTCTTAAATGTTGAGGTTGGAAGCGATTTGGTGAATAGGTCCGCCGAATTTTCACTTGACCGTACTTGTTGCACTTGAACTTCTCCGACTTTCTGCAAGTCAGATGTGAAGAAGAACTTTGGCAAGATGTGCTTCGTCCGATCACCTTTGATGTATCCATCCTTAAGTTGTGCTATGCATGCTGTGTTGTCCTCGTATAAAATGGTTGGTTCCTGCTTTCCTTTGGTCATCCCACAATCAACTCTTATGTGCTGGGTCATTAGTCTTAACCAAACACATTCACGACTGGCCTCGTGAATGGCCAATATCTCTGCATGGTTAGATGATGTAACCGCAATGGTCTGCTTCATTGACCGCCAGGATATTGCCGTCCCACCATGAGTAAAAACATAACCTGTCTGAGACCGAGCACTGTGTGGATCCGAAAGGTAACCTGCATCAGCAAAACCAATTAAACCGTCTTTGGATTGGTTAGTATAAAACAGACCTAAGTCTTTCGTTCCTTGTAGGTAACGAAGAATATGTTTAATCCCGTCCCAGTGCCTTTGGGTCGGACATGAGCTGAATCTAGATAGCAAATTCACATCAAAACATATATCTGGCCTGGTGTGGCTCGCCAGATACATTAAAGCAACTATGGCACTGAGATATGGCACTTCGGGACTAAGGATGTCTTCATCGTCTCTTTTAGAACCAAACAGATCTTTCTTTAGATCAAGAGATCTCACGACCATGGGGCTAGACAATGGGTGAGATTGGTCCATGTTGAATCTCTTGAGTACCTTTTCTGTATATGTCATTTGATGCACAAGGATTTCATTGTTAATGTACTCAAGTTGTAATCCCAAACAGAACTTTGTTTTTCCTAAGTCCTTCATCTCAAACTCTTTTTTAAGATATTCAACTGTTTGAGAAATTTCCCTAGAGGTTCCCATAATGTTCAGGTCGTCCACATACACATCAATGACCACGAACCCCTTATCAAATTTCTTTATGAAAATACAGGGACTGATGGGGTCGTTCTTATAGCCCTCTTTCACTAGGTACTCACTTAGTCTATTGTACCACATTCGACCTGACTGTTTCAATCCGTAAAGAGACTTATTCAGCTTTATGCAATGTTGTTCCCGGGAACTTGTCTTATCTTTGAGCTCAATACCCTCTGGGATTTTCATATATATCTCATTATCCAGTGGACCATATAAGTATGCGGTCACTACGTCCATTAGCCGCAAATCCAAATTTTCTCTTATGGCCAGACTTATTAAGAATCTAAAAGTTGTAGCATCCACCACAGGGGAGTACGTCTCCTTATAGTCTATTCCTGGTCTCTGTGAGAATCCTTGTGCAACTAGCCGTGCTTTGTATCTCACTATTTCACCATGTTCATTTCTTTTCCTCACAAAGACCCATTTATGTCCAACTGGTTTAATATCATAGGGTGTTCAGGTTATTGGACCAAAGACATCCCTTTTCCTTAATGAATTTAACTCCACGTTTATAGCTTCTTTCCATTTAGTCCAATCCTTACTTTGAGTGCACTCATATATTGACGTGGGTTCTGGATCCTCGGTTATATCCATAAGTTCAAGTGCTACCTTAAATGCAAATATATCATCAATTTCCACACACTTTCTATTCCATTGTATTCCAGACATAATATAATTTATTGAGATCTCATTATTATCAGGAACTTCAGGACCATGAAGCTCGGTGTCCCGAGCCTCATTGTTTGGTACCATCGGTTCGGTCATGTCTGGGGTTCCCTGGACCTCGGATTCCTTAACCACGGTTTCAACACCTTTCTTTGATTTCCGAGGGTTCTTATCTTTGGAACCTATTGGCCGGCCACGTTTTAAGCATGTTTTAGACTCTGTAGCAACTTGATTGTGTCCCTCTTGGACATCAATACGAATTGGTGCATTAACAGCTGGTATATATGACTTAGTTACTCTTTTCGGGTCAGTAAAAGAATCTGGCAATTGATTAGCTAGCTTTTGTAAATGTATTATCTTTTGGACTTCTAATTCACATTCTTGAGTCCGAGGATCTTACCATGTTAAGGACGTTTGATTCCATGTAATTTCCTTTACCAGCTTATTATTATCTCCTCCTAATGTTGGATAGACGGATTCGTCAAAATGACAATCCGCGTACCTGGCCTTAAATAAATCACCCGTGGTTGGCTCAAGGTACTTAATGATCGTGGGAGAATCATATCCAACATATATCCCCATCCTCCTTTGAGGGCCCATCTTTGTTCTCTGTGGTGGTGCAATCGGTACATAAACAGCACATCCGAATGTCTTAAGATGGGATATGCCTGGCTCTTGACCCGTGATTAATTGTGATGGGGAATACTTGTGTCCACTAGATTGCCTGATGCGAATTAACTCTACTGCATGTAAAACCGCATGTCCCCAAGCTGAGACCGAGAGTTTTGATCTCATAAGCAACGGTCTGGCTATTAATTGTATGCGTTTAATAAATGATTCTGCCAAACCGTTTTGTGTATGTACATGTGCCACAAAATGTTCAACACTTACCCCCATGGACATACAATAATCATTAAACGTTTGGGACGTGAATTCACCAGCATTATCAAGGCGTATAGTTTTTAAAGGAAAATCTGGAAAGTGTGTCCTTAAACGTATTATCTGGGCAAGTAATCTTGCAAACGCCAAATTTTTAGTTGATAATAGGCAAACATGTGATCATCTCGTGGATGCATCAATAAGGACCATAAAGTATCTAAACGTCCCACAAGGTGGGTGTATTGGTCTGCATATGTCTCCTTGTATTCTTTCCAGAAAGTTTATTGTTTCCTTAGTTACTTTAACTGGTGACGGCCTAGTAATGAGTTTCCCTAGTGAACATGCTTCACACGTGAGATTCTTTGGGATAACTCTTCTTTCTTTCAATGTGTGCCCATTAGTACTTGTTAATATTTTTCGCATCATGTTAGAACCGGGATGGCCAAGCCGGTTGTGCCAAAAAGTGAAATTCTCTGTAAATGCTTTGTTTACCGTGGTATTTGCTTCTATCATACTGATCTTAGCACAATAAAGGTCCGCAGAAACAGCAGGTATATTCTCCAGGACTTTATGGCCTTGAGCAATTTCAAATATTTGAAGGAACTCTTTGTTACCTTCGCCCTTAGTTTCAACATGGAGGCCATTCATTCGAATATCTTTAAAACTCAATAGACTTCTCTTTGAACTGGGTGAATATAATGCATTAGAAATATCTAGATGCGTGCCCTTAGGTAATAAAACATGGGCCTGGCCGTGGCCTTCAATCATATTGGCTATACCCGCAATAGTGGTTACATTTGCCCTTTTAAGTGTAAGATCAATGAAATATCTTTTGTCTCTTAGAATCGTGTGGCTTGACCCACTGTCCACAACAAACACATCCATATCATCTTTCATTCTTCAAAAGAAAATAATAATCGCATCTTTAGAGACTTTTAAAATAACACCATTTTATTCCATTAAATTTAAATAATAGCAATAAAACAAAACCAAAAACATAAATTAGAAAAACGTAAATGCAAGTTATAAAAGCAAAACATAAAACAGAAAATCAAAATCAACTTTGTCACTTAAGCAAATCCGAGGTTTCATAGTTTATCTGGCCATCTTGCTCATGATCAAAATCTCCTTCATTATCATGTTGGATCATATGGGTTTCTGGATTCTTCCCTTTAAGACTCTCTTGATAGAGGTTAACTAGATGCTTGGGAGTCCGACATGTTTAGCCCAATGATTGCTCATTCCACATCGATGGCATACTGATTTTGTGGTCGAGTTTTGTGGTTGAGAAGAGGTATCACGGTTAGAGTCAGTTTGGTATCTGCGACCTCGACCTCGTCCGCGGTTAAAGTTATTGTTTTGGAACCCGTGGCCTCGACCGTAAGGATGAAAATGGCCACGGCCACGTCCTTGCCATCTTCCCCCACGTCCACGACCACTTTGTCTATACTCTCTTTGGACGTGGTTAGTTTCTTTCTCAGATTCTTTCTTTGCATTTGTGGCCACATTTGCTTCAGGAAGTGGGGCTGATCCAGGAGGTCTTAATTCACTGTTTCTCATTAGTAATGTATTGTTCTACTCGGCCAGTAATAGACATGAGATAAGCTTTGAGTATGTCTCAAAACCTTTTTCACGGTATTGCTGTTGTAACAATACGTTGCTTGTGTGGAAGGTGGAGAAAGTCTTTTCCAACATGTCATTATCAGTTACATGCTCACCACGCAGTTTCAATTGTGAAACTATTCTGAACATGGCCGAGTTATATTCTTCCACGGACTTGAAGTCCTGGAACCTGAGATTCCTCCAATCAAAATTGGCCTTTGGTAACAACACCGTTCTATGGTGGTCATATCTTATTTTCAACTCATTCCAAAGGTCTAGAGGATTTTCAATTGTTAGGTATTGGTCCTTGAGACCCTCAGCAAGATGATGGCGAATGATCGATATTGTTCTGTATTTATTTCTTTCGTTTTCACCATTACCCTCAATGATACATTCGCCAAGTCCTTTTGACTTTAAATTTATCTTTGTGTCCAACACCCACTGTAGGTAATTGTCTCCGGAGAGATTGAGGGCAGCATAATCCAAATTGTTGATTTTCGACATCTGAAACATGCATCTTATTTTCTAAGTGTCATGAAAATTAAAGTCCAGGCGTATGATGCAAAACAAGTCGTGGATGCACGATGCTTATTAAACAAGTCTTATGTTTCTAACAAGATATTCCTAACCAGCAACCTAGCATAAGGTATTTATATGTTCATGATGCAAACCTATCATACAAATTCTAAACCGTTCATGATGATCGAATTTTAATATGTCCGGATTTTAAGCAAAGCATGTTAGATCAATTAAATATGATGCAGTTTCAGTCAATCAGGTTTAACAATCAATTAGATCAATTAATATAATCAAACTAACAGGTGGGTTCAATTAGATCATACAACCAAATTCGATTTTGACTAAGAAAGGTTTTCGGGCAGAAGGTTCTTTGTCGATCGACGGAATCTTAGTGTCGATCGACACGGGTTCACTTCAAACAATAGATTTCGGGCAGAAAGTGTTCCGTCGATCGACAGAGGTGAAGCTTGTCGATCGACACAGGTTTAATTCAAGCAAAGAGTTTTGATTTTAATCGGTTTAGGTTAGAGATGCAAATTAGGGTTTCATTAAGGTAAGCTATTATGAATCATGATGAAACAACACAATCAATCAAACAATAATAAGAACGAGTATGATTTAGGTTTAGGGTTTCTCGGGTTTTTATGAATTTAGGGTTTTATGGTTCTTTAGGGTTTTATGTTACTTACCTTAACCTCCGCGATTGTTTGAATAGGTGATGAAGGATGCTTCTAGTTCGTCGTAACCTTGGTAGGTTGTATGAACTTTGAGATCGAGCTAATACTTCGTCCGCGACGTCGTTGATGGAGTTTTGAGAATTTCAGAAATTAGGGTTCTTGACGAAAACGGATTTTAGGTTTTTTTTTTAGCTTAGGGATTTAGAGAATTCGTGCTTATAACGTGTTGTGAATAGAGAGAAGAGAATGGGGAAATTCGTGTGTCTTATTTCATTAATCAAGTATCTTTTATATAAAGATCAATACATGAGATAAAAAGAAGTTTTTTTTTCCTAAAGAGAAAAGAAAAATACATAATAAGGAAATCCTTGTACAACAAGGAATACATAAAAAGGTCTATGACTAAGTGTAGATGGGCCGGACCGGGCCGTAATGGGCCGAACATGGTAAATAACGCCAAAAAAGAGTAAAACAAATACAGTAACACAAACATCAATGCAAAATAAAAATATCTTCTCCAGCTAAGCAACAGTACCACAAGCCTACCACGCGCCTCTCAATCTCATCCATACACGTGTCATCTATCCACAGCCTCATCATCCATTTAACCTTCATTTGTATATACCTTGTTCCGCCACCACTCTCCTCCTCCTCTCACCAAAAAACCCTTTCTCTCTTCCAATTTCATTTCTCAAAGATCAAACAAAAAAAAAAATGCTTCTCAAGGCTGCTTCAACTTTCTCGCTCTTGAACATTCATGGAGATAAGACTCCTTTGTTCTCTTCAATGTCTTCTGGAAAATCTGGGAATCTTTCGTTCTCTGTTCGTGCTTCGAAGCCTACGACTACAACAACTGTAAGCGGAGTGGTGTTCGAGCCGTTTAAAGAAGTGAAGAAAGAACTCGATCTCGTTCCTTCTGGTCCTCAGATTTCTCTTGCTCGTCATTTGTACTCTCCTGAGTGCGAAGCTGCCGTTAATGAACAGATCAAGTACGTTTTCTCGTGTTTTGGTGTTGTAATTAGTGATTGGATTATTGAGAATTTTTATGGATCTGATTGATGATGCAGTGTGGAATACAATGTTTCTTATGTGTATCATGCTTTGTATGCGTATTTCGATCGTGATGATGTTGCTCTGAAGGGTCTTGCCAAGTGAGTTTTTAAAAAAAAAAAAAAAATCAATCCGTTTGGTAATATTTGTTCTGGGTGTAGATGAATCGTTTTGTTTTCGTGTCTTGGTGTTTAGATTTTTCAAGGAGAACAGTGTGGAAGAACGAGATCACGCTGAGAAATTTATGGAGTACCAGGTCTTTAGCCATACATTTCATTTTTTTAGCATTCGTTTGAGCTAAGTCCTCTAACACCGTGGTTTCGATGATGTACAGAACAAACGTGGAGGGAGAGTGAAGTTACAGCCCATGGTGATGCCTCAGTCTGAGTTTGACCACCCTGAGAAAGGAGATGCTTTGTATGGTAAGCTTCATTCCCATTTTTTACAACGAATTCTGAGTATCCCTAGGGTTTTCATGCAAAATTAGTCAAGTTCTAAGTTTGGAATGTAATAATTTCATATAGCATATATCCGTAGAGTTTATGAGTTTGGAATGCAAAATGTTCATCTTCTTTTGTTGTTGTAGCAATGGAGTTGGCTCTATCATTGGAGAAACTAGTCAATGAAAAGCTCCTGAACGTGCACAGGGTAAGACCATCTCTCTTTGGAATCCAGTTCTTGTTTATGGCATTTAAGTCATATATAATTTAGTCTGTTGATACAACTTGGATTTGAATAATATGGTCAACAGGTAGCTTCGAAGAACGATGATGTCCAGTTGGCGGATTTCATCGAGAGCGAGTTTCTGAACGAACAGGTAATCTAAAGAATACAGAACACGTTCTAAGTTAGTGGCAAAGATATGGGAATCTAATGGAAGTTTAAATAATATTCGCAGGTGGAAGCAATTAAGAAAATCTCAGAATATGTTTCTCAACTTAGAAGACTCGGCAAAGGACATGGTAAATCATTTGTTTTTTCTGAATATTTTTAAAATGATTATAAACAAATACCTTGATGCGTCCACTTCGTGCCTAACACTTTGTTTATGGTTTGTTCAGGAACATGGCATTTCGATCAGGAGCTTCTCGAAGCTGCTGCTTAATCGGTTTTGGGCTTGTAATCTCTTAGTTTGGTTAATTTGTGAACTATTTTGAGTATGAGAAGTTGTAACTTTTGAGGTAGACCTGTTTTATTTTTGTGAGGAAAGAAAACAAGGCTATTATTATGTCATTTGGGTTTAACTTCTGTTTTGGTTTCAGTATTATTGGTTTTGTCCATTTCATCTTAATCGTTTGCAAGAAACCTAATGGTATAGACTCATTACAACACATTTCAAACAAGTATTGTTCCATGTTGTCATGTTGGTAACAATGTGGTACCAAAAACAAAATTCCGTAGCCTATTCTCCCAAGTTTTGAAGTAATTATACAGTATTTTTACTGCTTCTATAACAAAAAAAATGTATGGTGGAACAGAAAAATGTTAAACAAAGTTTGATTTCTTTACTTTGGCTTAAACAAAGTTTTGGCATCAGTTTTGTGATAGTTCTTGTAGAGTAGAGAACATAACTAGAGGGTTTAGAAGGCTTACCAAAGTTTGCCGGTTATAGTTGTGTTAAAATGGCGGAATATGGTGGGAAGATGGTGGTATTGTGGGACGACTATGAGCCTAAAAGTGGGTACAAGGAGAAGATGATTTGGTGTGCGTTTGAAAGGCGTAAAGAGATTTGGGGGATGGTCGAGTGATTAGATGAGGTGCTTACAGTTCCTAGCTCTTTGCCACTAACATTAAACATTCATAAGGAAAATAGAAACAAAATATAAAATGCTTGTATCTCAATGGTAATATGATCAAGTTAGAGATATTACCATTGGAACTATTTCAGGGTTCTGTTTCATATTCACATTCCCAAACGAGATTATACTAGTAAGAGAGAGGGCCATGGAATTTGATTAGGTTTCCGGGTAAAATATAAAATTAGGTGGACTATGAAGCATCAAGCCCGTCTAGCTCAGTTGGTAGAGCGCAAGGCTCTTAACCTTGTGGTCGTGGGTTCGAGCCCCACGGTGGGCGATTATTTCATTTATTCTGCTCATCTTCACACAGACCTGGATCATAGTGGCAGCAAAAAAATTGATAATCTCCATTGTATACTTTTGTAGCCACATTATTTCTGTTTCTTTAACCTCTTGTTTCCGTGATGTTTCTGTTCAGTCCTTTCAAAATCATTATGATTAGTGAATTGATTCTAGAATTGTTATCTTGCTCCAGTTGAGTAACTAAAGCAATTTTGATAGCCTTTTACTTAGGCTTCTTCAATCAGACCCTTAAGTTCTTAAAATTATAGGTTCTTGTTATTTTTTTGAAATCTTTTTGTATTCTTTATAGCATATTTAACAAAACCAAATAACTGCAATTTTGGGAAATGCACTAAGACAAATTTCACCATTTAACTTTATACTTTATCAGTGAAAAATCTCTGGTAAATTAGAAATAAATAAATATTCTTGATCTTGACTCCTTTTATATTTTCATCCGCTAACTTGCACATCAAAAAATATACAATCATAACTTCATAAAGATATTTATTTCCCTATCTTGTAACTAGTAATAACATGACACGTATAAATACTACTTTATTGCTAGTCTTGCTCTCCATTTTTAGCTCTTTACACATAAAACACAATCTCTCTCTTCTCTGACTCAAAGAATCAAAAGATCGATCAGAGTCGAAAATGGCGAACAACATCTTCCAAAGTCGAAAATTCTCAGGACTATGCGTTCTCTCAATCTTACTCGTATCAGTCACAATCCTTCTCTTAACAAACGACACAATCGATCTCGTCCCTTACTTGTCTCTCTCTTATCTCCGTCGATCTTCTCTCTCCGGCGATATCCCCACTTCAACACCGATCTCGAGTCCGATCATTGTTAACTCCTCTTTTTCTTCTTCACCACCAGAACCGGTTAATCAAACCGGACTCGATCATGATCCGGTTCCGGTTCCGATTCCGATCGATCAAGATTTGGAATTGGATTGGCTTAATGTGAGTTTGAAAGTTGATTGGCAAAGATGTGAGAGTCAAGATTACATGCCGTGTTTGGATAACGTCAAAGCGATCAAGAAACTCAAGTCGAAGAAGAACATGGAGCATAGAGAGAGGCATTGCCCTAACCCTGCACCTAGATGTCTAGTTCCTTTACCAGCACGCTACAAGGTTCCTTTGCCTTGGCCTCAAAGCAAGGATATGGTGAGATAGTCTTCTCGTTTCTCTCTTTTCGGTAAGATTTTTGGTTTCTTGCAAAAAACAAAAATCAAGTTTTCTTGGTTCTTGTTTTTGCTGATTAGGTTAGTTAATGGCGTGTGATTGCTCTGTTTTCTAAATTTTTGTTTATTTGCAGATTTGGTATGATAATGCTCCTCACCCGAAACTCGTAGAGTACAAAAAAGATCAGAATTGGATTCGTAAATCAGGACCGTTCTTCGTATTCCCTGGAGGAGGAACTCAGTTTAAAGACGGTGTTATACACTACATCAACTACATTCAAAAGGTATACATAAACAACCAAAATCGGCTTTTGATAGGCTTAATTCCTCTGCTTTTGAGTTTACGGTTTTGTTTTTGTTTGACAGACTTTACCGGTTCTTGAATGGGGAAAGAAAGTGAGAGTGGTACTAGATGTTGGTTGTGGTGTAGCTAGCTTTGGTGGGACATTACTTGATAAAAATGTGATTACAATGTCATTTGCTCCGAAAGACGAACACGAAGCTCAGATTCAATTCGCATTAGAACGAGGAATTCCCGCTACTCTCGCTGTTATCGGAACTCAAAAGCTTCCTTTCCCTGATAATGCTTACGATGTTATTCATTGCGCTAGATGCAGAGTCCATTGGCATGGATACGGTACGATACATCGGTTATGATTGAATTCAGAAAGTTTCATGCTTATATTAAGATACTATTGTGGAAATGTGTTGTTGTAGGAGGTAGACCGCTTTTGGAACTTAACCGGATTCTTAGGCCAGGAGGGTATTTTGTTTGGTCAGCTACACCGGTTTATCAACACGACGAAGGACACCGTAATGTTTGGAAGAGTAAGCCTGAATTGTTGTTTAGTTTCTCCTGATTATGTTTAATTAGCATACATAAGAAAATTTATGAATGTTCTGCTTTTGTGATTTTGAAATTTATGAAATGTTCTGTTTTGTGATTTTCTTGTAGCAATGGAGTCTTTGACTACATCAATGTGTTGGAAAGTTGTGGTGAGAACTCGATTCACAAAAGTTGGATTTGTGATTTACCAGAAACCAAACTCTGATTCTTGCTATGAATCGCGTAAGAACCAAGAACCGCCTCTTTGTAACGAAGAAGAAACAAAGAAAAATAGTTCATGGTAAAATTACATTTTGTTTCATTTCTCAACAAAATAGAGTTTTGATGTCTCTAACTAATACCGGTTTATTGGATTCATAGGTACACTCCTTTGCTTAGCTGCCTACCCAAAGTACCGGTTAGTCCAACCGGAAAATGGCCTTCCATTTGGCCAAAAAGGTTATCGTATACACCGGTTAGTCTCATAACAGAACAGAGCAAAGAAGAGAGTTTTAGAGAAGACACTAAGCTCTGGTCTAGAACTATTTCAGATATTTACGTAACCGGTTTAGCTATAAACTGGACCAAGATTCACAATGTTATGGACATGAATGCTGGTTATGGAGGGTGAGAGAATCTTTCAATATATATACTTCACAAAAAGCTTCATTTCTCTATGCTTATCTTTAATTTGCTTTCAGATTTGCGGCTGCTCTTATAAACAGACCACTTTGGGTGATGAATGTGATTCCTGTTCAAGGCGAAGACACGTTATCGATGATTTTCGATAGAGGTTTGATCGGGATTTACCATGATTGGTGTGAGTCATTCAACACATATCCAAGATCATATGATCTTTTGCACTCTAGTTTCTTATTCACCAATCTTTCTCAAAGGTAACAAATTTATGATTCTTCTACTAGACAAAAACTACAAGATGTTTGTTTTCAATTATAAATTTGTGGATTTTGATTTTTTTTTTTTTTTTTTTTTTTTTTTTTCAGGTGTGATTTGATGGAAGTGGTAGTGGAAATAGACAGAATAGTAAGACCAGGAGGGTATCTTGTGGTGCAAGATACTGTTGAGATGCTAAAGAAAGTAAACCCTATTCTCTTATCTCTTCACTGGTCAACGAACGTGTACAAAGGCAAATTCCTTGTTGGCTTGAAGTCTTCTTGGCGTCCATAAATACACAATATTAATCCTCTCTAACAAAAGATTAAAGGAATATTGATTAGAGATGTTCAATTGTTCTATGTTTTCTGTTTTTTTGTTGGTTTTAGAAAGTATAGGAATCAAAAATATTTTTGATCATTGTGCTCTTATACTATACGATTTTCAAAGGAATTGAAAATTTGAATCTAAATTTTCCTCTCCTCCATTTGATCGGGAAAACGTACTAATTTCCCCCAGAAGTTTCATATCCTCGTAGATAGACCCAATATTTCTGCCTCGTACTCTTTACCCACAACGTGAAAATTTGACAAGCGTTTCACCCTGAATCTGGGTTTTCTCGGTTACCAACAGAACCCGATCATGAACCACGTAAATCGGTTAGTAAACCGAAATCAAAACCCGAATGGTTTTAAAACCCGACCCAGACCCACGTTTTTACCCATGTCCATCGGTTTCAAAATTAAAATCCAAAAACCCCCAAATTTTCTACTCTTCAAAATTGAAGAACCCTAATTCTCCAGTTGGTGAAATTGAAGCTCAATTATCCAAGGTCGTACGCTACGGACTTGTCTGGTGAAATCGAAGCTCAATTTTCTACGAATTTAATATATTGCATTGTCTCTGTGATCCTATTGATGCACAACGATGACAAAGTTAAGAAGATAATATTGTCATCCAAGTCAGAGATCGATTTGATTCTGCAGGACGTTAACTCGTTGCAGGTGTCATTTCTACACTCTTTATACCTTAATGCAAACTGCAAAACCATTTGATGACTGAATAATGAATTTTGCTCTTACTTGCGCAGTCTTCGAAAAGCACAAACTTGACAGTAGAAGGAAAGAGTATGATGACAATTGACGGGAAGCGGCATAGTATGATGACATTATCTCCAATACTGTTTTACAAATCTGAAGGTTTTGTGTTGGTTTGGCCCTAATACACATAAACACAAGCATCCAACAAAGACTAATGATAGGATTAGTTTCACAAACTAAAGTCTCAAAATGCATACTAGCAGAGATAACTCAACATTTTGCATAATCTCATAGGCACGTAACAAGTTTTACCAATCATCTCATGATCTCATCTACTTACAAGAAGAAGAAGATGCATTATCATTGAATATAAACTTTGCGGTCTCGGCCACGACTTCAGTCCTCTCCAAACACAACTCTCCCTGTAATGGCTTAAGCTTCTTCAATTTCTCTTCCATTTCTTTCTTCTTTGGTCCATCGGAAACCATATCCCAAATCGCATTCACGGATGATTCATCCAAACCGAAAGAAGTAGCATTCTCCGCCTTAAAGAAAGACTCTATCTCTCCTCCTCTAGTAGACGATACACGAGTGCTTACTACATTTTACTTTGGCTTTTTGACTTGTTCTTCTTTCTTGAACTTGATGATCTCTTTCGAGTTTTCTCCGAGCTTCTTCCTCGATTTAGAAGCCCAAACACCGTTGTTTCCCCAAATTTTTCTCGACAATTCGAAACATTTCTGATCAAGATCCTTCAAAAACACAATCTCGTCTTCGTTCTTTCCCTTATTAAGCGAATTCTTGATCGTATTCGCAAACTTTTTCTTCAATCTCCTAATCTTGGTTACTAATTGGCTTTTATTAGCATCGAAATTAATCAGTTTCTTCACATAATCACAAAACACATCCATTTTCTCATAAGGGTCACCTCTTGTTGAAGTAAAATCAAGAATACCTTGAAGTAACACAATTTCGTCGTTCTCGCAGAATAATTTCTGAAACATTAGCTGCTTCTTCATTTCTTCACCAGAAACCTTCTTAACTTCTTCTTCAGTTTCTTGATTCTTCTTCATCTTTTTCTTAACCTCAACATCTTCCTCTGTTTCCTTCAATGGACGCTTCGCCGTCGAGCTCTCCGGAACAGCCATCGATCCAAAGGTCTCTGGTTTTGTCTTTGTGACAAGAGTGTTGTTGTCGACAATCTTGCTCTTGTCGGGATCGAAATTTGAATTTGACTTGTGTTTTTTGAATCTAGACCAGAAGAGTCGGATTCTTCACCGGAAGAAGCAGATTCTTCTTCTTCTTCTTCACTGGAAGAGGCCATAGGAGGAGGGTTCTCGATCAAATCGGTCGGATTTCGTAATTGGGTCGGATTTCGGTTTACTGTTTTGTAATCGGGCATTAAACGGTTAAGTTATGGTTTTGTTATCAATAATCAAATCTTGGTCTACAGTAAACCGAATTAAAACGGATTAGGGGGAAAAACAGAGTTGAATTTCCAGTCATGGTGATATACAGGTAGAAACCCATATTCAGGGTGAAACGGTTGTCAAATTTTCACGTTGTGGGTAAAGAGTACGAGCCAAAAGTATTGAGTCTATCTAGGAGGATATGAAACTTCCGGGGGGGAATTAGTACGTTTTCCCCATTTGATCCAATGTTACTTTTGTTTTTGAAATATACAACCAAAATTTGACTATAGTTACAGTAATTATTCTAATGGGCCTGTTACATACTAATGGGCCTATGAAAACTAAAAAGGACAAAACCGAGAAAACGCATAGATCTCTGAAAGCTGTCAAAAGCCCTAGTAAAACCCTAGCTCCCAATTCCCTTAAATTCATTGAGCCGTTTTATAAATCTTTCACTCGCATTAGCTAAATTCCACGGTCTCGTTGAGAAGACGATTATCATCTAAAAAGGTACTTCATTTCGATGAACCCATTTCATGTTCTTGATGATTTTGCTTCGTCTTAGTCCTCCTGTGTTACTCTGTTTTCGTTTTTCTTATTGCTTTAAAGCACATATCGAAGGCTTGCAGATAACGTATTATTAAATCGCCTGTGAGCTCAATATTTGTGCGAAATCCGAAAACCATCCATTGAGATTCAATAAAGTCTCTGTGTTATAAGAATTTATCTTTTCATTTCGACAATTCTGATGGATGGGACATTTCTTCCTCGGTTTTATCATGATTTATGAGAATTTGAACGGATCGGTGAATAATTGAATCCCTATTTGTTTGCACTGAATCAAACAGTAGTAACACTTGGTTACAGTTAGAAAGTTTATAAAGTGATAAATTTCACACTTTTTTGTTAGAAAGTTTGGATCTTTGGGTTGCGTTAGATGAATTGATCTTTGTATCTTAAGAACCTGTAGCTTAGGGTTTACTGAATTGAAATCAATGGTTTAGATTCATACATGAGATGCTGAAACAGAACTGTGTTATTGACAGGACGTTGGGGAATTAGTCAATTTTGAGGAAAATGGCAAAGGCAAACCCGAAGGTCTTCTTTGACATCTTGATTGGAAAAATGAAGGCGGGTCGTGTTGTAATGGAGCTCTTTGCGGATGCAACACCGAAAACCGCAGATAATTTCCGAGCTTTGTGTACTGGAGAGAAGGGACTTGGGAAAGCAGGGAAGGCATTACACTACAAAGGCTCAGCCTTTCACCGTATAATCCCAGGGTTCATGTGCCAAGGTGGAGATTTCACTCGCGGGAATGGAACGGGTGGAGAATCGATCTACGGTAATAAATTTGATGACGAGAACTTCAATTTGAAGCATACGGGTCCAGGGATTTTGTCTATGGCTAATTCGGGTCCGAACACAAATGGTTCTCAGTTCTTTATCTGCACAGCCAAGACATCGTGGCTCGACGGGAAACACGTGGTGTTTGGGAAAGTTGTTGATGGGTACGATATCGTGGAGAAGATGGAGAGTGTTGGTTCTGATAGGGGACATACATCTGAACCAGTTGTGATTGAAGATTGCGGTGAGGTCAAGAACGAAAGCTCGTAAGTTTTGGACTCTTTGGGTTGATCTTGACAGATTCTGTAATGTGTTAGGGAGCCGAGACAACATCAGAGATCGTCGAGAGTCAATCTAAACTATGATGCAAAGTACTTGGAGGTTTGACAATATTATTTATAAACCTTGGTCAGTAATGTATCGTTCCATGTTTCTTTAAAACTACATGGAGTAGAGTAGTTTGGATGGTAATAATATGGTAAATATCTCTATTGAGATATTTTTGTTTGGTTTCTTTGAGGTTTCCAATATATGATGGATTTGTTTCATGTGTAACGTGTTGGTTTAATTTTGCATAAACAAAAGTTTCTTTGGATTACAAAAATTGCCGACTTTTTCGAAATGGGGCAAATTTCTATACTCTAAATTAGAGTTTAGATATATTTGAGAAGAATTATTATTTCAGATCAATGGGGACAGTTTTGTCTCACATTTTGTGCGTGTAGTTTTCTGTATACAGTATATGGTTGATGAATAGCAAGCTAACAACATATGAACTTTCAACTACCTATGCAGTTAATGCGATTTTCGTACCTAAAAGTATTTTCTTTAATTTTTTTGAGTATAGCCTAATTATTTTCTTTCAACTACCTATGCAGTTAGGATTTGTTCTAACAGAATTACTTGTATATATCCATGTACTCTCTTGAAAGAAAAAGGATCCGCAATTTTACCTAGCCAAAGACTCGACTTTACTTGGCACTTTTCTTGTAACAAAAGTTTTACAAAACAACATAATAAAAACACAGTTTTTGGGTCTACATGTTCTTGTGGTTTTATTCATATAAGCTTCAGTTCTCTAAATTTTTCTAACCATATTTAGTTGTGGGATTTCGATTTCCACACGATCTTATCTTCAATCATAAGACTCCACATTGTCTCTTACATAGGATTTGAAACTCTCTCTCCAAATTATTCACTTTCATCTCTTGAAATTGCTACACCTTCTAACATTTAAATTGTTAAAATATTTTGGTTTTGTTCAACATGAAGAAGGGTAAAAAACGGTGTATATAAATGGTATGAGTGTAGGTATGTCTTTTGAAATATAAATGGTGTATATAAAAAAGAATAATGTCATATAATTTAAAAGATTGCTGTAAGAATAATGTGATATAATTTAAAAGATTGATGTAACATACATATATCAACTGGACTCATATTTTATTATATTTGTAGTTGCATATTGCAAATCCGAATTAAAATGACGACTTTGCTCATAGGAGAAAAAAAAACTCATCTCATAAATAATTAGTTTTTAGGTTTGAGGATAAGTCACACACATGTTTGGTTGTGTTGGTTTGTTAAGCCAAAGATATCTTTGTTCCCGCCGTCAATTATTACTTGATAAATAAATTCCATCATTTCTGGCAATCCATAATCTCTGACCACATCGATGTTTGAAACCGTCTTTGTATGCTCTCCATATTGTAACACAATACTCCATTTTGGGACCATGTTTCAATGTCAACTTCCATACTCCTCTTTTGCGTGATTTAGAATCTTCAACTCTCACTTGATATAGATTGCCGAATGTTACATTTACGGGTAAGTATTTGTGACCTTCACCGCTGAAGCAATAGGCATTGAGAATTCTATGAGGAACGAGTTCATTTCGCACTTCTATCGTATGTTGGAGACATGCTTCACTATTATTTAAACTAATCCACAAAGCAATAATTAATGTATAAAGTATACGATGATTCATTTTCGGGATATAAAATATTTTTTTGGAGTAGTTTAAATCTCTTCTTATTTTGTCGAGAAGTAGTGTTAATCTAAACACGTCAATATGTAGTATTTATAATTTCCTTTGTGATATTTATTATTTTAAAGGCAACGACTAAATTTAAACACAAATATGAACCATATAAACTTATGGTAGAATGAACATTTGGTGCCGCAAAGTAAGGATAACCAATAAAATAAAATAAAAATGAATTAACATTGCAAATTAATGTTAACCACGAAACTAATCAAATTAAAAGTATAAGATCCGCATAAATCTAGTTATAAAATGATAAAACTCTAAATCTGAAGTGTATTATTTTAAGAGACAAATAGGGTATGACAAGTGTATTCGAATTTTCAATTGTGATATTTATAATTTATAAAGAAAAATTGTTTTCAATGTTTATGATAATTTCTGTTATTCAAACTTATTAGTTTTTTTTCTTATGAGAATGTACGTTTACTGTAGCGATGCAATTTTCTTTTTTCAAATTTGATGTCTTTTAAAATTTACTATAATATGAAGTGAAATTTAACTGGATAATTTAAAATATTATGTATTTCCTTATTGTTATTTTGTTTAACTAAGCAATTATCAAGTCTTTTATTTGTAGTTTTAGAATTAAATTACTAAATTTATAGTGCCCATGGTAGAGTTGTTGTTGTTTTGTTTTTTGCAAATTAATCATTCATTGAAATAAATCTCGACCAGTGGTTCTCCAATTTGGAGGTGTATTGCATACAATAAAATTCAATCATTCTCGAGCGGATTGATCCAAGCAATCGGTCTTATATTAAGAGAGTGTAGAATTAATAATAATGAAATTTTTGGAATTAGCACGAGGCTTACCAAAAGTATCCAAATGGAATGGTAAATGCGGGCCGTAGTTCTGAAAATTGAGTCAAATAAACTAAGCTCAAAGCAATCCGTCTCAAAAGTTTTGTAATCTACTCATTTCTCCAAAGTAAACTTCATCGCCCATAACAAGGTTTCAATCGGTGGGTCCATTTGGAATATGCACATTTTTCGTCTTTTCGCCCCGAGGAGCAGAGTGTGGTTCCTCTCGCATCATATCAAACCTAGTCATGAGGTTGCATTTAATTTGTCGCCTTCGAAGAAGCATCAACTTAACAGCGAAAGCTAGTTGATTGTTGGGTCGCATTCTAGTGTAAAGACTTCAGAAGAGAAGAGAAGTGATTTAGCATCAACGAACCTGGCTTCAAAGTTTTGTCTATTAGCAACCACATTTGCACAAATATTGTTTATAATCCATGGCGGAAGATATTCTCCCTTAATCTCAACAATGAACCAACTTGTATGTTCTGTGTTTACCATCTCCCTGCACTTTATCTGGAGAGCAAAGAACAAGTATTCTCAAAATACCAAGAGAATTCACAGAGTACAGAACAAAGCGCAAATGTAAGAAGCTATACCTCTCTTGTTGTGTCAATTATTTGCTTAAGCATACTATATTTTACCCTCGACGTAAGAACCTAAAATGTTTATGGAATTCCAACATAAAATAAACAGCAGTACCAAATTGTGACTTAAACCAATTCCTTATATCCCACTGATATGGAATAAAATGCTTCAGCTAAGCATTGGTTACCTCAGAGAAGTCGAGGCAACATGTTTTCAAGTTCTATCATTTGTGAACTGACAAAACAACTACAATACGCTAACGGCTAGCCTCACTGACCAAAAGTACATGGCTTCTCACAATTTAATAAAAACAAAGCAAATACGTGTAGATGAGAATACAACTCTTAATCAATGCAGCACCCTGACTCTAGTTATTGTGTAAATTTTGGCACAGCTTTACTTAAATTTCATAAAGTCCTATCAAAGAAGCACTCAATCAAGGAACTTGTTCAGATACCAAAGCTTACACAAAATATACATAACAGATAAGGATGCTGCAGCCTAGTTTAAATGCCTCAAGGAAAGCAGTACACAAACAACTTGCCTAAAACTAAATAAAGCAAAAGGCTAAACAATACTGAGGGAGCATAACTTACAAGGCTTTAAGAATGGCTCTCAATCTACTAGTCGACAGAGTGATGTAGGCACTGCATTTGACACCCCAGACTCACAGCTTCCAGTGAACATTGCCACAAAATGTGACGTCCAAACTACAATCCAAACAATGTACACCTAAATTTAGTTACATTTCAAGAGTACAACATTATCATAAGAAAGAGAGATGGAACATGAGACATGTGCATAAAAGTTAACATTTTAATAACACTGAAGGTGTATGTGACTTTAATACATCTTTGCCAAGACAGAAAAGTAACAGCAAGATTTATACAATTTTTCTTATGTAAAATTATTTTATATTATTATCCCTGCATATAACGCGGGAAATCACATAATTATTTTAAAATAATAGTGGGGCACATGCACTCACTCCTTTGTCTTGCATCTGTAGGGGTCAAATCTCCCCTAGAAGAATCGATAAGCCTAAATCGACTAAGTATACGTTAAACGACCCAACGGTCAAGCCCAGAAGACAGAGGCCCATTAAAGGCCCAACACTGTTCATCCGAACCGACCTATTTTCTCTATAAATAAGCATGTACCCCCTCACTTGTGAGGGATCCGAAAATCTTTGTAAAAGAACTGAAACAGCTCTGATCTTAATAAATAAGAACAGTTCAAGAACCCTAATTCGTTTTCTGTCTTAGTGTTTGAAAACCATAAAGAAGCTCTATTTCATCTGAATCTTCACAAATTCTATTGTGTGAAATTCCAGCTCGCACAATTTGGCGCTAGAAGGAGGGGCTACTCGCAACACTAGCTTCATACACGAAACAAACACTTAGACGAACTCGTCAAGATGTCAATAACGAACCCGCAATCTCCAGGGGCCGACGGTAGTTCAGGTCCGAGCGAGCCCATTGTGGATGGTCTAAACAACCAGTCCGCATTGGAGGCGGAAGCAGGCAGACCTGCCCCGACAGGAAACCTGGCAACCGCCAATACCAACTCGGCCGATCCGGCCACACCGGCAGCTTTCGATCAGCTTAAGGCAATGCTCGAGCAGTTGCTCAAGCAAGCGCAGAACCAGGAAACAATCAACAGCAACCTGACCGCCGAAATCAGGGCCTTGTCGACAGCTCGTCAACCTCGAAGACTTCCTCAAGATGCTGCGCTTTGCGTCACCCCGGTCACCCTTAACTTCTCCCCAGCGGCCTCGCCTTCAACTCGCGGAGCTTGCGAAGATCATACGCCAACGCCTCTCAGAGACGGGACCGTCCTCGTCGCGGGTGCAACTGGCGGTATAGTTGCAATCGCATACGATCTGGAAGGACGCGAATTCGGAGCCGCTCGACACAGTCGACCGACCAGTCGTATCCAAAGTAGGGATGAGGGCGAAATCGCAGAGAATATGCGATGGACGGAGAAGGCCGAAGCCCCGACCAATCGTATAGCTATCGCTTCACAGCAAACGGAAATGGACGAGCCCAAAGCAATCATGCAGCAGACAGCCCGCGATCTCAAGGATATGAGATCACAAGTCCATCGCGCAACCAACAAGGCGCCAGAGGTCGACCGCATCCTTGAAGAAGCTCGCACTACTCCTTTCACCGAGCGAATAACAAAGGCACATCTATCCGATTCGGGGAAGCTCAGGCTTCCTATTTATGATGGAAAGGGCAACCCCACGGAGCACATTAGGGCCTTCTCAATCGCTATGGGGCGAGCTAATTTACGACTTGACGAAATTGACGCTCGTTGCTGCCTTCTCTTCGTGGAGCACCTCAAGGGGGCAACTCTCTATTGGTTCACGGGAATGAAGAAGAATTCAATCGACAGCTTCACGCAGCTCTCCGAAGCGTTCCTAAAGCAATACGCAATCTTAATCAAGCGCAGGACGTCCGAGGCTGATATTTACACCATTTCGCAAGCGGTCAGCGAACCCTTAGGAGTTTTCATTGAACGCTTTAAGGCGATGTTTACTCAAGTGAAAGGGATTGACGACCAGTCCGCACTGAGCGCGCTTCGAAAAGCCCTGTGGTTCAACTCGGATTTCCAAAAGGAGATGACGATCAACGAGCCCTCGTCTATTCAAGATGCGCTTCATCGTGCCAACGGCTTTGCAAAGAGTGAGGATGAAACCAGAATTCTGGGCCAGAAGTATGGGAAGACCAAAGTTCCCAATCCGCAGGAAGCCCCAACTACAGCGAAGAAGAAGCCAGGCAACTTTATGCAACACGAGGGAGGTTTTAAGGGTGCCCATAACTACCAGGTGGACTCGCCCGGCTTTGGTCGAGGAAGAGGGCGAGGTCGCGGAAATGGCACTCCGGGTCGTAGTAACGGCAATACGTGGATAAGGAACTCGCATTACGACGAATCCGCAAATTGTGATTTGCACAAAATAGGTGGACATTCGACGGCTAACTGCAGAGTACTCGGTATGCGACTCGCAGCAAAGCTAGCCGCCGGAGAGCTCAGAGGAAATATAAGTGTTAACGATTTTCAGCTCGAGCAATTCGACGATGCAAGAGAAGGAGACAGTCCGTTCGGGGACAGTAGCAAGAATAACAAACGGGATAGGCAGAATAATGACGAGGTCCACCTCGGCCGGCAAAACAATAGTGATGGCCGAAGCGGCTCGAAATAAAAAGTCTGCAACATGATCATGGGCAGCTCGCGTTATTGCTCAAACACCGTCTCGTCAATCAAAGCTTATCTAAGACGAGCTGAGGTAGGAGCGAACAAACCCATACCGTCCAAGTTTCCAAATGATGTCATCCAGTTCGAAGAGAATGAGATCGATGACATTGACAAACCTCACGATGACCCGCTTGTCATCCGACTCACCATCGCAGGATGGGACACGGGTCGCGTTTTGATCGATACTGGAAGCACAGTCGACATCATTTTCATTGACGCTCTTAAGCGTATGGAAATCGACCTCGCTCAAGTCGAATCCTATCCTAAGCCTTTGACCGGATTCAATGGCGAGACGACAATGACACTTGGAACGATCAAACTTCCAGTATGTGCGGAAAGAGTAACAAAAATAGTGGAGTTCGCGGTATCGGATAACCCGGCGATTTACAACGTGATAATGGAAACCCTTGACTCAATTTGATGTGTGTCGTCGCCTCAACGTACCATCTCTGCCTTAAGTTTCCAACAAAAATCGGGATCAAAATAATCAGAGGGAGTCAGCCAGCGTCGCGGTCTTGCTTCTTGACCGCGCACAAACTAAGGAGTCAGGCGACAGTGCCCATTCCGTGCGAGACGCGAAAAAAGTTCAAAACAGACAGGGAGCCCGTCAAGGAAATCTCGGACGTTTTGTAGCAACTACAGATCGCGGAAGCCGCCGAAGAGAAAGGAGCGGGTCTGACATGCGAACCCGTCATATCGGTTTGCATTGACGACGAGTTCCCGGAGAAGTGTGTGGAGATTGGCGCAGCGCTAGATGAAGCCGTCAGGCTCGACCTCTTCGAATTCCTTAAAAAGAATGTTAGCACTTTCGCGTGGGCCGCAGAGGATATGCCCGGGATCGACATCGACATCATCAGTCACGAGTTGAATATCGATACGACCTTCAAACCCATAAAACAGAAGCGAAGGCGACTCGGACCGGACATAGCTCAAGCGGTGAATGACAAAGTAGGAAAAACTCTTGCGAACCGGTTCGATTGGTGAGGTCAGATATCCAGATTGGCTCGCTAATCCAGTCGTCGTGAAGAAGAAGAATGGCAAGTGGCGAGTCTGTGTGGACTTCACGGATTTGAACAAGGCATGCCAAAAAGAAAGTTTCACTCTCATCATATCGACCACCTCGTCGAGGCGACATCTGGGAACAGGCTGTTATCGTTTATGGATGCTTTCTCTGGCTACAATCAATTTTTTATGCACCCCGGCGATCGCGATAAAACATCTTTCATTACAGATCGCGGGATCTATTGCTACAAGGTCATGCCTTTCGGCCTTAAGAACGCTAGGGCTACTTATCAACGATTAGTGAACAGGATGTTCGAAGGCCTCCTCGGCAAGACAATGGAAGTCTACATAGACGATATGCTCGTCAAATCGCTCGAGGAAAAAGACCATGTCGGCCACCTCGCAGAATGCTTTGCGCTATTAAACAAGTATAACATGAAGCTCAATCCGGCTAAGTGTCGTTTCGACGTGACATCAGGCGAGTTCCTCGGCTATATGGTAACCCGTCGCGGGATCGAGGCAAATCCAAAGCAAATCCATGCGCTCATCCAGATGGCCTCGCCTAAAACGAAAAGGGAAGTCCAACGATTGACAGGAAGAGTCGCAGCATTGAACAGATTCATCTCGCGCTCTACTGACAAATGCTTGCCTTTTTATGAAACGCTTAAGGATAAAAAGGGGGCAGCTCGACAAGCCTTCGAGGGGACAGATCAGTGTGAAGCGGCCTTCCAGGAGTTGAAACAATATCTCGCGACTCCACCCGTTTTGACAAAACCCATAGCTGGCGAACCGCTCTACCTTAACATCACGGTCTCTGCCTCGGCAGTCAGTGGAGTTCTAATTCGCGAAGACGGCACCGAGCAAAAGCCCGTTTTCTACGCCAGTAAATCTTTAACCGATGCGGAAACAAGATATCCTCTGACAGAGAAATTAGCACTCGCGGTTATTACGTCGGCTCGCAAACTCCAACCTTATTTCCAATCGTACTCGATCGTGGTTCTCAGTTTATTTCCACTACGAGCTGTTCTTCACAGCCCAACTCAGTCTGGGCGGCTCGCCAAGTGGGCCATCGAATTAAGCGAGTTCGATATCGAGTATCGAAGTAGGACGACAATCAATGCACAAGTGTTGGCCGATTTTCTAATCGAACTACAGAAGGCAGCGGCTTCGTAAGATAGCAAAAATAAAGACTCATCCCAAATATGGCAGTTACATGTCGACGACTCGTCATCTAAACACGGATCGGGAGTAGGCATTCGACTGTCGTCACCAGACAGAGAATCTCTGGAACAGTCATTCTGCCTTGGCTTCAGAGCATCGAACAATGAGGCAGAATACGAGGCCTTACTCGCGGGTCTTCGATTGGCTAAAGCTCTTAAAATGACAAGGATATAAGCCTTTTGCGACTCTCAGCTCGTCGTGAATCAGTTCAACGGCGAGTACGCAACAAAAGACGAACGCATGGAGGCATACCTCGCACTCGTCAAGACATTAACGGCGGATTTTGAATTTTTTACCTTAACAAGAATTCAAAGTGCAGAGAACTCGCAAGCAGATGCCCTCGCTTCACTCGGCTCGTCGGCGCAGCCCGACAAAGATCTTCAAAGAATCGTCCAGGTTGAGTTCATCGAGAAACCAAGTATCGAAATCGCCAGGGAAGTCAACGTACTGACGAGATCTCAAGCCGCGAAGCGGAAGGTGGATCTTAACAACGGCTCGCCCACTCGCCCCGCGACAGACCTGATGGATCACGACCAAACCGAAGATGTTCTCGAACCGGTTCTGATGGATCTCGACCAGTCCGACGCAGTCAGGGCAGACAAAACAACGAATGTGATGGCAGAAAACAACAGGCTCGACCAGGGTAATACGAGTTTTAACCGTGGTCTTCTCCCCGAACAGCTCAAAGAATTGCCAGAGGATGCTTACCCGTATAGCGAGGAGCCGCCACCAGCGCACGAAATCGTCGGTATTCCCATTGACGACGAGACCACAATCTATGGTTGTGATACTCAGTGGATGGCTGACATTCGCGGATATCTTGCAGACGGCGAGGTGCCAAAAGACAAATGGTCGGCTCGCAAGCTAAAGGCGCAGTCATCGCCTTTCATTCTTTTCCACGGGGAAGTCTTCAAGTGGCGACTGTCAGGACCACTTCTCGTCTGCGTCGACGGTGAAGCAGCTCGCAAGATAATGCACGAAGTTCATGGCGGATCCTGTGGAAACCATTCGGGAGGTCGCTCACTCGCCATTCGAATTAATTGACATGGATATTTCTGGCCAATAATGATAAAGACTGCGAGCTGTTCGCGGCAAAATGCGAGAAATGTCAACGCCATGGTCCTTTCATCCATCTACCTACAGAATTTTTGAGTTCGGTCACCTCGCCTTACCCCATCATGAGGTGGGCGATGGACATCGTCGGACCGCTCCATCCATCTCGGCAGAAGCGATATCTATTGGTCCTCACGGACTATTTTTCCAAGTGGGTTGAGGCGGAAGCAATTGGATCGATCAAGGAAAAGCATGTCGAAAACTTCGTCTGGAAGAATATCATTTGTCGACACGGCGTGCCCTGCGAAATAGTGACTGACAACGGTTCGCAGTTCATCACCAAGCGGTTTGAACTTTTCTGCGACAAGTGGAAGATAAGAGTCAGCAAGTCGAAACCTCGCTGCCCACAAGGCAACGATCAGGCGGAGGCGTCGAACAAAACACTTATTCACGGGCTAAAGACTCGACTCGATGCTAAGAAGGGCCGTTGGGCAGATGAACTCAAAGGCGTTTTGTGGTCCTATCGAACCACACCTCGTCACGCTACGGGCGAGACACCTTTTGTCCTCGTCTACGGAATAGAGTGTGTAATTCCTCCCGAGGTCCATTTCCCAGGAGTTTGCCGACGATTACTTCCAGAACAGGAAGGTCTCAATCATCTCCTCATGCTCGACGAGCTCGACCTCATCAACGAAAGGCGCGACCAAGCTCTTATAAAGATGACCGAATATCAAATTGCGGCGGCCAAATATTACAACTCTAAAGAGCGAGTTCGGCATTTCTGCGAAGGAGACCTCGTCCTTCGCGGAGTTTTTCAGAATACGGCCGAGATGAATACCGGCAAGCTCGGCGCTCACTGGGAAGGACCTTACCAAATCACGAAGGTGGTTCATCCAGGCGTCTACGAAATCGCTAACAAAAATTGCGGCATCTAAAAAAGTACTATTGCTAAAAGTACTAAGTCATTTTACTTGAACTACGGCGCGACTTGATCCCTTCACAGGGTACGTAGGCAGCTCATTTTCGAACGAGGTAAGTTGCCCCCCTATTCAAAAAAAGGAGGGGGGGAGTGGGTCCGTATATCCATACTCCCAAACCCGGTGTAATAAACTAAGGTTGTCAAGACTCGATCAACTCGCAAACGACTTAAATGTCTACACGCGATAGTTTATTACAACTTGATCAGCTCGCAAACGACTTAAATGTCTACACGCGACTCGATCAACTCGCAAACGACTTAATTGTCTAAATGCGACAACTCGCAAACGACTTAACTGTCTACACGCGACTCAATCAACTCGCAAACGACTTAATTGTCTAAACGCGACAACTCGGAAACGACTTAACTATCTACACGCGACTCGATCAACTCGCAAACGACTTAACTGTCTACACGCGACTCGATCAACTCGCAAATGACTTAATCGTCTAAAACGTAATAATCGGTAAACGACTTAATCGTCTAACCGCGACTTCAATGTCGACTCGTCGTCATTACTGACCATAATGGCGATCTAAAACACTTCATCGCGAAGTTTACCTATACATCCAAAGTGGATAAAGCACGCTATATAAATTTAGAGTTCATCACTGGAACGGATGTATTCTATGGAATACGACTGTAAACCAGGGTGTTCGTCTCGTAAACCCAGTTATACTTAACACTGGTCGAACTTGGCAAATATAATCGGGTCAGAGTTTATAATCGGGTAAGAGATTCTGTGGAATTCATCTATACTCCGAAATTTGTTTAAAGTAACGAACTATAACAGGCCTAGCTGACGAGCTCTAACAGGCCTCGCCATAAACGGTGAATCTCAAAACAATTATGAAATTGCTTAAAAGCATTTTGGATAAAGCCGTCCAGGCACCAAAACAAAATACAAGTCTTAAAACCTTAGCAAAACAAAAGGAAAACAACAAATCCTAAAAATCTATTTCAAGGTGGATTAGGCGACCAGCTCACCATCTTCGACACCTTTTTCTTCGGCGACCAGCTCGCCCTCTTCAACTCCTTTTTCTTCAACTAAGACAACCTTACTAGCCGAACTCGCAGCCTCGCCAGTCTTCGGATCCTGCTCTAAGGGAACCGGATCGACAGTCTTATCCATCTCGCCCAACTCACAGTCGCCCAACTCCTCGCTCGCGCTTCGCAGCCACATACCCAAAGAGCCGTCATTAGAGCCAGAAGCTACATGAATACCAACAGACTTAGCACTGATCTCGACTCGCGGAGAACAACTATATCCCATACATTAACGAGAACCACATAGTTCTTACCTAGCGTCTTCTTAAGCTCGGCAGCCATCTCATCAAAGACGACATCGGCCTCACCCAGCGTGGCCTTGTTCTCGATTAGAAGAGCGCGTTCAGCCTTGGGATCAAATGGCTCCTCCGTATCAGGCTTCTCCATGTCTTCAAGAAGGTGGATGTTGGCATCCGCTTGTGCAAGATAGACCATGTTTTTAATCGGCTTTTTCATCATCCGACGAAACAGCTCGTAAGCATGGTTCAGCTGAGCTTGAACCTCGGCAGCCGCGGTTCGCCTTGCAGATGAAGCAGCCGCTTCAATGTCTCTCTCGCGGTCTGCGTTCAGAGCCGATATTTGCTTCTCCAGCTCGACATTTTTCTCCTCGGCCTTCTTCTTCTCAAGACCGACTCTTTGAAGGTGCATCCCCAAGTCATCAGAACTTTTCTTGAATGCTTCGCGTTCGGCATCGAGTTGTTTCATTTGAGCCGCGAGTTTTTCCTTCTCGGCTTCTTCCTTCTTCCTGGCTTCGTCAATAAAGGCCTGCCTAGACCTCGCCTCTTGGTCATACGCTATGACCATCCTGTTGCAGTGAGCGATAACATGCAGAAGAGTTGGAAGTATGAGAAATGAAGCAAGGCAGAACAGAGAATAATGAGAATTTACCTTAGCCGGACGAGACGCGAATTCCTTGTAGAGCTCGCTCTTTACCAGCATTTCCGGGATCGGCATGTTATCACCCGGATATGTGACCTTAGCCATTAAGGCAGCTGCGGCTAAGGGATTGTCGTAATGCTTGACAGACTTTCCAGATCACGGACCTGGATGAATGAACTCGCCTTGAGGCAGATTCGGCAGCTCGCGACGAGTCTTCTTCTTATCGCCAGCTTTGACCTAGCCTTTCTCAGAGGCAGAGTGTTTTCTTTTTCGAACCAGCTGTTCCTCTGGCTCGACGAGCTCGTCTGTAATGGTAATTGGCTGTGATGTAATAACAGCCAACATACCACTCGCGGCTACAGCAGCCGCTTCGTCGCTCTTAGCGGCAGGAGTACTTTCTTTGTCGACACTCCGCTCAGATGTCTCGACAGCAGAAACAATGGCCTTCGGATCAGCCTTTTTCTTAGACTTCGCCGCTTTCTACTTGGCTATATCACGGAAAGTAGGTTTGGGCGGCATAATGTTGAGATCTTCGGACTCGCTTCGGCAGAGGTAGTCTTCTTCGTCGATTAAAGCTATCTCGCGAGCTCGAATGACTCTCTGAAGATGGAAATGGCGCTCCCAAAGACACTTCCGAGCCTTTAGCTTTTTGAACAGATCGTCAATTCCGGGGGCGGGCGTACCTAGCGGTGTGCGAGCAGTAAAAATAATTGTACAAGTTAAGACAAAGCATAAAAAGGAGGCAGTTCACGTGATAATCATTCAAGAAAATCTACCAAGTGTTCCCCACTTCGCCACCGCCGGGTGTTCTTCTTCAACGAACGCGGAAGAGATCGCCATGAAGAAAAAGAATTTCCTCCAGCTATGGTCTTTGTTCGGGAAGTCGTCTAAAATCTTGTACATGGGGCGACTCGCCAGAGTATACCACTTCTTACCGCTCAGGTAGGTATGAGAAAATTTATGAGATGACTAATTCCGATGGGCTCGCCACATTCTGCAGCTCGCGTCAAAAGTCCTACCAGTTGACGAACTCCTCTTGTATTGATCTGCGCAAGCGCGATGCGATGAACCCACATGAACCGTAGAATCGTCGCTGAAATGGGGAGTGTGAGGTAACAGTCCCTAAACCAACATTCATATACGGTGAATGTGCCGACAGGCGGGTCGTCTTCTCGCAGCTCGGTAGTTGGCACAATCATCTCGACCGCGTCGGAGATTCCGCATTCTGCACGAAGGATATCCAGGGACTCCTCGACGCACCATGAAGAACCTGGAGGCGGGCGTTGCTTTCGCCTCGACTTCTTCGTCTTCTTCTTAACGAACTCGGCCAGTCCGGATTCAATCCAGGCATCCAATCTTTCTGCTTGAATGAAGGGATTGTACTCCCAGTTGCATTCTTCAATCTTTACTCGGGGAATCGGGTCGGCAGAACTAAACGACTCGTCACGAAGATAAGGAATTTTGACGACCAACCTTTGCTCATTCGTAACAGAAGGCTCGCCACTCTGGGAAGGACGCGAGGTCCCAACTTCCTCTTGGAAACCCGCTCTTGGAGCTCGCATCGGTGAGACACTCTCCCTAGTCTCGCGACTTCGCCTTGAGACGAGAGTGGGATAGGTGAACAAATCGGCAAGGGGAGAGTTATGTCTAGCTCGACCCTCTCGACAAGACGCACTCGTCTCTTCGCGACCAGACGTACTCGCGTCCTCGCATCCGCGGAACCGACCACAGCTTGAACTCGCATCAACGACTGATTCGCTGTTAGCGGAATACACCCAGATCAATTTTTCCCTCTCGGCAGGCTCGGCAGATCTCGCAGACTTAATCGAATTTGTTGACGACATAATTTTTGGATCAAAAATGAAGGATTTTTTGAATTTTCCCAAGAACACGACGGCGGCGATGAAGAACACGGCGGCAGCCCTATCAATACTTGAAAGAAAAACGAGAGAAAAAAGAGAGAGAGCAAACCTATTTTTGGAGAAATGGGAGTTATGAGAGATTTCTGAGGAGCATCTCTCCTTTTATAGGCGTAAGCGCGGTTCGAGTTTCGAGGTGGGCCTTATTTTAATTTGGGCCGAGAATCTGAGCCTAAAATATCACGTTTTCGAAGGGAACCAGATCAACCTACGATCCCGCGACTTCGTATTAGCTCAAAACGCGACCTCGCAAGTTCACCTCTGATTTAATTCGCGACTTCAGGACTTCATTTTCTCAAGACTTCGATTCTCAGCGATCACCATGACCTCGCGGTATTTATGAAGTTGATCAAGTCGCACCTTCGTTACTCGCTCAAATCGATCTCTTCGTCAAAACAACTCGCGACTCCACAAACTTTCATCTCGTCGCCTCGCGCATATCGAGCAACTCGCAGATTTGTGACATAATCTTCGAGCATCTCGCGGATTTTGACCTCAATCATCTCGCAACTCCGCAAACTTTCATCTCGTCGCCTCGCGCATATCGAGCAACTTGCAGATTTGTGACATGATCTTCGAGCAGCTCGCGGATTTTGAACTCAATCAACTCGCGACTCCGCAAACTTTCATCTCGTCGCTTCGTGCATATCGAGCAACTCGCAGATTTGTGACATGATCTTCGAGCAGCTCGCGGATTTTGACCTCGATCAGCTTGCGACTTCGCAATATCGAAATCGACTCGCTCGTAACGTCACACTCGATCATCTCGCGACTTCCTCTCCATCAAAATCAACTCGCAGCTTCATTCCACCAAACGGCTCGGGGAATACGCAAATGAAACTAAAATTGAGGACTCAGCGACAATGGCGACTTGAACGAGTGTGTGACTTGTGCTCTTTTCCCCTTGGTCTGTTTTTTTCCCACAGGGTTTTCTAGACAAGGTTTTTACCGAGGCTTGTTCACACACTTATACGTCCTCGTCTTGCCACCTTGCATCTTCGAGCGGTTCGTGGATTTGGAACGTTCTCGTCTCGCTACCTCGCATCTTCGAGCGGTTCGCGGATTTGGAACATTCTCGTCTCGCCGCCTCGCATCTTCGAGCGGTTTGCAAGTTATGAGCTCGTCAGTTCGCAACTTCGCATGATCGACATCAATTCGCTGATATCTCATATCGATCGGCTCGCCGAATTGGTTACAACCATGTCACTTGGGCTCGGCAAAATCGGTCAAACACGTTAATAGTCTAAACGGAAATCGATTCTTCATTCGGACACCCTTACTTAACACTTTTTGATTAAACTATTGAACTGGGGGGCTAACTGTAGGGGTCAAATCTCCCCTAGAATAATCGATGAGCCTAAATCGACTAAGTATACGTTAAACGGCCCAACGGTCAAGCCCAGAAGACAGAGGCCTATTAAAGGCCCAACACTGTTCATCCGAACCGACCTATTTTCTCTATAAATAAGCATGTACCCCTTCACTTGTAAGGGATCCGAAAATCTTTGTAAAAGAATTGGAATAGCTCTGATCTTAATAAATAAGAACAGTTCAAGAACCCTAATTCGTTTTCTGTCTTAGTGTTTGAAAACCCTAAAGAAGCTCTATTTCATCTGAATCTTCACAAAATCTATTGTGTGAAATTCCAGCTCGCACAGCATCCGCCCCTCCTCGACTTGTGGGCAAAATATCCGAAACCAAAAAACTAAACTAAACCGAACCGAACCGAATCCGATTTTGTAAAATATCCAAATGAGTTTCATTTTCTTAAAACCAAAAAACCGAAACTGAACCCGAACCGAACCGAAAACCAAACGGGTATCTGAAATACACAAAACATAAAATTAACTATATATATTTAGATATACACTACAAGAAAACAGGCAGATTTCCGACGGACATTTTTTTTCCCGACGGGTTCTCGAGGAAAACCAAATCCGTCTCTATTCCGTCGGTTTTTCCCGACGGACAAAAAAGCCATCGGGAAAAACCGACGGAATAGAGACGGAGTTTTTTTCTGTCGCAAAATAGCGACGCCACATCGACGGAAATCGGACGGAAATAAAAATTTCCGATGTCGGCGACGTCTGAGTCATCGGACTTATTTCCGACGGCTTATATATGTCGGAAACTAGGACGGTATTCCGACGGTATTCCGACGGTTTACGATGTCGGCAAAGTTTGAGTGGTTGAGATATCGTCTGCGGTGGCCGATGGGATGTGGCGGGGTCATATGTCGGACATATTGACGGAAGTCCGACGGTGGCTTGAGGGAAATCTATTATACATAAGTTTGCAGAACGGTTCATTCAATTCCATCAGATAAAAATTTCGACAAACAAAAAAAATATAAAGATGAGTTCATATTTTCGGGCATGGATGGACGAGCCAATGACGGAAGAGGGCTCGGACTTATTAAGGGACGAGTACGCTCAAGGATTATGGGAGTTCATGAATTTACCCAGTAATGTAGACGCAGCAAAAAAAGGTCAGGATATTAAATGTCCTTGTTCTAATTGCTGTAATAGAATTAGTGTTGCCGTTCATAATGTTTGGAATCACTTATATAGATATGGTTTTAGACCGGGATATAAGGTTTGGTATTTACATGGAGAAAGGAATTATGAATATGGTAGTACTAGTAGCAATCAACCTTATTTTCCTGATGTCGTAGGGGAACGTACAACGGAAGTAGATGTTGGGGTAAGTACGGTTGCGATGGTTAATAATGCGTATAGAGAGAATAATATGCAGTCGGGTGGGTATGAGGGTGATAGGGGTGAAGAGCCTAATTTAGAATCTCGAAGGTTTTTCGAGTTGTTAGACGCATCAAAGCAACCACTATACAGCGGTTGTAGGGATGGCCATTCACCGTTATCGTCTGCTACTAGGATGATGAACATAAAGACAGATTACAATTTGTCCGAAGAATGTGTGGATGCTGTCGCCGAGTTCGTGAAAGATATTTTGCCAGAAGATAATCTGGCCCCCGGATCATACTACGAGATACAAAAACTTGTTGCCGGTCTTGGTTTGCCCTACTAGGTTATAGATGTCTGCATCGACAACTGTATGATATACTGGAGAGAAGACGAGAACCGAAATAAATGTAAATTTTGCCGTAAACCCCGTTTTCAGGATACAAGTGGCAGGGTGAAGATTCCATTCAAACGGATGTGGTATTTACCCTTAACGGAGAGGTTGAAGAGGCTGTACGAATCAAACCGCACAGCATCGGCTATGAGATGGCATGCAGAGCATAGTCAAGATGGAGATATCACGCATCCTTCTGACGCGGAAGCGTGGAAACACTTTCAATCACTGTATCCAGATTTTGCCGGTGAACGACGGAATGTATACATAGGCTTATCCACTGATGGTTTCAACCCGTTTGGCAAGCATGGAAGGAAATATTCATTGTGGCCGGTCATCGTGACACCTTACAATTTGCCTCCATCTTTGTGCATGCGGCGCGAGTTCCTGTTTCTCTCAATTCTAGTTCCCGGGCCAGAGCATCCAAGACGGTCGCTCGATATATTCCTCCAACCATTGATTTATGAGTTGCAGATGTTATGGGAGCATGGTGTTCTGGCTTATGATGTTTCAGTGAAGCAGAATTTCACCATGCGTGCGGTTCTTATGTGGACCATAAGCGATTTTCCGGCATACGGTATGTTATCTGGATGGTCAACGCATGGACGATTGGCATGTCCTTATTGCCAAGACAATACTTCAGCTTTCCAATTGCAGCACGGCAGGAAGACTTCATGGTTTGATTGCCATAGGTGTTTTTTGCCGCCCAATCATCCATATCGTAAGTCTAAACGACATTTCAAGACGGATGTACGAGTGTTTCATGGTCCACCTCCTGAGATAGATGGTCATAGCATATTGGAACAATTACGAGATTTTGGTGCAGAGCGAACTCCTGAATGTGGGGGAAATGGTCATTACCCAGTCGACGCTTGTGGGGAATATCACAATTGGCACAAGAAGAGTATTTTTTGGGATTTACCGTACTGGAAAGATCATCTACTGCGGCATAATATAGATGTCATGCATGTGGAAAAGAATTTCTTTGACAACATCATGAACACCGTATTAAACGTCCCAGGAAAGACCAAAGACAATTGGAAGTCTAGAATCGACTTGCCATCGATTTGTACGAGGCCATCTCTTCATGTTTTGAACGGTAGATTGCCTATGCCTGCGTACCGGTTAGACGCTAGGAAGAAGGAAGTATTTTTTGAATGGTTCAAAAATTTTGTAAAATTTCCAAACGGCTATGCATCTAACCTAGGTAACTGCGTGGATTCGACGGAAGGGAAGTTTATAGGAATGAAGAGTCATGATTGTCATGTCGTGATGCAGCGTCTTCTTCCATTTGTATTTGCATATCTTCTTCCAGAACCTATCCACCAAGCAATAGGAGGTATATTTGTTACTCCCATTAGTCTATGTCTATCATTATATTACTATATATGTACTAACTTGTTTAATTTTATTTTGTAGGAGTTGGTGCATTCTTCCGAGATTTATGTTCACGAACGCTTACCGTCCACGGGATACGTAACTTGGAGGCCAATATCCCAGTACTCCTTTGTAATATTGAGAAGATATTTCCACCATCTTTTTTTGACGTTATGGAACATCTCCCAATTCACCTCCCACGAGAAGCAGCCTTAGGAGGCCCTGTTCAATACCGATGGATGTATCCGTTCGAGCGTTACATGTTCCACCTCAAGAAAAAGGTCAAAAATTTGAGCAAAGTTGAGGGATCTATTGTCGCACAAAGCCTAAACGAGGAAGTCTCACAATTTGCCGAATGTTATTTTCCACGGGAAGTTAGTACTAAGGCAAGACGCCCTGCCCGACATGATGATGGAGGTGAGAAAGCAGTCTATGACGTGGTTGTTCCTGAGTTGTTTGCCCAAGTTGGTCGAGCAAGTGGAAAACGAAAGAAACGCACACTAACTGCACAGGAGGTCACACATCTGCATACGTATATCCTCAGAAACTGTGACGAAATGTTGGAGTACGAAAGGTATCTCAGTTATTAAACTAAATGTCTGGAATTATTTGCTTTCATCAACTAACGACTGTTATGTTACAGGATATACATGTCTCTCGCACGTGCTTACCATTATTGTAAGACAGATGCCGAACTTGCTGTATTGAAAGATGAAGAATTTGCGGACTGGTTGAAATGTTATGTAAGTTAATATAATTAATTACGCTTACTTTTGCATATATGTTTGCACGTTCATTTTTTACTTATTAGATATTACGAATATAATTTTTAGGTTTCCGATAGTAGATCAACTGATCAATCAGTCCCGACATGGTTAGTGGAGGTTTCTTATGGTTTACGCAGCACGGCGATTTCATATCCAAAGTTTTGCACTAGGGGATATTCGTTCAGGATCCATGAGGAAGGACGTCAAAGATCAACTTCGGACTATGGTATTTCGGCGCAATCCGGTGATACCATGTACTATGGGATTTTAAAAGAAATCTTGGAAATCCGTTATCCTGGAATGGTGAACTTGAGGTGCATTGTATTTATGTGCGATTGGTATGATCCATCCAATGGTCGAGGGGTTCGAGTCGACCAGCTTGGTGTTATTTCGATAAATTCAAGCCGCAGATTGCAGTATTATGATCCATTTATCCTTGCGTCTCAAGCAGACCAGGTATCAATATTTACACTAATATGTTTACCTATGTACTCATACTTAAGGTTTCTTGTTCATGTATAATAACAATATCCACTAATTTTAATAGGTTTGCTACATTCCATATCCTCGAGTTGCCTACCGTACAGATCCGTGGGTCACAGTAACTCCAATAAACCCCAGAGGCAAAATCTATGGCGTTCCAGAACAAGATGCTCTACAACCATCGAGAAGTGTACAAATGTCACCTATTGAGGAGATGAATAACATTGACCTTGTCGTTGATGTCACTTATGTCGGGGATGATGTAGTGCATTCGGACGAAGAGGAAACACGGGGAGAATTTGACGACGATTCAGACTCAATCCCCAGTGATGGTTCTACCGGAGATTCAGAATAAATATTAGTTGTGCTTATTCATGTTAGTCTCTCACATTTGTGCATGTGTTCCTTATAACATTTTACATTTCATAAACAAAACCGATTGTGGACGAAAATCTGAGTATTGCAACTCCAATAAAACATTAAACAATGAAAAATATATTTTTAGTTACGAATTTAAAAAAGTACAATAAGGAATTGCAAATTTTTAACACCTAACAATTATGGTACAAGTCCACAATAACCTCCCCAAAGGACTATCAGATCTCTGTTTCCACTCCGAACTTACCATTTGTTAAAACCATTTCATGATGTTCTTTCCCTTTTTTTTCTTTCTTGGAGAATCTACAAATCCGTCGCACAATTCACTTTTTATTGCATCAACGTCTACATTTATGTTTGGCTTTTCTGGGCTTTGGGCGAATTGGAAGTCATAGTAATGATCCGTTGTTGGAGATTCTAAAAAACCGTTCCACAAATCTTTTTTGATTGCATCAACATCTAAATTTAAGTTTGTCTGTTCCGGGCTTTGCGCGAATTCAAAGTCATACGACTGATCCTTACCTACGTTTGAAGTACTTGCACCGTAAGTATCTGACTTTTACACCAAGTCACATGGTGGTTCACCTTCGGTATCCCGCTCTTGATGAAGACATTGTGGCTGCCTATCGTAAATGTTGTGGATGTTTGGCGCGAACTGGCTGTCAGGCACTACTGTTGCTGTGGAATCTTCTTCATCGATTGGTGAGCACGTATCTAATTCCCATGAGTAAGTGGGAATTTGCTGAGTGAATTCGTCGCATAGGGATTCGGATTCCCACGAGTATTTTGGAACAATGAAAAAATTAGCCACGCCTTTTGTGTTTGAGTCTTCATTAGGAGAGTTGGAAGACATTTTTTTTATAATTTGAAGCTGTACAACATAAAAAAACTCGATAGGGAGTATTTATAGAAGACGTTATATGTCTAAACCGTCGATATTCCATCATATACAGTGGCCGTTACCGCCGGAATACTGACGGAATTCAGACAGCACGATGCACCATAACATCTTAAAAAATGACGAGTACAGACTCATGACTGGTGTAGGTGCGGTATTCATCTTGAAGAATGTTACCGTTTGCCGATTTGATAGGACCCCAAAGTACCTAAATATCACAGAGCGGAACATTGTTAAGGTAGTTACACCATACGTTTATAATGATTTTTGGGAATGGTTTTAACTATATTCAGTTACGAATCAGATAATCGGTGCTAATTCGATGATTGCTGAATACCACCCAACGGAAATATGCACCATGGAGGAGGAAGATGAAGAAACTACTGGGTACGAATATGAAACAGTGCCAGACTCCGATGAAGAATAAATAATTTAAACCTCTAAAGCTTTATGTTGCAGTAATAATAAATAATGTCGTACTATTTATTGTACGATTTTATAATGTTGTCATGTTTTTTAATTCCTATTATGGAATGAGAAATAGAGGTGTTAAATATGTGTAATACGTTTCGAAGCCGTACTAATATATTTATGTTTCTTGACTGCGATGGTCAAATTAACATTTTAGCGACATATAATTTTGACAAAGCTTAAATTTAATTTTTAAAAACCTTATAATCAACTTTCAAACCATATGATATACTTTTATATCAAACAACTTAATATTTTTATAAACTTTATAATCAACTTTAAATTTGTAGATAATATTTAAAAGGATTAAGGAAAGAAACCGTCGGAATTCCGTCTTACATTTAAGACGGAATTCCGACGGTTTTGGAGTTATATTATTTGTAAATTTTTTCCCCAAATTTAAAATCATAAAAAACCCAAACCGTCGGAATTCCGTCTTAAAATTTAGACGGAATTCCGACGGTTTCGGATTTTTTATTCTATGTAATTGTAGCAAGAAATGTAGTTTAATTAAAAAACCCAAAACCGTCGGAATTCCGTTTTCAATCTAAGACGGAAATCCGACGGTTTTTGGGATGTTTTTGATTTTAAAGTTTAAAAGTTCATTATAAGGTTTATAATCACATTATTTGTAATTTTAAAGTTCATCATAAGTTTTAAAGTTATAATCACATAATTTTAGTTTTAAAGTTGATTTTAAAGTTTTAAAGTTCATTATAAGTTGTAAAGTTAATCACCCTAATCACATAATTTTAAAATCACATATATATGTTTCATAGAAATAATGTATTTGTAAGAGAAAATATATAAAAAAATTTACATTTAAGACGGAATTCCGACGGTAACCCTAATTTGCCCAGCCGCCAAAAGACTTCGTAATCTTCGTCAAAGCGGGAAAACCGTCGGAGGTACCGTCGGAAATTTTTATTACCGTCGGAAAGCCGTCTGATTTCCGTCGGACCCCTTGTTAAATCCACAGTCTTCGTCTTCCCCGATCTCAGTTCTGTAAAAAAACAAAAAATTATCAAACTCTCCTCCGTTCCACCGCCGATTCTCCGCCGTTTGGACGCCGTTCCACCGCCGATTCTTCTCATCCCTCATCAATCATCTCCATCATTCACTAAAGCAAAAACTATGTAAGTTTTCCTTCAAAATTGTTCTTCATGATTTTTAATTGTTGTTCTGGATCCGAAATTGTTCATGGTGATTAATAGATCCGTAATTGTTCATGGTGCTTTATAGATCCGAAATTGCAGAATGTCAAGAAAGTGTTCATGAGAATTAATAGATCCAAAATTGTTCTTTAGGAATTGTAGAGTGTTTAAAAAAATTTCTAAAATTAATTTTAAGAAATTGTTTAATGAATTAGGAATTAACAAATTAAGTAAATAATAATTTTAGGGTTTATGAATTTATTAAATTAGGTTTCTAGTGATTTTGTTATTAAATTTTTGAAATTTGATAATTTTTGGAGTTTACTAATTTTAATAATTAGATTTTCATTTGTGTTATGTGAGTTTTAGGGATTTTTATAATTTAATATATAATTAATATATAAATTGTAATTTTCTAAATATCTTATATAGAATATTTGAAGGTAATCTATTTAAATCCGTATAATTTAAAATTTTTATCACATTAATAAAAGACTTTAAACCTTAATAATCAATACATTATATAAAAATAAGTAAATTTAAAACTTTAAATCCTCTAAATTTAAAATTTGATAAATTTAAAATGTATAACGTCGAACAATTTTTCTATTAATTTAAAATGTTAAATTCTCTAAATTTATATATATAATATATATATACAAAATTTTATGAAAATGTATTAAAATCCTTACAATTTTAAATAACATTAATAAAACAATTTAAACTTTTACAAATGTAAATTTATACATATCAATTTCCCAACAAAACCTAATTCCATAAACTTCGATTTCTTAATAAACAATATTTTTAAAAAACCCCAACTTAATTCAATGACATAAAACCCCAACTTAATTCAATGACATAAAACCAATAAATTACATAAAACCCTAATCTCCAATATCCTTAAAAACCATAATGTAAAATTTTCAATTAACTAAATTCCAAAATCTGCAACTCACAAAATCTTATACATTCCAATTTTCATAAATCCCAAAAAATCTAAATCTCCAAAATACGGAAATCGTAGGGCAAATTATGGGGATTTTCATAACTCTAGACGTGGTGCGAGTTCTAGTAGGGGAGGTCGGTCTCCGAGTCAGACCGAGTTCCCCGAGGAGACCCCATTCCCCGAGGAGACCCCATTCCCGTCTCAGCCCATGCCTACAGCCCACTCAGCCCCCAGCTCGTTGACCATCGACCAGGTTGTGGCGCAACCTGGGCGTGATAGGTTGACGCGTCTGGATCCAGACTTGCCACCTAACACGACGTGGTAAGTCTTATTTTAATATGTTGTGGATTTAATAATTTTACATAAATATTTAATAAACAATTTAATAGGTTCCAATTCTCACAAAACGATATTACGAGTTCCATCAACGAAATGATGAACTCCATGCTCAATAAACCTTACCCCACGTACAACGACATGCCTCCAGAGGACCAGGACACTTGGTTCCGACAATTTGCGGTAAGAGTTTATTTTATTTGTTTCAATTGTATTTCTTATATGACGCTTAATTTAATTACTAATGCGGGAATGTTTTTTTTTTTGCAGCAAGATTTTACATGGGACCCAGTCCTCACATCCAGGGTCCGAAAGGAGTTCGACAAAAAGGCAAAGAGGAAGTTCTCGTTGAAGATGAACGAGTGGAAAGACAAGTGGTACAAAGAGGGGAAGGTGGCAAAGGTTTTCAAATATAAACCCGCTGAGATGTGGACTGGACTTCTTCGACACTGGGAGTTAGAGGCAACCAAGACGGACTCCGAGAAACACTCGACTAACCGCAACAGCGACCGGAAAGGGAAGGGAAAAGCGACCCACAACCTCGGCGCAATTAGCAAGGCTTCAGCTGCTCGGAAAATAGTAAGTAATTAAATATTTCATAAAATTTTTGAATTCTGTAACGTAATTGTATATGGTAACAGATGGAGGAGACCGGTGTCTATCCTTCCAACCTCGATATGGTCAAGTTTTCGCACACCAACAAGAAGACCGGTGAAATTGAAGACCCGATTGCTCGTGAAATCGTGGAAGCTGTGCAGAGGCGGGAGGAGGAGTTCCTCCAATCGCAACCGATCGTGGAAGGAACTCCGGTGCCAACCGAAGTTCCAGTCGAGATGACCAACCAGTTCACCTTCGAGGTTAGTAACCGTCTCACATTTAATGGAATTTAAACATTATTTTTAATACAAGTTATGACATTTGAAAAAATAAATTTTTGTAGGAGACACCCAAGACCAGAGGCCGTGTTTACGGCCTCCCTGAGGAGAGTAGCTCGTCTGTTGCGTCGGTTCGATATGATCGTCATAGGAGGTTGGAGGCGGAAAACCGAGAGCTGCACGACCGGCTTAGGGCAGTGGAGGAAGCGAGAGCGAGAGATAAGGAGGAGGCCGATGCAAAATTCAGAGCGATGGAAGAGAAGATGACCAACTTCTTCAGAACCGGGAGGCCGGAATAGGCCTTTTAGAGTTTTAAATTTGATTGTAAAACTGTAAAACACATTTTAATTTTATTAGTTTTTAATTTTAAAATTTAATATATTTTATTTTAAATAGTTTTTATTTTTCATTATTAAAAATATTAATATATTATATTATTAAATTAAATAATTTTTAAAAAAAAAAAATAAAATAAATTAAACCGTCGGAATTCCGTCTGTTATGGCCGGAAAACGGAACCCGTCGGAATTCCGTCTGTTATGGCCGGAACCCGTCGGAATTCCGTCTGTTATGGCCGGAAAACGGAACCCGTCGGAATTCCGTCTGTTATGGCCGGAAAACGGAACCCGTCGGAATTCCGTCTGTTATGGCCGGAAAACGGAACCCGTCGGAATTCCGTCTGTTATGGCCGGAAAACGGAACCCGTCGGAATTCCGTCTGTTATGGCCGGAAAACCAACTACCGTCGGAATTCCGTCTCCTTTGGGTCGCCGACATAATTCCGTCGGGATTCCGTCGCAAAGTAGCGACGGATTCCCGACGGTTTTTGTTTTTCCGACGTGATAGAAACGACGGCCTGTTCCCGTCGGAAACCGTCGGAATACGCCCTTTTCCGACAGCTTACAGACGGTTTTGGCCGTCGGAAAAGACCCTGTTTTCTTGTAGTGATAATGTTCACATAATTTATGCATTTTTATAGTTTTTTCGGTTAATTCAAGATTTGTAGGATATTTGGTTAAAATAATTAATTTAATTAGATAGATTATTTTGAATTTTCATTTTTGTTATATATTTTTCGGAAAACTCGAGTTAAATAAAATTAATCAAACTAAATTAGACTAAAAATTACGTAAGTATGAATATTTTGGGTAACCGAAACCGACAATAACTGATACTAACCGAACCGAAACCGATCCGAAATTTAAAAATACCCGAATGGGTATTATATTCCTAAAACCGAAAATCCGATAACCGAATTAACCGAACCGAAACCCGAATGATTATCCGAACGCCCCACCCCTAGCCTATACATTGTTGCATTAAAAGCTACTTCACTGTTTACAGTCGAAACATATTTTCTGATTAATCAAATAATTATTTTGGTTATTAATGTAAAAAGTTATATAATTAATTTCCTCAACTAGAAATTTGGGGTGTTTAGTAAAGAACTAAAAATTGTAGACAACTCGATTACAAGTAATTGAAAGGAACACATTGGATTAATCTGATACACAAGAAATCGTCAAATAGTAGATGTAGCTAGGTAGATAGATACTTTTGTGGACAGAAAATCAATACATTGTAAATATAAATTTCCTTCGCAAAAACTAATATTGCACACACCTAACAATTTGAAACGGAGGAAGTCCACACAAATTTATTCACATATTAATGGTGACAGAAATAAAAGGTATAACTTCAGTCTATATATTTACCTTAGAATAAGACTTTGCCGTAACCGTGATGATATATGGTTCTTTTTTGTGTGTTTCATATATAGCTTTGTACAATATCATAAACTTCACCATTATATATAGGGCATGAGATCTAGTATTTTGCCCACAAAAGATAAAGTACATATAGCAAAAAAAAATTGTTTTGAAAAAGGCAAAATCTAGAGTATACAATCATACACAAAAATGGATTTTCATACAATCCGATTATTCCGTGTTATTATGGTCGCAGTTTTCATCTTCCACGGCTGGTGTTATTCCGATAAAGGTACGGTTATTCATTTCCTTTTCGACCCATTCAATTAATGATTGTTTAGGTTACTCTTAGTATACGTATTACAACTTTCTTTGTTTTCTTGAAGCTGGAAATTATAGTTTCATGAAAGATGCAACATTAGCACCAAAGCTATCTCACTTCGACTTCATAGTCATCGGAGGAGGAACCGCCGGGTGTGCACTAGCCGCAACGCTATCTCAAAACGCTACCGTTTTAGTTCTCGAGCGCGGTGGGTCTCCTTACGACAACCCGACCGCCACAGACATCGGAAGCTTCGTAAACACAACATGGTCGCAGCTTTTCATATCGGAAGACAGCGTTTTCAACTCACGCGCACGGGTGCTAGGCGGTGGAACCGTGCTAAACGCCGGATTCTACTCGCGTGCGAAAGAAGATTTCGTGGCGGAAGCCGGCTGGGATATAAATGAGGTCGAAGCAGCTTATGAGTGGGTCGAGAACAAAATAGTGCTTGAACCGGAGATTAAAGGATGGCAATTGGCGTTTATAGATGGGCTATTGGAAGCGGGAGTGAGTCCGTACAATGGTTTCACGTACGAACATATCTATGGGACGAAAGTTGGTGGGACGATAATTGACGGGGATGGTCATAGACACACGGCGGCGAATTTGTTGGAGTATGCTAATCCGAATATGATTGTTGTCTACTTGGAAGCTTGTGTTCATAAGATCCTCTTCACCACCAAAGGTAATTTGATTGATAAACGGGTATTATCTTTCTTTTCTTTCCATTATAAAATTTAATGATTGAATCGAGTAGGTCTTGATCTAGTGGCGAGCTTTCGAACCTTCTAAAAATTGTACGTTCTCGTGTCTATTAGTTTGATTTCCGTTTGGGAAAGATAAATATTTTTCGCCCAGGAGATGTATGGATTTCGGCCCAGAACTAGTGGAGCAACCTTTTAAGAAAAAGAGGTTGATAACGGAATTAAGAAGGAGACGGTATGACGAGTGAGGGTTAGTAAGAGATAGAGAGAGACTTATCTTCACGTAATCAAATTGCGGGCCTCAAAAGGAGAAGAAACAAATTATTAGAACTTCTGTGTTTCTAGTTGATAGTTATTATGGTCGTTGTCATCCTTCACAATCATGCCTCTTATTTTGAACATGTTGCCATACACATTTTCTTTTTATTGTACCGATATGAAAATTTTGTTTTTTTAACAGAAAATAAGAGCCCCAAGGCAAATGGAGTGATTTTTCGAGATGCTAATGGTGAGTTCCACACGGCAAAACTAACCGCACATGACGCACTAAATGAGGTGATCTTATCAGCAGGTGCTACTGTTGGAATTCGTACCGGTTTATAACGCTTTATAAATTTTAATTACGAATTCAATTTCCAGAATGCATGTAATATTGAATTAAATCTAGATTATAGAGTTTCTGGATATACCTGGATCAATTGCAGCGGAAAGATGGATTGAGATTGATCAAGGTTGTATAGCACTTCAAACGCCGTGCCTCTATCGGTATCCACACGCACACAAACTAAATCAAACGGGATGCTAGTGCCATAGAGATCTAATCTCTAGTAAGAACTTTTCTTTAGGTTTTATTTTGTGAGCAAAGGAATTGTGTTATATCTCTATCGTACGTCTCACGTCTCCTTCTTATATAGATCAATAACTTCCTTTATCACATAAAGAGAATCAAAGACTCAATATCTTGTGCATCAAGTTATTTCCTTATCAAATAAGAAACGTGAGTCGGTGAGAATGAAATTTCCATCTTAATAGTTTATTTCCTTATTCTTCTTCCTTCACACCTCACGAATTTCCATATTATATAAATACACAATAACTTGTGCATCAAGTAACTCCTTATCACATAAGGAATGTGTGTGGTCGTGAAGTAATTCCCATTTACATGGGATATTTCCCTTTTCTAATATATACATATATATATCAAATATATATATATATATATATTATATATAATATATAAAACCTAATATTAATTGGCCAAATCTATATTAAGCCCAATTACATAATGATTTAGTTTGCTTAGGTGTGTGACCCAATAGGATTGCATAATATTAGTAATAGGCTTTCAAGTCCATAAGTTATAAGCGGCTTCTAGCAAAACATTATAACCATCTAATATTATACAATTGTCAACCTTGACATTTCAACTTTAAGTAGAGTAAAGTACAAATGATTTCAGGACATTCCCAACAATCTCCCACTTGTACTGGAATCATCTATTCCTATAATCCCTTCATCTCTATATCTCGATCATAGCATAAGGCAAGAAACTGTGTCATCCTTATTCAGCTATATCACGTTTATCGAACTCTGATTTATACTGATAAAACAAACGACTGACTTTCACCTCGTTTGAGCACGGCCATGCATTTCTCAGTATCAAATCTTTGATAGGCCCAGAGATATTTATCTCCCGTTATATAGGAGGGACAAATCCCATCTTGTTTCATCCCTGTTCCTTACACGCTTCATAGTATGCCCAATCACTGCCTTTATAATCACCTTTTACGGTTGACGTTTGACAGAGTCAAAACAGACTAATTCATGTATAAGAAATCATGATGAACTCAGGTCTAAGGACTATACTCTATAGTCGTAATGAGAACCTCTTATGACACTTATATAACTATCCTGTAGAGTTCTCATTAGCGGGTCATGTCCGATCCTGTGTTCTCTAACACATATCTATGTGATTGACTTTAATACTCTTATTAATGACTCCATGAAACTTAGTCATCAGTCACCTCACATACCAGTCTCACGCGGTTGTCAGTGTCCCACTTTAACAACCTTGACCAGGGACAAAATATAATCTATGTCATTTATCACTTATAGGGTTTCATGATCAAGTCCTCAACTTGATGACCTATAAAATGCCATAAATTACTTTGGGACTAGTATTCAATTATCCAATAATTAAATAATACATTAAACAATTTCATCATGACATAACCAAAGTATGTCTATATGAACATCATAGTATAACTAAATCCATTACAACTCCCACTAGAATCAAGATCACATCTTAATATATCCTATACCTACAGCAGGACGATAAAACTCATGCTTAGGTCGTGGGAGAGGTTGTGGCGCTCTGCTTGGAACCCTTTCCAACAAACCGCAGGCTGCGGTGCTCTGCTTGGAACCCTTTCCAATAAACCACACCGCCATATAGACACAAGACATAACCAGGTTCCGACCAGAAATTATCTTTGTTCGTCTAACCACTCTCAACAAAAACCATTACTTCCTCAGTTCACCAAGCTCTTATCCTTAGTATTCCTCAAATGCTTGAGATTATTCTTGGTAACTGTCCAGTGACTTTCACGTGGATCATATTGGTATCTACTCGTCATGCTTAAAACATAAGCAATATCTGGACGAGTGCAGGTCATGGCATTTATTGATAGATTCCACTGCATACGCAAGGGAATCCTACTCAAACATTCTTGCTCAGCCAGCGTCCAGAGACACTGCGTCTTGCCAAGATTAATGCCATGAGACATTGGTATGAGGCCCTTCTTGGAATCATGCATACTGAATCTGTCCAAGACCTTATCACCATAAGCATCTTGACACGATCCAATCAGCCTACCCAATCTATCTTTATAGATTCTTATTCCAAGAATGCACGTGGCTACACCCATGCCTTTCATTGAAAAAAATAACTTCCAAGCCAAGTCTCAAAGGACTAAAGCAACGAAACGTCATTTCCGAGAAGAAGTATGTCATCTACATACATAACAAGAAATGCAACTACACTCCCACTAGTCTTCTTGTAAACTCACGGTTCCTTTTCGTTCCTGATGAAGTCAAACCTTTTGACAGCTTTATCAAAACAAAGATTTCAACTCCGTGATGCTTGCTTCAATCTATAAATAGATCAATAAAGCTTGCATTCTTTCCCAGCATTTATAGGATCTGTGAAACCTCAGGTTGTGTCAATTACACATCCTCTTCCAGATTTCCATCAAAGAAAACTGTTTTTCACATCCATCTGCCAAATCTCATCACCATGATAAATGGCAGTTGTTAGGATAATCCGAATGAATTTAAGCATATCGACTGGGGAATAGGTCTCTTCACATTCATACCATGGATTTGCTCGAAACCTTTAGCCACCAACTTAGCTTTGTATATCTGGATATATCCATCCACGTCAGTCTTCTCCTTTGAAGATCTATTTACACTCAATGGGTTTTACACCATCAGGTAAATCTACCAAGTACCATACCTGGTTTTTCTGACATGGATCCCATTTCGGATCTAGTGGCTCCAAGCCACTTTTCGGAGTCCGGGCCCAACACTGCTTCTTCAAAATTCGCAGGCCCATCATTGATCAACAAGTCATGACAATTGATCACAAGAAATCCATATCTCTTGTGATCGTTACGAATCCTTTCGGATCTGCGAACTTCAGGCACCACAGGTGTAGGTTCTACAACTCTTTGCTGATCCAGCTACTGCTCTTCCTTAATAGGTCGAGTAGTCTCCTATGATTCTCGAACATTTTTGAGTTGTACTTCACTCCCACTGTTCTTCTTGGAAAGACAATCTTTCTCAAGAAAACATAGTTCTCATAACGGTTGTAGAAGTAGTAAGCCTTGATTTCCTTAGGATAACCAATCGAAGTAGCACTTTATCGGATTTGGGTGCAAGTTTGGTAAACGTTTTACACAAGCCTTACAATCCCAAATTTTCAGGAAAGAAAAATTGGAACATTTCCTGTCCACATCTTATGTGGTGTCTTTGCAATCGATTTTGATGGAACCCTATTTAGTGTAAACGCAGACATTTCTAGAGCGTATCCCTAACAGGGATAATGGAAAATCTGTGTGACTCATCATTGATCGAACCATATCCAATAAGGTCCGATTCCTCCTCTCGGAAACTCCATTCCATTGGGGCATTCCAGGAGGAGTGAGCTGTGAAACAATTCCACACTCTCTAAGATGATCACTTAACTCTTGACTTAAGTATTCTCCTCCGCGATCTGATCGAATAGGTCTAATACTTTTGCCAATTTGATTATGTACTTCATTCTGGAACTCCTTGAACTTTTCAAAGGATTCCGACTTGTGACTCATTAGATAAACATAGCCATGCCTACTGAAGCCATCAGTGAAGTACTAAAAATTTCCTCTAGCACTGTTGCTCATCGGGCCGCACACATCTGTATGTATAAGGCCCAATAATTCGTTGGCCCTTTCATTTAGTTTGATAAAATGGGTCTTAGTTATTTTGTTCAACAGCATGATTCACATTTCTCACATGATTCACAATCAAGTGAGCCCAAAAGCCCATCACTATGGAACTTCTGAATCCTCTGTAGCCCAAACGACAATGCTAGAGAACCGATTGATGTTTATGTTATAGACAGGCATAGATTGGTTTACGAAATAAAACCCATTCTCTAATGGGGTGCTACTATAGATTATATCATTGAGATCAAAAGAGCAACATTTGTCTTTTATCAAAATAAAATCATTCAAAATCATACAAGAAAATGAAATGACATTTCTGCTCTTAGCAGGTACATAACAGCGATTATTCAGTTTCTAAAACCAAGCCTGAAGGCGACTGCAAATGGAAACTTCCTACAGCCAATGCAGCAACTCTTGTTTCATTCCTGTTGAGCATCTCTATTTGTCCCTTCTTCAACGTTCTACTGTTGCTCAGGTCCTGCATATTTCAACAAATATGAGCACCACAACCGGTATCTAATACCCATAAGATAGAACTTGAAAGAACATAAATACCTAAAGAAGTCTCATACATCTTCATTATTTCCATAGAATCTTCCATGTATTTCTTGCATTTTCTCCTCCAATGCCTTGGTTCCCCACAGTAGCTGTATGGATCATCATCAGATGGGCCAGACTTGGGTTCAGAGGGAGACTTGGACTTATCCCGATTCATAATCTGGACGGCCTTGCTCTCACCCTTGTCTTTACCAGGCTTCTCAAACCTTTTGCCCTTCTTGATGTTAATCTCAGCTATCTTGAGCATATCATGCAGTTCAGTCAACGTCTTCGTCAAGCCATTCTTGATATAGTACTTGATAAACTTATCATAGCTCAACGGCAGTGACTGTAGAATGATGTTTGTCGCCAATTCTTGGCTAATAGGACAATCCAGTCTCCTCAAGTTATCAATATAACCCATCATCTTCATGATATGAGGACTCACTGGAACATCCTTTGGTAGCTTGCACTCAAATAGAGATTTAACCGTCTGGTATCTCTCAATTCGAGTCTGCTCCTGAAACATAGCTTTCAGGCTAGTGACTATCTCGATAGGCGATTCCTCATATTACTTCTGCAAATCCGAGTTCATGGTAGCCAACATCAGACGACGCACATCGACCACATCATAATAATGCTTATTCCAAGCATCATATATTGCATGTGAGGCATTGGACCTTAGTTTCTCGGGGAGAACTTTCTCAAGGACATAGTCCTTTCTCTCCTGCTTGAGAACGATTCTCAAGTTCTGATACCATTCGAGGAAGTTCGATCCACTCAGTTTGTCCTTCTCAAGGACAGATCGCAGTGAAAATGAACTGTGAGGGTTTGACATATCTGTCAGAAAGAATATTAAAGATTAATATGATGTTCATTCTTTCGAGAAATCTTAACAATTAAGAAAGCTCGCATCATATTCAAAAACAATATTATCCTCAAAATGAATATAATGATCCAAGATCCTTATTTTACTAGAACTCAAGTGAGCTTTGGCTCATCGCCCGAATGCTAGTTATTTAGGTAAGCAACAACTTTGCTAATTATATCCAATATAACTCTTGGTTGTTGGATGACATCTTATGCCTAATCCAACATATGCCTCTAAGCCCAAAACCGTTTTGATAGCCTAGTCAAGTAAACCAATCTCAATTCATATGGTAACTATTACCATCTGCCTTACTTATGTAGAAGTGGACACCCTGCTTGATAGACCCATCACACAACGAAATAAGCCTTGACAGTTGAAAAGATTGGGGAGGCATCAAATATACTGATATTAAATTGAGGAATTAAATTTTATCTAATTATATTATTAATAAATTTTATATCTTATATAAAATAATAACATATCAAATATGTATTTTAATTAGATAATTCAATAAATTAAAATTCAGCTAATTTTAATTAATTAATAAATTATAATATTTTATATCTAATATAAATATACCTCATATCTAATATGTGTATTAATTAATCATAAATAATTTAATAACTTTAATCAAATTAAAATTATCAGTTATACTCATGATTTTATACGAGTATATATAATTACTTCAAACGTCAAACAATCATGCAAGTAATTTTATATAAACAATCGGACAGGCGAGTTGATTCCAATATGTTTTAATATTCATATAACACAACCATCATGGCTAATAATGAAAAACACATTTGTACGATTCTATAAACAATCGTGCAACATGCATATATTATTTAAAATCAAACATGCATCACGAGGCGACGTGCTGATTTAACAAGTCTATAATATGCATATAACTTAACAATACATAAATCGAATATTTCTAACCAAATTAATATAAATATCAAATATATATATTAAATTTACTAGACCAATTTCAATATTATACACAAACGCTCTGATACCACTGTTGGAATTCGTACCGGTTTATAACGCTTTATAAATTTTAATTACGAATTCAATTTCCAGGATGCATGTAATATTGAATTAAATCTAGATTATAGAGTTTCTGGATATACCTGGATCAATTGCAGCGGAAAGATGGATTGAGATTGATCAAGGTTGTATAGCACTTCAAACGCCGTGCCTCTATCGGTATCCACACGCACACAAACTAAATCAAACGGGATGCTAGTGTCATAGAGATCTAATCTCTAGTAAGAACTTTTCTTTAGGTTTTATTTTGTGAGCAAAGGAATTGTGTTATATCTCTATCGTACGTCTCACGTCTCCTTCTTATATAGATCAATAACTTCCTTTATCACATAAAGAAAATTAAAGACTCAATATCTTGTGCATCAAGTTATTTCCTTATCAAATAAGAAACGTGAGTCGGTGAGAATGAAATTTTCATCTTAATAGTTTATTTCCTTATTCTTCTTCCTTCACACCTCACGAATTTCCATATTATATAAATACACAATAACTTGTGCATCAAGTAACTCCTTATCACATAAGGAATGTGTGTGGTCGTGAAGTAATTCCCATTTACATGGGATATTTCCCTTTTCTAATATATACATATATATATATATATATCAAATATATATATATTATATATAATATATAAAGCCTAATATTAATTGGCCTAATCTATATTATGCCCAATTACATAATGATTTAGTTTGCTTAGGTGTGTGACCCAATAGGATTGCATAATATTAGTAATGGGCTTTCAAGTCCATAAGTTATAAGCGGCTTCTAGCAAAACATTATAACCATCTAATATTATACAATTGTCAACCTTGACATTTCAACTTTAAGTAGAGTAAAGTACAAATGATTTCAGGACATTCCCAGCAGCTATTGCAAGTCCGCAACTACTGATGTTGAGTGGTGTGGGCCCTGCAAGTCATCTTGCAGACCATCGGGTGAATCCAATCATCTTAGATCACCCCATGGTTGGACAAGGAATGGGTGATAACCCGATGAACCCTGTCTTCATCCCTTCTCCTGAACCCGTAGAAGTGTCCCTTGTTCAAGTCGCTGGAATACCACGTTTTGGTAGTTACATTGAAGGTTTAAGTGGGTTAAGTTTCTCTATTAGTTTGACGCATAGCTTCTTAGATGGTGTTATAGATCTTCTCAAGGAGGTATAATCAATAATCAAATTTATACAAAATTAGTTATTCAAAATACTATGGCTCCAAATGGAAGTCATGTCAGAGGAAAAAAAATGAGTTGAATAGTAGATTCTTCTACATTCTACCAAAAAATTATCATTTAAGGAGAATATACATTTCTCTACATTTTACTGGGATCCACATAATTAGTGGAAAAAGATTGATTCACCTAAAAATTGTTACTCTTGTTTAGAGGAGAGGAACGGAGGAATAATTTTTTTGGTTGAAAAATTAATTTATTCAACTCAATAATATTATTCCACTTTTTTTTTATTCCATTTATAATTATTCTTCTCATTCAACTTGTTCATTTTATTTACTTCTATTTGCAGTCTATATACTATTTTTTGTATGATGTTTAATGCAGATAAATCTTCCCACCCAAACTCTCTCAAACTTTTTTAAATCTTTGGATCTTCGGTTTAACATAACAACACAAGCGGGTGGGATGGTTCAGAAAGTGGGTGGACCGCTCTCGAGAGGTCATTTAGAGCTGCGGAATACGAATCCAGATGATAACCCTTCAGTGACATTCAACTACTACCAAGAACCAGAAGATTTAAATAATTGCGTTAAAGCACTTAGTACAATAATCAAAGTAATAGATTCGAAAGGATACTCCAAGTACAAGTACCCTCTAGTGAATGGACGTGGGTTGTTGAATCTCATTCTTGCTCTTCCCATTAATCTGAGGCCAAGGCATATAACCTCAAAGTTCGATTTGAAGCAATATTGTCAAGATACCGTGATGACTATTTATCATTACCATGGAGGTTGTCAAGTTGGAAAAGTGGTCGATAATATATCGTGGTTTTTACCCATTTAGGCCACGATATAAGTCCATGTTTTAGAGTCTATTTGGTGTTTTCTATGTGTTTTAGAGTCTTTACAGGAACTGGACCGTTTGGAGCAGAAAAGATGTTTACTAGAGCTTTTGGAGCATTTTGGAGTTTCGAGGAGGAAAGAGCTGAAAAGATCAAGTCAAAATCGGACAGAAGATCAAGCGTCGATCGACACAATTATTCCCTGTCGATCGACACGGGCATTACGAGACACAAGATTTTTCCAGAGAGTGTGGTGTCGATCGACACCATCTAGGTGTCGATCGACACGGGTACTTAATGAAGAAAAAGCCCAAATCAAAGATTTTCATTTTTGCGAAGAAGTTTCCAGATGTTTACTTTTCTTTTCTAGTCAGTTTGGAACCTTTATAAATACGTTTTCAGGCCATTGTTTAGCCTTCATGCTTTATTTTACTTAACTCTTTGATATATCTTTTAATAAAAACATGTTTTCATCATTCGATATGTCTGAGTAGTTTCCCTGTTAGGTTTAGGGATTTTCAAAGGTTGTTGATGATTTGCTAGATCTGATCATAATTGCTTAGGATTAATATCATTAGAAGTTCTTCATCTTAACTTGTTCTTATTGCTGATTCTTGATTAGCTACCTTGAATCTGATCTAGGGTTTATTAATAGAAACGACAGTTTGATTGATAACCTGAACTAGTTTTTGATGAGCAAAATTCTTTTTCGCAAAGGAATTTGGCTTAGGGTTTTGTGAACAATTGAACCTGAAATTAATGCTTGTTTAGATTCATAGGATTCGCAAAGGAATTTGGTTTTCTTGGATTTATTCATAGATAATATTCGCAGCGGAAGCTGGTTTGTTTTACTTTCGTGTTCATGTTTAGGAACTGAGCTTCATAATCCTATTGATAATTGATCATCTGCATATCTGATTCACCTGAGATTTCCCTGTGCCTAGCGCTTTTCTCTATTGATTCTCACAACCGTTTTAATTGCTTTGTTTACTTGCATTCTCATAATTCTGCTTAGCATAATCTGAACTCATTAAATCTATTGTGTTTCATTGATTCCCTGTGGATTTCGATACCTTAAGTACTGCATTGATCTCTTAATTTAAGAGAGTAGCTCTTAGGTTTAATTTGAGCTTATCAGTCGATAGTGATTACAAAGTATTAGGGATTGATGCTTTGAGGGTTATTGATGCATCCACGTTTCACAAGGCTCCGGGGACTAATCCTCAAGCTACGATCATGATGCTCGGAAGGTAAACGATGTTCATAAACAAAACGAGACAAATGATTCAAATACGTTATTATTATAAAATATGATTGTTGAAGAGTTTTATTTGTGTGTAGGTATATGGGACAAAAGATTCTTCGAGAGAGGACAACTTTTCTGGAAACTGAGGGAAAAAGCATGGTAATTTAAATAAGATCGAGAGTCTTGTTATTGGGGATTGTTGCCTGCTCCCATGAAGGTAGAATCAGTATTAGTGTATATATCAAATAATTCCTGAATGCAAGTGACTTTTCTCGTGTACAAGATGTAAAGTAACAAATTTAAAGATGCAGGTGAAGTTATTTTGTTCAAGAACAGCTCCCATATGCATAGTTTGTACCATTTAATCAGTGAATGACAAATTTAATAAATGCATTGCTCTTTTTAAGTTAAGAAATGCATGGCTTCTAAAATTCAACTTTTATTCAATCCTATAATGCCCTCACTATGTGAGATATGTACAGTATTAATGTATTTTTATCGGTTAATATACCGAGTGAGCTTCTCTAGACATTATTTTAATAGCTTTAATTTTATTTAATTATTTATTTTATTATTAAGTCATGAAATATATAATCAATCCAATTATAGTGCAACACCTGGTGGAAACGTATCTCCAAAAGCTCATAATGTTTCTTCTCTTACAAACGTATCATGTTCTTAGTTTTTAGTTCTTAACAATTTTTTATATTAAATCTGTCAAGAACAGTTCTAAAAGCAGATCCAAAAGTGTTTTTAAATAAGAACAGATTTTCAACAGATCTTACCAAAATCAATTTTTTATTATTTTTTTTAACTTAAGAACATCTTAAGATCTGCTTAAAAGCAACCATTGTGGATCCTCTTATGCCCGGTCGATTTCGTTGAGAAGAAAATCACATCAAAGTGTGCACATGCATGGCGTCTTTGTTAAAAAATTACTATACAAAATAAAGTTATTATCGAGGTTAATGTCAAACGTGTGAGCTCAAAATGCAGGATAATAATTCTTAACATTTTACCCAAAAAAAAAAATGCACCATAATTACGTACGGATGAAAACTATGTCATGACATTTATTCATTTACCTTATTTGATGATGGGTACTTTAAGAACATTGCATTCTCTGATTTGGGTAAAATGACTTGGGTATTTAAAAGACAACTACTTCTTTGTTTCTTCAATCACTTTGGCGACGAGTACATAGTAACTATACCATTTTTCAAGTTTTCACTATTTTTACCATTCATAATATTCAATAATCTCCATCAATAACATATGGTTTTTAAGTAAGAATATACAATCTCTATCAATCAACTCCACTAATATATTTACTTTTTAAAAATCATCTATTATTATAAGTATTTTTAAAAGAAAAGAAAATAGAAATAAAGAAAAACAAAACAGAATTGTGATAAAAGGATAATTAACATGTGATTAGCAAAGTTTTGGCTTTAAAAACTTTTATTCATTTTAAAGTCTCTAAAATCTTCAAAACCAATATACCAATCACTCCATAAACAAATAGATAGATAGTACTTGTGTGGGGTGACAAAAAAAAAAAAGATAGTAACTGTGACTAAACCACTATTTTGTGTATTAATAAAAAAATATCAGAGAATATTGAAGAATAATACATAATTTTAAAATTCGGAACAATATGTGGGTTTCCCATTACATCCATCATCCATGACTGCACCACATGGCGAAGAGAGTTTGATTGAAAACGAAGAAAGTAAACAACTCAGCAAAACCTCCACGTTGAATTAGTCAGAAACTCCTCCACGTACTTATTATTACAATTTTTAAAATCTACTTATACACAAGACCACGACACAATTATCAACTTCAATCATGCAAAATCCAACAAATGAAAACAAAATTCCACGTGGCATTTAGACCCCACCATCGTTCTCGTTATTTTATGTTTTCCTTTATTTTCTTGTTAAACAAACATTAAAAACAAAACCAAACCATTTCCATTAAGCTACGGCTCAAGTCTTTTTCGACGGTGGATTTTAGCCTCTTCTTTTGAAATTACTTTTTAATAACTGGTCCATAGATTCTCCTATTTTTTCACGTTAGATTTTGTTTTTAATATTTTATAATCATACATTACTATAGTCCATATTTATCGCCACTCCTTATTAAACACGTTTATTTTTACCACATTCTAAATTACAGTACTGGGGTGACCAACTAAACAAAAATAATTTTATTTACAGCGATAGATATTGATTTTGTTTAGTTCGTATAGTTGAATATACTTTGAAAAACACATAAATTTATTGCTTCTCTTATTTGTCAACAAGAAGAAGTTATTGCTTATTTACTCTGCATCCTTTAATTTATTATTGGCCAAACCACGGGCACACGCGCTTTAAAGTATAATTTAATAAAAGTAAAAGAAAAAGTTGAAAAGTCATATTGCTCTACCAAATCGTTTCCTCAGCCATGCGAACTCAAAACTCTTCTTCGTCTTTTAGCTAAATTTTGATTTTTTTTTCCTCTTCTTCTTCGTTTCTGTGTTATCTGATTCAGATCGAGACTCGATTTTCTCAGCTTCCGTGTTTGTTTTTGGTATTTTGGTACTGCTTAGCTCTTGATTCCTATTGTCGGTTACTCGGTTTTAGTCTCACGATGAGTAAGAACTGGAAATTCGTTCGATTAAGGCTTCAAATGCGTTTTCTCGTGCTTATTCTGGTGATTTTGAGCTCCGGTTCGTGTTATTCATTGAATTTTGAAGGTATTATCGATTTTCGTTTCTATTTATTGCTTGTTTTGGCTTCCGATAAGTTGAAGCAAGTTCCTGATATTTTGTTCTCGGTTTCGATTTCGATTTTCAGGTGTGAGTTTTCTGGAATTTAAAGAAGCAGTGATGAAAGATCTATGGTCAGATAAAGATGCTGGAGATCTGTAAGCAGCTTTTTTTTCTTTTTTTTTTTTGTTTCTGGTGAATTTTTTTTAGTTTGTTGAATTTTGAACGCAACTGCTTAATTTAGTAAGTGCTAGGTATTTGGATAAGAGCTTAATTCAGATTTACATATTCGCTTTACATGAGGCGTTTTGGGATTTTTACTTTTGCTGATTCGGTTTCTCAACTTTGATTGTTCATTGTGGAATGAATATTTTTGCAAACAGGATTTGAAAATTGAATTTTGGTTGAGCATCAACATCAATGTGGTTGGAATAGTAGATCTGTGACTTTTAACACCATACTTTTAGATAATTTGAGTGATGTAATACACTTTCAAAGTGGTAACTCTAAGACTTGCTAAATGTATTTTGATAGTGCTGCAGCATAATCATTTCAAGCTTCAAAGAGAACTATGTTGCTGTTTCCACTATCTTTGTACTCAATTTCATTTGTACTCTCGTCTTTTTTTTGTAGGAGAACGGTTAGTCTTCATAGGAAATTACTTGGTCGTTTCCATAACCCTTACGCCAATTTGACTGGGTACAACGACCGCTCTGGGGCAATTGTTGCACCACGGTCATCTTCGGTTCCTTCTCAGAGACCTAATGATGCAAGTAAATCCTCAGCATTGCCTCCGCTACAAAAAAGTTCTCCTGCGTTACATGTCTTTGCTCCACCTCCTTTTGTGCATGTTGCAAATTTTCCTAGCCTAAGAAGAAGCTCAACTTCTACAAAGAGCATGGTTCCGATAGTGGCTAGCTGCATAGGCGGTGCTGTGTTTATTCTCCTTTTAGCTACTGGTGTCTTCTTTTTCATAAGTAAGGCTGGGAAATCTGTGAATCCTTGGCGTACAGGTCTTAGTGGACAACTTCAGAAAGTGTTTATAACTGGTAATTGTCTTTCTATTCGCTGATACAATATTTTAAACTGGCATTGTTGGTTTTGGAAGATTGAAGTTAACCTTGTTGTCCATAACGTCCTTGTCTTGTTCAACTCGCCAATTTGTGAACGCTAATGTTGTCTGATTTGGTATTTAGGTGTCCCCAAGCTTAAAAGATCTGAGATTGAAGCTGCTTGTGAAGATTTCAGTAATGTCATTGGATCTTGCCCAATTGGTACATTGTTCAAAGGGACACTATCGAGTGGGGTGGAGATAGCTGTGGCTTCTGTTGCTACTGCGTCTGCCAAAGAATGGACAAATAACATAGAAATGCAGTTTAGAAAGAAGGTATATACGGTCAACAAGTTCACTTATATTTTTTAAAGGGTTTTGATTGCCATTGTCTTATAATTTCAGATTGAAAAGTTATCAAAGATAAACCACAAGAATTTTGTCAACCTTCTTGGTTACTGTGAAGAAGATGAACCTTTCACTAGGATCTTGGTCTTTGAATATGCATCAAATGGATCAGTCTTTGAACATTTACACTGTAAGTAAAAAGGCTCTTCAGTCATATGAGTCATTACATTGTAAGTTGCCTCGTTTTGTCTACGAACGAATTTAAATGGGAAACTATACTACTTTTGTCACAGATAAAGAATCAGAACATTTGGACTGGGTAATGCGGCTAAGAATAGCAATGGGCGTAGCATATTGCCTTGACCATATGCACGGGCTCAAGCCACCGATATTCCACAGCAACCTGCTCTCGTCATCGGTTCAACTCACAGAGGATTACGCTGTCAAAATCGCGGATTTCAATTTTGGTTACCTAAAAGGCCCATCCGAGACAGAAAGCAGCACCAATGCACTCATAGACACGCACATCTCAGTCCCAACCCAAGAAGACAACGTTCACAGCTTCGGTTTGCTGTTGTTCGAATTGATGACTGGAAAACTCCCAGAGTCAGTTAAAAAAGGCGACTCGGTAGATACGGGATTGGCTGATTTCTTGAGAGGAAAGACACTAAGGGAGATGGTGGATCCGACTCTGGAATGCGTTGATGACAAGATTGAGAACATAGGTGAAGTGATCAAAAGTTGTGTGAGAGCAGATCCGAAACAAAGACCAGTAATGAGAGAAGTGACAGGGAGATTACGAGAGATCACGGGATTATCACCGGATGATGCCATTCCGAAACTTTCGGCTCTTTGGTGGGCAGAGCTGGAAGTAATGTCCACTGCGTGAAGAGAGTGTACTTGCTTCTACGACGAAACTGTAAGTATTAATGTGAAGAATTTGTGAGGTTTTTGAGTCTCTTCGGAGCTCGTTGCTTCTCATTAGGCTACTTTCATCATCTATATATAAATCTACGCGAGTTAGTCTATATACGACTCAAAAATTCTGGTAAAAGAACTCTCAAGGTCACGAACTCACGGTATTACTCTTTTTTCGTATGCAAAATCTTTATGGTGCTTAAAGTTTTTGGAATATGGTGCTCTCTGTTGATTCTGCTCTCACCATGATACATATATCTCAATCAATCCCCTATATACAATGTTTTTACACCCGAACCGGACACAATGTTTTTACACCCGAACCGGACACTGAACCGGAAAGTCTTCGGGTCACCGGGTCATTCGGTCGAACCGGTCGGAGCGCGGGTCATCCATTTTATTTAATTATATTAAAAAATATATATATATATATATATTATTAGGAATATAAATATATTGAGCATATATTTATCACAATATAGACCTAAAAAATTATAACAAAGCAATATTGTTTTGTCAAATATTATCTCACATAGAATTAATTGTTTTCTTTTTGTCTTTGAGATTTTGATTAAAAAACGAATTGTTTTTCAATATATTACATAAATAATAATGATAGCAAAATATGTGGAAATGTATGAAATAGAAAACAAAAGAAAAATAAGAAAGAAAGCAAGAAATATATATACAGTTGTTGACACGATTAAGAAAATATTGTCATTTATTAGTAAAATTTTAAAATGTCAGTTAAAGATATTAAAAAATAATTTAGTGACCCTACTTCTAGCCGCCACCTATTCTTCCATGTTCCCCTCTTCTTCTCTATACGTCTGCAACTTGGTCCAAGTTTCTCTCCTTTTACTAATTAAACTTAGCAAAAAAAAAAGAATCTATAAATCAACCTCTGGTTAATGAACAATCACGATTCTGGGACAAATTATGCTCAATCCGGAAATCGGCCGGTCGGGTTTTTGTCCGAGTCACCGGTTTTGGCCGGTTTTTTCTGGGTTTTGCCGGTCCAATAACATTCCGGATTTTACATCAAACCCGAACCGAAAATTTCACCGGGTCACGGTTTGACCGGTTCGACCGTCCGGTCCGGTTCAGGTTTCAAAACATTCCCTTACTATTAAATGGGTAGTAGTTTAAGTTGTAAATGATTAGGTGTTTTAATTTGATTGGTCTATTTTCAAAAGAATGATGACATGGATAGGTGAAAAAGGTGACATGACAAAATTAAGTGGATTTAATACTCATAAATATTTTCTTTAATTACTCACGAAATTTATCTGATCAACAAGTATCTGCTTCAATACTCATTCATACGAAATTTGGTATCAAAGCAAGTATCAGCTAGGCTTGATGTTGTTGAGGTATGAATGCATTATTATTGTGCTAACAGTTAATCATAGCTTTGCTTCACTTATGAGTCATGACCGTAGTTCACATTCATACTCTACTGTTTTTTTCATTGATTTGAAAGTTAAGAAAGCCTGAGTGAATTCTTTTTTTATGGTACACCGGAATTGATCTCCATTTGATATATTTGATTATCTTCTACACAGTTTTCTATTATTGTTTTTCTCGGTATTGAACAACAAAAACAAATAAATAGAAAAACATTTTTAAAATTATTCACTCGGGCTTTAATTTCATCGATAAATTAAGAAGGTGAATTTTTGTCATCAAGCATTTACAATTATAACATAGTAGTACATTATATGGAAGGAAACAAAAAAGAATAATAGAGAACATTGACAAGAAAATAGGTATCCCACGAATAATAGAGAACATTCATAAGAAAAACAAAACAATTTAATCATAATAAAAAAAACAGAAAAAATAATCTCATCTTAACAATGAGATTTCACATAAGACTTTTGTTCACATCATATCTTATTTATTATAATTTTGCTTAAAAAGAAACTAAAATATTTTGTTCTTATGATTTTTTTGGATTTGAAAATATTTTCTTTAGATCAAAAAATCCGGATCTGAAAATAAAATATTTGTTCTTATCATTTTTTGGATATGATAAAAAAAATCCGGATCTGAAAATTAAATAATTTATAACAAAATCCAACTATGTATCTTCCAATTTTGGTTTCTTTATAGCATATTCCAAAATATACTCTAAATATCTAATAAACTCAAACAAACAAATATATATAACTCTTACGGTTTTAAAAAAATCCAACAAATATATTACGGTTCATAACTCTTCTACCTCTCTATATATACAATTTAGCTAAACAAATGATTCCACACATCAAAAACTTACTCCTTATTTTAATTAGTTATACCACAATTGTTTGACCACAGGTTACCAAGTGACAATCAACTTGTCACTCATAATGACAAGAGCCGATGGTCGTTTGGTTCGCCCACCAATTACATGGATGAGTTCTTTGTAAAAAACGTGAGGATGACTATAAAAGGAATAACTGCATCAAATGAGGTACGATGAGTTTTCAATTGACTATCTTCATATTTTACGCATTTTAAATAAAGTGCTATTATCAACTAATACAATTATCACTTTCATAAGGCCGGGACTTGTGTTACATGTGCCACTATTGAATCTATTGATGTTGCAAAGAATTGATATTATTTCGCTTGCCAATGCAACAAGAAAGTTCAAGAATATGGCGAAGACTCTAATGATCTAGATTCAAAACCTCTTTACAACTGTGAAAAGTGTGGTGACGTTCACGATGTTATTACAAAGTAATATATCATTTTCTTTAATAATTTTCATATTTCTATCAGTTTCTTTTATTATAAAACCCATTTTCGTGCTTGCTTTATATTTTTGTTTTTGTAGATACTACTTGGTTCTATGCGTCTCCGATGAATCAGATGCCCAAAGAAATATTTTGTTTTTCAACGGTGAGGCTGCTCAGCTTCTTAAGAAACCTCCTGCTGAACTTGCTATGGAAGTCATTGAGGTATTGTTTTCAAGTTCCAATGGATACATTAATAAGTTCATAATATCTCATTCAAAAAATACGTGGATTTCCATATAATATTCGGATTTGTCTATCTTCTATAGGATGCTATGTCTTCTCTCCCTGCATCTTTAACCAACCTTATTGGCAAGAAAATTCTCGTCAAAATCACTATAGGAGCTGAAAACCAAAAGCGAACCAATTCTCCATATGTAGTGGCTCTACTTTGGGACAATGAAGATATGATCGAAAAGTTTGAAGCACGACCAATTTCTCAAGTAAGGTTTAACTATCAATCATTAAAGATAATAAGATGGCATGTGGTTATTAATTGCACTATTAAAATGTCTAAAACTACAGCAACCACTAATGCTTACAAGCGGTGAGGACAATTCGGAGAGTTGGAGTTTAACGTCAACCACACCTACTTCCAAAAAGAATGGAAAAAGCATTTGTGAATCTTTAGTTGAAGATCAGGGCTCTGTTACCAAGAAGCTTTGCATAAAGAGGGATTAAATATTGTTCCAATCAACTTAGAATAATCAGTTCCATCGTTTCCAATAAGTTTATTATGAAATATTTCATTGTTTGCTTTTGATTTGGAATTTTGTTCCTCTTTTATGGTTTGACGTTTTTTTTTAATAAAAGGATTTCTCTTCATTTTATGTATTTCAGTATTTGCCTTCTTCTCTCAAATAAACAGAATAGTTTATTCATGTTTCACAAATTATTTTCACAATTCTAGATTACTTAAACTTCCACGTCATTTATTGAACAAACCACATATCTTGCTTTCACATCATGATCTATAATTAGATTTACAAAGATGAGAGAAATCTTTTTAACAAATATATCGTAACAACAAACCAACCATTTTTATTTCCGTCTCAGAACGAAATCTTTGTTCATGAAAAAAATAAAAACATAAAACAATATGAAACGAAATATTATTGAAACAAATGGGTGATTTTATAGTTATTAATTTGTTTACAATATCAAACAAAATCTTTTTAATTTTTTTAAAAAAATTGTGTATTATTATTTCGTAAAATACCATATCAAATAATATCTAACCAATTACAAGTACACTCACTATATATACATTTCCGATTAGTAGAGCTATCATCACAAATTATCATGGCACAAATAGATAATGTAGCAAATTTGAAACCTGGTCGAACTGATTGGTATGTTTGCGTTAAAATACTGACTCTTTGGAAGCATGGTGAATCTATCGAACTGGTATTAGTTGATGAACAGGTAAAAACACTACTTTCTATAGTATTATTCCATGTATATGTATATTTTTGTGGTTCATAGATTCCTTTCAAAGTTTTACTCAAATATTTGTTTACTATTTCTTTTCTTTAGGGTGATAAGATCCAAGCTTCTGTTCAAAAGACCATTGTTAAAAATAATGGACTTGTATTCAACACCCATCCAAGTTGGATATATATCAGAAACTTTGACCTTCTTTCTGCAAACAACACTATCATGTCGAATCGACACCAATTTGAGATTGTGTTTACAAATGATATTGTTGTGTTTGGTGCTCCTCCAGTGTCAAATAGTCTTTTCTTCGATTTCGCATTTTAATGAAATCGTTGACGGCACCAAAAATCCGTCATACTTTATTGGTGCGTACCATTTATTTTCTCATAATATATAGAGGATCATTTATCTAAATAACAAGATTTATTGGTATAATTTGTGCTAGATCTAATTGGTCAAGTCGTGTGTGTTGGTGTTCTGACAACGAGAGCAAACATGAAAATGATGAGAATTATAATTCATAACTCAACGTAAGCGAAGATTCAAAACAATGACCCATGTATTCAATTTTTTTTTTTTCAATTTTATCTATCCAATTATCTAATAATATTGTTAAACAAATTGCAGCGGTTTTGGCATAATCTGTACTTTTTGGGGTAAGCATGCAGAATCATTTCAACATGCTTGGAATAACAACTCTGATATCAGGAAAATTCTTGTGCTAAGTTTTGCACAAATTAAAAAAGGGAGAGGTTGAATATACTAACTACGTCTACCGAATCAAAATTTGATCACATTGAAAACTTTTTTTAAAACCAAACTATCCTATTGTTATGCAGGTCTAATAACGATTTCATCTGCTACATTTCATGGTTTTCAATTCATGTTCAACCCTAACATCCCTGAAGTTCAGGATTTCATACTTGGGTAATTATAACATAATTCTTTACTTTCATCACTTCATATCAAATATCCCCTAATTCCAAATTTTGTTATAATCATTTCAGTTGAAGAACACAATCAAACAGGAGGGAGTATGAAACCAAATCTTCACCAGAATCACAAGAATATTTTAATTTTCATTTCAATTTCAGTTTCCAATAATTGCTTTTTCTGTATCTCAAAACAAAATTTAGAATGATTGTGTTTCATTTCATACAAGATTACTAATACAGTAGAACCCCTATAAATTAACATTCGATAAATTAATACTCGATAAATTAATATCTCGCTAAATTAATAGAACTTTTGAGTCCCAAATTAAGATTTTGACCCAATTAATTTGTCGATAAATTAATAACTCGAGATGAATCACTAATAGGTGACATATTTTGCCCGCACCATGTAATAGGTGACTTGACCCAAGTCACCTATTACATGATTCTGCATGCTTACCCCACATAGTCACATATTATTAATAGTACATATTATTGGTCCATATTACAACCAAATTGGTTTAGTTTCGATTCGGTTTCGGTTCAGTTTTGATTTTTTAAAAAATAACTGAATAACAGAGGAAGTAGTACTTTGGGTGAGATAAAAAATAAGCAAAAATAAAATAAACTATCTTAACCGATCACGTAGGCCGCAATCGTGACCCCATGCTCACCGTTTGGTTTACATGCACACTTTTATTTTGTTAATAACATATAGAAAATGAGAACAATATATAAAAAAATAAAGAATGTCATTTACACAGATAACAACAACAATTTAAGTTAGGTTTCTTTTGTTTTAATTGTAAGATATCCAAGATTACTAATTACACTACCTGGCAAAATTTAGGATCTCAATAAAATTATAGAAAAAAAAATTTGAATCTTATCCACCATATTTGTAGAAACCTAACTTAAATTGTTGTCAATAAACTTATAGAAAAAGTTTTAATCCCTAGGATATTTGTCACCCCACCAGAAACAAAATTTCCTTTCAGGATGCGGCGCAGACAGTTTCCAGTGTCTTAAGCTTTCGCAATCACCATAAATAAAAGTCAAGGACAGACATTGAAAAATGTTGGTTTGTTTCTACCTAGACCCGTATTCTCTCATGGGCAGCTATATGTTGCTATATCAAGAGTAAAATCTAGGGCTGGGTTGAAAATCCTAATCACCGACAAAGAAGGAAAAGTGCAGAAGAAAACAATGAATGTCGTCTACAAGGAAGTGTTTCAAAACCTTCATTAATTTTATATATTGCATTTTTGTTTTGTTTACTTTTCTTAAAACAAGACTTATGTTATTTGCCTTCTTTCATTATTCATTATATCATTGAGTAAGGATTATACAATAATTTCAATCAATTTTTACATGCTATATATCTTATCTTTCATAATTTATAATTTATAATAACTTCAATATTAAAACTAAATATGTTTTCACAAAATGTTCATACCCGCACATGGTGCGGGCAAGTCACCTAGTTGCCTACATATTATTAGGGAGGGGATTTCACTAAAAAATGTGACATGGTATCTTTTTAAATGTGACATGGAATCTTTCTAAATGTGACATGACAATCCTTTTAAATGAGCCAATTAGCAAAACCTTTTAAAATTTTTGGGCTAATCCATATTTTTTTTATCTAACCTAATAACCTAACTTCTTAGTTAATCTATAAAAATGACAGCCAAAAATACCCATGTGCCCAATCCTGCACCTTCTTTCGGTGTTGCAGCAACTGAAAATAACAATCATAAAAGGAGAACCCTCAGATCCGAGCTCGAGAATTTTATATATATTTCAGAGTATAAACAGAAAACGTTACCTTTGCTACTGCGGGATGCAAAGAAATTGCGGCGAGACAAAATGGACCAACCTCCACCGTGACTGCGAGTTGCCTGTGCAAAGAATGATTTTAGAAGATTTAATATCGCCATAGTTGATAATTAGGGGTTGTCTATGGTTTTCGTGATTTATCTTTCAAAAGAGGATATTTATGTATATACATATATGGTATGGTGAATATTTTAATATCCTCATGTGAAATGGTTAGTTTCTATATATTTTGTATATAGGTCTTGAGAGTCAAGCAAACATGCATATACACTTATACGCATGACTAATCGAGGCCTAGGATCATAATAACCTCCCCTAATTAAGTACCCTGATTCTCTTAAAGTCGGTGAATCAATTCGTTTTTTAAGTCAAAACGTATTAGAAAAGAATCGATCTGACTAGCTAAATTAACTTAAGAAAGAAAAGATTTAGTCAAATTTGGTTTGGAAACATTCTTTGTATAAATTAAAAAATGAGTGAAAGTTGTAATTATCATATGGAAACTCAAAAATTATTTTTATAGATTCATAAAATATAAGAGTATGTACAACTTATTCTAAGTAAATAATTTCTATGGTTTTTTTTATTGTTTTGTTGAAATTCATATATATTATTAGAGAGATTATTCTCTAAAAATGTGACATGACATTTTTTTAAATGTGATATGGTAAACATAAGAGTTATAATGAGCTAAATCTCAAATTAATTTAAAAGAAAAATAATATGATTAGTGAGCTAATTTAACAAATCTATTCAAACTCTAACCTAACCTCTGATACCAAATGCAATTGTTATATATTGTTATGAATATTATCATCAAAAATGAAAAATGATATTTTTATTTAAATACAAACACAAACTAAAATAAAACCAAACAAAATTATATACTGTAATTTGTTTTTCAATTTTAGATTTATTATTCATAAATCGAATAATTCACATGGCTTTAACCAAATGGAAACCGAACACAAACCTTTTCAACCATAAAATAAAGTTTCTAATTTATTTGATATTTGAAAACCGAAAGAATATTTAGATACTAATCTAAGACTTAGATTTATTTGGGAAAAAAGATATTTGATCAAAATTTAAATAGAAATCAAAATCATACTATCCGCTATATGTTTTGTTCTAGAACTATTATTCATAAAAAAAACTTTAAAATCGAATAAATCCTAAAGACCGAAAATAAACTAAAAATAAACTGAACATTAATAATTGTTAACTTTAAAAATATATTAATCCGCGTATAACGCGGGGAGTCATCTAGTTTATAATACTAATTTCGTTGTTGTATCACCATACAAATTTAAATCCACATTATTCGTCGATTTTCGGAAATTCAATGAATAATTTTGTAGTTTTCGGTTTTCCACCTTGATTTTCCACTAAGACACATGCTAAAATCGTAGCTAATAAGTTAATAATCAAACATATTGAATGAAGGTGTATGAAAACATCTTTATGCGTTCGTGTTTTTAATTTTTTTTTCCATGAAATCATATTCTTAGGTAAATTGTTTTTCGATTGTATACCTATATCGTTTTTATTATTACCATTTAGCAAAAAAAAAAAAAAAACATCTTTAGAAGCAAAAAAAAACACATTGCTGACAAAAGAAGAAAAAAAAAATGTTGGAGTCGACAAGAAGATCGGCCATAAGTGTAATCCATAACGATGCAACGTGGACCGTTAGATTAAATATTACATCCACACTACAATCACACATCATCAAATCCTTCGCTGCTCGTTGGATTATATATTTTTTTTGTTTACCAAAAAAATAATGCAAATCGTACACTGAGCTTTGGGAGCAGGCCCGTGGCTATGTATCCAAAAATGAAACCTTGGCCTGTGGCCGTTTTTTATTTATTAAAAATTAGAGGTCTTTAATTTTTGTTTTAGTGTAAGTAGCAATATCCATATGTAAAAATATTTTTTTTTAGTTTAACAGAGACATGGAGTCTTTTAAAAAAAAATGCATTTAAGGCTTTTAATTTTTGTTTTAGTGTAAGTAGCAATTAATGATCTATTTTTGTTACTCTACTTACTTATTTATTAGAGATGCATTTTTTATTGAACTGCAAATTTTAAATATCGCTTCTGGCCTCTATAACTCTGGCCACAGCTCTGTCTGGGAGGAGGGTATATGCTTTGGGTATCTCCTCCTTATCGCTCCTCCGCGTTCTCTTCAAAACCCCACTTCTCCTTCTTCTTCCTCTGCAATCTCATCTCGCCATGGCTAATCCTTCAATTCTCCATCACCAAAATCACCTCTCTCTCTTCCACTTCCGTCACTCCTTCACCTCTCTGCATTTCAATAAGGTCACCCCGTACTTCGCAAAGGGAGGAGAAATTCCCTGTGTACTTGTTTGGAATGAGCTTTGTGAAGAAGACATTGATGGGTACCCTATGTTGGTGTTGCCCGAACGGGGTAACCTTTATACGATGTACACTGTGGTTTCAAGAATTGTTTCGGACTACCTGAGGCAGTTTTAATCTTGTGGTTTATAGGCGTTTGGAATTCATTGCTCTAGAGGGAGATGTGTTCTTTCGTGTGGGGACAGTGGTCTCAGACTTACTTATTTGAGAATTGTGTTTTTCCAGTAAAAGTAGGGGGAGATGTGTTCTCTCGCGGGGATGTGTTCCCCAAATATCATTGGCTCGACGGATGCATCCCGAGAGTGCGAGCGGTATGTTTCCTGATAGCTCATAGGATGCGTCCTGCGAGTGTCAGGGTGTGAATTGAATTAAGAGCAATAAATGTCTGTAACGGCCGATTAAACATAGGATTAGTGATGTGCTTTGAAGGTCATGAATTGGCACTTTTTATTTTGCGGCAGGTTAGTCGTGGTGTGAAGTTTGTGTTGAGTTGTGGAGAGTCTAAAAATAGAAGTTTATAAGGAACACCCGGTGCTTTGGGTTGTTCAAGTTGACCAGAGGATGGGTCAGGATGTGATGATATTCCGGGTTTAGGAATATCATGTTTGGAACTACGCGAGGTAGTTCAAGTCGATAGATGTTTATAGACGTTTTATAATTTATTACTCTAGGGGCTGCGGTCCTGAATAACTTATTCATATTTGTTGTGGAGATGATTAGTTCTCCAGTGGGGATGATTAGTTCCTCAGAGGAGATGATTAGTTCTCCTATATGCTCTTTTGGGATAATTAATTCCCATTTTTGAGTATCGAGGGATGATTAGTTCTCTCGAGGGGATGATTAGTTCCCATGTGTACCCAGAGCTTAAAGGATGCGTCCTAAGAGTGGATGGGGCACGAGACACCGACAACTCAAAGGATGCGTTCTGCGAGTGGAAAGGGTGTGGAATGAGTTAAGAGTAATAAATGGCTGGAAACGTGCGTATAAACATGGGATTAACAATGAGTTTTAGAGGTCCAGTGAGGATCTCGTGAGTGTTGGTTGGTTGGCCAGGTGCTCCGTTAGAGCGGGGATGATATTTAGGAGTATGGAATGTCAGGTTGGTATTGCAGGAGGTAGTTTTAGTCAGGAGGTGTTTGTACACGTATGAATTGATTACTCTAAAGGAAGCATTTTCCCTATATATATCTAGAGATTGAGGGAGATGTCCTGAGAGTAGAGTGGCACCGATACCGTTACCTTGAAGGAGACGTCATGAGAGTGTGATGGTGTCAGAACAAGTATGAATAATCAATATTGGATCGTGGTATAAGCATGTGACTAGATATAGACCTCAAGTTTTGTGTGTGTGAATCCGCGTGATACCACTTGATGAGTTAAAGAGTTCGATTCGAGTCAGCTAGTAAATATTGGGCATCAGTTTCTGAGTGGATTGATGTAGGGATTGCCCATTCCAGAGTGGAAGTGGGATATAGATTGGGATATATTTTTGGGGTTTCAGGCATGTATGTTGAACCCAAGTGGGGGAGTTGAGCACTTGTGGTGTGAGTTTTGTTCCGGAGATGACAGAGAAGATTCATGTCTTGAAGCTGAACGCGAGGGAATTTTGGGGATCGGCAGAGGTTTTATGCCGGTTAGAGGAAGAAAGTTGTAGAGTTCGTAGTCGGAGATCGGGTGTATCTTTGGTTGACCATGATGCAAGGCTCTACCAGTTTGAGTTTGGAGACTCTGCAGAGTATGAGGTTTTTAGGTATGTTTCCGGTAATGAAACGATTTGGACCAGTAACATGTCGGTTGGAATTACCTCTGAGTATGAAGGATATTCGTGAGGTTTTCATGTGTCGGGGTTGAAGATGTGCATGCGTGCTTTTGGGATTCTCGAGAGGAGAGATAAGTTATTGTGTCAAAAGAAGTTGCATTATTGAAAGCTTTGCGGGTTCATGTGGTTTTAGAGGTGGAGATTTGGGAGCCCGAGGCAAGGATGGAGTTGAAGTTTGGGTAGTATTTTGGCAAAGAGGTCCCAAATCGAGCTTCACTTTCTTGTGGTTTCAGTTCGGTTGTGTTAGCGTGATGCTAGGTTTTTGGTCGGTTTGTGTATTCTCGTTCTATTGTAACGACTATACATTTTTAAGATTTAAAGATGAGGTTCCTTATATTTCTGTGAGATGAGATGTGTGTTCTCATTATAGGTTGGTGTGGACCAGTGGTTTATCTTTTGTGATGATATTCTGGGTTGGGAATATTGTGTTTAGGCCACAAGAGGTAATCCTAGTCGGGAGATATTTATGAGTGTCTCAGAATTTATTACTCTATGGGTGTGTTGTCCTCGAATAACGCATTTGTGGAGATTGTGTTCTCTTGTATACTTTTGGAGATTGTGTTCTCCAGTATACTGTTTGGGATGGTTTTCCCGTATGTGTGTGTTGGGACAGTGGTTCATGTGTGACCGATTGCTCAAAGGATTGTGTTCCTACGAGTGAGAGGGGTGTAAAATGAGTTAAGATTAATAAATGTCTGGAGACGTGGTCTTATGCATAAGACTGGATTTGATCTTCTGGGATCATGGTATTGGTCTCGAGTGGTGCTGGCCGGTGGGCCAGGAGTTTGTGGTCTTTTTAGGTGGCTTTGCGGGTTTTGGAGTTTGCGTGTAGTGATCTCAAGTAGTATTGGTCGGTGCAGACCGGAGTTTTGGTCTTTATCGACGTGTTCAGTGGGATTCGAGGTCGAATCCAGATTAGTGGGGGAGAATTGTAACATCCGCAAACCAAATATATGTTATTTTTGGTAGTGTCGATTGACACAAGGGCAGTATCGATCGACACAAGCAAATATTTGGACCGTTTGGTTTGTTTTAATTGCGCGGTTTTGGTCCAGTTTTGGGTGTGGAACCCTAGGTCTTCGTATTTAAGGGATCTAGCCACGTTTTGAGTCAGAAGAATCAGAGAGAATATTGGATTTTTTAGAGAAAAGAGAAGAGAAAGAGAGAAATGTGTTTTTGTATGTTGAGATTGAGAGGAAGGAGAAGGCAGTTTCGGCTGTCTCGGAAAGAAAGAGGATCGGATGATCGTATCATCTCTAATCGGTGTGAATTTTCGTAGGTATTCTTTTCTGTCTCTTATCTATCTATAGGATAAATCGGATCGTCGTTCCGATCTGTAGCTAATAAGTTATGATCGTTTTTCTGTGAGTGGTCTGTACAATTTTTGGGATTTGATCAGTCTCCTTGGGATGAGTTTTCTCGGTGTTTCAGAGGGAATCAGAAGACCATATAGATACCGTTGGAAAGCTCTTCCGGTCTAGTTTTCAGATTGGGTCTCTGATCTGTATTTGGAGGTAAGTTCCGATCTCTGTGATTGTTTTAAGTTAGTGCGTTGGTCTGATTTCTGGAAATCTGAATTGGGTTTTAGGAGAAACCCTGGTTGTGTTTTCTAGGGTAGCGGAGGCGTTTCTCGGTGTTTGCGTGTGAGATCAGAGGATGTGTAAGCGGCGAGTCACTGATTTCATGTCCAATCCCGAATCCTCTTCATTCCTTAGAACCATGGTGAGTTCGTGACCATTGGTTTCTAGGCGATGATGGATTTTTAGTGATTTTTGTGATGTTTGGTGAATGATTTTCGTGTAAGATTGTTGATTTGGTTGTTGTAGTATATTCGTGGTTGTTTTTGTGTTGATCGTTTGCAGGTTTACGACTCGTAATTCCCAGAATCGCGTTGTGAGAGGAGAAACACGATTCTGGTGTAATTTCAGAGGCGTGTTGATCGACACCAGGAAGATGTCGCTCGACACGACCTGTTTTGATTCTGAAATGTTTAAAAAAATATACAATGTTGTGTATTTGCTAGATTGTGCTATATATGTTGTTGATTGTAATGTTGCCTGAGCCTGGTTGTTATGCCAGTAGATGATATGACTAACTCACTAAGTATTTATGAAATACTTACGCTACTCTTATTTTCATGTGTTGCAGGTAAAGGATAAGTGTGATCGCGGAATCATGGCAGTAGGAAGAGGATGATAGGGTTTTAAATTATTGTTTAGTTTAGCGAACCTGGTGTTTAGGTTGCTAGAATTTCTTTGGTTATTAAATTTTCTGAAATTGAATTGAGATGATTTCGGTTGATGGATTAAGGGGTTATTGGATTTGTTTGGTTTATTGAGTTGTTGATTTTCCGCTGGTTGTTTGGTAATTGCTGAAATAGCCGTTGAGAATTAATAATTATGGGATTATTAATTCAGGTTAATTAATTTTTTTTAAAAAGTGTTGGTTGTTTCATTTTGGTATCAGAGCCTAGACGTTTTTAAGACAATGTAATTGGATGTCTGAGACTATGTGTTTAATTAATTATGTGTTGTTAATCAATTAGTAGTCTTAGAATCATCCTCTTCGGCCTTTAAAGAGATTATGCGGTAAGTATTTATGTTTGTTTGTGACTTCTATCCTCGGTAGTTATAGTTTCTTGGTTTGTGTCTTTTGGAAATGCAGAGTGATGGATAGTAGAGCTAGAGGCCTTGGTAGAGGTAGAGGTCGGAGTCTGTTGATTCATCGAGCCGCGGCCGCTAACGGAGATTGTTCGGTTCCTGCAGATAGGCCCGGACAAGCCAGTGAAGCTACCGCTTAAGGCCCTAAATTTAGAGGGCATTTTTTTAGTTAAATTTTGCTATAGTTATAATTAAAAAAATTATAAACTTTTTCTACAATAATAATATTCGTAAGATTTTTTTTTTCAAATGTTTTTGTAATGTTTATGGCATTCTCTAAGCAAACATGTTAACTACTCATTTAAAAAAATTAATTTGAAATTATTAGTTAAAATTCGAAGTTAAAGCTGATAACAAAATTATTTTCGGTCGATCATGTGACAAGAGAGATTGAATATGTTAGATTTGCCATCCATTGCAACATAGATGGTTGAAAAACTCGACAACGTGAGTTTAATTAATGATTTTACAGGCAAAAATACAAGGAGAACAATATTTCAAAAATAAATTATGTTTTGTTGTTATTCTTTTATTTTTTTACTTTAATGTGTTTTCTTAATTTATATTACTATTTTTACAATATAAAAAAATGTACGAAAAGGGTACTTTTTTATATATATGCATAGGGCATCCAAAATGATTGAACCGGCACTGCCTGGAAAAAACTAATTCCTCCTTCCTACTGCGTCTTAATGCGTACGACGTGTACAGATCGATTCCGAGAGTTTCTCTCGGTTTTACACTATTTGATCAATCTTCTCCCATGTACGTGGATGACGTCACCGGTAGAACACACCAAAACCTCTTTGATGTAATGGTTGAGTCCCTAATCATTTGTTTGGGCCAGAAACTGCCGGTGATTGTGGCGGAGGCGGACTGCTAATCACCGGCGCCGGTGCTGAGGACTCGAGGACGAATAGAGACAGATTTAGGTACGGCTTAATCAATCGCCTCCGCTCTCAAGTTTCTCCGGTTCAAGAAGTGTACATCTCCAGTCTATTTAACCAATTAGGCGATAAAAACTTGTCCTTTGATTTTATCAACATTGGCTTAACAATTTCTTTGATGCTCAACATATGCAATTTATGGGTATTGTATCAGCAATGGTAAGATGAAAGAAACCAAATGATTGATTTGCAAATTACCTATTGGTGTCTAACTATTGATTTTTCCTTTTCAGGGAAACCAGCAAAATTGCAAAGGCTCCTTAGGCAATCGAGGAAAAATTAGTATTGGAGTTTGGTACATTTCCACTTTCAATGTACATTTCCACTTTCTGTTGAATTTCACGGTTGCAGATTTCGATTTCTTCCTTATAATTCAGAATTCCAATAATTTAACAGGCTTGTTTCCATGAAATATAACAGAATGCCTCATACATTTTTTTTTTTGGTTCAAAATTATCAAGAAATCAAAATCCAAGAAAACACTTGGGTTTTAGGTGTTGGGGTTATCCCAATGTCCATTTTAGTCGTGGGATATGATAAAGCATTCGAATAAGAAGAGGAAGAGTGTTAATTCACTGTTGTTTCAGAGCCATGAAGGTGTTGTACTTGTCAATGTGATCTTATCAATAACAGTTTCAAATTGAGAATTAATACTTCTATGCTACTTCTCCAGATTGAATCAAATGATAAATATGTGGATTCTCCACCTCCGTATCTGTAACACCCGCATTTTTTTTTATTAAATAAATAACCATAATAACTCAAGGTGAACAACACGCGGAAACATAAACAATAAATAATCCCAAGCAATTCCAATTAAACAAATAACCAAATTCCAACAATACCAATTCAGGAAAACCAAGTCTAAACAATTCCAGAACATCACTAGCAATCTAACAGGCTACTAAAAAAACCATCAACATAAACAAATAAAAGACATCCTATCATCCTCCGTCCTCGCCTCGATTCCACGATCACATCTTTCCTTTACCTGCAACTCAAAAGAAACCGGGAGTTGCGTGAGTATTATCACAAATACTCAGTGGAGCGGTCATCCCGCAATAGGAAATATATAAAACAAATATCAACAATTTCGATTTAAACTTTCTAGTTAATTACCGATTAAAAGAAATAAACCAATTTCCGGTTAGATGAAATTAACACAATTCCGGTTTATCATAAATAAATAAAATCAGGCCACCATGGTCTCGATCGACACTCGACCAAGTCGAGTACCGTCTTCCTCACAGGGTGTCGATCGACACTGCCTCTAGGTGTCGATCGACACTTTGTTCCAGAATCCAGAAACCGAGCCTATCCTCTCGCGGCTCAGTCTCGGTTCATCATGAATCAATACAACGATCAATTAACACGCAATGAACAAATCACAGAGATAACCAATCATGATCAATACGAAACAACCATCAACACAACAATCAATCCTCACTAACCACTCCTAGTATTTCCTACACGATCACGCACTCACCTCGCGAAACGAAGATGAACGAGAGATTTGCTCACGGAACTGAACTGGTCGCAGCCTCTGCAACGCCTAGACACCACTGGATCTCGCTGGAAACCGCACAAACTCGCACCACAAACGATCCAAGGAAGCAACGAACGAAAACTCGAGAAAACCGCAACGATTCGCGCAAAAACTCTCTTTTTCCTTCACTCACGATTTCTCTTTCTGATTTCCCGTAACTCCCTTCGGCTGCTCGACCAAAACACTATAAACGGCGATCCCTAGGGTTTTCCTTAACCCAAACCGTGTGAAAATCGCGGTTTAACTCAAAACTTTCGGTTTCCTGAACTTAGTGTCGATCGACACTACCTATTGGTGTCGATCGACACCTCCCAAAATCATACGGAAAATGGGTTACGGTCGTTACAGTATCTCATTTTTCTGCATCCTGCTCTCGGTCCTCTTTGGGAAGTTTCAAGTCAGAAAGTAAGTCTGCTCCTGGCCCTATAAGTTGTCATCTGCTTTTGTTTTGTGCATCAGAAACTTTGAAAAATGCTTAATTATTTTTATACACAAACAATTCAAGGGAGGGTCTATTTCCAGCTTCTCAGAACTGCAACTAGAGATTGCAGAGTTCTCATGGAACAATGTTCAGGTTCTCAGTATTTTATTCTCCAACTAGATTTCGTGTAGCTATCATTGTGCTGAGTTTCTTAAATTCTAAATCAGTTTTTGTCGCATAGGTTGATGGTAGCTTGATCATCACTGCTGAAAATGCCATGGGTTCGACAACACTTAATAAAAATGGTGAACCAATATTATAATATGGACTAAGGTTTAGAGCAACACTACTAAAAAATGCCATGGGTTCGACAACACTTGAATTTGTCTTTAACATACATATCCATTGGTTTGCATATGTATTCACACAACTTATGTTTTTGTAGGTGTGGCAAGTGGAAGCTGCATAATGTCAAGGTAGTGAACCGAGGAATCGATTGGAACAGTAAATCAAATTTTTACTGGAGAAATGATGTGAACCGGCTTGAGACTTGTAAAATCATATTGCACGGAAATGCAGAATTTGAAGCCAGCAATGTAACTATACAGGTAATGCAAAAGTATAATGGAAGTTGAAACCTTATGCAAAAATAGAGATTAGAATGTCTAACTCAAATCAAGTGATCAATATTCTCTTTATCAATGACACAGGGAAACCAAGTTTTTGAAGTACCAGACAGTCATAGTATGAAGATCCCACGAGGAAATTCAGATGAGTAAATCGTATCAAAAACAATGATGATAGTAAACGAGGCCATATTGACACTAGTATTTATTTGATTGATTGCATTATTTGGTGATAGATTTAGGTCTAAGCATCAACTTGGAAGTTCAATCCTTATGCTAAAATAAAGATTAGAATGTCTAACTCAAATCAAGTGATCAATATTCTCTTTATCAATGACACAACGAAACCAAGTTTTTGAAGTACATGACGGTCATAGGCTGAAGATCACACGAGGAAATTCAGGTCAGTGAATCTTATCAAAAGTAAATGATGATAGTAAATTGACCCTAGTATTTGATTGATTGCATTATTTGGTGATAAATTTAGGTCTAAGCATGAACTTGGAAGCAATGAAAGAAGATATAATGGAAACAGGAAGCTGGTACTTGAACTACCAACTAAATGGATCTCACAATATTCATCTTGAACAAGTACAGGTTGCACAAAACTAATTGGAGAGCTAAGCCTCCCAAAGTAGAAATTCTCATGTAATAAATATGTACATCTTGCCAAATAAAACTAGAAAGTGTCATTACTGTAAATACTCTGCTTCCTTGTAAATTAAACAAAACTTGTTCATCATTCTATATATCATGTGTTTTCTCTTTACCTGATCGACCTGATGACCCGGAAGGTTTCCGGTTTATGAACATACATAGAAGATTTGCTTTTATATGGTAAAAATGCAAAGAAGCTTGTAACAAAATCTTCAATTTTTCTTCTCTGTTTTTACCACATTGGTCTCATGAAACTCAGACAAAGCATTTCCCATTCTCAATCCTCTCACACACATTTCTTTCAAAACCAATTTAGCTTCATTAATCTTTCTCCTCTTAATAAGCTTATAAGCAAAACTCCCCAAATTCTCTTCGTCCAATCTGAGACAAAGCAGCACCTATGCACTCATAGACACGCACATCTCAGTCCCAACCCAAGAAGACAACGTTCACAGCTTCGGTTTGCTGTTGCTCGAATACTGATGACTGGAAAACTCCCAGAGTCGGTTAAAAAATGCGACTTGGTAGATACGGGATTAGCTGATTTCTTGAGAGGAAAGACTCTAAGGGAGATGGTGGATCCTACTCTGGAATGCGTTGATGGCAAAATTGAGAATATAGGTGAAGTGATCAAAAGCTGTGTAAGAGCAGATCCGAAACAAAGACGAGTAACCTTATTGGTTATCTTAGTGAATCTTAATTTTATGTCTTAAATATAAAATATATTAAAAATAATAAGATTTGTGTTATAAGACATTTTCTCTCCAAAAAGTTAAATTTTAGGACACTTGAAAACTAAAAGTGCAAAACCAATAAAAGTATATATTAAAATATATTTAAGACACTTACTAAAATGTGACCAATAAGGATGCTCTAAAGGCATGTATAATGGAGATACTGGCATAAGTGTCAAAAACTTTTTAGACACTCAAAGATCTTAAATTTAATATATTTTAATTCAAAAAAGTTTTTAGACACTTATGCCCTAACGAGAGAAGTGATAGGGAATTATGAGTGATCACGGGATTATCATCGGATGACGCCATTCCGAAACATTCGGCTCTTTGGTGGGCAGAGCTGGAAGTAATGTCCACTGCGTGAAGAGAGTGTACTTGCTTCTACGACGAAACTGTAAGTATTAATGTGAAGAATTTGTGAGGTTTTTGAGTCTCTTCGGAGCTCGTTGCTTCTCATTAGGCTACTTTCATCATCTATATATAAATCTACGCGAGTTAGTTCATATACGACTCAAAAATTCCGGTAAAAGAATTCAAGGTCACGAATTCATGGTATTACTCTTTTTTCGTATGCAAAATCTTTATGGTGCTTAAAGTTTTTGGAATTAGCTCTTATTATATTCTTTACATGATAGATAACGAATGCTCTTAATCATTCATTTCTGAAGCAAAAAAGAGGTCAAAGTATCTAACAATAACAATGGTGCTCTCTGTTGATTCCGCTCTCACCATGATCCATATATCTCAATTTATGATACTAAAATGTCGTCGTTGTATTACCACACAAATTTAAATTATTCGTCGATTTTCGGAAATTCAATGAATAATTTTGTAGTTTTCGGTTTTCCACCTTGATTTTCCACTAAGACACATGCTAAAATCGTAGCTAATAAGTTAATATTCAAATATATTGAATGAAGGTGTATGTAAACATTGTTAGAAGCAAAAAGAAAAACACATTGCTGACAAAAGAAGAAAAAAAAATGTAGGAGTCGACATGAAAGATGGGCCATAAGTGTAATGCATAACGATGCAACGTGGACCGTTCGATTAAAGATTGCATCCACATTACAATCACACATCATCAAATTCTTCGCTGCTCGTTGGATTATGCTTTTTTTCTAAAGAACCAAAAAAAAACAAAAAATGAAGAAGCAAATCGTACATTGAGTTTTGGGAGGAGGGTATATGCTTCGAGCATCTCTCCTTATCCCTCCTCCGGGTTCTCTTCAAAACCCACTTCTTCTTCTTCTTCTTCCTCTGTAATCTCATATCGCCATGGCTAATCCTCAAGCTTCTCCGATTCTCCATCACCAGAATCACCTCTCTCTCTTCCACTTCCGTCACTCCTTCACCTCTCTGCATTTCAATAAGCCTCTACTCTTTCTCCCTTCTTCTTCTTCTTCGTTTCCTTCTTCATTTTCACCGCAGAGGGAACAGCAATGCAATAATCACCAGGTGAGACGCGTGTCAACCGTACCTGTGGAATATTCGACACCGACTCCTCCAGAATCCGACGATTTCTTATCGGAAATTGATCGGCTAAAATCTCTCCGATCGAAACTAGACGTTTCCAAGGACATACGGAGGAAGGAATCGGTTATCGATTCTGATTCCAGAGTTCGTCGATTCTTCAGCGAGAATCGAAGCGGTTTATCTAAGGTTTTGGATTCAATTGGTTTGAATTCGAAAGAGATGTTTCTCGTCAAGTGTGTAATCGCTGCAGGGCAAGAACACGCGCTTTGTGTGGGATATGAGGAAGCATTTGAAGAAGAAGAGGAAGAGTATACAGTGAAAAATTCGGTGAAGAACGCGCTTTACGCGCTGGTGGAGATGATAGAGCGATTCGATGTTAACAGTAGCGGATATAAAGGTATTAGAGATACGAGTACAGTTTTAGGTAAAGAGGAGATTGTTCATTTTAGAAAGTTCTTGACGTTTTTGGAAGAAATTGAACAGTTCTATGACTGCATTGGAGGAATTATCGGGTACTATTTGTTTAACTTCCCTTAAGAGAATCTGCCTTGAAAGTTTTTTGATCCTTGATGAGATGAGACTTGCATGATTGTTTGTCAGGTATCAGGTTATGGTGCTTGAGCTTCTTCACCAATCGAGGAAAAGGCGTAATACTAACCGATCACATCTTGTTGAAGAGTCTTTGGGTTGCCAGTACTTAGGAATGCACACTCCTAGTGTTCTTGACCTCACTCAGAATAAAGAGTATGCCTCTCAGGCAGCACTATGGGGAATTGAGGTTAGTATTGTGTTTTTGCTATTCAATTTTAGTCGAATTTGTTGTGTATGATTTCTGGATTATAAGTTTTTATACATATTAGGGATTGCCAGACTTGGGTGAAATATATCCACTAGGAGGTGCAGCAGACAGATTAGGTTTGGTTGATTCAGAAACAGGAGAATGTCTTCCTGCAGCTATGCTTGCTCATTGTGGACGAACTTTGTTGGAGGGACTTATTAGAGACCTTCAGGTACAAGTTCACTAATTACTTGAGTGACTCTGGTGTGTTTTTCTGTATTTGAATGAATAAAAGGGAAAAATAATCAGTATTAGAGATATGACCAACTGTATTTGTTCATATGAGTTAGTAATGTTGTTTGTTTTTGTTTATGTGTAACTGCTAGGCTAGAGAGTTCCTTTACTTCAAACTTTATGGCAAGCAATGTGTCACACCTGTTGCCATTATGACAAGTTCTGCAAAGAACAACCATGAGCATGTAAGTTCGCTTTGTAAGAGGCTCAAATGGTTTGGAAGGGGTCAATCAAATTTCCAACTCTTTGAACAGGTATAGGAAATAATACTCAACCCTTTTCTGCAACAACTGTATATTGAGTCTTATTACTCACAGTTAAAATTGGTTATTTGATCTCTAGCCGCTGGTCCCAGCTGTCAGTGCTGAAGATGGTCAATGGATAGTATCAAAGCCTTTTGTGCCAGTTAGTAAACCTGGTGGTCATGGTGTGATTTGGAAATTGGCGTATGACAAAGGAGTCTTTAAATGGTTTTACGATCATGGAAGAAAAGGTGCAACAGTTCGGCAAGTTAGGTTAGTCACTTGTACCTTTGTGAAGTTGTTCGTTACAATAAAATCAGAACTATCTGGAATTATAGTGTTAATAATTGTGATATTGCAGTAATGTTGTGGCTGCCACAGATGTGACCATGTTGGCCCTTGCTGGGATTGGTTTAAGGCATAAGAAGGTAGGCTTGCATAGCATGTTCAACACCCATGCATTGCTCATATGTGAAAGATCATTTTTATCGCTTTTTGGATCTGAGCTTCTGATGTTGATTGCAAATGGTCTCATGTAACACTTAAAGGAAATGCTCTGTATCACATTGTGAAATAATACCTTTTTTGGGCTTGGAAACAAATGATTACCCACAAACCTTGATTTACTGAATCTTGATGTGACAGAAACTTGGGTTTGCATCCTGTAAAAGGAATGCTGGAGCAACGGAAGGAATTAATGTATTGATGGAGAAGAAGAATTTCGATGGGAAGTGGGAATATGGTATATCGTGCATTGAGTACACTGAATTTGATAAATTTGGAATCTCCAACAAATCACCTTGCTCAACTAGGTATGATATTTCTATAATTTAGTTTGCTCATATAAACGAGAACCGATTCAAAGTGCGTTCTTTCTAGCTAAAAAATTGAGATAAGCCTGTCTGTCTTTAATGTTAGTTGTTCTTTGGTTCTATCTAGTGCTTTTTGATTAGTGAGTCTTCAAGTCTATTATTTTTATTCAGCTCATAGTGGATGATCAAGATCAAATCAGTATTTATTTTTTACTTCTGCAGTTTGCAGGCTGATTTCCCTGCCAATACAAACATCCTATATGTAGACTTACATTCTGCCAAGTTAATTGGATCGAGCAGTAATGTAAAAAGTTTGCCAAATATGGTTCTTAATACAAAGAAGCGAATTGAGTACATTGATCAGTATGGAGACTATCACAGGTTTGTATTTCTGAACACTTATCCTGACTGATCTTTTATGCTTTCCTTGTTAGTCATCATTCTTCTCGTCCCTTCTAAATAGAAGCCTTGATCAAACTACTGCTTATAGCTAATATAGAGTTCATTCCAATTCCTCTTGACACCAAAACTTTTTTTACATCCCAATTTAAGGTGTTTTTCTAACATCTTTGGCTACTTTCTTATATTTTTCTTTATGGGCAGCGTTATGGGTGGTAGATTGGAGTGCACGATGCAAAACATAGCAGACAATTTTTCAAATATGTTTCCGTCGAGATGCCAGGGCAGTCTAGAAGGTAAAGTTATTTGAATAAGTTGCAATGTTTGTATATCTGTAGTTAGGTGTTACATACTCTCTTAATATGATCTTATCAGACAAACTGGATACATATATTGTATACAACGAACGAAGAAGGGTCACTTCATCAGCTAAGAAGAAGAAACCACACGCAAGTGCTGCATTACACCAGGTTATCTTTCGCTAACTTCTTGCTTAGCCCTTCTTTGTCATTTTCTTTTGTCACATTGCATTGATTTGGACTCGGTGAAATTAATTTCCTCACTCAACTTAAATTTTTTCAAACTTATTTCTTTCTTTACAGACTCCAGATGGAGCATTGTTGGATATACTCCGGAATGCATATGACCTTCTTACGGAATGTGATATTAAACTTCCCATGGTTAGTTCATAGATACATCTCTTTTTATATGACTTGTTGTAATTATCACTGCTGTTTCAGAGCCATGAAGGTGTTTTGCATGTTAGTGTGAATGTTATCAATAACAACTCGAATAGAGAATTAATACTTCTATGCTACTTCTCCAGATTGAATCAAATGATAAATATGTGGATTCTCCACCTCCGTATCTCATTCTTCTGCATCCTGCTCTCGGTCCTCTTTGGGAAGTTTCAAGACAGAAAGTAAGTCTTCCTCACACTAGAGTCTGTCTTCTTTTGTTTTCAGCTTCATAAATTTTAACAAATGCTTAATTATTATTATCTCTACTACAGTTCAAGGGAGGGTCTATTACTAGTTTCTCAGAACTGCAACTAGAGATTGCAGAGTTCTCATGGAACAATGTTCAGGTTCTCAATATTTTATGCTGCCAACTAGATTTCGCATAGCTTTCATTGTGATGAGTTTCTTAAATTCTAAATCAGCTTCTGTTGCATAGCTTGATGGTAGCTTGATCATCACTGCTGAGAATGCCATGGGTTCGACAACAGTTAACGAAAATGGTGAACCAATATTACAATACGGACTAAGGTAGAGAGCAGTTAACAATAATAATAATCTTGTACTTGAATATTTCTGTAAGATACATGTCTATTGGATTGCATGTGTGTATTCACGTTACACATTTTGGTAGGTGTGGCAAGTGTAAGTTGCATAACGTCAAGGTAGTGAACCGAGGAATAGATTGGAACAGTAAATCAAATGTTTACTGGAGGAACGATGTGAACCGGCTTGAGACTTGTAAAGTTATATTGCACGGAAATGCAGAATTCGAAGCCAACAATGTAGCTATACAGGTAAAGTAAAGTGACATAGACGTTAAAATCCATGTGAAAACAAAGATTAGAGTCCCTGCTTCAAATCAAGTGATCTAAACTCTCTTTGCAGGGTAAACATGTTTTCGAAGTACCTGACGGTCACAGACTGAAGATCACACAAGGAAAATCAGGTCAGTGAATTTTATAAAGGAAGCAACGAACCAGAGGCTATATTGACACTAGTATTGATTTATTGCGTTATTTGGTGATAGGTTCAGGTCTAAGCATGAACTTGGAAGCAATAAAAGAAGATGTAATGGAAACAGGAAGCTGGTACTGGAACTACCAATTAAATGGATCTCACATTCACCTTGAACAAGTACAGGTTTCACAAAACTAATTGGAGAGCTAAGCCTCCCAAAGTAGAAATTCTCATGTAATAAATATGTACATCTTGCCAAATAAAACTAGAAAGTGTCATTACTGTAAATACTCTGCTTCCTTGTAAATTAAACAAAACTTGTTCATCATTCTATATATCATGTGTTTTCTCTTCACCGGATCGACCTGATGACCCGGAAGCTTTCCGGTTTATGAACATACAGAGAAGATTTGCTTGCATATGATTAAAAATGTAGAGAAGCTTATTTTAAAAAATGTTCACATTTGCTTTCAATTTTTCTTCTCTGTTTTTACAACATTGGTCTCATGAAACTCACGCAAACCATTTCCCATTCTCAATCCTCTCACACACATCTCCTTCAAAACCAACTTAGCTTCATTAAACTTTCTCCTCTTAATAAGCTTATTAGCCAAACTCCCCAAATTCTCTTCGTCCAATCTCTTATCTTTACCTGCATAAGCCATCACAAACTCAACAGCAAGCGCATAATAGCCACACTCCATCATCTCCGCGATAACGTGCGCATGAGTGGCGTACAATACCGGTAAACCTACTTCCTCCATCCTCCTCAGAATCGCCATCGCCGCCTCCACATTCCCCGATCTACACGCGCCTAACACAAGCGCGTCGTAAGTACGCGTGTCCGGTGACAAACCTTCCTCCTCCAACTTCCTCAACACCTTGCCCGTCTCCGCCACGTCGCCGTCGTAACAATGCGATATCAAAAAGTAGCTGTATGACGTCACGTCCACCGGAATCGAGTGAGATCTCATCGATTCGACGACGCGCCAAGCTTCTTCGATTTTGTTCTTCTTCGTGAGAGAGTTTATGATCGGATGGAATGTTGACGGTGTGAGACCGAATCTCCCGTTTACCATATCGCCGATCAGGATCAGAGCGTCGTCGATCCGGTTGAGTTTGCAGAGACGAGCGATTAGAGTTTCGTAAGCGTGTTTCCGCGTGTAACCTGGATCGGTGTGTGGTAAAATGCGTCGGAGATCTTCGAATGAGGAGGAGTAAGAATCGGTGTTTGTTAGGAATTTGAAAGTCGCGGTGGTGTTGAAACAAGCGTTTACGACGCGGGCGTTGAGAAGACGGCGTACGGATTCGAAGTCGCCGGAGTTTCCTGCTTCGTAGATGAGATTATCGAATTCGGTGGTTGTACGACGAACTGGATTCGATTTAACGGTGGAGAAGGAACGTTCCGAGATCGATTGAATGATAACTCTGGAATTGGTTGATTCTTTCACGAATCGCCGGAGAAGAGACATCGTCGAATTGACTGAGATTTTATCTTCTGGTAGGGTTTTTTGCCGGAACATTAGAAATGATTCAAAGGAAGACGACAGTCTAAATGGGCCTTTCAAGGCCCATAATAAAAAAGGACCAGTGTTAAAGGTCTCGTTCATTTCTCGAATATATATATACCATCATCACTCTCAGAGCTAAATCGTGGTTTAGGGTTTTGAGAAAAACAAAAAAGGAGATTCTGAGTCATGAGAGCGAAGGTAAATATGATGATCTTCCAATCTTGTTGCTATTTAATTGTTTGATTCATATTATCTATGTTGTTGTTGTTGTTGTTGTTACATCTATAGTATTTTCAGAAAGTTTCTTCATTTCGTTCTGTTCTGAGCAATTAGTGATTGTGGATCTGGTGGTGTTTTTTGTTGCAGTGGAAGAAAAAGCGTATGAGGAGGTTGAAGAGGAAGAGAAGAAAGATGAGACAGCGATCTAAGTAGATCAACGAAGGCTTTCGCTTTTCCCACCTCTTTCTTTTATGTTTCGTTTGTTTCAGTTTTTATCTTTTTGGATTTCACCGGAATTTGATACTTGATTTGTCTTAGTTTTCAAGTTTTATGAGCAACATTTTGTTTGTTGGATTATATCTATCTTCAATTAATGCTTCAGATTCTTCTCTTGCGTATCTATTCGTTGATCTATACACTATATGTAGTTGGAATTAGTGACAAAAGATTGATTAACTGTATATAGTATATCTCTTGGTTAGCTCTATTCTCGCATAGTCAATCTAGCTTTAGAATGGAATCGGTTTGCAAATAGAAGATCTTTTTAGGTTCTTTACGGATTACTTTATTGATCACACTTGTTCTTCCTATGGCTGGTTAAAATTGTGTCTTGGGTAGATGATTAACGGCCTGGATGTTAAATATTCTGATTTGTTTGATTCATATTTGGATTATCACACTTATTGTTGTAAACAAGAACATAAATTGAGAAAAAAAGCTTTTGGAGATGAGTGCCTTTTATCTTGCTTGTGATCTTGCAAAGTCGAAACAGTTGAATTAAAAGTGATGTCATAAATTTTACATCTTTGAAAACTTGTTTCTTGGGTTAGGTGTTCAGACAGATGCAATGTCAAGGTTAAAATTGCCATTGAAGCATGTTAATAGCAAAATTATGTGTAGTACACTCAAACCCAAGTGATAAACATCCCCAAGTAGGCATTTGAACTAACCTCATGAGCTTCACCACATTGCCGGTTCAGGGGATAACCGGTTCTGTTTTAATCACCGATTTAGTCCGGTTTATTCTCATGCTCAAAAAGAAGAGATTTCTGCCTGATGTAAATTGAAAAGAGAAGCATAACAAGTTTACAAACACAAAAAGTCTGATTCGGATGTCTGATTCTTCCCAATACATTAATCTCTTCACTGCAACTTGACTTCCATCTTCAAGTGTAGCTTTGTAAACTGTTCGATAAGTACTTTTCCCCAATTATCATCAGTCCATTGGACCACCAAAATGAACCAATTTACTTTCGGTTGAGAAGAGAAAACCTTAATAACCGGATTTCGATTTTGTTTGGTTTAATTATGGTTTAAAAGAAGCTTGGGAAATCTGAAGATAATTTTGAGAATTTAGGTCTTAATTTTCATCTGTTTGATATCTAATTTTTTGCTAATTGTTGTTAGATGGGGTTGTTCAGTGTTTGGTGAAGAAACGTTGAATAAAAGGATTGTTTTTTATTACAGGGTTTGAGGGATTGTGATGAGTTTAGACGAGCTGCTTCCAAGTAAAATGATTCTTCAATCTAGAGGAGATGGAGCTGGAAGAGATAGATGTATCAACTGAATGACATTGGATCAAAAAATATCTACTGGAGGATGGTTTGTATCAGAGTTGTACTCGCTCATGATGATGGCTCATCTTCTTATTACCATGTAGAGGTACTATACTTTCATTTTTGCAACAAAAATTATCTTTGTTTATGTTGAAAAGTTTATAGTAGCATGTTTGATCTGAATTGAATAATGAACAAGTGCGGTTAATTTTGCAACGCCAAAAATACTAACTTGTTTTTTTTTTTTTTTTTGTCAACAAATAGTCAAATACTAACTTGGTTAGCATTTCAAATTTATGAAATATATTCCATAATTTTTCCATTTTTTTCATAACTTTTCCTTTTTTTGAATGATAGGGCCTAAGTTAAGCCCAAAGTTAAAAATTAAGGCACGAAATCATGACCTATAAATTGATCGACGAAGGAAAGATTTAGGTCATTCTTCTTCCTCGGCATCAAAATTTCCAATTTCTTTTTCCCAGTCGTGAAGATCGAGAGTTGATACTCAGTGCGTTTGTTGGGGTCGGTATTCACCCGCTCAACATCAACGTCCAAAGACAAGTCAGCGGAAGAAATGGTCCTCCCGACTCTCGACAAGGCACGGCATGACGGCGCCTAGGTCTTCTTGTGGAGCGAAGCATGTGGCAACATAGAGAACCTGGGAGAAGCACGAAGGGACCGGGGCTTCGGCCAAAGGAGAGACCGTGGCCTCTCCTGGTCGGACCGAGCCTAGCTTCGGTATGTCCCGCGACCACGGCCTCGCCCGGACCGAGCCTAGCTTCGGCGTGTCTCGCGACCACGGCCTCGCCCGGACCGAGTCTGGCCTCGGCTCGTATCGCGACCACGGCCTCGCCCCGATGATCGATCACGTTCTCAGTCTCATCCAATCTTCAGCCCAGCAGCACGAAGCCCACGTAGATGCAACCGACTCCGCAGAAGCTTAGGAAACGTAGCCGCCTTAGATATAGTATAAATACCTCCTTGTATGAACCCTAAGGGGGGAGGCGAATTCTTTTACACAAAAAAACTTGTACTCAAACTTTTCAAGGCAATAAACAACATCTCTTTCTCAAATCCTTTGCAACCCTAGCTTACCATAGAAATCTCTGAATTCCCTCACGAACTCTTACAAATTATAATTGTGTTGGCTTCGACCCCCACAGCGTTTATTCAGTTTATCAATTCTACGTGCGTTTGAACCCTAATCGAGTCCTGAAGATCTAGCGTTTGAACCCTAATCCAGTATGAGTTCTAAGGCGCCAAGGAGAAGGGATTCCGGAGAAGAAGGTTATGGAGTTCCGAGAAGAGCCTATGGTCCTTATTATGACAAGAGAGGTCCTAATAAGTGGTCAAGGAATCTGGTTTGGACATCAAAAGACTTCCAAGGCAACAGGTCAACGAAACCACCAGTTTTAGGCAGTAACCCTAGAGGTCCCAAAACAAAGAAGTTTTTGTGTAAGTTTTGGAAGGCTGGAAACTGCAAGAAGGGCGAGCAATGCCCGTTTTTACACTCGTGGTCGTGTTTCCCTGGATTGACCATGGTAGCTGATCTTGAAGGACACAAGAAGGATATAAAGGGGATTGCCCTTCCTCAGGGCTCAGATAAGCTGTTTTCAGCAAGTGTTGATGGTACGTTGTGCATATGGGACTGTAACACTAGTCAATGTGTTCGTACAATCAACCTCCAAGCAGAGGCGGGTTCTCTAATCAGCGAAGAAGGCCCTTGGGTTTTCCTTGGCTTGCCCAATGCGGTAAAGGCTTTTAACGTGGAGACCAATCAAGATTTGCATCTTAACGGGGTGGTTGGTCAGGTCCATGCTATGGCCACTGCAAACGGAATGCTTTTCGCTGGAACAAGTTCCGGTAGTATATCAGTCTGGTTTCACGTTCCTCACATCTCTCCAAGGACATCATAGTGGTCAGGTCACTTGTTTCATCGTTGGAGGCCAGCGGCTATATTCTGGGTCTGTCGATAAAACAATCAAGGTGTGGGATCTCGATACCCTGCAATGTATTATGACGTTGAGGCAGCACACCGACACTGTCACCTCGCTCTTATGTTGGGATAAGTTTCTGATATCGTCATCCTTGGATGGAACCGTAAGAGTTTGGGCTAATTCTGAAAATGGCAGCTTGAAAGTTACTCATACACGCAGACTAGAACAGAGTGTACATGCTCTTTGTGGGATACACGATGCAGAGGAAAACCCCATCATGTTCTGCTCTTTCCTAAACGGAAAACTTGGCATCTTGGATCTACCAACATTTGAAGAAAGAGGAAACATGTTCTCAACCAACACCATCGCCACAATCGCAATTGGTCCTGACGGATTGGTCTTCACTGGAGACAAGAGTGGGAAGCTGCGTGTTTGGAGCTTTGCTGCCTCCAAAGCTTAAGTCTCGACCAACCTCTTTTCTTACTTGGTCACAAAAAGTATATTTTCATTTAACATGTTCATCAAATCTTGTAGATTTCGTTGTTTGAATCATATGCTCTATGTTGTTATGTTCTCTATAATACTTGTAGAAGAAAGTTTATTCATTTCGTTATGAGCGATTAGAAATTGTGGAATGTAATCTTCAACTAATTGTGGAAAGTTTATACATTATTTGTAGTCGAAGTTAGTGACAAAAGATTGATTTACTGTATATATCTCTTGGTTAGCTCTAGTTTCACATAGTCAATCTAGCATTTCCATGGCTGTTTTTATAACAAGAAGATACAACAATGTAAAGGTTGAAAATTGCAAATGAAGCTTGAAGAGTTATGTGCAATGCACTGTATATACATTCAAACACAAATATGCATTAGAACTAATCTTACCCAACAAAACTCACTCACACTCTCTACTTTGATGGTTTCCAAACTCTGGAAATCCAATAAACTTGTACAAGGTCATATCTTTAGTTTTCATTGAAGTGAATCGCACCGAGTTTCCAAACAAGAAAAGTAGTAGCAAACATCACAGTGCTAATAAACACAAACGAAAACGCAATGACGAGTATATCCGAACCTCCCGGGAAATCAAAGGTAAGGCCGTTCTTCGGCATTCCTCTCCTGCTATCATCAAGCATATTGGTTGGTGCTTCGGGTAAACCCGGTTTCCTATTCGATTTCTTATCGCTTTCCTTGAGCACATCAAGAATCTGGCTTCCCATCTTGGGTCTTGATGGTTTCGGCGTTGCTTCTGTGTATCGGCTAAGTACACGAGCCGCTCTTAGTCTCTCTCTCGCTGTCAATGGCGCTCTCTTGGCCGAGCCGTTGTTACCCGATTCGACAACAACGGATTCTTCACTTCCTGGTTTAACAGAATCCGAAGAAGGAGGAGGATCTACTGAAGTTGTTGTGATTGAATTGTCATTTGTATTTGAAGTACAAGATAACAAAACCAATCTTCTTTTGCTTGAAAGTAACAAACTTGGAGAAATGTGAGACGCTAAAGTCGAAAGCTTTAACTGTGTAACGGGATTGGACCTGTTATGAAGCTTCAAGAAGAAAAGGGTTTTTGTTAATTTCAGCAAAAATGAAACAGAGCTCATATTAAAGCTTTAAGCTTCATGCATCAGAGAACAAATTCAAATCGACTTTCAAATTTTCAAAACCAAAATTCGAATCAATTAATCAACCGAATTCGAATTTATCTCGATCCTGGAGCAATTTTAGATAAGAGAAGAAGACATACCGGAGAAGTGAAGCCGGCGTTGAGAGCGACGGTCATGACGAAAATATTTGGCTTATTATTATGAGCGATGCATATGTTGAAGGTAGAAGGAAGACGAACAAGGAAGACAGAGAGCTCTGTGTGTTTGTGGCAATGAAGCTTAAGCAGAGAATCGAAGATCAGGTTCAATTTCACACTCGCTCTTAGAGCGCGTGAAGTTGACGCGATTCATAAATTTTATTAAGGCCTAGCCTTCACCCTTGAGGCCCTTTAATGGCCCACCTAATAATGATAATTTATAGCAGAATGAATTTTGAGGTAGATATCGAATACATTTGACATGTCTTCGAATTTTAGTTTCGGAGACTCGGGTTTTTTATTTCGCGAAGTTCAAAATTTATGGAAACAACAATTTATTTTGAATACTGTGTGACTATTAGTTTTATGCAGTTTCTTTTATGATTTGTTAAACTGTTTTTAATATGTATATTAAATTATACTTTTAAAATAAAAGTAATTTTTTAATATTCATGCTTTTTGCTAAAACTATATTTGAAGCAGCGAGAATAACAAAAAGTAAAAATAAAAGTGGGTGCACATGCACTTATTCCCCTTCTAAGAGTATTACTATATAGTAGCAAGTAGGAAATACGTCGATACGAGATAACTTTCTATGAATTTTCTGGTTGTGAATTGTTTTACGCGGAATGTCAAAAAAATATAATCTCTATAGGTTATGCTATATTCCTTAAAAATACATGTATGTTGATAATGATATATTCTCTCCGTTTCAATATGTATGATTTTTTAGAACTTTTGCACATATTAAGAAAACATTAATTTTCATCTATTAAAACATTGTTTTTTGCACTAAACAATTTTCCATAAATTTAAGCCAATATTAGCTCAATAAAATCAATTAATGTATCTTGAAATTTACAATTCATCTTCATTAGTTCTTCAAAACTGCATTGAAAATTGAAAACATCTTACATTTTGAAACAATTTTTTTTTCTAAAAAATCATACATATTGAAACGGAGGGAGTACTAGTTTATCATCTCTTTTTGTGTGCTCTTCTTTATCTAATTACATGTAACTCGCATTAAACATGTACGATAATAAAAAATGGTCCACTAATCATTGACTTTGTAAGTGATTTAAACGCACTCATGAGAGGACCCATCTAATCAGCTTGTCTTTAAGTAACAAATTCACACATGTAAATAATTGCATATAGTATGACAAATATATATATGTGACTAAAAAAAATATGAAATAAATTTTCTTAATGTAGGATTGCTCTTGTACAAAATGCAATAAATTTTGGATATATCTGTAAGTAGTTGATTGGGTTAATAATGATCTCGTTGTTGTGAGCATTCCTTTTGGCTTTAAAATATTTGAAAGAGTACCTATCATTAATCAGTCCAACTACGCATCGATTACTTGTCTCGTCTGGCATTAAATATAAATAAAAGTCAGAGATTTTGAACTCTCAAACATAAAATATTGAAATCTCAACAAAAAAACTAAGACGTGACATGATATGGTATGCTTATTATTGGATTTCTTAGTGGGCTTTTTAGATTTACCATAACTTTGGGCTTTAAGATGGCTTTATAGTGATCCATCTCAAATTCAAGCATGTGATCTTCACAGCATCCATAGCCATCGTCTGGACACACATACTTTGGCTCTGGTTCTTCATTCGTCTCCATGATCGTGTCAGTTGTGCAGAATTTTTCTATCTCTTCAAGGTCTAGGTCTGGATCCTCAGGTTCTTGTGAGTCTTGCCAGTATACGCCTGCTGGTGGTGCTTTTCCATTTTTGTTGTCTTCGTCGCCGATCTTTACTCCAGTAATCTTGCTGCCTGTAAGTTGCTCTTGCTTAAGTTGCTCCTGCTTCATCATATAGAACTGAAGGTCTTCATCCAGGTCCATCTGATAGTCAACTTCGTAGAACAACCAATTGAGCTTGTATGGGATAGCGAACTTCTGAACCGTGTTGTTGAGTCGGAACGCGTGAGTTTGGAAGGTTTCAAAGATCTCATTGTCAGCCATGTTGAAATCTGGGCGAACTCCTCTGCTAAGATCTTTGTGATGGATGAGTGTAGGCATGGCATGGATCTTTTTTGATCTTGGGTTGACGCTGACATGTCTGTGGAAGAAGTAGATGGTATGTGGATTGAAAAACGGATTTGAAGTGGTCTTACCCTTAGCTTCTTGAAAGGATAGTTGAGTGCTTTGGCTGAAGCACGAAGTTTGCTGTTCCAGACATTCATTGGTTTGAACCACCTCAGAAAAGTTGATATGCCATTAGAGTAGCATTTCTGGGAATTAATATGTTGGTACAACCATGGAATATCGAAGATAATTCCAACAAAGTATACCGCACATAAATACCAGAGGAAACAGATGACTTCTTCTAGGAGGTCGCTTTGTCTGATGATGTATAGATGGGCGAACGGATAATTTGGATGGATACCAAGCGGTGAAATAAAGTTGTTGAGGACTCCGTGGCTGGATAAGATCATGGACTGGTATCGGAAGATCTTCTGTTTAAGGCGGTTATGGAGTTCTCCATTTTTGATCAGCTCCTTTGTATCTTCGGGAATGTTGCTTTCGAAATCATAGAGAGATTTTGTCGAGGAACTGGAGCCTTGGTAGCTCATGATGGCGGAGATTGGTATTACTGGTTTACGACTTATCATATCGGCTAAAATATTCTCCTTGCCCTTTAAATAGGCTGAGTCGAAGTCATATTTTGAAAACCATTCACTCCAACGAAGTAGCTGCTGATGTGGCACCATCTTCTGGTTGAACTGTAGCATCTTTGGAAAGGATGACATATCCATCTCGATTTTGAATCTATGCCCTATCAAATAGAACTCGAATCTTTCAATAGCCTTTTTGACCGCTAAGATTTCTTTGAACGTAGAGTGATAATGCATTTCTGAATCCTTGAAACATCCGCACTTGTAGGCACAGATATGTCTTTTCCCATCAATCTCTTCAAACAGTATTGCTCCCCAGTATTTGTCGCTTGCGTCGGTTTGCACTATTCTTTTGACGATAGAGGGAATCTTCAGGGGTGGTAGCCTTTGAATCTCTAGCTTCAGCTTTTTTACTGCTTCAGTCTGTCGTGTACTCCACTGTGGAGGATTCTTTTGCAATAGTTTTCTGAGTGGTTGTGTCAGCTGTGACAGCTTTGGAATAAATTCGCTGACATAATTGATTACGCCAAGAAATTGTTGCACCTGTCTTCTTGTGAGATTCTCATCAGGGAACGCGAGTAGTTCTGTAGCCAGATGTGGTTGTGGTGTAAATTTCCCTTCTGCAATTTTGACTCCAAGAAACTCAATCTCCATTTTTGCTATGGTCATCTTCTTTGCTGCAAGCATGATTTCATACTGTTGGACTAAGTCATGGAACTGTTTCAGAACCTTGGCATGATCTTCAGCATCTTTAGAAAATAGTTGGATGTCATCGATGTAGATTAATGCTGTATTGACTAATGGTTGAAATATCCTTAGCATCGCTTGTTGAAATAAGGACGGAGCTGTCTTCAGACCAAATGATAGGACTTTCCATTCCAGATGTCGATCTGGTAAACAGAATGCTGTCTTGTGCCTTTCTTCCGGTTTGACTCCAATTTGCCAAAATCCTGATTTCAAATCGAATTTTGAGAAGATGGTTGCTTCGGAAAGGTGTTGTAACAGTGCTTTTCTCGTCGGGAGTGGGAACTTGATATCTTGAAGGAATCGGTTTAATGGCTTGTAATCAATCATCAGCCTTAATTTGCCTCTAGCTTGTTCTGCTCTTTTGTTGACATAAAAAGCTTTGCACGCTAATGGTGAATTTGTTATTGAGACTATTCCTTGTTGAATCAGTTTTTCACATTCCTCATGTGCTTGTTGTAGAAGTGCCGGGGGCATTCCCGCATGACTCGCCTTGGTTGGTGTAGTGATGATGTTCTCCTTGAAGGGGAGTGACACGAAGAACGTCGGATTTAGCCATAACGGATTTTTGCACTTCTGAAGAAACTCACTGTGTGAATCTGCACATGATTTCTTCGTAATTTCTTCTTTTATGTTGTCGAACTCGGATGACATGATGTCTTCGATAGGGAAGAGCCTTGGAATTGTTGTATAAGGCTTGAACAGATTCTTCCATCTGACTCCTCGGGGTTCGATAGAAATATCGAACTTCTTTTTTAATGACTGGTAACAATCCTATCCTACGATGATGTCTTTGCCTGGTGTTGTCGATCCAAGTACTTGAGTCGTGATCTGACAACCCGGAAAGATTTTGATTGTGATCGGTTTAGACTTTGCTTTGATAACAAATGAACTTGCATTCGCGACTCTGAACTCCTGATTATACGGTAGCCACATCGATGGTGATAGAACATTAGGGTTCATGATCGATGTATGTGCACCAGTGTCTATGAAAGCGATGATATGAACTGGTCGTATCTTCTTTTCTGGATCAAAGATAGTTACGGAAAGATGAGGTGTCTGTATATCTTCTTCTTGTTGAGGAATCTCCGTGATCTTGTAACATCCTTCTTCATCTTCGGATGAATTTTCTTCTTCAATATCGGAATATCCACATATTGCGTCTTGCTCGTCACTATCATATGATAGGACAGACTCGAAATCGTGCTTGACAAGGTCGAGATCAGGAGCAATATTAGATATTGAATTGATTAGATATTGTTTCTTCTTCTTTGATTTGCTGGGACAGTTCTTTGCAAAATGTCATTCCTTATGGCAAAGGAAACATCTTGTTGTTTTCTTGAAGCTCTTCTTCCTTCTGAAAAATCTTTTGCGCCGGAATGGATACTTGTTTGGAAACCTCTTGGTCTTATGATGCTTCTTCTTACGATCGCACGAACATGATTTCTTCTCCTTCGAACACTTGATGAACAAGTCGGATTTTGAACACACCTTTGTTAGATGTTTTGAATTATCCATGAATTCTGACCAAAATTGTTTTTGCCTGCAGAGCTTGTCTAGTGTTCTGAAAACATGCTGTTGGATCTGGCCAATGGTAATTCCTTCAACCGTCTGGTTTTGTTCTCTGATGTAGAGCTTTGTTTGTTGGCTGAGATAATCATCAATGGATGAAAGGTAGACGTGCTTGAGGCTTGGATTGTTTAGGCCGTCAAGTGCATAGTATCGCTTCGTCTGTCTTTCAAAGTGCTTTGCAAGATCTTTCTTCTGTAGGGAACAGCATTTTGTCGTAAAATATTCTTCTTTCAGTTGACCTTGATGTGGTTGGGAGTCCCAATGAATTCTCTGTGAAATTCTTTAAGTATTATCGGAATGGTAGATTGATAAGCTTGTAGCTGCCTGTAATCTCCAAGGGAATCCCACCAATATTTCAACGAACCGGAGAGTCTGGCTGCAAATTGTTGTATCACCGTATATGTTGGTGAAGTAAGAGCTTCAGAAGTCATCCATGCTCGAAACTCATCGAGACGTGTATTCCATTTGTGAAATGGAATGTCATCAAATGTGAACGTAATGACTCTTGAAGCGAATTGCCTTGCTTGCCCGGGGTCTCCTTGAAATTGATGAAACTGATTATTGGGCATCTCCTCATCGCTGGGCATTTCATCTATTTCAGGTTCTTCTTTGGGGCCGCTGCTTTCTCATATAGCGAATTGCTTTGGGAGTGATGCTTCTTCTTCTGTAGATGTATCTTCATCACATGAGCTTGTATCAAATATATGGTTGATTGTTGGGAGGTGAGTAACTTCTTTTATCTGATAGGCTTTGGGTTCTTGAACCTTGTTTGCCATAGAAGTGAGTAGATCAGTCATTGAAAATTCTATCATCCCAATGTCTTCAGCCTTGCTTTTGCCCTTATCTTCTTCATTAGATCCTTGACTGGATTGTGGAGTAGAAAAGCTTGGTTTTTTAGCTGGCTGAGGTGCTTCTTCTCTATATTTTCTTGTTTTCTCGTGGTAAGGATTCGTTTTAAATGTTGGGAAGGTTGGCACCTTGAATCTGGATGTATACAGCTCATCTGACGATAGAAAATTATCCATTTGTGACACCGATCTTGGCCTTTCTTGCGGAAGAAAATCTGGCACGTAAGATCTTTGAATGGAAGGTTCTGGGAACTCACTGAACGACGGTAGAGCACTTCTAGTCATTTTTCTGTTCTGCTTCATATCTTCAAGCCATCCTTGAAGATCTTTTAGTTGGCCTTTAAGACTTGACATCTCTTTTTCTCTGAGTCAGAACTGAGAGGTGTTGATTGACATATTTTGCGCCATACTCAGCATTTCCCTGTGGAGTTGTTCTAGACGAGCATTGATCTCTGATATCGAGTCAAGATAATCGTATGAAGAAGTTTGTTCTCAGCTATAACGTTTTCTGACTGCCAATTGAGGACTTTTTCTGCCTGGGATAACGGATCAAGGCCAGAAGAATTAACCGTAGATGGTCTAATCTTCGGGCTGTGGGCAACGCCGTCTTTGGTAAAGTCTTCAAAAGGAGGAAAGTCATTTGGATTAAACATCATAATCTCAGGAGGTTCTGGTTTCTTTGGCTGGGAATGCTGAACTATGAACTCGTATCTTCCATTGTCGTCGCCGAGTGTGCCCACTGATGGATCTCCTTCCAAATATCTTTTGTAGAGAGGATCCTTCTTTGCTCTTTGTCTTCTGCGTTTATCTTCGTCAGACTCGTAGTCAAGATAATCGTCTGTGCATGTCGTGCAGTTGCAGACATCGAAGAAACAGTGTCCATTTTCGTCTTTGAACGGATATATGACTGATCCATTTTGCTCAAAGGAGATGGGTTTCGGATATTGATTCACGAGATATCTGTCGAGGAATCTGGATCGCATTTGGCTCTGATACCACAAGGTTTAAGGATAGGCGGAGGAGAGACTTCACAGATCTAAACGTATTGGCTAAGCCGTGTTGACAGCCGCGAAAGGGTCTCAGGTAAAGGAGAGCATCGTAGGCACTAACTCATCAGTCATGGCTCAATCCACTGTTAGAGATACCCCTTCACGACCACCGTATTGGCAGAGCCGTGTTGTTTAGACCGGAAACTCTTCTGGGTCTATTCAAAAATCTTGAGTACTTCGATCGCTACTTGTATTTTGGAAGAAAGAATACAAAGCTTATGAAGATGTTGAGATCTAGAAAAATTAGAGAGAATTTAGAGAGACATGATTTTAGAGAGAGAAACTTTTTTATTGGAAATGAAAACTTGCCCCTTACATGGATGGGTACATCCTTTATTTATAGAAGATGCATTTAAGTCGCTTACGTAAGCGCTTACCTCATTACACACTTATAGATTATTCTACACACTTAGATATTTCTTACATATTTATTTTAATTAAACATAATACTTATTGGGCTTCTTACTTGTTAGTGGACTCCTTATTGGGCTTCTTAGGCTTATTATTGGATTCCTTAGTGGGCTTCTTAGATTTACCATAACTTTGGGCTTTAAGATGGCTTTCTAGTGATCCATCTCAAATTCAGGCATGTGATCTTCACAGCATCCATAGCCATCGTCTGGACACACATACTTTGGCCCTGGTTCTTCATTCGTCTCCATGATAGTGTCAGTTGTGCAGAATTTTTCTATCTCTTCAAGGTCTAGGTCTGGATCCTCAGGTTCTTGTGAGTCTTGCCAGTATACGCCTGCAGGTGGTGTTTTTCCATTTTTGTTGTCTTCATCGCCGATCTTTACTCCAGTAATCTTGCTGCCTGTAAGTTGCTCTTGTTAACTCGACCAACAGGTGGATCATCTACGTATCTCCAAGAATTAGAGTCGAGAGCAAAAACCTTGCACCTAGTAGAATTATTCACTAGTCGGACCATATCATCATTGAAATAACACAATAGCTTATACCTTTGACTCGCACTATTCTCCCTTCCGATCCCTACCAAAGAACGCCTCAGATGCCCACTGACTACAACAAAACAAACATAATTAAGATATATAACAAACTAGCTAATTATAAAGTATGATCGAGTTAAGTACCTTGAGAGATGGGATCCGGGATTACGCGGTGGCTAGTGGTGGCAGGATTAACAAGGTGTAATATACGAGATTTGGTGTAGAGACAAAACAAACCGTCGCAAGAAGTGGAGATTTTGAAATCATAGTCACGAGGAAAATACATAATGGGTGGATATGGAGAAGCACGTAGGACTCCATTGCTAGACAACAACAGATATCCTAGAGGGGGCGTGTCTCCTTTTCCACTTCTAGACAACAACTGATTTTCTAGAGGGGAGAGCTTTTGTTTTATTTCCTTTCTTGGTATTGCAAGGAATCTCGCATGTCCTGATCCTTGTAGAGATTTCTGATACCTCATGTGTTTCTCTATGAAACGATTTGAGTCTATGGCTCCTCTCCATTCTCTCGACACGGCTTTGAATCTCCCCAGCGATTTTACCGGAAGCTTCACCAGAATAATATCTTCTACAATTTCATGTGGAATATTAGGGTTTACGCCTCTTCTTTGCTCCTCCTCCATCCCTACGACCTAATCCTATATATTATTTGAGGAGCATTTTGGGAGCACTTTGCTTAGGTGTCATTACTACAATTTTTCTCTTTTTTATTTTTATATATTTATTTAGTTCTCTTATACTCATTATCAAACACATTTATGTCTAAATATACTTATTTTGATTACTACAACTCTAATTGTCAAACACATTTGAATCTTCTTAAACTTGCCAAAATTAAAATATTTTGAAATCTTAAACTTGCCAAAGTCAAAATATTTCGAAAATTATAGATTTAGAATAGAAAAAAAAAATTTATTATCTTTTGAAAATATATGAACATGTAAAACAATTTTTCATATATATTTTTGCATATGTTGTTTTGTTTGACAAGTAGATGTTTTTAATTTTTTATAAGTACACTTCCTACAAATAATATAATTTTTAATGAAATTTGTTAGTTTAATTATTTCATTGGTGAAACATAATTGTATACAAAATAGTTGCAAAATTCAAATAGATAAAATAGATCTTAGATTATGTATAATAATTCATCAAAATTATTTTTTTTAACTAAAATTATTAGCTTTATTCGATAATTATTTTATTTATACGCGGGTAATTTTCTAGTTATGATTTAATCTTGATCCTGAAATTTGAGAGAAAAAAGTAAGATTTTGGACAAAACTGAAATTTGACTAGAAGTGGAGAACAAGTTAGCGAAACGGGCTGGAGTCTAAATAGGCCTATGACTTCTCAAACATGACCCAATAAGGAGTTTTTGTATATTCAGTCCTTTGCCCTTTTTTCTCGTCGTCAAGTCAAGATAGAAAAATAGAAATAGATGATTTTTTGTTTTCGAAAACATGCATTTTTTTTTTTTTTGATAAACCGTTGGAGTTCCGGATTTTGGATCTATAATCTCCTCGGTGCCTTGGGCCAGCCGTTGATAATACCACATCTAAGGCGTAAATCACTCCTCCCAAGTGGAATTGAACTAGTGACCTTGAAGAATACTTTTTAAGTCTCAAGACCACTAGGTCACCAACCACTTTGTAAAAAAAAAACATGCATTTCACCGATTTAGATATTGGTGGTGCCGCAAAACAACGACATTAAAAAACAAGTAGATTAATCAAGAGCAAATAGATCAACTGGTAAAGATTTCAGGCAAAGTTAGGGGTGGGCTATTAGGGACTAAAGTCCCACATCGAAATTAGGAAGGGAATCTAAACAATATATGAAGAATACGGGCCAATCCATTCATTGCCAATTGGTTTTGAGTTGGAAGCTCATATTCTAACATGGTATCAGGGCGCATGATCCACACAATCCAACCCGATCCATAATCGATCTGACCAAAAATTGGTCCAACGATCCATGCCCAAACATTCTGAGATTAATGGTCAAAGAACCATTATCTCGAAGGGGCGTATTAGGGACTAAAGTCCCATATCGAAAGTAGGAAGGGAATCTAAGCAATATATAAAGGATATGAGCCATTCCACTCATTGCTAATTGGTTTTGAGTTGGAAGCCCATTTTCTAACATGGGCATTCGATTTTTCGGTTCGGTTGTTCGATTTTTTGATTTTTCGGTTATAGTTAAAATAAGTCCATATGAACCGAATAAGTTATGAGTCGGTTCGGTTCGGTTTCACTTTGGTTTCAGTTTCACATTTTAGAGGTCATATTGGAACCGAATTGATTCGGTTTCTGTTTAGTTTTGGTTATTAATTGAATAACCGAATCAAAACCTATATAAATCAAATGCCTAATTAAAAATGAAACACAAGAAAATTATATGCAATTGTTTTGAGTCTAAAGTCACCAAATGGAACACAAAGTCTATAAGCATAAAACACAAAGTATCTTAGGACCAAAACACAAAGCCTTAAATAAAACACAAATTCTTAATTTATGTTATGGATATTTTGGTTACCCGTGGATTTTCGGTTTGATTCGGATTCGGTTTCGGTTCTTCGGTTCTAAGCACATAAGATCTATTGGGTATTTTTCAAAAATCGTTTCAGGTTCGGTTCGGTTTTTTGGTTGTAGGTATTTTTGTCCACCCCTAGGCAAAACCTAGAGATCGCTGGTTCGAATGGCTCTTGGAATGAAACTAATATTACATGTTGTTGTTTCGGGTCTCGAGGGATTGCGGCCTTCGGTCCAAAAGCTCGTGGTAATTAAAAAATATATATATGTTCTTAATCCAAAATGAAAACTAAATTATATGGTATGATTGTGTTGTGCACTAAACCATTCTCTTTTTTTTAAAAGAGATAGGTTTTTATAGGACGGGAAAAGTTAATTTTTATGTTGCGAAACTATACCATTATATTTTTGGGAGAATAGTATGCATTGAATGGACAACGTTTCTTTGTATCACATCAATTCGTTGCTAAAGTTTGTTTAACAGAATTATATTGTACACCGAAAGATGTTTAAATTGTAAGTGGTTTTTCGAAATGATTTAACTACGAGTTTTCTGTCAGCATCCGATCCAAAAACCTTTTTCCGCAACTAGCGCCAAATTTGTATGTAGGGTATCGGTCCAAACCATTTTTTTTTTTTGATAACCATGGTCCAAACCATATTACAAGTGAAGGAACCGTTGGCGTTTAGAGTCTCATATATATCATCATATGCCTATACGTTTTAAAAAAAAATTAACCATGTTTCTTAACCATGTTTCTTAAAGTTTTTTTGTATCTATTCATAACGGAAGAGGTTAATCTACTTCAAGTAATAGCATAAAACAAACCCAACGAAAAACTATAAATGTCAGTCCACACAATATTAGAGGATGCCCTTTTTTATCGGCTATTAACGGATAAAATGGTGAAGTTTGATAAAGTCTAGCTTTGAAAATTCATTGAAATAGTAGAATTTTTCTTAGAGAAAAAAAATATATATGTTTTAAAAAAAACGAAAATGCCAAGTATGTTATCGGACGCACGTGTGCCTCAGACACATCCTTAGGCACGTGGTGAACTTGAAGCAAAATCATTATAGAAATAAAAAGGAAAATGAAATGTATATACTATCCGAGATGTGTCTGACTCACATAAACAAAGATTACAAAAGGTTTGAGTTTGGTTCCTTTGGCTTTGGTTCAAAGCAAAAGAACTCAAATATATTAAACTAACAACTAAAGCCATCTGGAATCGTAATAAAGTATACAAAATCGATCTGCCAAGAAAATATATTTGTAACATATATGAAAGATGATGTAAATTTAATAAATTGGATTGGTTTAAACTTTAATGGTTGGTGGCTTGGTGCCGGATATATATTTGTGTGTGTCTTTATGAGATTTCTTTTTTTTTTTTTGTTAAACGTCTTTATGAGATTCCTTAGCCTTTACTTTTCTCAAACAGAAAGATTCTTATACATTTTGATTTTTTGACCTGACTTTATTTTCCTCTAAAATTGCAAATGGAAAAATATATATATATATATATATATATATATATATATATATATATATATATATATATATCTTAACGAACACGGAGCCTTCACCCTCAACATGCGATGGAAACATGATTGTTACAGAAAACGAACGATTCGTTTCTTATTCCAAAATAAAAGGTTAATTAGTTTGGTGCTACTCTAGTCTTAGATCGGTGATTAGGGAGAGAATTTGTGTTTGTATGTATCACAACAAGTTTGACGACAACATATGGTAGACCTAGTTTGGATTTAGACGCAAGAAACCGATTGCTTAAACAGTTAGTTATATATTTATGTAATGTATTTGTGTGTGTGTGTGCGTGTGTTTTTCATATTAGTAATTTATTTGTTTAGTTGATAAAAATACATGTAGATGTTATCAAACTGATCTATAATAGTCTCTTCTTTGATATAGAAAGATGTTTTTTTTTTTTTGTAAAAATTGATACAAAAGAACTTGTGTGAATTTTGTATACATACTGTATAGTCTTTATTTTTTTCACTGTAGAAATATATCATTTAACATAAATGAATGTGGTCAATAACATGCGGTATCTGAATTCTGGATCATCAATTATGATTTTGTACGTTGCATATTGGATTATTTCTCTTAAAATTAAACAGTTATGTTTTAAAAAAATTTGGCCTGTGGCTAATATATTTTCATATACAAAATGCTAAAATTTCCTAATAAATTTGATGATGTAAGTTAGATAAGAAAAATAACGAAAAATTAAGTTCCAATATAAACTCTCGTGGTATACAAGTAGGAAATAAGGCGTCTAAAAATGTTGAAGCAAATGTTATTAAGAATAGAGATGCTGCTTCTACAATTGTTGTTTCTTTGGTCCCTTTCTTTAGGTGAGGATTAAGACAATTTTTAGAATCTTTGATTCCACTCTTCTCTCCAATCTCTACTTTGCCATAACAACAACTTCAAAATAAGATTAGTTAAACCAATGTAAAGAAAAACGATTTTTTTTTTAAATTTTATTTCTGCACATGAAAGCCTTTTGAAAACCAGTTCAAGATAAACCCACCTCACCAAACTATTTTAATCACAAAACTAATAAATGTTAACAACTTAAGTAATTAATTATCCTTAATTCGTTGCTCTTATATTTCCCTCGATCTTTCTCCCTCTCTCACACACATACTGACATTTTCTTGTGGAGATAATTTTTCGCTCCTTTTTTTTTTCAATTTTCTTCTTCTGTTTCTCTTTTAAATCAAATGCAACCCTGGAGAAGAAAATTCCCATTATTCGAAACAGGGGTAACAATGAAACAGAGGAAAAACAGCAATCTCTCAATCTTCGTCGTCGTATTCTCTGTTTTCCTCTTCGGTATCTTCATGTACAACGAAGACGTCAAATCAATCGCCGAGTTCCCTTTCTCAACCACAAAACCTAACGAAGAAGCTAAACCGATTCAAGAATCGATCAAGAACTCTGACCCAATTCAAGAAAACGCAGACCCAATTGAGGAATCGGTGGAAAAACCAGACCCAGATCAAGTTTCAGTATCAGAGACGATTCATGAAGAAGCAACGAAAACAGAGTCGGTATTGAAAACAGAGGAGGAGAAAAAGATTGAGCTTTTCGTTGCGACGGAGGAAGACGATGACGTGGAATTACCACCGGAGGAGTGCGATTTGTTCACCGGAGAATGGGTTTTCGATAACGAGACGCATCCGTTATACAAAGAGGATCAGTGTGAGTTTTTGACGGCGCAAGTTACCTGCATGAGAAATGGAAGAAGAGATTCTCTGTATCAGAATTGGAGATGGCAACCCAGAGATTGTTCTTTACCAAAGTAAACCGGATTTTATGATTTTTTTTCAATTCTTTTGGTTTGATTTGGTTTTGTTGAATCTGATTCGTTTTTGGTTTGATTTGGTGAAGGTTCAAAGCGAAATTGCTACTGGAGAAGCTAAGGAACAAGAGAATGATGTTCGTTGGAGATTCATTAAACCGGAATCAATGGGAATCAATGGTTTGTTTGGTTCAATCAGTGGTTCCTCCCGGTCGAAAAAGCTTGAACAAAACCGGCTCTCTCTCTGTTTTCCGAATTGAGGTACAATTAACAAACTTGGATTAAGTAATAGGATAATGTAGTTAGTGGAGTTGCTGATTATGAGAGTGGTTAAGCAAAGTGTTGATTTTTTCGACTAATTTTATAGGATTATAATGCGACGGTGGAGTTTTATTGGGCACCATTTTTGGTGGAATCGAATTCGGATGATCCAAATATGCATAGTATACTTAACCGTATAATAATGCCTGAGTCTATCGAGAAGCATGGAGTCAACTGGAAAAACGTTGACTTTCTTGTATTCAACACTTACATTTGGTGGATGAACACATTCGCCATGAAAGTCTTGTAAGTTACAATATCACCTATCTATACATATCTGTGTGTGTTTACAAAGTTCATGAATTGAGATTTTGTGACAAAAACAGACGAGGATCGTTCGATAAGGGAGATACTGAGTTCGAGGAGATCGAACGGCCAGTAGCTTACCGGCGTGTGTTAAGGACCTGGGGAGATTGGGTCGATCGAAATATTGATCCCCTACGTACCACTGTCTTTTTTGCTAGCATGTCTCCTCTCCATATCAAGTAACTTACTAATCCTTTTCCTTAATTACCATTGTGATTTTATGTTAGGACTTGCTTAATGAACTGAACATGAATAGTGATGCTTTGCTTGCAATATGAACAATATTTGACAACTTAAGAGGTCACACTCTCCATGTTTGACAGTGTCAGCATTTCCATAATTTTTAGGAAATTACTAGTTGAAATAATATGCGGTCACTATTCTGATGTTTGAGTGCCATATGTATTTTCTAAGAACTTAATGCCTACTAGCTCTAGTCAATTGACCTGCTATAGATATATAAATATTTTAAATGAATGCCAATAATATATATTAATAATCTGTTTTCAAATTTTTTCTTGCAAAAATGATTTGACTCGAAATAGGAAAAGATTGATCAGTTTGTTTTTTCTTAGGTTTAGTTATTAGTAATAGATTACGGCATTTTAATCAGTTTCTGGTTTCCAAAACACATGATAAGCACAATATACTCACTTATGTATATATATTAACCTCAAGGCAGCTTGAAAACCAAGCAACTACCAGAAAAAACAAATTAGATAACAAGTCTCTGTCTTTTGAAAGACCCCACATTATAGACAAAATAAGCATATAACATAAAATCTTCATAAAATTTTTCAATTTTATTTAGTTGGTGTAACTACCACATATAATATTCCTTTGTACGCAATACTTGTGCTTACTTTAACTGTTATTTTTATCTTTAGGAGTTTGGATTGGGAGAATCCAGATGGGATAAAATGCGCATTGGAGACGACACCAATCTTAAACATGTCAATGCCATTCAGCGTAGGAACAGACTACAGGTTGTTTTCAGTAGCTGAAAACGTTACGCATTCTCTTAAAACTCCGGTTTACTTCCTCAACATTACAAGACTCTCTGAATACCGGAAAGATGCTCACACTTCGGTTCACACAATCAGACAAGGCAAAATGTTGACGCCGGAACAACAAGCCGATCCAGACACTTACGCCGATTGTATCCATTGGTGTCTTCCCGGTTTACCTGACACGTGGAACGAGTTCCTTTACACACGTATCATTTCTCGTTCGTGACCTTACAAAGAAAACAAAATGTTTTGTGAATCTCTCAATTTTATTATTTTGATGTCATAATGTTCATAATTTTTTCTTCAAATGTAATCAAGAAATGTATTTCTTTGTTAGAGTGTCTATTAGGTTGCAAATGAAAAGTGTCTATTTTAACTGTTTTTTTATAAAACTTTGGAGCGAGGTGGAAAGCAAAATGCCAAATGTATTTTTTCTTGAAATGTAATCTTGAAAATTGAAAACAATAAATATAAGAACTAAAAAGCTACTTATTAATCCAATTAACTTTCTAGCTTTTCTTCTTGAGTAGTGAGTGACTACGAACAATATTAATAACGGTATAAAATAACAAAAATTAAAGAATCAAATTGCAGAGAGAAGGCTCTCAAAACCCATCTTGATGTTTTGTGTGTGTTTACGCCACAGTCTGCTCTTTCTCTCTGTACATTTGATCAGCCCAAGACAATATCCGAACCCTCTCATTCATCCCAAAGCCTCTCTCCGACACAACATTGTCTTTAACCAAAGAGTTAACCCATGACACATCTGGCTCGTCCCTGTAATCTCTAGCTCCTGCGTTGTTGTTGTTGTTCCCATGGATGCCAAAGGAAACACTTCTTCTCATCTTATTAAGCTCCTCTCCTTTCATTCCCCAATCGAGCTTCCCGCTCGGCGATCCCCAATCCGAGAGATTTGACGGGGATGTTGTTTGAGCAGCTGGTTTGAAACTCAAGCTACGTTTCGCAAATGCAGATGATCTAGCGTTCATTACCGCAACCGCTGCAGAGTCAAACCTAAACCCGTGCTGCTGCTGCCTTACCGGGGAAGAAGGATAATGCTGGTTCATGTTTTGGATCATTTGAGAGTTCCTGCTTGGAGAGGAAACATAAGACCCGAAAGTCTCTTCGACATTGTTAAAACCGCGGAGTCTCAATTCCATCTCCATATCGATATCTATATCTCTAGCGCTCAGTGACGATTTCAATCTGCTTCCACCATTGAGCTGCAAAGCTGGTGGAGTAAGAGTGTTGACTCTGTTCTGCCATGACCCACCGTTTCTTGGGGATGAACCAAGACCATTAGCCATTGGAGAGACTGGAGGAGTCGAAACTCCGGAAGAATACGCAAGAGGAGACAAACCCGGCATCATCTCCAAACTGCTATACGGAGACTGAGCCACAGCAGAGCCAGTCGAAGCATTAATGGGTCTCATCTCTTCGCGTTTATGCGCAAAGAAACAAACTTTCCTTGCACAACCAGTCTCATCTTTACAAAGCCGAGTTTTATACTGCGCCGGGTGAAGCCACGACTCGAAAACTCCATGAGCGTACTCGCAAGAATCACCTTTCGGGCATGACCCTTTACGAAACTCAGGACAAGGGACACAAGTGTAAGGATACTTCCTCGGATCTCTCCTCCTCGCGTTCTCACCCGGATGCACGAAGGCACACTCGGTCCAATCGTGCGAATAAGCCCTCGAACACGGCTTAACCTTAAAGCTATACATTCTAAACTCATCACTTCCGTAAACACCTTCATTAATATCCGGTAACGACGCATCAGCTGGATACTTTGACACTATCTTGACCTCTTCTTCGACCGTTTCATCGGTCAATCTGCCTCCACGCAGCAATAGCTCAACTGCTTTCCTCCTCGGACTAGCAACGAATCGCGAAACCCGAACAAACACATCTAAAGGTTGATTCCCATTAGCATCAACAGAATTAACCAAAGCAAAAGCATCAAGCAAGTCATTGATAACTTCAATCATACTCACAGAACAACCAGCAACCGCACAATGAAGAGCAGTGACTCTTTCTTCACCACAAGCTCTATTCACATCAGATTTTCCAGTGGAAATGATGAAATTTAAAACCTTTATGCTTCCATACATAGCAGCAACCATAAGAGGTGTTCTTTCTTCAAAACCCATCTTTTTTGACCCGAACCGTCTGCAATACCATAGCCCTGGCTCGTCCAAGTCGAGACCTTTCTCTTCGATTTCTCTCTGGAACGATGAGAGATCATCACAGGCGGCGAATTCGAGGAGACCCATTGTTTCTTCTTTGTTTGATTCGGTTTCAGTTAGGGTTTTTGAAGAGCAGAGGTTGCTCCTTGGTCCACTGCACATAATATTATCCTGTGGATTCACCAAAAAAAACGATGAGAAACTGATAGAGAATCAAATCGCCGTAATAAACCCTAAATTTAAGCTCTTTTCTCATAAATTTGTCTACTTTCTACTCAAACAAGCAAAAAAAAATTGATTTTTTCAGAAAAGGGGTCAAAGATAAAGCAAGAAATTAGGGATTTTTCAATTTAAGAGACTATAGAGTGATCGAGGTTTCTAGAAATAGCAAAACTTGCAAACAAGGCCAAACGAAACTGGAAATTCCAAAGAAGAAGAAGAGAAAGCCACAAACCTGGAATGAAATTGTAAAGGAAATGGATTGCAGAAAAGTTGGAAGCTTTTTGTTAAGGATTTTTAATGTGTGTGTGTGTTTAGGGAGAATCCAATTAGGTGATGAAGAAACAAGTGGGAATTGGGTTGGGTTTTTAAGAAGAAAGAATTGAGAAAAAGGGTTTCTTTAAAGGTGTTTCGTTGCGATGAAGGAGAGAGGAAGGTGCGCTCTTTATTTTCTCGGTCTTCTTTGCTTTTTTGTTATTTTAATTATTATTTTATTTATATACTTTTTTTTTAAATTCTTTGTGTTTTCGTCCTCGTCGAATAAATGGTTTAGGTCAAAAGTCGAAAACCAAATTTTCAAAGACGAAAATTTCTTTCTTTTTTCTGCTGACTCTTCTACTGGAAAATTCCTATTCTACTTTTTGTGAAAACTGACAAAGGAAATCAAGTTACTCCTTTCCTTAATTTTTTACTTAAAAGTTTTGACTAAAACTATATATTAGGTGTCAATTGAAAGGCTATATATTAGTGTGATTTTGCAAATATAAAAAATTATAGTTATGGGTTAATTTACTCTCTAGCCAATTTTTTTTTAATAATTAGTAAAGAAATCAAAATTAGCCTGTGTGACATTATTATGTCCTTTAAATCTATGTTAAAGGGTTATAATTTTAATTATAGATTTTTTATTATTATTCAGCCTGATTTTCCTATAAATATCTACTTAAATATTCCAATATGATCATCCACCTAAATGGCCCAACAAAACTATAACAAAAAAAAGAACAAAAAAAAGATTTTTATAAATTTTGTTGTACTTATGAGTGGAAATGGTAAGCTGGAGTTGGAGAGGGTTAAAGGAGGGACCCACTACTCAGTTTCAATCACTAGAGAAATATATATATATGACTGGTTAAGCCGGTAGCCCTTCAACACGCGTGTGTGTGTGATCCACCACAGACACTAAACACGCGCTTTCAAGGCACGTGAAAGAGACTATTACCAGTCAACTCTACTAGACTACTACTTGCTTACTAATACTAAAGCTGTCCATTTCTATCAAAATCTGAACCAAACTTCAAATTAATGAGAAGGACATATGTTATTTTAACTTTTAAGCATTTTATCACTTTACTTAATCACTTGTAGTTGTTTCAATTTTTACCGATCGTGTGTAATTATGAAATTATGAACAGCGCGTGAACTACGCGTTAGAAGAGCGCGTGGGTGAGAAAAAGGGGAGAGAGTCAAGCACGCTTCTCTAAGAGCATGATCAACCATACTAATTAGTACTCCCTCTGTTCCTAAATACATGATGTTTAAGGATTTTTTCCTTGTTCCACAAAACATGATGCTTTACTTTGTCATTAATGATTTTTTATTAATTCATTTTTTTACAGCATAAATTAATTACCTTTATGGCTACTAATAAAAGTAAATTGTCATTATCAATAAAAACTTAATAATCATCTTTTACCAATGCACTTTAAAAGTTAACGTTAGAAGCATGCATGGCTATTACTAATATGGAGGAATCATTATGTTAGTTTTAGCTAAACATAAAAATTCTCCATTTCTCTTTCAAAAAAAAATGAGTCACGAAGAAAACAAAAAAAAAAGGGAAACAAGAAGAAGGAGAAGCAAGTGAAGTAAAAAATGATCAACTGATTCACAAGATCAAATCAACCACTCTCCAAAATTTTGATTTGAACAAGATATATGACGAGGAAAAAGATGAATCAACGGGTGTTCAACCGAATCACAAGATCAAATCTCTCCCCATTTGGAATTTTGATTTGAATAAATCATGCTCTGAGGAAGATGAGTTTTATCATCCCGAAGTTCGAAAGACAATTATGGACATGCTGAAGATATATGTGCCTAAGTATTTTAAGGATTCGTAAGTTGTGTATTTTTTTCTTATTTTTCTATGTCTTTGTTTTACTAAGTTATTCTCAATGCTCTGATTACGTCTATTTTGACAATTTTAATGCTTGAAATATAAATTTGTAGATTATATAAATCTTAGAAAAGGGAAAGGAAAATCAACCATAAATTATGAAAATAGAAAACTTAAGTAGATAAGTAATTTATTACATCTTGTACTAGAACAGGATCACAAGCCATTTGTGAAGGTAGATTATCTTCTCTTTCCAAAATGATTTTACTCATATGTGGAAGCTTATAATTGTTCGAGCCTCGAACTTTCATGATTTCTTGCATGCACGATTGCAAAGTCGAAAAAATCCTGTTTACTAGTCTTGAGGAGTATTTATCAAATGCATTTTCCACGGCCAAAACAAGTTCTTCTATGGTCTTCGGACACACCTCGTGTTGGAGTGTTTGGATGGCACTAAAAAATCCAAGATCTAGGATATTTAAATCCGGCGAATTGGATGGTTGACACATCAAACGTATATCATAACCAAGATGAGAAGCGGCTGCTCGGAATTCTTCATCTCTCGGATCAACGTGTGTCTTTGCGTTATCTTGTTGAATAAAAATAGGTTTTCCATAATCCTCTTGCGGCCATCTTTCACGGATCCTTGGAATCACTTTTTCAATTAAAACCTTCTTTATATCTTCTCTCTTTACGGAGGTCATCGCCTTTAACTCCATAGTCCCCGCATCTCGGTTTTTACTTCGTCTTTGAGCGGGTAGCATTGAAACAAATGGAAACACTCCTATCTTCCTTGAAAATGTCTCATTCCATTCTCTATCAAATCTTGGACGAGCCATGGCCGCTAAAAACATTACCTTAGCGATGTAGTTTTTACTTTGACACGTACGATGCGGCTCTTCTTCTTGAGGAAGCAAGCAGTAGGTCTCGGATTTTTTCGTCATATAAAACCATTTTTCATCGATATGTATCGTATTGTACATATCAACAAACTTTGGGTTGTCCGGCAATGATCTAGGGTCGAGCATAGACATACAAAATTCTAGTCGAGCTCTCATATTAGCTTCCCTCAAAAATGGCTTGATGGCATTTGAATGACGTTTAATGAGTCCTGCTTTGAGACATCGAAACAACGACGTACAACTCACACCCAAAGAAGCCGCCAATGATCTTAATGTTTTTCGACGGTGAAGTGGGATACCAACAATTCGACTAAGGTCAATCTCAATTTTCTTCTTTCCACTGTTACCTTTTTTCTTATGCGATACGTTGACAACTTCGCCATGAGGAGTATCTTTGGCCTTTTTCCAAATCTGTTGTACCGTAAGTAAAGGTACGGAGAATAAATTAGAAACTTCCCTTGTAGTGGTTTTTTTTAATTTTCCATTGACGCTTCTTCTCAAAAGAGCTAAGTAAATCTGTAGTCTTTCTTCGTCCGTCGTTTGTTTCTTATGGACCATAGCTTCTTGAGGACTATGTGATATCTCAGTGTTTCCTCCTGTGAGAAATATTTATAAAAAATAAGCAGAATAATTAAATGATAATCTTTGTTTTTGAAATAAAGTACGTAGTGTACGGAGTATAACATTTTCTAAGCCATGCACTATGTTTTCTTCTTTACAAACTAACGTAGTGTGGTTTATCCAAAAAAAAAAAGAAAAAAAACTGAAATATATTATATGCAAAATATCAACATAAATCACTGAAATATCAGTTTTAGATGTCTAAATTAAAGTCATATTAGAACTATATATACAATTATTAGAACTAATAACTAAACAATAAATGTTGACCAAAAAAAAAAAAAACAATAAAAGAACCTGAATTCGTAAGAGAAAAAATTTCCGAGTCTTCATTTTCCGGTTCTTCATGAAACGGAGCGGCTAAACCATTGTCCGGCAAAATATATTCTCTTGGTGGACTTTTATTCAAATCAAACAAAATATCTCTTTCATTATTTTGAAGTGGTGAATTTAGATTCAAGTTATGAGAAGTCATGGATAATATCTACTCAATGTTTTCAAGCTATGGAGTAATATATAGAAGGTGAACGAAACATCATTATAATTGGCTCTATAATTTTTGTTTTTCGTTTGAGCAAGTGTGGCGCACAATTTAAATTTTATCAAATTTTCAATTGTTTATATTGGTAAGAGTAGTGGAGCATAATAAAGGGGATGTAGACTACGGTTTCAATAAGTGGGAAAGTAGGCAAAAGGGTAGAATTTTTATTACACATGTTTAATGAAAAGTGAAAGTTTGTCCTACTAATAATTTGTGGTTTTATTTTTTCTTAATTCATGTGCAAAACTTAAAATATCATGTATTTAGGAACAGAGGGAGTAGGTTTTTAAATGGTAAAAACAATTAAAAATAAATAAAAATCTGTTTACTATGCTAAAACCGGTGCTAAAAATTTGAGCTTATAGACCTTAGTTTTTGGACAGGTGGCAACGTGGTATTGGACGAAGAATAATAAGAGAATGAGCAAAAAAAATCAACCCGACACTTATAATCCTCTCAATCCTCTTCTGAAATCCTCTCTCTTTCTCCGCCGTTTTGGTTGGTAATCGCCGATCTATCTCCTATGGTAAGATTTTTGTCATTTCATGTATAAATCGTATTGAATTTATAGAGATTTCATGTAATCGAAATTAGGGATTTGATTTAGGATTTTTGCATGTGATTGAAATTGGAGATTTTTTATGAAATCGAAATTAGGGTTCTTCAATCTTGTAATCATACTTTACTTGTCTTGTAATCTTTGATTTTAGCTTCAATTTTTCATACATATTGTTTGATTGTTCCTCTTCTTTCCGGTGGTAATTTTGATTTGATATGTCATTCGTCTTCATAATTGTTCCTTCTTTTAAATCTGTTAAATCTCTTAGGTTTAGTGTATATTTGTGTTAATAGTGTATACTTGTGTTATTCATTTGTTTCTTTGTTGTTTTCGTGTTAAGGATTTGGGAAATATTGATAGAATATATCGATATTTTCATAGGCATTTGCAATGGTGAACAAAAATAATTTCCTCTTAAAAGTCTTATCCAAGCTCTTGATTTCGCTTCTTGTTTGCATATAAATCTTAGTAAAATTCTCACACCATAGCCTTTCATTTTATCTTTCACTGTCTTTTACTGAGTGATAGTAATGTTTTGATGGCATCTTTGCCGATGAATCAATCTTTATCTTGGACATTTTTCTCATTTTTAAGACATTTTCAATATCTTTTCTTTGTGTTCTATTTTATGCTTCTAAATCTCATTGTTATATGATTGACTCAAGTTTCACTGTTGTGCACGTAACTCTGTTGAAGAAACGGGTTAATTTTGATCTCGATCTTGATCATATCCCTCAATAGATAAGTTCATATCCTTCTTCTTGCTCTAGTTATGTCTTCTTCTTTCTGTGTCTTTTAATTTATATTGTTTATTATTCAGGTCAAATTAAGCAAGAGCTTGAAGAATGTGAAAGTGATGAGGTAATTTATATTGTTTGTATTTCAGGCAGGTTAAGCAAGAACTTGAATGCTTTAGGGTAAGTTGTAAAATACGAATCAGTGATTATTTTTGTCAATTTGTATGTTCTGAATTTGGTTTGCATCTTCCTCCTTCTTATACTATGTCCATCGCTTTCGTCTTCCGAATTCTAAATTTCGGATTTTGGATCAGGAGCTATTAGAGATCAAGACAAATCCAAAGTTGAACAAGACTAATAAGAAAGAGGAATTCCCTAACATCCCACCATTTTTTTTTTAAGTTCCAAAAATAACACTTTTTCAATAGTTTCAAAAATTTCTCAAATACAAAAATTGATTTTCAATAGATTTGTAATTTAAATTTTTGGGTTTGGGTTAACTATCTCAAATTAGGGTATAGTTTTAGGGGGTAGAGTTTAAGGTTTAGTTTTGAATGTTAAAATTTCATTTTAATTTTGTGATATTTTTGGAATTTGAACAAAAAATGGTATTTTTGAAACTTTTTAAAAAGTGGTGGTATTTTTGAGAATCATCCAATAAAAAACCCAAATGCTGCGTGATGTGAACCAGATCTCAGTGTTCGGCTAACCCTAGATGTAAGTGGTGTCGTAGTGAAGCTCTTGATGACTTGTGCTTTAGTAAAGCTGAAGCCTTGCGCCTTCCAAGTCAATTAATTCTCTTTGAGTTGTAAAATTTAACAGATTCATTTACAAAATTAGAGAGAGAAAGAGAGAAAGAGAGTTGACTTTGTGTTTGTATCGCTTGTCTCTGTTGATGTTGTGTTGTAATGGTAATTTCATTTGAGTATTACAAGTTTTATGATTGTATTGGATCTTAATCTTCATACTGTATATCTATTGGAAATTTCTTCATTTTTTGCTTTAAATTTTGAGCGTTGAGCTAATCACTTTTGTTATCAAGCCCTTGATTGAGTTTTCCATCATTGTATAGTTCTTTACTTGGAACATTGTTAGAGAAATGGATGAAATTGTTTTTTTCTTTTCTATTTAACTGTGGAAGGAACTGACTATATTAAATACTTCACTCTGGGATTAATTGTTTATGAAACTAAAATAATGAGCATATATAGCAAAAATTTGGACAAAATCAAGATCAGAACTGTGGGTTCATTTTCCTTTATGATTTCAAAATCTATGTTTTAAATGTTTTTGATTCATATATGTTTGAAATTTCATTCAATGCAAAAAAAAAAAAAAAAAAGTTTCATTGAATGTATTATGTTATCAATTTTAAGAAAATAAACTCTATTTTAAAAAAAAAAATCATAATTTTATTTATTTATTTAGAACCCTTGTATAACAACTACTATTGGAAGACAAAAACCAACAAAAATTATTAAAGAGTTCTAAATTTAAACCCAACATAATTTATAATAAAAAATCATATAGAACCCCAACAAAACTACCACCATTGGTTATGCGCTAAATGTCTTCATTCCCTTAGGGCATGTATAATAGAGACATTATCATAAGTGTCTAAAAACTTTTTAGAATTAAATATATTAAATTTATGATCCTTGAGTGTCTAAAACTGGAAAAGATCTAATATTGGATCTTTTCCAGTTTTAGATATTCAATGATCCTAAATTTAATATATTTAATATTGGAAAAAAATTTACACTTATTACAGTGTCTAAAATTTTTTTAGAATTACAGTGTCTACATTATACATGCCCTTAGACCATCCTCATTGCACAACTTTATAAGGTTTAATTATAAGGTCTTATTAATAAAATATTATTTAAATAAGGTAAAAGAGATCCTAATATTTGGATCTAGATCCAATTTAGGATTCTTTTTCTCATTTAGAATATTAGAGGTGTTAAAACTCAATAAATTTAATTAAAAGAAATATATAGACACTTTTAATAAGACCCAACAAGTTATGCAACGAGGATCTTCTTAGGGTGGGCGATATAAATGTCTGTCTTCGTTCCCTTAGGGTGGGCGATATTAAATGTCTGTCACTTGACTGCCTTCTCTATTTCATCATCTTCCTTTACTACTTTATTTCCACTATGAAATTATTAAGTCATACACAACTACACATTTATTATTTAATTCTTCCCAAATAATATATTTTTAATTGAATAATTCTTATTGTCTTCCGAAATAATATAAATTATTTAATCTTTCTTTCCTTTCTTTGAGAAATTAGTATCTATAATATCCATTGTATAAATAATCAAATATTTAACATAACATAACATAATTAGGTAAATTAATAACATGAAGTATATCTAGAATGACCAATTTAACATTATTCTATTTTTCAGTTACAAAATTAAGTAGTCAACTATTTTTTGATCTGATAGCTGATTATTCGCTGAGAAATGTTAAAAAAAGACTGGATAGCTGGCTATGCATGGATTAGTAGTCAACTATAATCATAGTGAATTAATCAAAAAATGAACTATATTATAACTAAAATAGTAAACACTCGTTTACATATACAATGTTTTACATAGTCAACTAAGTTTTGATATGATAGTTGGCTATTCGCAAATTAATATTAAAAATCCCTCAAATAGGTGACTATGCATTCATAAATAGTCAACTATAATCATAGTAAATTAATTATAAAGTTAACTATATTATAACTAAAATAGCAAACATTCATTTAAATAGACAATGTTTTACATAATCAACTATTTTAATAAACATAAGTGAGCTAATAGCAACTATTCGTACGTAATTAGTGAACTATAACGTGAAACAGATTTTTAAGTTTTTTACCAATAATTATTAATTACATCATTAAGGGTATTTTCGTTAGAATTATTAAAGAGATGTTACTCACCTAAATAACTCATAACACATGTTAATAGCCTAATTTAGAAATTTTGCACAATGTGTCTCATGTATTTCTATTGGGCCGTATCACGACCCATCGTGTGCATCGACTTAGCTAACTACTTAGGTCATGATGTATCATCTATGTAATATATTTATAAGGTCTTTGTGCCGCAAACTTGATCAATATGAAATCCTTTCACAACCTCTAAGGTTTCTTGACATGGTATCAAAACATTGAACCTAATTCTAGGTTTCTTGGTTATCGATTCTCTTATCTAAAAACACGTCAAAACTATGTTTTCCTTTCTTCTTCGTTTTCTTGACCTAAGTTTCTTGATTACTCTATCGAAAACTTTCTCAACATTACCGAATCGCCAACTGATGGGTCTTCGGTTTCAAATAAATCTAAGTCTCGTTTTGAAATCACAAGACGAACTATTTCTCCGTATGAATTAACCTCCAAAGATAACCCTGGAACTATTATTTCTCGGCCTTCTCTACGCGGTCCTAACTACGAAGAATGGTCCACTAGTATCAGATTGGCTCTAAAAGCACGAAAGAATTTGGCTTTGCAGATGGATCAATTCTAAAGCCTGACGAAGATTATGAAGATTGGTGTGGTAACAATGCTTTAGTCGTATCCTGGATCAAACTTACCATTGATGAAACTATGTGCTCGTCTCTTTCACACAACGACGATACCTACAGCCTCTGGACACAAATCCAAAACGATTCTCCGTAAAGAATGGCCAGTGAGTACAACATTTGAAAACAGAGCTCGCGACATGTCGTGAAATCGGATTACCCATTGAAGCGTATTATAGGAAATTAACAAAGCTATGGACAAGTTTAGTTGACCACCAACAAGCTAAAACAATGGAAGAAATAGCTAGAGAAAGAGAAGAAGACAAATTGCATCAACTTTATTGGGAATTGATGAATCGCTTTATGGAGGTGTTAAATCATCTATGTTATCGAGAACACTTTTGCCTTCTATTGATAAAGCTTATAACGTGCTGACTCAAGATGAAGAATCGGCTTAGCTAACTACTTAGGTCATGATGTATCATCTATGTAATATCTATATAAGGTTTTTATGCCGCAAACTTGATCAATAAGAAATCCTTTCACAGAGGTTTCTTGACAATTTCACTTTTCTTAATGAAAGATGGCTAAATGGGTAATGTATGGAACTACGATCTTTTTAAACAGTGCCTATGGGATAGCAAATATTATCTTATGACCAAGAAGGTTATTTGTGTCGGACCTTGCAAAAGCTCGTGTATCTCTCACTAATCGAAATTTTGATTGTTGAGGTTAATCACATTTCTTGGGTTGTCATGCAAGACTTAAAGGATAAACTACATTGTTAGTACATTAATATCGAAAAACAATGGATTTCATTGGATTGATTTAAAAAAAAAACTAATTCACCGATAAAATATATATAAGGAGGTAGATCTTGAGTTTACATGAATACATTTCATCGAAGGTTTGTGGTTATCATCATTTTGACAAAGAAGAAATATCACGAAATTGTGTAAGTTGATGCAAAACGAAATACACTTTCATTCATAAATACAACTAATTTATATTTTACTTAGCAAAAAAAAAACCAATTTATATTTTATGATTTTTTTTTGTAGAATCAAGAAGAGTCATTGGTAGTCCGAAACAGATTTCTTAAATTAGGCCTCATGCTAGAAAAATGAAAACTAGTTTCTGGCTGTTACTTTGGCCCAATGTACCTAAAGATCCAATTTATAGCTCATAGGCCATTTACTCATTTAGTTTCTAATGATCCGATAATATATTTTTTAATTGAATGTATGATTAAGTTAAGTTAACCATGAGTAACACTTTGTGGATTCTACAAAGTGACAACACAAACGTATGTTATTATTTCAAACATTTAACTGTTTAGTGACGAAAAACAGCCGTCTTTGGAGCGGGTCGAGGTGAGTTAGAGTGGGTCGTTTGGGTTCGTTATTCGGATGGTATCTCATTGTGGAGGCATCTACTAGCCGTCTTTGGAGCGGTTTATGCTTCAGGTATGGTTTTTCGACGAAGCAGTGGGTTCGTTCTTCAATTCTTATCTTGTGTGGAGGTTATCGGTCTTTTGTCGGTAGATGACGAAGACAGAGTTCACGAGTGCCCACGTTTAAGAGTTGTGGTTCCTCTTTAATGTTTTCCTAATTGGCTATCAAGGTCTTTCTTGGTTCTGCTTTCTCTCGACGGTCTTGTTTCTTTGGAAAAGTGGTATTGGTGTAGTTTTTGTGCTCTATTCGTTGTTTGTCCTGCATTCGTTCTGCTAGTGCTGTCCCTGGAAGAGTTTGTTTCGTCAGGTTTTGTCTGATCGAAGTTCTTGTTTTTTGGTTCAATTACTTATCTCTTGGTCCTTTGGAAAGTTTGTTGGTTTGTTTCGTTTTCAGTGGTTTAGTTTTAGCGTCGAGATCTCCTTATCCTCTTCCTTTGTTCCATCTCTCTTTGTTTTATTTTAGTTTCATATCTCTTGTTTCTCTCTGTAAGTCATTTTGCTCCGGCTTAAGTGTCCGGTTTGGCACCGGCTCTGTGTCCGGCTTTGTTTCCGGTTTTGAACCGACTTTGTATCCGTCTCGCTTTCATATCAATAAAAACTTTAGATGAAAAAAAATAGTAATAACGAAAAACAGCCTTTACATACATGGGCTAGTGATTGGACATTGGAGTCTCTTCCCCTACTTGAGTTCAAGTCAAGGTTTCTGTATCTAATTGTTGACAGACAAATACCCTACCCTAAACCCTATCTATAATATATTTTAACTATGTATCATGTTAGAAACACCTTTTCCAACTTTTAGTGGACGCCTTTTTTTGCAAGTGTTCAAAGAAATGATGTTTCTTCATTAGCTTTGGGGTTGATAATGCTTTATCTGAGAATTATTGATTCAAAACCTTATCAAACGTTGAGAAAGTGGCTATGTATGTTATGGATAAAGTTTTTTTTTTTTTTTTTTTTTTTTTTTTTATCGTGGGTACATGTAGAGCTGTTTGTCGTAGATATATGTGTGTTGCGAGAAGAGTTGCCGTCATAAAATCATATGTGAAATTGTTATTGTTGTGGCTGCATGACTACATGTTAGATTTGATCAATTGATCATAATTTGTTTTAAGATTTATAAAATGTCTTTGATGCTGATGTAACAAGCGACAATTTTTTAAGAGAAATTATAAGTTTCTTATAAAATAAATGCAAACCGTACTTGAATAACATGATTTGATTTATATTATAATTGAATAGGTTACTAATTCTATTATGAAATTAAAATTCTATTCTTCATAACAAATCAAAATCTATAAACTAACAGAAATTTATAAGCAAAAATGATAAACTTAGAACCAGAACCGTTGCTAAAGATGCAAACGCCAGAGGCGATGCTAAAATACACTATTCATATAAAGAAAATTTATAACCATTGGTTTTCCATAAAAAACTGAATAAAATGCAAAACATTAGTTCTTTAATTTAATTTTCTACCTTCTTTCCTACAAAATTACCTACTAAACCTTCAAATATATCCAATAAAAAAATTCTAACTGATGCTTTGTTGGAATTAAATTAGTCAATTAATTGAATTTTTGTTTGCAATTTATTCTAAATAAGAAAGATAAGTGAAAAAATGAAACAAAATTATAATAAAGATATATATATATATATATTTTAAAGAAAAAGATACAACCATAGTTATCAATCCTCTTACTATTAAATGGAAAGTTGTTTTAGTGATACATGATTAGGTGTTTTAATTCTATTGGTCCATTCTTCAAAAAATGATGATTTGGAATAGTGACATGAAATGGTGAAAAAGATGACATGGCTTTTAAACTATTTTTGAATCATTTGTTTATCTTGAAAAAATATTTATATAAAAATATTTGTTCAACAATTTTGGATGCTTCATATAAATTAACAACAATTTTTTTAATAGAAATTTGTTGGGTCACACCAATTTCGGATTTAAAAAAAAAACAACCGATAAAGCAATTACTAACATTTTTACAAAACAAAAAAACATTATCATACATTTTACATTCACTCCATATTAATCTAAATAAAAATTCATACATACATAATATATAGAAACATATTTCTCAAAATTTATAATTCATTTTATTGTCACCTAATACTATACTGACTTCCATACTAAATTTTACATTAAAAAATAAAAGAAAATGGATATTTATGATTCTCAATTTTTATTGTTTTGATTGGCTATAGAAAATTAAACTTCTTATTAGATGATATATTTCAAAAAGTTATACTCTTAAAACATGAAATATCCCCTTACTATTAAAAGAGAAGTGCAGTTAGTGAAAAATGTTAGCTGTTATAATTTTACTGGCTTAAAACTATGGCATATAATGATGAGGAGAAATGAAGATATGGCTTAAATTTTTAATTAATATTTACAAATTATTATTATTGTTATATCAATTAAAAACATTTCTTCAAGCTAAATGAGATATTACAAAATGATTTACTAAACCAAAAAAACTTTTTTTTTTTGTATTTAGAATGAAAACGAGATTTGCTTATTTTATACCGCAGATGTTTAGAAAATCATTATGTTTTTTTTCCTATTTTTTTGTTTTGTACAAACCTATTTAATTTATTAAGAAAAAAAAGATTTTCAGATTTGATGCAGTTAGAACAAAAACAATATTTGCCTAAAATTGTGTTTTCGTATGCCAATATTTTGACAAAAAAAAGTCATAAGTAAATATTACATGATTTTATATTTTTTTAAATTAAAAATTTATATTAAGGAATACAAATCCATCTAATTAAGTACCTCAATATATTTCTTTCCGATTAAAATTTCATTTTCAGTTAGTAACTTACTTAGTTTTAGGAAGATTATAAGAATTTTTTGTTCAGATACACTTTGAAAACCCTATTCACTCAACACCGTGTATAAACCCTATCATTCTCATTTATTTTCAATCATCACTTTTGTTTCTCATTAGCTATTTCCAAACATTCAAAAGTTAGTTTTCATGAATTTTTTAATAGTTGAAATAATTTTAATCGATTCAAGCTACTACGGGTTTAATATATTATAGTAAATCCTTTGTATTTTCTTTCATATATGCATTAATTGATCTTAAGGTAATCATTCCTAGAAAAACCCATGTAACTTTGCATCTTAAGGTTCATTTTACTACGTTTACTTTATAGCTTAATACCAAAAGTTGCTTCTTTTCAACTTTTTTTCTTCCAAATATATTAATGGTGAGAGAAATTGTGCCAAAGTATAAATATTGTATTTTTCTTATTAAAATGGTTTCTCATTATTTGTAGAAAGTGAAAAATTAAGCTTCTTACATTTGATCCAAATAGCCATGTTATGATCTATTTTTATTGTTTTTCACCCAAAAAATATATATCTTCATTGTTACAGCTCATTCTCCCGATGCAAAGGTTAGATTTGTCATCATTTTCGATTGTGAATAATATTTATGTTTCCGTCACTAAATCACTTTCTAATTTTTATTAAAAATAAATGCATTGTTATTTCTCCGGGATTTAAATGTCATAGTCATCATTTTAATTATGAATTATTGTTGATTAGTTGGAAAGATGTTCTTAAACACTTATTTTTGTAGATTATATAGTGATCACTATGATTCCCGATATGATTCCCGAAGAATATGATACATGGAGATATGATTCCCGAAGGATTAAAGATAAATTTTCAAAGAGATGACCTCAAGAGTTTTGGAGAATTATAGGAGTAAATTCATTGTGATGTAAAGGTCATTCTACTTTTTATAATATTGTTATTATTATTCGTTTTTATATAGCTTTTGTTAATTTGTATAGTATGTATTATAATTTGATGTATATTTCTATTTATTTTTTATATTATAGTCTTTTACAAAATTATGAATTAATAGAAATCTCATTTTTCAGTTTCAACAAGGGTATAAGAATCATAACTCACAAAAATAGCTATTAAAGTGTAGAATAAGGTATGCGTACTCTAACTAGAATGGCTACTAGATCTAAATGCGGCTCAGTTATGAAATACTAATGTTCATATCCGCACACGGTGCGGGAAGTCACCTAGTTTATTATGTTTTGTATTCATAAGTTATCTCGGATTTAAAACTGAAATACAATAAAGAGAAAATAATTTTTCAGATGTGTATTATCCCAATATTTATTTCAGAGTTTTATATTAATTTTCCACTAACTAGTTACTGTTTCTGAAGACCTTAGTATTGGTTAAAAAGCTTCATGTGTCTATCTACTCTAGAAGATGATCTAATAAACGGGCTGTTGAATTTTTTACTAAAAAATTGGCCACATGAGAAAGTTTCATTTCACTGCACGTAGCCACGGCCCTGCTTAGAACAACAATTTTTTTGAATGATACATTACAATAATTTTGGTTTATGGTTTAAGAAAGTTATAAAATTTATGATCTTTATTTTGTAAAGTTGGTTTCACTTTTGGGAATATTTCGATTTGTATAACAAAAACAGCTCGATTTGTATAAGGTTTAAGGTTCTATGTTCTTGATAAAATACAGTAGAATCTCTCTAAATTAATACTCAATAAATTAATAATCTTCATAAAATAATAAGTTTTCCCGGTCCCGAGTCGGACCTATGTAAAATTAGCAAAATTCGATAAAATGATAAGATAATAATTTTTTTGAAACTCCTATGTAAAATATGGTCCCAATAATTGTATAAATTAATAATTATAATTTTTACATGCATATATATATGTAAAAGTTAGTTTAGTGATGTATGACTGTTGATAAGCTCAAATTAACCCTAAGCTACTCTCTCACATTAAGAGATCAATTACAGTATTTAAGGTATCGAAATCCACATGGAATCAATGAAACACAATAGATCTAAATGCTCGGATTATGCTAAGTAAGATGATATGAATGAAAATAAACAAAGCAACTAAACGGTTGTGAAAATAATTAAAGAGAAACGCTAGGCACAGGGAAATCACAAATGAATCAAAATTACAGATATAAAATAAAGATAGGATTATAAAGCTCAGTTCCTAAACATGAACACGAATATAAAATCAATCAACTTTCGCTGCAGAGATTATCTATGTTTAAATCCTAGAAAACCAAATTTCTTTGCGAATCCTAACAATCTAAACAAGTATTAAAGTTCAAGTTCAATTGTTCACAAAACCCTAAACCAAATTTCTTTGCGAAAAAGAATTTTGCTCATCAAAGACAAGATCAGGTAATCAACAAAACTGTCGTTTCTATTAATTATCCTAAGATCAGATTTCAGGTCATGAATCTAAAATCAGAAATAAACACTATTCAAGATGAAGAACTTTCTAAAGATATTAATCCTATGCAATTAAATCAGATCTAACAATTCATCAAACACTTTTGAAAATCCCTAAACCTAACAAGGAAACTACTCAGACATATTCAAAGAAGCAAACATCTTATTAATTGAATATATCTCTTAAAACTTAGTAAAATAAAGCATAAGCCTAAACAATGGCTGTAAAAACGTATTCATAAGGTACATAAACCGTCATAGACATAATTGTAAACATCTGGAACATTCGGACTCCGAACGGACATCTTCAGATTTGGGCTTTTCGCTTGGTCGGGCAGGGTGTCGATCGACACTTAGGAGTGGTGTCGATCGACACCACGTTAAAATCTTGATTCTTTTCTTCGATCTTTGCCACTTCATTCCACAATGCTCCAAAACTTCCAGTAAACATCAATTATGCCTCAAACGTCTAAGTACCTGCAAAGACTCTAAAAACAACTGGAAAACACCAAAAGACTCTAGATATTGGAGTTATATCATGGTCTAAACTGGGTAAAAACCATGATATATCAACTCCCCCAGACTTAGCTTTTTGTTTGTCCCTAAGAAAAACAGTTGTTCTCACTCTTTTAGGAATCACATACCTTGCAAACCAATCCGGTAAAACTTCGATGTGTCCCTAGAAGCTTAGCATTTCTCTAGATTGATTCTAAACCCCTTAAAGAAACTCAAACTTTCCATTGCAAACCCTTTCCATTATTTAAGTGCGGTCTCATCGAGGGAATATCGATCGCTGAACTTTTTAGATTCTTTTCCTTACTTAAACACTTTTTTGCACAACTCCCTTTTTTGTTTCCCTTAGATTATTCTGTCCATTTTCATGGTTTCATAGGATTCAACTCATTACTATTATTTTTTGTGGAAGACATGCTCATGAGGATCACTTATGAAGTCTTAGAATAGTGCTCATTACTATTGTTCCTTGTGGGAGACAGGGTCATGAGGACTGCACTACTGTGGTTTCTTGTGAGAAGACCGGGTCGCGAGTATCTTTGCACTTTTCTATCTAAGACTGTTTATTTTCTGTTAAGGGAAAACCAAAGGAGCTTATCCTAACCTTGCTAGTATTGAAAGAGGAATCAAGTCCGTGATTACCAACGCCCAAGATAAGAAATTAGAGTTGATTAAGGGCGGGGTCTGCAACATCTTTTTTGGCGTTCTCCAGGATTCTGAACTCGCTTCGTTAAACCGATCTACTTCCAGTTACCCACCTCAATAAAACCAACCAACTTGCATCAGAAATGGTTCTTGAGTGTTGTTCAAAGCAAGTTTCAAGGGAGTTTTTTACCTAAAAATTTTAAAATTGACTCTAAAAACTCAAAATAGAAAACACAGTTAGCAACTACCTCCCCCAGACTTAAACGACCCGGTCCCCAGTGTTATTAAGCCTGAGATTGGTGAATAAAATAGATAGAAAACGAAATAAATTGAAAAACGAAAAAACATGTTACCTGTGGGGTGGTGTCGATCGACACTGGTAAGGGTGTCGATCGACACCCATGATTTTTCGCCCGATCGACCAGATGGTCGATCCACTGTTCATCCACTTTTTTTTTTGAAGCAGAAACCCTTATCAAAGTCCATGATCACATCTCCTATATCAAGTTTAATCTTCCCCTTCCTCACATCGATTTGAGCACCAACTGTGGCTAAGAAAGATCTTTCAAGAATCAGAGGATCTTCAGGTTCATCGTCCTATTCTAAACCACAAAGTCTGCAGGGATTAAATAGTCTTGAATATTGATAGGCACATCTTCTAGAATTCCTTTTGGGAATCTCCTGGACCGATCAACTAAAAGAAGAGACATCTTAGTAGCCTTGAAGTCTATCATCCCAAGTCTGATAACAACATATAACGGCATCAACTTGATATTGGATCCCAAATCACATAGAGAGTGAGGAAACTGCCGTGTTGAGATGGAGCAATGAAGCACAAAGTTTCCTGGATCCGGTAGCTTCACTAGAATTCTGCTATGAATCATTGCGTTTACTTCCTCTGAAACCACTACGTCTTTCTTCTTCTTTTTAGGCACTGGAGCTGTATTCAAGAGAATAGCTCGGATATCTCTAATCAGCAGTGCTCCTTCCTCAGGACTAACTCCATTAGTTGCAAGTCGCTTGACGTACTGCCTTAGTGTAGGCGAAAGCTTAACTGCATCGATAAAAGGCATCTCAATCATGACCTTATCAATCATCTTCTTATAAATCTCCTCTTCAATCACCTGTTTGGACCTTCTAGTAGCTTTGGGAATGGTACTTGAGGTTTGTAGACCTTCTCCTATAAAGCAATCGCGATCGACGCAAAATTTGGACAAATTTGGGTCGGGTGTCAATTGACACTCCCATATGGGTGTCGATCGACACTAAGCTTTTGAGTCGCGATTTCATATGATTTTTCTAGTAGTGTCGATCGATGCTCGAGCTCAGCGTTGATCGGCACTTGCTCTGCAGTCCCAAAAATTTTGTCGAACTCCGCGAAATAATCTTCTGTTTTAGTTTAAACGGCATTGCTAACGGTCCTTAGGTTTGGATCAGTCTTTCCAGGAAGATAATTCTCTTGTCTCTTGATAGAACTAGCAGTTTGAGCGACCTGAACATCCAATTTCTTCACGTGAGTACTCAATGTTAAAATCATTCCATCTAAATCCTGATACATAGTATCTATCTTCCCATTGAAACTCACGGTCATCATCTGTTGTCCTTCTAGGATATGCTCCAGCATATTCTTCATCTCATTGTCCTGCTCAGGTGGCTTCTGATAAGATGAAGAACCATAGTTCCTTTGATAGTTGTTGCTCTGGAAAGGTTTCTGATAGGACGAGCCATAACCTTACTTTTGAAATCTTGAGTGGTTGATGAAGTTAACATCTTCTTCTGCAGTCTCAACTTCCTGAGCGAATTGGACCGACTTCTTTCCTACTAGGATAGTCCTCATAGAATCGAGCTTAGCATTCATTTCAGCCAAGTGCTTCCTACCATCCTTGCTATCACTCATCTGCTTTCGCTCAAAATCAGCGTTCTTTATATTGTTACTTGAAGCCAAGTTCTCGATAAGAGTGACTGCATTCTCTGGGTAGTTTGTATTGAAATTACTACTACTCGCTGTTGGGGTCGGTTTTCACCCTTTCAACATTTACGTTCAAAGTCAAGCATATGAAGAAATAACCCTCTGAACTTTCAAGGAGCAAGGTAGAGTAAGCCCCTAAGTCTTACTGCGAAGAAAAGCGAAGCAAGTGATCATGGAGTGAGGCGAAGCAGGAGTAAACCGACCACAGGGTCGGCACTGTGGACCGACCACAGGGTCGGCACTGCAGACCGACCACAGGGTCGACACTGTGGAACGACCACAGGTTCGGCCTTTGTGGCCCGACCACATGGTCGGTTCGGTCGTCTATCCTATCGTCAGCCCAATACATTCTCTGATCCATCAACATGAATGAAGCCTGAAGCCCACTCCAACATGACCGACTGAAGCAATATGATTCTGCGAAGACTTTGGGAGCAGAACCACCTTAGATGTAGTATATATACCTCTTTAGTATAAACCCTAAGGGGATCCGAATCTTTTGATACACAAGCTTTGTACTCAACTTTTACACAGCAATAACAACAACTCTTTCTCAATCTCTTGTGATCCTAGCTAAACATAGAATTCTCAAAATCCTCCTCACGAATCCTTACAATTTAATTGTGTTGGTTTCGACCCCCATAATTTGGCGCCGACTAAGGGGAACAGAGAGTTCTGACACACGAAAGCTAGGGTTCCGCAACACCATCGCCATATCAGGAAACAACAGCATGAGCAGCAAATGGTCCTCGTCTCACAGGAACGACGAGGCAATAGAGAACTCTGTGGAGAACACCGCGCCTCACGCTGCTAGCAACCTGACGTCTATCACGAAGATCAAGCAGATGCTTGAGACGCTAGAGAAGAGAGCACGAGATCAAAAGAAGCACAACAAAGCTACGATGAGCGAACTGCGAGCGCTCAAGAGAAAGACACGCAAAAGATCCCGTACCCGTCTAACACGTCTCAGCTTCAACACACCTTGAACCTATCGAAGGAACCGGAACAAGGAACTGCCGCCTCAGACCGATCGCACAGTTTCAGAGGACTTGCCTCCACCACTGCCTCGTCGGGAATCTGATGTAACTCCCGAGCGTGTGGTGGAAGAGTCGGATGAAGATCAACCACCTCAGAGACGAGCCCGAACCTACGCAGCGGGTGACAACGATTTTGCTAATGAGGAAAGGGCTCCAATCTTAGAAAAGCTTTACAGGAGAGAGCAGGAGCGCAGGGCTGCACAAGGCTCCCGAGACGAAGAGGTCGTTGAGCTGAAAGCCCAGTTAGACCAGGTCTTCTCAGACCTGAGGACTACCAAGCTACAGATATACCGGAGCACACGGAAGGATCCCGAGGTCGCTTTCGTGCTGGAGAAAGCACGGAACACGCCTTTCGCTGAGAACATTGCGGGGGCTAAAATCTCCAATCTTGGATAAAACAATTCACTTGAAAGCTTCTCGTCGTCGCCTGACAACAACTCAAACTGGTCTCGTCGTTACCAGTCTTGTTGACCTCACACATTGTAGACCCGCAAGGGAAGTGAGGTGAATGGAGGGGCTGCGAGCTCAAAAATTGCCAATACAAACCACGGTTCAACCCGCAAGGCGATAGGAAACAGACAAAGGGGTTGGAGATTCGTAACAACTCATTGATGGGCTTGAAGAAACAAAGTTTTAGGCCCAAATTCAATCAACTCGTTCTCACCTCGCAAAGCTCCTCGCTCCATCAACTCAGCCCACCTCGGTCTACCTCGCCGGAACTGGAGTTAACCTTGACAGTTTACAAGGGTTCCAAAAATCCACCTCGCCGCAGCTCTGAATCAACCCTGCCTCCGCCTAATCTATGAAAAATCAGGAGAAGCTTTGATTTTGGCTCGAAAATCCATCTCTCCGACCAAGCCAGCTCGTCTGCCTCGCCAACCTCGCAGCCGATATCATGACCTTGCAACCTAGCCACCATACTCCACCTCGCTGTAGGATCAACTTTGACAACAAGAGCATCGTGGCAAGGCCAAGCGAGCTTCTCTTCTTCGAATTCAACTTCACTAATTCAACGATGCAACAAGCTAACTCTCCAAACGTGTGAGCTCTCCTCCTCGCCGAGCTCCTCCTCGCCGAGCTCGACCTCGCTAATTCTTCTCTTCGAAACCAAATCGACCGGCAGACGCGAGCTCACTGAGCCAACTCGCGAGCTCACTTAGTCAACCTACGAGCTCTAATTTGCTTCAAATCAGCCTCGTTTTCGTCCGACTCACCTACCTCACTGACAAAGCCAGCTCGTCCACCTCGCCGAGCTCATGTTAACACTCAATCAATCAACTTCAACGACCAACAAGCTCTGCAAGTTCGACGTCTTAAAAAATCTGCGAGCTCGTCCTCCCCTAATCAACCTCCTTGATTGAATCCCAAGTCTGCGAGCCCGATCCACCGACGCAAGCTCGTAGCACCCGTTCACCTTGCCATCGGGATTCCACCTCGAGCTCGCATTCGTCTTCAATTTACACCGCGAGCTTGCCTTTAACTAACTCCACCTCGAGCTCGCGCTCGTCTTCAACTTACGCCGCAAGCTCGCACCTCACGATCGAGCTCGCAACCTCACTCGCCGAGTCCACTCGCGGAACCTCACACCGAGTCAACTCGCCCACTTCGCTAATTGAAAGCAACCCCCTTGTAATATGATCTCCACATCAAATCGTGCACGCGAGCTCAAGCCTCTCCACAAGCTCACCTTGCGGACTCGCTTAAGCACGAGGTTGACCTTCGTAAAAGAAGGGATTCACCAACCTCAAAATCAAGCTCCATCTCCCACCATCTTGACTTCTTCACCTCATGGGCTCATCGACACTCAAGTCCACCTTGCAGACTTGTTGATACACCTATCTCACTTCATGGATGCAAAACGCAACTGCAGCGACTACGACACCAACACGGAAAAGACTCAGAGCGAGGAAAGCTCTCACCTAGAGCGGCGACGCCACGTTCAACATCACCGACGTGTTCGTCGTGTTGCATTTTTCCTACAAGGCCAAGTCTGTTGTCTCACCTACATACAAGTCAACAATGAAGATCAAAAGTCAACAATGAAGGCTAAGCAAGCAAGCAAACGAAATACCCACCCAGACTGCGACGCCACCACCTTTTTTGAAGCACAAGCCTCATCTCCGGATGAGCTTCACATGATCTCCTACGCCTTCGGGGGGGGGGGGGGGGGAGTGAATGTTTTCACTTAAGCCTTGTTCCGTACGAGCTCACTTGATCTCCTCCGCCTTCAGGGGGGGGGGGGAGTGAGTGTTTTCACCAGTCTCTAGACGACTTCAGTTCCCTCTTTCGTCTAAAAGGGGAGGGGGGAGTGGGGTACCCGTACGCCACTCCTTGACAACATCGTCACCAAAAAACAATAAACACTCGACACAAACCTCATCACGAGAACAGCTTGTCCTTTATGGACTGATCAAAGCTTTAATCGAGTAGAGTCGTTCTGCATTTATTGCTGCTGGCCACAACAATAGTGTGGAAATACGAACACAATGACATCCACAACGGATACATCGCGCTATATAAATTCCAGTGTTCAGAATTGGGGCGGATGAACCTATTTGATCACTCAGAAACCCAACAAACGTCGTTGGTAATGCAGCTGCTAATGACCTCCGTTCGGCCTATACCCTGAACGTGTCATTCAGAAACCCAGGACGCACTCGGTTCAAAACTCAAGGTGAACTTGCTCTCGGACAGACGTGTTTAGAAGAGCAGCACCATTCTGCAAAGCCCAACAACAATGTTGGCAGATAAAGTGTCTGAGCGCATTTGCGTTTTCACAACCTAAACAAAGCCTCACTCATGAGCATACAAAGCCTCATTCATGAGCGAACAAAAGCCTCATTCATGAGCGAACAAAGCCTCATTCATGAGCAAAGAAGCCTCATTCATGAGCAACTGACCAAGAACAAGCCTCATCCATGAGCAAAAGGGCAGAAAAATTTCATTGTACTGCAGCAACACAGTGGCTTCGGCAAACAAAGTAAGAAGTCTTTAAACCTTCAATCAAGTATGAAGTCTTAAAACCTTCGGTAAACCAAGTGCTTACAGTGTTGGTAAACACACGACAAAAACATATAACAGTCTAAAGGACTCCTAAGTACATCAACAACACCTAAAGCAAATACTTATATCCGAAACCATCAAGGTTTATCATGAACAAAAACTACAAAGTCATCCCGCATTCTCCACAATGCAAGGATCCAGAATGTTAACAAGGATACAAGTCATCCAACACTACAACCAAAAATCATCAAATCAACCAAGGGTTTTCAGAAATAAAAGTCATAAAGAGACTACAAATAAACTAAGTCACAAGCAAGAGAGGAATGGTCACCCATCGGCCTCCTCGTCCTCATCAGCTACACCATCATCCTCAAAGATCTCTAAGGCTTGCCTCACGCTAGAGACAAGCTCATCAAACACATCACGAGCATCGTAGATCAGAATCTTCCTCTCAACTAGGAGCTGCTCCGCGGCATCCAGGGTCGGTTCGTCAGGCCCGCGAAGACGTTCGATCAGCTCCAGGTTCGCGTCGATCTCAGCAAGGTCCAGTATGTTATCCTTCGCTGTCCCCTCAATCCTAACAAGCAACCTGGCGACCTGTCTGGTCCGAGTAGCAGAGCTACGAGCTGCCTCATCCTTGGCCTTAGGAACGGCCTCCTCAATCCTAGTGTCCCTGAGATCCTCAGCCTCCACTAACTTACTCCTAAGCAATGCAATCTCCTCCTTGTCCTTCACATGCCTCGAAGATGCTTTTGACAACTTTCCACTAAACTCCTCTGATCTCCTCTTCATAGAAGCAACATCGTCCTCGAGGGCTCGGTTCCTCTCAGTGAGCTCAACGTTGGCCTTCTTGGCCTCACTAAGCTCATTGTCACGAGAGCGAGAGTCCTCCTCAAAACAAAAGTCCATGTGATCCAGCTGAGTGGAGAGCTGCATGCACAAAGAATAACATAAAGAATGTTGTCAAAACCAAAGGAAGTAAAGCAAAGAACAAGGAGGGAGAGAGATCAAACCTCAGCAACTTTGGCTTTCGCCAGCGCAAAAGCCCTCCTGCCAGAGCCGGGAGTCGGAGAGTATGTTGCTGCAATGCGACTGCGTGGTCGGTCCGACCAGGCGATGCAATCGGCACAACCACGCGATCGGCCCGATCGGATGCAACCACGGGTTCAATCCCACATGAAGTTAAAGGCGCGACCACATGCTCGTTCGAACGTGCGACCATGCACTTGGTTGAACGTGCGCCCACGCGGTCGGTCAGAGGCGCGACCACGCGATCGGACGATGGTATGATCACACGGTCGGTCACAACCACGGTTTCAGACCCGCATGAAATCACGACCGAGGAGTCGGTTTTGTCCAGAACCGCGACTGTGGGATCGGTCCGAGTCGAGGTCGTGGCAACATCGTCGTCTTGACACAACGGCACCGCCGATCTACCACTATCAAGTGTGGTTTGCTCCATAACACCTAGCTCACCTATACACAAACAATTGGTTTTAGGGATCCAGGGTGATCTACCACACTTACAGACACCGCGTCATCCCCTCTAGAAACTACCTCATGGTCAAGTTCTTCTCACTAGAGCATAACCTCACTTCGTGATCACATCTTACCCAAATCACCGTAATACTCCTCGTCATCATCTTCTTAAAATTGACTTCAGCGTTAAAATGATCTCGTCAAGATTACAATCTCTGCCTTGGGGTCGATACGGTTTTCGCTGACTCAACCTGCCTCAAGGCTCATTTGAATCGACGTTGCCGTTCACAGAATAACTTCATCCTCTTTGACAGTAACTTCACTTTGGTATCACTTCGTGGCTAGACAAAGTCGACCTCTCTAATCGACTTCGGTGTCACCTCGTCGTAGTCAAGCTCTAATCAAATTTACCTTGTCACTATATCGAGCATAACTTAGCTAATTCAATTAGCTGCACCTTGGGGTCAGTTTGATTTAATGTAACTTCACCAAGCGGGTCCCGGATCCATTTCAAAAGAACACAACACTCTTCCTTCCGGAAATCACCTGGAAACGTCATTGACGTTAGCAATTGCAACACAGAGTCTTAAAATCTCCATAGGAAATACGGAGTCTTAAAATCTTCGAGAGAGAAAGAAAAAGTCTTTTCTGCAGAAAACGCAGCAGCTTCGACAAAGGAAGCACGAAGTCTTAAAATCTTCATAACGTTTACAGAGTCTTAAAACCTCTTGCATAAAGTCACTCTCTACTACTATGAGAAAGAATAGATGAACACCTTGTCTTTAAAAGTTAATGCTGATATCTAGACACATCTTTTACCTCGGCACTATTAGCTCTAACACTACCGAGCTGGGGGGCTAGCTGTTGGGGTCGGTTTTCACCCTTTCAACATTTACGTTCAAAGTCAAGCATACGAAGAAATAACCCTCTGAACTTTCAAGGAGCAAGGTAGAGTAAGCCCCTAAGTCTTACTACGAAGAAAAGCGAAGCAAGTGATCATGGAGTGAGGCGAAGCAGGAGTAAATCGACCACAGGGTCGGCACTGTGGACAGACCACAGGGTCAACACTGCGGACCGACCACAGGGTCGGCACTGTGGACCGACCACAGGGTCGGCACTATGGAACGACCACAGGTTCGGCCTCTGTGGCCCGACCACAGGGTCGGTTCGGTCGTCTATCCTATCTTCAGCCCAATGCATTCTCTGATCCATCAACATGAATGAAGCCTGAAGCCCACTCCAACATGACCGACTGAAGCAATATGATTCCACGAAGACTTAGGGAGCAGAACCGCCTTAGATATAGTATATATACCTCTTTTGTATAAACCCTAAGGGGATCCGAATCTTTTGATACACAAGCTTTGTACTCAACTTTTACACAGCAATAACAACAACTCTTTCTCAATCTCTTGTGATCCTAGCTAAACATAGAATTCTCTAAATCCTCCTCACGAATCCTTACAAGTTTAATTGTGTTGGTTTCGACCCCCACACTCGCAGCATCAAATGTCATCCGGTACCTCTAGTCCACTCCTCTATAGAAGGTGTCTAGCAACTGAACATCTGTGAAGCCATGGTGAGGACAATCTCTCTGATAGGACTTTAGTCGCGTCTACGTAGCTCTGAATGCTTATGTCGGACACTGCTTGAATGAAGTTATCTTTGTCCTTAAGTCCTCAGATCTCACATCATCAAAGAAATTATTCAGGAATGCTTTCTTGGTATCCTCCCAAGTAGTTAACGATCAAGGTTCAACCTGCTTCAACCAGTAGGAAGCATCCCCACTAAGAGAGTATGGGAATAGCTTGCAGAAAAGGTAATCGCTGGACACTCCATTCGCCTTGTCGCTGGAAGCTAAATCTTCGAAGTTCATGATGTGGTCCATAGGATGCTCATGAGGAAGATCATGGTAAGGGTTTTGAGCTACCAGGCTGAAGTAAGCGGGCTTCAGCTCGAAATCATTCCTTTGGAAAGCTCGATTCGCATAGAACTGGCCAGGCCGGTTGTAATCTGCAAGCGTCCTTCATCGCGTAACATTCTCCTCGTTCCTCAAAACGTTTGGCAGATTCTGGAGTTGGTGTCGATCGACACCAGCTGGTTGGTGTCGAGCGACACCCTGATTCTAGTAGGGTCGCTCGACAGGATTTTGATGTCGAGCGACACCATCCTGCAGAATCGCCAAATTCTCCTCAACGATCACCGTTCCATCGTCGTTGATCTTCCTTGCGCATTATACTTCAGTCCTGTCGGATCACGGAGAACTCCATCTTCTCCGGGAGTCAATATAAGAGGTGGTATATCAGCTATCCTTTCTTCTTTGAGTGCTCTCCTGTTCTCACGTTCCAAACATGCTAACTCCTCGAGATTGTAGTTAACTAGCTCCTTGTCTTGGTTGCTTCTAGTATCAGGCATGTACCTGAAACGCAAAACAAAAAGAGACAAAAGAAACTAGCAAAGCAAAACAAAAATAAAAAGTACCTAGACAAAATCCAAATAATAAAAATCTAATGGCGTTGATTCTCCGGCACCGGCGCCAAAATTTGATAAGCTCAAGTTAACCGTAAGCTACTCTCTCAAATTAAGAGACCAATTGCAGTATTTAAGTTATCGAAATCCACAGGGAATCAATGAAACACAATAGTTCTAAATGTTCGGATTATGCTAAGTGATATGTTCAAATTTCCCTTTGAACCACTCTCTCAAACAAGAGATCGTGTGCGGTACTTAGGGTTATCGAATCTACAGGGAATCAGATTGCACAATAGATTTATAACTTTCGGAATATGCTAAACAATAAGATTGTAAATAAAACAGTTGCAGGAAACATCAAATCAGATGATTGTAAAGCTTTAAATCAATGGGAGAAAAACGTTAAGCTTTAGGGAATTCGCAGGAATAAATCCAAGTTGCAGAATAAGATACTATTGGGATTGACGAAGTGCAAATTCTAGAACTCGAAACACTGTTGTAAAGTAAATCAACTGTCGTTGCAAATACTATCTATGTTTAAACCCTAGACAACCAACTGTCGTTGCGAAATCAAGTTGATCTAAACAAGCATTTAAATTCAGGTTCGATTTGTTCACAAAGATCCAAAGCCAACTGTCGTTGCGAATCAGATCTTTGCTCACCTATGATTCAAATTCAGGAAATTCAATAATGATGTCTCATCTATTAAACAACCTAGGATATCTAATTCATGCCTAAATCAGAATTCAAAGCAATTAAGGTGAAGAATAATAAATATGAATGCAAAATCCCATAAGTAATCAAACTCTACAACTCTTCATTAAACCATTGAAAAATCCCTAAAACCTAACTAGGGAATTACTCAGACATAGACATGAAAGATAAATCCCTAGTATAAAAATCTCTAACTAAAATAAAGCATAGCCTAAACAATGGCTGAAAACACACACACATATATATATATAGGTTACAAAACGTCATGGGCCCAATTGCAAACATCTGGGCTTTTTGGCGCGAAAAGGAAATCTTCTAAAACTTGGAATCTGGGCTGGTCCGATGGTCGTGTCAATCGACACGATTAAGTATGTCGATCGACGCGTACAAATTTTCGGTGTCGGGCGACACCAGTATCCACGTCGCTCGACACTGCCTCTGAATGTTGACTCCAAACTTGCCACTTTGACTGCTCATTCCGTTAAGCTCCAAAATGCTCTAGTAAACACCAATTGAGTCCAATTCGTCCTTGTGCCTAATATAGAACATAAAAGAATCCAAAACACCAAAAGACTCTATAAAACGGACATATATCACGGTATAAAAACGGTAAAAACCATGATATATCACTAAGTAAGATGATATGAATGAAAGTAAACAAAGCAAGTAAACGGTTGTGAAAATCAATAAAGATAAACGCTAGGCACATGTAAATCGCAGATGAATCAAAATTACAGATATAAAATAAAGATAGGATTATAAAGCTCAGTTCCTAAACATGAACACGAATATAAAATCAATCAACTTTCGCTGCAGAGATTATCTATGTTTAAATTCTAGAAAACCAAATTTCTTTGCGAATCCTAACAATCTAAACAGTCATTAAAGTTTAAGTTCAATTGTTCACAAAACCCTAAACCAAATTTCTTTGCGAAATTTTTTTTTTCTCATCAAAGACTAGATCAGGTAATCAACAAAACTGTCGTTTCTATTAATTATACTAAGATCAGATTTCAGGTCATGAATCTAAAATCAGCAATAAACACTAGTCAAGATGAAGAACTTTCTAAAGATATTAATTCTATGCAATTAAATCAGATCTAACAATTCATCAAACACCTTTGAAAATCCCTAAACCTAACAAGGAAACTACTCAGACATATTCAAAGAAGCAAACATCTTATTAATTGAATATATCTCTTAAAACTTAGTAAAATAAAGCATAAGCCTAAACAATTGCTGTAAAAACGTATTCATAAGGTACATAAACCGTCATAGACATAATTGTAAACATCTGGAACTTTCGGACTCCGAACGGACATCTTCAGATTTGGGCTTTTGGCTTGGTCGGGCAGGGTGTCGATCGACACTCAGGAGTGGTGTCGATCGACACCAAGTTAAAATCTTGATTCTTTTCTTCGATCTTCGCCACTTCATTCCGCAATGCTCCAAAACTTCCAGTAAACATCAATTATGCCTCAAACGTCTAAGTACCTGCAAAGACTCTAAAAACAACTGGAAAACACCAAAAGACTCTAGATATTGGACTTACATCATGGTATAAACTGGGTAAAAAAATGATATATCAACTGTTGTATTATATATATATATATATATATATATTTTTTTTTTTTCTTAAAGTTAAAATCTTGTTGGAACTAATCTCTAATTTTTCTTATTGCAATTGAATCAAAAGTGTTTAAATACTTAATCTTCATCAACTCAAGAATTTTATACGTGATAATTTAAAACTATGATTGTCTTCATCTAGCTGAAGAGTTTTATACATGATAAGCTAATTATTTAATACTTTTAAAACTACGATTTTTTTTTTCTACCTTATCATTAATAATAAAGTAGCTGGAATTTTTATTCTTGCATATAAATAGTCAAATAAGTTATTTGCATCCATCTTATAATGATGACTGAGATTAGTAACATGATGTGGAGTAGGTTGAATATGTAAAAATTATAGAAATAATTAAATAACAAAATAAAACAATTTTTATGAACTTTTTACGTAAAGTTTTTATTTTAAACACAGAAAAATTGTCAAAAATATGGATTAGAAAAATCTCTCTATAAATTATTAATTTATCTATAAATTATTAATTTATCTATAAATTAATAACTCTTTAAATTAATAAATTTTCAAACTTCCAACATTATTAGTTTATAGAGGTTTTACCATAGTTAATAATTGTATTATGTGGGCTTTTGCTATAGACAAAAGAGAGACGTTAAAAAAAAAACCAATACGAAGTTTATTTTTATTTGTTTTGGTAATCTAAAACGAAGTTGGCAAAAAAATAAAAATAAACTTAGGAAATTAGAACCATTATTCTTATATTATATAGTTTGGTTATTGAATCTTGACCTAGTTATAGAAAATGACTTAGAAACCACTAATATATAATATGGAGATGACGATATGCACCACACCAAATTGTTGAATAATTGATTCTAAGCTATTACGCACGTGCTAAATTGATTCGAGCAATGAAGTTATATACTTTATCTCGTAGTTGCGTATACAACTTGTACGATTCCAAAGCTATCTCTTTGTTTTTTCTACTTTAGATTGGCTTCCGTCAATATGGAAAATCATTGTTATCCAAGAGAAAATGTGGACATATATCTTTGTCGGCTTAAATCAATACTTTATATATACTCTAGAAGATTTGCTAACAACAACTGATCTAAAGCTGTTCGATTCTCGAACCCGGTAGGATTGATTTCAAATGTTTCAAACGTCAATTCTTATGTTAAGGGTCTACGATGATAATTAAGAAGTAATAAGATGTTCAGCTTAGTACTTTCTATTTTTAAGGGCACTAGATGTGACCCCAAAAAAAGAGCACACTAGATATATAAAACCAATGCAAACAAAAATCTATTTGAGTTCCTAAATAAGATCAACGTCAACGTTTTATCAAAATGTATAGCAACCATCTATTTCTGGACGTAGTCGTTAGATTCAACATTTATGAACTAAACTTCACATAAACTTAGACTTTAACCATGTACACTTCCTAAAATTATAACACACCATCAGACCCGGTCCTAACTTTTCGGAGGCCCAACAAAAAAATAAAAACACTAAAAACTAAAAAAAATTAAGGACTCTATACCTATGTTTTGTTGGTATCCCCTCAGGACCGGCTCTGCACACCATCGTCTAGCACCAACAGCTTCAGCGAACAAACATCGCAATCTCCATATAAAATAGATATTCTAATAATTAAGTTTTTGAACACATAATAAATAGACATGTGGTTCTCACATTATTTTAAACCGAACCTAACCAACATATTAAAATAGAGATATTCCAAAACCAAACCTAAAACAAATATACTAAAACACCCATGCCTAGCTCTTAAAGTCCCATTGTTTGAAAAGAAAAGCCATCACTATAAAATCTCCGATCGATTACTTTTGATGTTTTACCATTTATCCTCTAAATATTATTGAAATCCCAAAAAAAAAAAAAATTGACAAAAAAAAGTATTTTAATAATAGTTTGTATTTCTTTTATTTTTTGAAATTTATGATTTAAATAAAAAGATTATTTTTTAGAATGCCATCAATAAATCCACATGTTACAAGTCGATATCACATGGCTGCAAAGACATGATTAGACTATCACGAGTGGCCAATCAAAAGGCAACTTGTGAGCAATCAGTGAGACGTGGCTTAAATCTATTGGACATATATGATAAATCTATCTCCTTTGTCTATTGATGCCTCCATTTGTTTAGCTGTCTATCATCTCAACGACCAATTCTCCGCAAGATGCACTATTCGTTTTACCAAGCAATTTAGAAGAACAACAAATATCTTCGGGCTTAAAATTTCATGATGATGTTTTATATGCTTTCACTTCCAGTCACAAGTTTATCCCAAAAAAGAAAGAGAGTTACAAGATCATCATCCAATCCATTGAGATTACCTAACCAAGAAACAGATTATAAACTCAACAGTTTAGCCCGCATTTGCCGATAGCTTAAACAAGTTTTGGTGTGCTTCATATTAGATTTCACACGTGCTTTCCAAATACTCAAATTCGAAGGCAAACTGTTTAACACGTTCTTTTTTTTTTGGAAAGAGTTTTAACACGTTCTTCCCCTCTTAGATTGTCTGAATTTTTTTTTGTAAATATTTATCTTTTGGATTGGATCACCAGTCAAAGGATTTGTGAAGCTATTAATTCATTGTGTGCTTTGAAAAATAAAAGGGAATATATATGACGCCCATGTAGAAATTGATTTATGATCACTAAGATACACTCACCAATGATAAAAAATGTTATATCCTATTCGATCAATATGACAAAACATTAATTGGATATGAATATATACATAACCGTGCCTATAGGCTTAGGAAAAAGGCATTCGCCAATGGCCTCCAAATAATTTAAAAATTTTAGGGCTCCGATTTTCCAAATATTAGTAATAGTGTACTGGTTATACAAAAATTGATTAGTCTACCATAATGTCTCCACTTGAGTTTGAAACTCCACATTTTTACTATAAATTTTTATTTTAGTGTTATTATTTGTGTTTTTCCGAGTATTATTGTTTATTTATTAAAACTCTAAGATCTATATTCTTCTATTATGTGTTAGTCTTCGTCAAATTTTTCATTTCACGTGTTTTTTTTCTTCCAATTCTTTTTGTATTTTGTATTTCAAATAAATTCATCCTATTAATTACATTATGTAAGTGGTGTGATTTTGTTTCTAATTTTTTGATCGATTTGTTTCTAATTTTTCTATCAATTTGATTTTGTTATACTCATGTCTTTTTAGGACAAACACCAACTGCTCATTTAGTGTTCTCATTATATTTAATACTAGAATTTCTTGCGCTGCGCGCGAGTGTTTTTTTTATAGTTTTATTATATTTACAAATAAATAGTTTGATAAATACCAAATTCTTTTAAAATTAAAAATGAAAATTTACAGTTTCTTTTTTCTCTTATCTAAACTGCATGAACATGAAAATATGAAGTGATTCTTAAGCATTTTTGAATATTGATGATTACTATTTGAAAATGTATATGTTTATTTAAAACTTTGTTTGATTACTATGACTTTTGTTTTGTAACGTTGATAATATGAAACTATTGGTTGAATAGGAAACTTAATTATTTAAAACTAAAAATACAAAGTACTTGTAAGGTTAAAAAATGCATTTTTTCGCACACATTAGCTTTGAAATTTCTCTCGTATTCTTTCCAAAATATTAACTACACTTACATCACACATGCGGCGATACTTTTCAACAGCTTTCCCTCGATGATATTGGGTTGAATATCAGTGAAGAAGCATCAAAGTGTATTGGATTCTGTATTTTTTTTTATTTGTTAGTAATCTTCTATGCCTAGTTTTAGATTGTTATAGTCATTCACGTTGGTTTTATCCACAATCAAGCTTCATGGAGGTAAAAAGCTCATTGGTCTTTTATGCTCAAGTGTTGTTGCCTTCCTTTGGTGTGAATATAGGTTCAGAGATTGCATCATGTATCTACTTTTTGTTTTAGTCGCTAGTTTGTAGAGATGGCTATGGTTTGATTGGACTCTCTCTAGCTCGAAGTTTAGTTTTGTTCAATTTGTTTAAGATAGGTTTCTGGTTGTAAAATTTTTGGTTTCCCGTGTGTTGGCTTGGCCTATGATGTCGTACTTGTTGACATCGACTTTCGTATTTCAAACCCGTATCCCACCATTGTATTCCACTTTGGTATCTCACCCATGTTTATGATAAAAAAACAAACACATGACATAATAAAACTACATTTACATCACATGATGTAAATTATATCATTTACTTAATAATTTAGCATTTTTATTTTCTTCTCATATTATAGTTACATTTAAATTATCCTTTTGGGTTGAAATAAAATCATAAAACACAATAATCTTCCATTTTTTTTAAGCATATATTATTTTCTATAAATATTATAATTTGTTTCTTAAAAAAATAATTTCTCTTATTCTGTTTAGCACTTTAGTTATGTATAATTGGATAATTGTCTTTTCGATATATCATTTGAAGATATTTTTTTACTATGAATTTTGATGAATTTTATTTAAACTAAAAACGTAATTTTTTTAAATTAAAAATACAAAAGGTTACAAATAGATTATGTTACACACCAAACTTTGAAATTTCATCTCGTATTGTCCCTAGTATATTATTTGCACTAACATGACATGATAGATATTATATTAGATATTTAATAGTTTAGAAATTTTATTTTCTCCTCCTCCTATAGTCACATTCAAGTTTTTCTTAAAATCATAAAACAATAATATTTAATTTTTTAATGTTATATTATTTTTGGTGTAAAATTGCAATAATTTTCTTCTTTCCTTATTTTCACTTTATTTATGTATGACTGCATTAATTTTCTTAAGTTACTAAATTTAATTTACTTTCTCTTTATTTGATGTAATACTTATGAACTTATTTATTGGTTTATGAATTTAGTTGTAGGACTTGTTTGATATTTGATAATATATGTGATACTATTTTACCTAACTAAATATTTATAATGTGATATTTATTAGTATAACCAAATTTATTAATCTTGTTACTATTTTAGTATCATATAAGTTTTAAAGTTTCATGTTTATTTTAAAATATGAATAATGACTTTTCAAATTCTTTTCATAATGTTACAACCAAAATATTAAATGTGAAATTATAAAAGCAAATAAAAAATAAATAGAATATGTGATGTGGATGATGAGGTGTTTTCATGAGAATGAGAAGAGAGAAAAGCTCTTTATATATATATATATATAGATTACTCATTGTTTCATGTTTCTTTTGATTTTGCTAAATGATTTAAACTTATTTTATAAGAAAGTTTAAATAACTTGACTATCATATATATAGAAAAAGAGTTGGTTCGGCAATTTGTTTATGATCAGTTTGATCAAAGAGTTCTTAGAAAAATAATTTATTTTTGCCATATTTCTTTTTTTGTTAACATTTTAGATTTTTCTTGTTGGTTTTAGATTTTGTTTATCATTGTTTTTCAATTAATTAATTTTATGGTTTAAAACTATCGTTAAAAATATTATTGAAAAAACCCCATTTTTTAATTCGCCTCGGGCCATTACAAGTCTTGGCACGACACTGAATATATACATAGTCGTATACTACTATATAACTTCATTACTATATAATTTTACTATGTATATTGCTGGAATTAGCTAGCTGTTTAGAATCGAATATTTTTTATCATGATTTCTGGTTAAGACTTTTCATTATTCATCTTGGCACATGCATGCCGACATTGCGATGTGTAGTGTAATAAAATGAATGTGGGCTAGATTGAATGTTTTGGGACATATAAATAAATGAAAATGTTCTATTTCAATGCACAAACGTCGTGCTGAATTTCGTTACGGCGCCGAAATGCATACGCATGATGCAGTTTCCGGATGACCTTAACCATTTTTCATTTCATTCTCATCACCAAATTTCTATAATATATATCCCACACTTAAAATGTGTCTATATTATCTACTTTGTTTTTTTTATGTACAAATCGTAACCAATTTGCAAATGTTCCTTCCATTTACGGTAAGACAATAAAGAGGATGAGTTATTTGTGTTTCAATCAATTATGGCTTCGAATGGTTACCTCGTTTGGACGTATATCCGTTTGCAACCGCCCCAATTATCAAATGGATGTTTGTATTTTTTAAAAAATAAAATATAGGTATATACTTAACTTTAATATAAATATATTAAAATCAAACTAAAATTTTTAAATTATTATTTCTATTTTAAATAATATATAATATTTTCTATCAAAAAATATTTACAATTTAATCGCTCTGTTTAAACGGAGTGACCAATCTGATCCTATAAGTTATAACAAACAAATGGTGGCTAGGTAACACAAATGATTTTTTTTTTTTTTTTGGTGTCTCTAGTTTAATCCCATTAGAACTGAATGTTAGTTTTTAAATCGGAATGATTAAAATATAATTTTAGGTACCGAATAGATTTTTTTTTTTTTTTGGTATAGAAACGGTGACAAGTCCCCAAAAATATTACATAAAAAATAAAAAACAAAGACATCACACATGAATCTGTCTAGGACGCGTACGTCCATCAACATCCTCCATCAACAACGGCTCTAACACCGGTGGAACAAGCTCAAAGAAGTGAAAACCTAAAGGTAAAGAAAAAGCATAGTTAACCAACCCGTCCGCAAGACAGGTACCGAATAGATTATAGGCCGAAAGTATGAGGTAATACTCTACATAGCTCCAGTCTTGTTTTTTTTCTTTTAATTAGAACCACTCACAAGTCACGACCCACATTTTATTTTCAATTTTTGTTTTGTCTTTTTATTTTACTAGGAATCGAACTGCCGTCACAGGGGCAAAAGAACATTTAAACTAAATTTCCATTTTAAGTCTTTCTGTGAATGCAACCAAAAATACAAATTATTTTTGAGACACATGCAAACATAGAACCATTCTAAAAGATTTTAAAGCATGATTACTATCAATTCACAAGTCGAGGCAATCCAAACCGGACTTATGAAAATTATATAACTAAAAAGATTTAAACATATTTTACATATGAAGTCAGATAAAATCACATAAAAACCCCATGAATTAGAAGTAAACATAACAAAGAAAAAATGAAGAAGAAAATAAGACACAATCCTATAGTACATTAATGTAATAACCATAAAATAATGGTTGAAAACAAATTCCTAGTTTGCAATAAGAACCAAAAAACGAGTTTTTCAAAACAGATGTGAGTCAGACTTAATAATAATAAGTAATAACCATAGAGTGGATTTCTCGATATACAAATAACTATAAAATAGTCATAAACGGTTTTCTCATTAAAGACACAATCTATAATATTTATATATATCTATAACTATAAAACATTTTTTTGCGAAAATACACGACTCTTGGAAATAACTTTAAAGAATTTTTAAAGAAAAGATGTGATGCTATAATATACTAATAACTATAAAACAATTGTTTTCGAAAAACATGATTCTAAGAAATAACTATAAAGTTGTTTTATCGAAAAATGTTACTCTTAAAACAATTATAGAATAGCTTTCCAGAAAAGACATATGGGAAGATGTGTTGATAACTATAGAATGAAATTTTTTGAAAGAATGCAATCCTTATAAATAACCATAAAACGGTTTTCTCAAAAAGTCGCAATCCTATAATATATAAATAACAATAAGATAGTTCAAATGATCTTCTGAAAAAAACTATAAAACACTTAACCCTGGAAAATACGACCCTATAGAGTAACTATAAAACCACTTTATCAAAAATTAGACCGACGACCGTATATTGTACTAATGCCTACATAACGATTATATTCGAAAGGACATATATATGAAAATATTGAAATATTTGAATATCTCAAAGTACATCCATCTTATTAGACGGACTAACGATGCCTCCTTTGAGCGGATGGTCCTGATCCCCCACCACCAGAGGCTAAGTCAAGATTTTGATGGTTATTGTTGTTTTCTTCCTCGACGTGGAATGATCAATTATGTCCCAAACAGTGGTGTTGTGAAAACCCGGATTTCAGAACATATATGGTATATGTGGTATATGTGGAGAGGCTTAAAAGAATTGATTTGGCTACTTATGTCACCAAAGTGCACTTATCTTTTCGGTCACAGGTCTTGAGAGAATTCTAGAGTTAAGCATGCTTGAGCTGGAGTAGTTTCAGGATGGGTGACCTACTGGGAAGTCATTTGCAGTACCGTGTGAGTGAGGTCAAAACACGGGGAAAGATCGTGTGGTGATTTGCAGGGTTAGTAAACATGACTTCTGAGCCTCCCGGACTAACGCACCGATCGTCGGACATGATGGGCCCACGGACCTATGAGTGGACAAGGGCCCACGGTCGGGGCGTACAAGTGGTATCAGAGCGAACCCTGACATCTGTCAAGAGTCAGATTGTAGGGGGTAACAATCTTGGTATGCGCAACGAGGACGTTGCGATCTGTTAGTGAGGGTGATTGTGACACCCTAGTTTTCAGAACATATATGGTATATGCGGTATATGCGGAGAGGCTTAAAAGAATTGATTTGGGTACTTATGTCACCAAATTGCACTTATCTTTTCGGTCACAAGTCTTGAGAGAACTCCAGAGTTAAGCGTGCTTGAGCTGGAGTAGTTTCAGGATGGGTGACCTACTGGGAAGTCATTTGCAGTACCGTGTGAGTGAGGTCAAAACACGGGGAAAGATCGCGTGGTGATTTGCAGGGTTAGTAAACATGACTTCCGAGCCTCCCAGACTAACGCACCGATCGTCGGACATGGTATGCCCACAACCCTGTAAGTGGACAAGGGCCCATGGAAGGGGCGGTCGGAGCGTTACAGGTGTCCTCTGTGGAAGAATTGTGGTGAAGGTTAAATTCAGGAAGATGAATTTGGTGATTGACATAACGAAAAGTGATGCCTAAATCATTCCCGACAATACACACATCTTAAGGAAATGATAGAAATTTGGGAGAAACGAAATATTATGTAAAACACACATACATAACAAGTTTCATTTTTAGATCATTTATCCATTTTTCATTGAAATGTGAGTGTGGTAAATGTATATTTATCCATAATAATAGAAAGTAGTTATTTTAATGAAAATGCACTATCCGAAGAGTTGTAACTTTTCAATTAGTAGGTAGTTATTTTATTTTACTGAAAAATCACCATTTAAAAAATTATAACTTTTCAATTAGTAGACATAATTGTTAATATAAAAATAAATAAAAGTTTTTAATTAAATTAAATTAATTAAAAACAAAACTATTTTAACTCAAATAAATGTTAAATAGCACTAAATAACAGTGATTGTAATTTAAAATATATAATTAGATTATATATGTAAATTATACCGTCAAAAATATTGGTTTCCACTACACATCAAATTTTTATTCAAAATTATGGTTATGAAATGGCTATAGTAATTAGCGCTCAAAGAAATTAGTTATCATTACATATCAAAATGGAAATTGGTTATAGACTTTTAATCTTGTGGAGTTCTCTTTTGTAATTGTCATCAACAATATATAATTTTCCCCTTGAAAAAACTTCAAAGAAAAAGTTATTGTACAATTCATTTTTTTTTAAATAGAAAAACTTCAAAGAAAAACTTACTATGAATCTAAAATCGAGAAATTTTTTGTTTTTCCAGAAAATTTATAAACATTATAGTTGGTCTTTAATGTTAAACCTAAATAAACCTAGAAGACTTAACCTTTCAAAGTAACTATTAACGGTTATTTTGAAAAAAAGTGCAACTTTTGACAAAACAATTATATATGAAAGGACGCAACTTTTAACAAAATTGTTATATTGAAAAGGCATAACTTTTACAATACACAATTTATATTTTCCAATACAGAGAAAAAATATAGTTGATAATCAAATCGCTAAATGATGTCTTCTCATCCTTGAATTTTGTAGCAATGTCAACCCGGCTTTAATATTTTGATTTATACAACCCATAAAAACTGTTTTAAATAAATAGTATCAAAGTTTCCATAGAGAATTGTTAAACAAAAAAGCTCTCCATTTCCAAGAATTTTTTTGGGAAAGTTCACTAGATTTTTAAGTTTTAGTTTAGCAATAAAACCAACATTGTCTAAGGAATTAAAAAATTCTTTACAAAAATCAATACTTTTAAATAATTTAAAATAATAGAATGGCTGTTTGATGTTAATTATTTTAGAGTTAGTTATAAAATCCGTAATCATGATTAAAAATACAAGAGTTGAAGACAAATCTATATATAAGACGAAACGGTTTCTTCTTAAATGATTGCAACCGTGAAAAATACATTGAAACGGCTATATCGAAAAGACGCATTGTTTGAAATTATCATAAAGTGAGCTTTTAACGAATAATCACATCCTAAGAATAACCATAAAACGGCTATCTTATTCTCAACACTTAAAGAGACTATTTTAATGAAAAGATGCAACTTTTGAAAATAACTACTAAATAATTGTTTTACAAAAAATCACAACCTAAAGAATATTTATAATATAGTTATCCTATCCGCAACTCTTGACGACACAATCATAATAACAAGATACAACTTTTCAAAACAACTATTAAACGGTATGAACTTTTTAGCGAAAAGTTACAATCCAAATAATAACAATAAAACGGTTATCCTATTCACAACTTTTGACGAGACAATCATAATAAAAAGACGCAACTTTTCAAAACAACTACAAACATCTTTTTTGACGACAAGTTGCATTCCAAATGAAAAGATATAACTCTTAAAAACAACTATTACATATAAACCGAAAGAAATATTTAATTGTTTGGGTTTGGTATTATATATAAATTTCTGAAACTAAAAATATGTTCAAGTGACATCCAGATTTAACAAGACAAAACCAATTTCACATCGAGAATTTATAGTAACAAATTATAACCTTAAGCAATCGATTTCACGTTAATCTGAGGTTTGTCTTTATACAGACCTTTTTTTTTTTAATAACCATGGGATTCCAAAGACTAATCTCACGAGGTCTTGCATCTGATTGCACGTAAATCCTAACCTAAAGGGCGCGGTAAGGTGGCCAACCCAAATCAAACCCAGGTGGGGGAACTCACAGTTGTGAGCCCTTTATCAACTGGACCAATGCGGCATCTCCAACGTTCTACTTTAGCGGAAATTTGAATTTCTTATATTTTCACTTTGGATTTCATAATTAAGATGCAAAATATTCAATTTTGAATCTATAGGATTTGAATTTCACATAAATTACACTACAAAATACATACTACTAATCTATATATTGCACTACAAAACATCGTATCACCACCCGAATTCAAACTGTACTAAATAATGTTACCATTGTTATTGAAATAGTCTAATATAAAACGTGAGGAATTCAATAATAATCACTTGACAATTGGCCTTGACATTTATATAACGTCTGCCTCATCTAGACACTTTTATTTTTCTGTGGTCAAAAATTGATAGGTTGCTAAGTATCTATCCTTTAGATCTCCCCGTTTGTCGTTTATATATACATTGTTATGCATGTGATTAATCATTAACTCGTTTATATTAAATTTTAAACCGGCACTTTAATTCGAATAACCAAACTCGATTACAAACCCAACGCATTGCTAATTTGGTCTTGATAAATTAATAAAATTGGTTATTATAATATTCTTTAAAAAATGGACTCGAATCTTTGAACAAAAAAAGGGGACTCGAGACATACATCTCTTATCACGTGTTATATAGTCTAACCGAACTTAATTAGATGCATATGGACCTAACTTGCAAATTTATGTATTGTGGTAGTGTTTTGTCATCAAAAATTTATGTTTCGTTTTTTTAAAAAGCTTAAAAAGCATAAGAATGTGGTTTGAATCAATTATATTTTGGATATTGTAAAGAAAATTCCTAAAAAGTTTATAAAAAATTTAAAACGCAATCACAAAAATAATGCTATTGTTTGTTTGGTAATAACGACGACGGATGGAAAGAGTGAAAAAATCACAAATATTTTGATTTTAATTCATAGTTAAGCATACAAATGTTTTTCAATTTTTTAAACACCTTTTTTAATCATCATATAGATGTAAAATAGATGTAAAACAAGCGGATAAGACTTGATATCTAGCTTCGTCAAAAAGAGTAAGTTTTTCAACCGTTGTACCACTATAATTGTTAATTCTTTTGCATATTACTTTGTAAATTACTTTTAAAAGTAATTATGCATGTCTTCTAGTCTCTCTTCTCTATATATATGCAAACTTCCCTATTACTCCTTGTCTCACATCTTCTCTTATACCATCAAGTAACTAAAGCCATGAGCATCTTCCAAGATTGGCCGGAGCCAATAGTCCGAGTCCAATCCTTATCTGAAAGCAACCTCATAGCCATACCAAATCGCTACGTCAAGCCTCTATCTCAACGTCCAAACTTACCATCTCACAGCCCTCACACCACCACCACCATCCCCATCATTGACTTAGCTGGCTTATACACAGAAGACATAACTCTACGTACCAAAACACTTGACTATATCTCGGAAGCTTGTAGAGAATGGGGATTTTTCCAAGTGGTGAACCATGGTATGAGTCCTCAACTCATGGATCAAGCTAAAGAATCATGGAGAGACTTCTTTCATCTTCCTATGGAGCTTAAGAACATGCACGCGAATTCGCCGAAAACTTATGAGGGATATGGAAGCCGACTAGGCGTAGAAAAGGGTGCTATTCTTGATTGGAGCGATTACTATTATCTTCATTATAGTCCTTCGTCTTTGAAAGATCACACCAAGTGGCCTTCTTTGCCTCTTCGTTGTCGGTATATTTTTATTCAAAACTTCTCTTACGTAGTTTTAATAGTCAATAGGCATATATAAACAGGTTTATCAAGCTTCTTCTTTAGATAAATTAAACTTTATAAGCCTACTATATTATAGCTCTTAATTCAAGCTACATCAAACCTAGGAGTTTTTTTTTCTTTTCTTTGTATTAACTTCACTTTAGAAGACAAAAACGACGTAGTAGTACGACTTGACAGTGGGTTATTAATTCATAACGCCAGTACAAGTTAAATACATACTAGCTGTCGATCGACCTATTAAATTTTATTCATATTAATTAATAAAAAAATACTAACAAATTAAATTGAATTGTATAGAGATATATTGGAGTGTTATTGCAAGGAGATGGTAAACCTATGTGAGGATTTGATGAAGATTTTATCAAGAAATTTGGGATTAGAAGAGGATAAACTTCAAAATGCGTTTGGTGGTAAAGAGGAATCAGGAGGATGTTTAAGGGTGAATTATTACCCAAAATGCCCTCAACCGGAGTTGACTCTTGGCCTCTCTCCACACTCCGATCCCGGCGGATTGACCATTCTCTTGCCGGACGAACAAGTCGCCGGTCTTCAGGTTCGTGGATCCGATGATGCTTGGATCACAGTCGAACCAGCTCCTCATGCTCTCATCGTTAACATTGGTGACCAAATTCAGGTTAATATTTTGTTTGCTTTCATGTTAATTTGGGACGAATTTGCTCGATGAGTATATAAAATTATTTTTATTAGCAAAGAAAAAACAATAAAACAATATATCGGTAAAACCATAAATAAATAGTTTTAAATTTCGAAAGTGAATAACATATTACTTGTTAAAAGTATGCATATAATCTATGTTATTAGTGACAAAAAAAAATCTATGTTATTAATAAAAAAAAGATTTGTTATTCATTGTTTTTAGGGTTAATTTGCCAAGTAACCAAGAAATAATTAATAATTAGATAACTAACAAAAATTGACTAATGTGGCTAAATTATAACCATAAGATTTAAGGTATTTGGTTACAATTTTAATTATAATTTTTTTTGGGTTATTTTTCCTAATTTTCTTTGTTTTTACAAAAGGTCAATTTGCTATGTAACCAAAAAAAATTATGAATTGAGGAACTAACTAAATAACCTAAATCTAAAGGTTGTGGTTGTGCCATATATGTCATAATTGGTTAGTTGCTCCATTCATAAATTATTTTTTGGAGTTATATAGCAAATTATCCCTTTTACAAATCCATGATACGGTCATTTAATGTATACATCAACTAATTTATTGTCTTGGTGACTATGATAGACTTTCAAATAACAATAGCAATTTCACGTGGAGGAGACTTAGATTTTTTGTTTTTATTTTCCCTTGTAGTTGATAGTTTGAAAAAGCACATGCCTGCATTTTATACATTAACTAATTTATTGGACGAAAAAAAAAACTAATTTATTGTCTTGGTGACTTTGATAGACTTTCAAATAACAATAGCAATTTTACGGTGGAGGAGATTTAGAGCATGTTTAATGGAGACAAGTGAATTTTAATTAAATTTAATTAACTTTTGTGTGTTTAAGATAATTTTGAATATGGACCTTTCTAATAGAGACACTTAATTTCGGGTGGAGAAATTTCAAGATATGCCACTTTTGACATGCTATTTTTCAAAAATGCCACTATCACTTTTTCCCAAATTTTAAATTATTTATGTTTGGGTTAACTATGTTATATTATGGTTTAATTTTTTTGGTTTAAGGTTTGTGAGGGATCAAAACATTTTTTTAAATTGAAAATTTTGAGGTATAAAATTTTAAAACATATTTTTAAGTGGCATATTGGTAAAAAAATAATACAAGAGTAACATATTTGAAAAGTGGCATGGTTAAAGTGGCATTTTTGTAAATGTCCCATTTGGGTGTCTTAAAAAATAAATATTATTTTTAATTCATTTTAATTTATAAAAATATTTTATTAAACATAAAGAAAACATTGTGCCGTGGAGTACATCATACTGAGTGTATGCAACTTGTTCGTTCTAATATCATGTTGTGGAGTATGATACATGCTCTCATAATGTTTCTTATTTTTGCCTTATTCCAAAAATAAAATTATTTTATTAAAATTTATAAATATAGTAAATTGGATAAAACATACAAAATATACAAAATGAAATTAAAAAAAAAAACATGCAAAATAGATTGAAAAATTAGAAATTTGAAATGTGCATTACATAAAACATTGAAAAGATAGAATATCAATTTAAAACATTTTTTCCTCATCCGTACATTATTTTTACTCGTCCAACCACAACACGCACTGAAAAAGGATTCTATATAAAACCCGGTCCAACTATTTTGAATCTCTTTAAGTTAAGTTTAATTTACTTTTTAGTCCTTTAAACACCCCCATTAAATCTTTTTTAATCTCCATTGAACATGCACTTAGATTTTTTTTTTTTTTCCCTTGTAGGTGATAGTTTGAAAAGGCACATGCATGCATTTTATCTTTTTCGTCCTTCTGAATAAATCAAAGTTAATGGGTATAGGTCCTATAGGAAAACATAAAGTTGGTCGGGAAAATTTGTTTTTAAAAAAAAAACATAAAGTTGATCGGAAATGAAAATCAATAAGGTATTTGTGAAGCCACGTCGCCATATTCTTTAATTCGACATGTGCCTCTATCAAAGGAAAAAGAAATAGTCCAGATAAAGAAACAGAAGAAAACAATTTCAACGACTAAGACGCGGTCACAAATATTCACATGTTTCAAACGTGCTTAAAGCAAAACCGCCGACTTGGTCAAACAATTGTTTTCATGACTTACAAAAAGAAAAACTATTTAAGGGTAAACCACATATCCTAATCATTTTTATAAATTTGTCATTTGGTTAAATTTCGATAGATTGCATGTTCTTTACTAAAAAAAAAAAAAATCAATCAGAACAAAAATATTAATTTATGAGGTCATCATATTTACATGGTGTTTTTTTCAGTATCTTGCATTAATTATGTGTCCTGATAGTATTGTAAATAACGTTGAACATCTTGTTTTTGGTTAGATGCTAAGCAATTCAATATACAAAAGCATAGAACACAGAGTGGTCGTGAGCCCTGCAAAAGAGAGATTGTCATTGGCATTCTTCTACAATCCAAAGGGAAATGTTCCAATCGAGCCATTGAAGGAACTAGTGACGGTAGACTCACCAGCTCTATACAACTCCACGACCTACGATCAATACCGTCAATTCATTCGTACGCAAGGCCCACGTAGCAAGTCTCATATCGAAGAACTTAAATCCCCTCGATAGTGTGGAACGTACGGTTATCAATAAATAACGAATTGTGTTTTCATTTTCTGCATAAACAATAATGGACCGTGCTTCTTTTATATTTCTGTTAAATAGTGAAACGTATGTATGTTACTTGAGGATGTTTACATTCTGTTTCATGATATAGGGTTTGATGGGTTTGTTTTAGTTGTTTACGTACGTTTACATGTTAAAATATTCGGTGTTTTAATTAATGTTATTTTGAATAAAATACTAGTGATGTTTTTTTTTTGTCATCTGAATATAGATTAATATGGAAATTTTTGTGTTTGGGATACATCAGACATTGTTGTTTGAATGGAAACAGAGGCTAACAACTAGACAATCTTCCAAGCAAAAACCACACAATCAAATAGCCAAAAATCTGATCTTAGCCTATCCGTTCCTGATCCAAAAACTACTGATGTTTATGGTGTCATATTTTGTGGATTTGCGATTTTTAAAATATGTAAAGAATTCTCCATTTTTTGCTGGAGCCAGAAACTATAAGGAGTTTTGAAAAATTAGTTATATTTTCAAGTGACTTACGCATTCGTCGGTTCCAATTAGTGTATTTTAATATAGGTTTCTTACTATTTCTATAATTACAAAAAAAGATATATATATATATATATATATATATATATGTATATTATGGATAAATATGTATTGATTGAAAAAGTTTCTCAAACATTTTTAAAAACGAGAAATATATCGTGGAGTTTTAAAATTTAGACACGACAAAATTCGTACATCGCGATGGACAATGAGTTTTTTTTTTTTTTTTTCACCAAACTTATATATCTATACTATATAAAAGTTGATGTTATAGTGCTCTAAAAGTGTCCACGTGGGATTAAAAAATCCAATCCTATTGGTCCACGTAAGCAATTAGAATTGAATTTTATTTATTTTGTCGTTGATAAAAACTTTTTTTTTTTTAAGTTAGTTTTCTTTTATTTTCCACAAACTTTTCCATGTATTTTGGTATTAGGAATTGGAAAGTTTCACTTTCTCCGGTGCTTATATATAAAGAGAGAAAATTATTAACCATCATGAAGAAAAAAATCAAACAAACTTTCTTTGTGATTTAGATATCAGAGAATTCATCCCTTCGATTCCTTTTCAAGTTCGTGTGTATTTTTTATTCATCCCTTCGATTCCTTTGATCAATGTAGTTTCTCCTAAGCTCAAACTGTCCTAGGGAGAGGTTGATTATCCCGTATAGATAAACGGCTTCGGGGATGGGCTTGGTTGCATTTGCAGCAATGTAGAGATAAGCCAAGCCTTCGGCCGGATGGTCGTTGCGGAAGTACTCCAATATACCCTTGACATAATGGGCTGATGGGTTTGAGTGCTCAATGCATTTTGCCATAAGATTGGTATAGTTGTTGGCCGCTAATAAGGGTGATCTAACCAAGTCGTTGAGCTCCATATTTCTGAAAACCATGTGATCGTCGGCTGATTTTGCTAGCTCGTTGCAAGTGAGGATGCAATTGGTCACATCCTCTCGATTGGCTTTAGCAAATTCGCTAAGGATTTGGGATATCAAATCCCTTGGAAGGGCTTCTAGATGGGAGAAAGGTTTTTGGTCCCTAGACATTTGTGTGATTTGTTTATTTTCTTTTGTGGTTCTGTGTGTTTGGAAATTTCTTTTTGCTCCATATTTATAGAATATGCGTTGACTACGGTTAGAAGCTTTCTATCTTCCTCCCCCATATTAATTACTATGTTAGTGGTGTATTTATGTGTGTCTCTTTGGTATCTTTTTAACTGAAATCATGTATTTTGAATTATGTATGTAAATTGAATGGTATGATCGTGGAGCATAATTATGGGGTAGGTATTAATTGTTTGTGTATATGTTAAATAATAGTTGTTTATTATTTTATGGGCCACGATGTTTTATACTTTATGATTGTTTTATAAACCTTGGCAGCCCAATATTGTCATTAGCCAATACCATTACATGTAAGGATCCCACGAAGTTGTATATGTATTTAGTGATAAATTATGTTAACCTTTGAGAGCAATCACACCTATGATGTTTATGGAAGATAAACTATTAATCGTGATATGATTTGCCGATATTGAGTATTGACCAAGTGAAATTAGAAATCAAGTCGACCATTTTACTCTAACAATTTCCACAATTGCTCCTCTGGTTTCAATATGTAGAGGGGTTATTTTTTCCTCTGCTTACCTGTTTTGTTAAATAGTTTCAATCGTTTTTTCTAACACTGATTTTATCAGGGTTGTGTAGCCAATGCCTTTTGTAGTAGGATTGTGTACACTTTGATAGGTTTGTGAGTGAAGACAGTGGTTGAAGTTCTAGCTAGTTTTATTGAACAATGGCCAACCATATTTTTTACTGTATATGTAACAAGAAAGTTTGCGATATGTTACAAAACCGGCGTGAAAGAAATGGAACACTTATTAATATTCTTGTGATGATGCATTTATGGGTAGCTTAGGTTAGTAATAAGCTGAATGTGGTGGTTAGCGGTAATTTAGTCACATATTTCTTTGTGGAAAGGAAAAAATATATGTGGTAGGAGTAAATTGTGGAAAAAATGTAACCCTTAATAAGTATATGCCAATATGGGTTCTTATTTAATATTGTTCGAAATGTTGTAAAACCATTGGAGTAATAAAAAAGTAGATGAAAATGATGAAATTCAAAGCACAAGATTTGTTTGATGGTAAAGTAACATTCATATCAAACTTTGCGTGACTTCTTCACTGTGGATTAGCTCATTTCTCCTGTGTCATGTATAGCTCCCGCAACTTGATCTGCCTTGCCTTTCTTGGTTTTCTTTGCGTTTTTAGGTTGGTGTGGCGTTCTCTGCTACAAAGTATATGAATATAGGTTATTAAAAGAATTGATAACATAAGAATTGGTAGGTAACGTGGGTGTGTATGAAAGGGGGAAATTAAAGTGTAATTACCCCTTGCCCTCCACCAAGGTCAGGTGTTGGTTCTGGTAACTGGTGGGTCACGCCTTCCTCCGCTGCTAAATTGTTACCCTCGACAACCATTATTTTGTCCGCCTGATCGTCTAGGGTTGTCTCCTATGACGAGTTTCATTAGTATTATTTTCTTTATTACAGACATGTAGAATGAATACATCGTGGGGTTAGTGTACGTACCCCTGCAACATACTGATCTTCGGGACGGAGGACACGTGTAACAGTAAACGATTGGAAAGATGCAGTGAAATTGTACTTTGTAATTGTAAGTTAAAAATCAAACGCCTTCCCTATAAGTTCAGTAAGACAATCTGGTATGACATTCGTAGCACCAGCTGAACCTCCTATGCCTTCTTGATATGGGTAAGTGTATTAGTTCCATCTCATGCAATGTACGAATATATTATATTTGGTCCAAATCGTTACATGAGACAAGGTTATGTCGTCTGCGTTTTGGTTAGTAAGCTTACGTGCATCTCGGTCAAAAATGACAAAGTTTGTTTTTGCTCCTTCAGCCTCTACCACCAAATGGACTCTGAATCTGAAATCACGAAATTATCAGGTTGATATGGTCAGCTTTATTAGAGAATTCATACTTTTGTTATGTTATGTTATGTTAGTGTCATTAATGGTTACTTACTTTAGAACTCCAACTGCATTTGTATTGTTGCAGGTTGTACATGTGAAGGAAGTTAGCCCACATATTAGTTTTTTGGAGCATTTACCACACGCAACATAATTCCACCCATTATGGGTTACAATGGATGACACGGTAGCCCTACATATCACTTCCTTCTCCTAGAATATATTTAAATCAATGACCAAGATTATATTTACATAATGTTGTTCTAGTTGAATATAGACAGATATATAAATAGGGATTATACCTGCTTGACATTTGAAGAGACGTAGGCCAATAATGCTGCTACTGTAAGAGTGTCTAACTTATTTTCAGCTGTTTGTTCTCAATGGATGGGTATTTAGTCTGGCTGGAAATCCCATGCTGTAAATGTAGTTTATGGTTAGAGATGGAAGTTAGTTATGAAATATTGAGACCAACATTAGTAAGTTGTAATGATATTGTTTTTGAGAATGACATTTTTCTAAAATCTGTGATAGTTTGCAAGGCAGCATCGAAATAGAATTTTATGGAATCAGTTGTGTTCAAGTAGAGTGTACCTGTATGAAACAGCAATGTAATTTACTTAAGTTATGGTAAGGTATCATGTGTACGTGTAGTTACCTGCGAATAGCTTTGGATTCACGCATGTGCAGACAACAACTACATTTTCCCGTTCTTTTAAGCAGAATTGGTTACGGAATGTTGATGCTTGTTGATCCCAAATTGTCACTCGCACCGTTGTGCCAATGTTTGTTATATGTGGAAGAGAATTAAATCTCAAGTGGTTAGATCTGTAAGGAGGGTGAAAAGAATCTGACAGGGCACTACTAATAATTACTCTAAACCTTACCCTCTGATCAGCGGGAGCAATACAATCTTCTGGTTGGATGTGGGGTCTTCAAGATTAGAACCTTGGACGCTCAGTATTTGGCCTACAACATCTGCAAAATATCAGATTGTAATTGTTAGTAGGAGAAGACCATTTGTGAAGTGTGTTATGATTAGTGAAGATGAAATTCTTGGTAAAAATTAATGGGAGAAACTAACCTGGTAGTTGGAGATTCGTATTTGCAAGAGCCAGGTACTCAGGATATGTTATTAATCGGAACATCTCGACCTTGATTGAGCAAACAATTGTCACATCCTCTTTGATTTCTGTTGTGTCCATGAATCTTATGGAGTTGATGTTGTTTGTCACCTTGTATCGCTCGTATGCAGGGACGACTTCAAAACTGGAGATGGTGTAGACCTTTCCAACATGAAGAAGGTTTTGGAAGTGTGGGACACGTCGATGGTGGATTGATGCTTGAATAAGGCAATCCTGCATAATTAAGGAAAACAGTAAGGATTTGTTTGATTGTATATGTTGTTTGGTAGATATTATGAGTGAGAATGTGGTTTTCTACAGGACCTTGTTGTCGATAAGTAGGGCGTCTAAACTCATTAGTTCCCCATTACGCTTGAAGTTCCGGGCCTCCCACATCCTCAAAATGCGTACGGTTATGTGTTGCATGGTCGTCCCAAGGGTCAGGTTGTCGAGGCTGATTTGTCGTGGTATCTCAACTGATGGAGAGAATTGTGTAGCGGCGATCGGTTGTTGCAAAGAACCTGACATTTGTGAGAAGTAGAGTGGAGGATGAGAAACTGTATATTAAGATTTTTTGGGGTTTTAAAGGGGAGGAGAGTGGTAAGACTTACCTTGTCTTGATATGGATGTTGAGTGAATGAGTGTAATCGATCTCCTGGTGGTGGCTCCTTTTATACATGCGTTTCTAATGAATTGGAAAAGTCTATATAACATAAAGTTTTTATTAATAGGTGATGTGCATTTGCATAACGTAAATTTTACATTAATCATTTAGAATTTTAACGTTACAAAACATTGAAAGATCCGTAATGAATGACCCATTAAGTGGTAAACTAAATGGTCCACTAATTTAGGGGAGAAGTGTGTTAACAAGGAGGGTTCAATTTGCTATTAAAAGCTTAAATGTTAGTAAAACAGGCTTATTTCCTAATTGTGCTAATTTATCATACTTTTTTAAAGGCCCAGGGAAAATATAGCATAACGAAACATGCTGTCTAATATGTTTATTATGGCTCATTGATGTACTCTGTTTTCTTTCTGATGATATTTGGTTTGATCAAAAAAAAAAAAATTGTTTAGTATTTTAAGGGTTGTAGCACAAAAATCTGTGGAATTTTTTATGCTTGCAGTTTTTGTATTTGGATTAGGATAGACACTCTTGTGGAACTTATTGGTATTGTTTAGTTACTCTTTCTGCCTTTTTCTTGAAACTTGTAGGAATTTTTCAACCATTAAGAGTGAAAATCATGATATATTTAACCATTAACATAAACCAAAAACAATTTCAGAATGAATATTAACCATGTATCAAAATCGTCAACCAAACATCCTCTGAATGATGTACTTGAAAATCAAAACAGACTTACTCACAAGCAGGCGGCATAAACATCCTCTGAATTGGACCACAAGTCGTCGTTTACTAACGGGTGAGGTTTGTGGCCATGTAGCAGGGTCGCATGTATCAACTCTTTCCCATCAGTCAAACAATCATCCCTGAAGAAACACAGTTCAAAATGCGGGACAACTTAGTTGTAATGCAATTTGAGAACTATATTGGTTGGCGATAGAAAAAGCAAACGACATATCATTTTGAATAGGAAGAAACATGATGGTACCCACATTGTTTTCAGACAGGTCAAGGGACGAAAGGTCTGAGGAAGAATCAAGAAGTGCAGAGAAAAGCATCATCGTAACATGCCCATCGAGGTGGCTATCGCAAACTTGTAAGGAATGTAACGATCTCAAAAGAAGGGGGGGGGGGGGGGGGGGAAAGATTCACAGTAAGAAAAACATAAAAGTACACGAAAAATGATCAAAGACTTCACAAAGACAGTTTGGTGTATATATACCTGACCGAATTCAGGAATGAATTAAAAGTGGAAGGCGGAGCAAGTGGATATATGTCGATGCTACATGACTTTATACAAAAACGTTGAATCCCATTTGTGTGAACGTCCTTTTCATCAACAGAACCACATATTGCACCGATGAAACTCGAAGAAAGCTTACAGTGAATAAATTCAGGCGAACTTAAAGTTTCTCGGCTCTGGATTAAGAGCTTGCACAGTTGTACAAGGGTTCAACCTGTCATATCGATTATCAGCAATATAATTCCAGCTAACTAAACACATAAGACTAAGAAGTGAAATTTGCCTTACATGTCTCCAGGATCTGATCCAACGTAGAACCAAAGTTTACAATTTACTCATCCTCAATAACTCCAACATTGACAAAGTGTAAGCATTATTTTATGTCCTCCCTATAGAGGTCCAGTATTGATTCATATACAAAGATACAAATTTAATAACTTACTGAAGTTTCTGTAACGCAGAAAACATTTAGAAGCCTCAGGCACTTGCAAAAGGGAATGAAATTAAAAAAAAATGTAAACAACAAAAACATCGGGGATACTTTTGCAGATGTTTTACCCAGTAAAGCTGAGGCCAAGCTGATGCCACTGAGTGCTGAATCTAATCTGCCAGGTTTGAAAATCTCAAGTGAAGACTAATCAGAATAGCGGGAGAGGTCAAAGACCTAGACCGTCACAGAGATGATGATGATCAGAATGAAGCAAACGAGAAAAGGAAAAAGAGCTAATACCGGAAAATCTCAATCCTGTGAGATATCAGAGAGACAGAATAGCGGGAGAGATCGGAGGAAGGAGGGAGTGATGGCGTTTCCATGGGGAGATTGAGATCGGAGGCTGAGAAGGTAAAGCGTTTGAGTTTTTCTAAGTGAATTAAACATAAAATGTATTAAAACCATAGCCCTGTCTCCTGCTTCCACCAAACGCAAACCCTAACCTCGTAACTGCGAGAAAATAAAACAAAACCTGATTCCAACATGAACTTACTCGAAATTAAGCAGTCGATGAACCCAAATTATATCTAAAGACACAATTAAGTAATTGCGAATAAAACCAAGGGGATAGAGAGAGTTATGAGTCAAACCTTGATAACTCGCACCTCGTTGTCGAAAAGAGGAGTAGCTCTAGTAATATCTTCGGTGGACAGAGACGGGAGCTTATCCTCTTTGATTTATGTCGTCCCTTCAATCATCGGAGTTACCATTTTAGTTGCTAAATCGTAGAGAGAGAAGACCTCAACGAGAAAACATCATGCCTTGAAGATAAGCTCTGGTGTTCTGTCCTATGGTTGCAATAGACGATCAATGACAGCAGCGAACTGATTGGGATTGTGGGGGAAACCTAAACGAAACGAAGAACATAAGGTGAAAGGATGGGAAAAAAAGGAAAAAATGTTGCAGCGTGTTTTTGGGAGTGATGGCGTTTCCATGGGGAGATTGAGATCGGAGGCTGAGATGGTAAAGCGTTTGAGTTTTTCTAAGTGAATTAAACAGATTTTTTTGTTAATTGTAGTCTGAATAAAAAGGTGTGCCACGTGTCTAGCCCACGAGTGTGCTGGCCAACTATTATAGTTTAGATTTTGTTCCTACTACTTTAGTGACTATTTCTACTTCTGTTGCTTTAAATGGATATATTTGAGTAATAAACGGCGTTCCTAATATCAATTCTTGTGATAGGTTTTTTACTAGCATAAACTGATTCTTAAAACAATATCCTTGGTTACAGATTTTTGCACAGGACAATTTATATTGTACTCTAAGTCTTTCACCGCCTGCGCTGCTAAGGCGTTCAGTGGTTTTTTCATAGTATTTAGTTAGGATTACTCCTTCTCGGATACAGTTAAAATCTGCTCCGGAATCGACTAATGCGATTACATTTATTTTGAAATCATGACCTATATGCAGATTAATGGTTGTGTATCATTTTTGATAATTAAATCTTTCTATCGTTTGAATATAATCTTTATTTTCCTTTATTTCATTATCTGGATTTTGATTACTTGTTGCAGCTTGGTTTTGTGCTTCGATTAAAGAAAGTCTTGTATTAGTTCGTAGTTGATATAATTCTTGTTGATTAATTGATAATTGTAACTCTTTAATTTGTGTTTTTATTTGCTTAATTTCATTTTGTAATTCTCCAGTTGTTACTTGTTTAAACAAGCTTTGAGTTGGGTATTTTTCAAATATTTTGTTGAGACTAAAGGGTTGTGGAGTAGATATTTGTTTTTCCTGATGTATAATATCTATTTTATCTATTATGTCTAGTAAGAACTGCTTATCGGATTCTTTTGTTATGACATTGATTATCTTACAATTACATAGATTATCCGATAATTCTTGTGATTCTTCGGAAGAATCACTTGAATTTTCTACCTCATTTATTGAATAATCGCTATTAGATTCTTCTGATTGTTCTGCTTCTGAAATTAAAAGTTTTGTTAATTTTTCTTGTATATCTGGTTGATCTTGAAATATTTCATTTATCCTTTTCTTCAATTTACATTATGTGGATCTATGTCCGGGTCGTTTATAATTCCAACATACTATTTTTTGTTTGCTGTTCGGATTAATTTTTTTATTTTTTGAGTATTTTCGATTTTTCAAATAATATTGATTATTAGGTTTTTTGTCGTCATTTTCATTTCTGTGATGATATTTGTTAGATCTTCTTTGTTTATATTTTATCCGTTTGACTCTAGATGGTGGATTAAATTTTTCATAACCATATTGTTCACAGAATGAATCCATGAATATCTTAAATTTGAACTTATCGTTACGTTTTTTATCTTTCTGTTCTTGACATATGGATAATCCTTCTTTTTTAATAAATACAAATAATTGACCATATGTTATGTTATGCCAATGTATAGGTTGTCCACCCGCTAATTCTTTTAATTTATTGGTTATTTTTTCTGCTAAAAAAGTTGGTAATCCTGAGATAAACCGTTCTTTCCAAAAAGCTTGATTACAATCTGTTCGTTGAAATATGTTTGCTACAAAAACATCTTTATACCATTTAAAATCTCCTAAGGTTGGGCATCTTAGGTTTGTTAATATAATTTTTTTACTTTCTAATTCTTCTGCAGGATTTCGTAGAAAATGCATTGTTATGGTGTGGATTAACACTTCTACACCATTTTCCTTTTCAGTTTCTAGTGTGAAACCTTCTTGATCTACCGTTCTTATGGTTTCAACATGATTTATGATTGAATCTTGAATATGTCTATCTAATGAGTTATCCCACCAATATTTTAATGCTCCAGTAAATCCGGTTATTAACATAACACATACTTGTTTTTCATTAAAATCATCATTAGTTGCTTTATAAGCTAAGGCTTCCATACCCATTTCTTTTAATAATTTCATTACTTCATATTCATATCGTCCATCAATATTCCATTCGTGTATACCGTTTCCAGTATATACTTTATGGGAATATTTGTGATTTTCTTCAAATAATAAATCTGGAGGTGTATGTCTTGGATAGTATGGTCTATTGGTCCTCATTGTTCTATTTCTTATTCGATTTATTTCTTTATTTTCATTCTCAGATTGTATAGATGATTGCATTGATTCGTTATCATTTTCATCTATAATATTAATCCCTTTTTTTTTTATCTAAGTTGTTTAGCCTAGTAGCTATTGACTTTAGAATTTTGTCTTCAGGAAATTTAACTTGTCTATCGACTGGTTTAAAGATTGGTGATCTTGTTGAAGAAAAGGGGTGTTGTATAGATTTCTGAAGATCTAGTCTAATATTCTCTTGATTATTCAATCGGTTGTCTATATGATCTACTTGCTTAGAGATAGTATGTAATATTTGACTTTGATAATCATTTTGTTAATATATTGCTTTAATGTCTTGCATACTTATCGGGTCTTTATCTTCTTTGTTAGCTCCAGTTTTAAAAGGTACATCTATTATTTGTCTATTATGAGTTTCTATTTTTAAATCCTTTAAAGGTGGATGAATTGACTTAGTTCTAATTCCTTCTGTTGTTCCCATATTTGGGTTAAAGTAGAACTAGTATTAATTGTTTTAAATGGATAATTGATATTGTGAGTACTTGAATATGTTTCGAACCATACAAAAAATGGGATATCTATTTGTTTTAGGTGCATACAATTATACCATTTTTCTCTAAATTCAGTAGTCTGTTGATCAGAGAATTTTTTGAAGTACGACTTTCTTTTATTAATTTCGTATTCCTTTAGTATAAAATTTATAGAATTAAAATCTGAAGCTGTAGGTGAAGTCGGGTAAGTATTCAGTGGCCTTTTATCAGGTGATGCTATAGGTGCTTCAAATTTAATTTGATTATCTTGTTGTGTATTTTGATTTATACTTTCCGTATCTGAATCAACACTAGTTTGATTAGTACGGTATTCAGAAAAGGAAGGTCTTGAACGATATTCACTAATCCTTGGTGGAGGTAGCTCCCTATAGGATCCGAATTTTAATAATATTTTACCATCTCTTTTCTCTATTACCTGCGAGATGTTTTTCTGTTCAATATTTCTTGGTGGTTGAGTAATATCGATTTTCCATTGATCTGGAATGGTTATTTCATTCCAGTTCAATTGCTTAGGTGTATATGTGGTTGTTGGAGCATCATTACTGTGAATTGCTAATATCGTGGTTTCCCCTTTATTGTCTTGTAGTAGACATCTTGGATTAAATTCAGAGGTTGATAACTTCAAATAGATTTTATAGAGTAATAAATATTCATGTCGGTCCGGTTGGAATTTGATTTCTGGAAGATGAACATTTAACACTAAAGTGTCTAGTATTGTTGGATCATTTAGGCTTACTTGGTAATTAGGAGCACAGTTGAAATAAACTGCTCCGTTATATAAGTTAGACTGAATTGCTCCGAGAAGCGAGTCTTCAAATTTTAATAGGGTTTTGTCCCTTAATAGCATTAGTATTGGAGAGTCAATACCAATTCTGGTTAAGGGTTTAATAGCTACTTGAACGAGTCCAAAATGGATATAATTATATCTTTGCTTATAGTAATTTAAGGCTATCTTTGATAATAATTGTATTTCTTCGAATTCATCTTTTAAAGATAAGCTTTCTTCATGATCTTTTATTGAATATTCGATTCTGAATTCAAATTTTCCAATTTGATATATACTGGGTGTATCTATGCTAGGTAAATGATTTTTTGAAATATCTTGGTCAAATGATGTTATTTTTGTCATAATTTCTCTTGAATTAATTGGTGCACGGGATGAAGAAGAAGAGGCATGATTGGGTTTAAAAAACTTTCTAATAGAAGCTGCCATGATTTTATTCTAAATTAAACTCATATTCAGATAAAATCTTACCAGTTCTTTTAGGACGCGGCTGCTAGTTTACCAACGTACGTACTTCGATTATTTACGAGGGTTAACACAGAAAAATAAATACTTTTACGTTAAAACAAGAAATATATATATATATATATATAGATATATATTCAAGAAATTGTTTTGTGAATTGATAGAAAGATCTGATTACAACCATCTTTTTTATTGAATTTTACAGAGTTTTGACTAAAAGGCATCAAAGCCATAACAAACGATTTAAAGACATTGCTCTACCAAAATTATACAAAAAGCAAATCAATGCATACACAACTTAATTGTTTTGTAGTTAATTTTTCTTAATTGTTTTGTAGTTAGAATTTTAAAAAATTAACTACAAAACAACTAAGTTGTGAATACATTTATTTGCTTTTTGTTCACGTGAAATACACTTAAACTCTTTTTATAATATCTCATGTGTAATATTCCAACAAATAGCCTGCACCTGGCTTGTAAGGATCAACTTCTACATAAGCCTTATGGTGATCAAACCCGAAATCGTTCACACGGTTACTCAGAACATGAAAGATGGTTTTTTTTGGAACCTCCATATTCGTCTTTGTTCTTTTCCACGTACTCCGTTGCTTCAACTTCTGCGCTATTGACAATTCAAACCGATTGTCTTCCCTTAAAAGTTGTTGTTCTATGTCCACTGTCCATCTTCTTTCCTTAAAACCGATAGTGTGATTTACATGTATCCGTTAACCAATAGGGGACCGAAGTACCAATACTCAAGAACATGAATTGTTTTCCTGGACCGCACCATCATGTTCTTTTCTCTGGGACAATGGATTAATTTGAATTACAGAAATCCTTTCCGCAGTTCTTTGAACTCCTCCAGCTCGTTTCGAAAGGGAGGTCATTCTTCGGGCCTTTCCACCATTCCAATTTCTCTTATCTTCCTTGTTCTTCCACAAATAGAACTCTTTGCATTTTGTAACGCAAAAGGAAAAGAAAAAACAAGTGGACCAAAATCCAAAATTATGTTAAAGTATTATTTAGAGAAGTCAAATGGCCCAAAGGCCCACTCGTTAATATATATATATATATATATATATTTTTTTTTTCTTTTCTTAATAACTTTCTTCTTTCCTCACCCTATCTTCTTCTCTGTATCGTTACGATTTAGCCGCTTGAGTTTTGAAATGTCAGATTCCTCCGATGAAAATTCTGCAAGTTACGATTCTAGATCTGAAAGTTACGAATCGAGTTCTGAATCCTCTCCAAAGAGGCAACGTACTTGGATCTCCACGACGGCGATATCTTCCGGTGGTAATGAAGAGAAGAAGAAATCCACGGCGACTCTGATTGATCTCGATGTTATCGATTGCTCCGTTTGCTTCGATACACTCACCGTCCCTATCTCTCAGGTCTCATTATCAAACTGAATCGGTTGTTTCTATTTCATAATGTGTTAGTTGAATTCCAAAAATTCGAATGCTGCATTGTTAATTGGTAATCCAATTGGAATTAAGGTTACTTGATAGATGTACATGTGTTAGGATCTCTTGTAGGTATTGTAAATTTGTAGGTAAACTCTATCTGTTTTTGGAATGCAGTGTGTAAATGGCCATGTAGTATGCGGTACTTGCTGCAATAAGTTGAAGAAGAAATGTCCAACATGTTCTTTACCAACGCTTTCCCGCAACAGAGCAATGGAACGGGTTCTTGAACTACTCAGATTTCCATGTCCATATGCCGAATTTGGTTGTTCCAAGGATATCTCTTTGGGTGAAAAATCGAGACATTTGGAGCAGTGCACTTTTACACCATGTTTCTGCCCTTTTACCGGCTGCGACTTCACTGGCTCGTACAAGGTTCTATACAAACACAGCCTTGATAAACACCTTGAGTCCTTCATCATGTATGAGTTTGAATGTGGAAAACCTGTATACATTCACCCCAAAGGTGGGGAGAGGGTAGTTCTCAAGGAAAAGACTAGGGAAGGAGGAAGCGGAGGAGGAGAACTTGTGGTTGTGGAATGTTTCGACACGTCATATGCTCGACTAATCTCGGTTAGTTGTATTGCACCTAATGTACCGGGAGTTGGGAGGTTCTTCTACAATGTGAAGTTGGATTCATCTCACTGTGATCGCTTGAGTTTTGAATCAAATGTCAAGAGACTTCTTAAAGTGAGCGGTGAACTACCGACTAAACATTTTACGATGATTCCTTTATACATCTGCCCTGACTACAAGCTGAAAATAAGCATCAACCGGAAGGATTATTAGGATCATAAAGAAGAAGCTACTACATCGTCGCTCATCAATAGCTGATCCTCTTCATTCGCGTATATGTTTTTGCTTTAGTTTGAAAAAGAGCTCGACTGTTTGGAGAAATTTACAATCAGATACTAATTCTATGTTTTCAATTGCTATGTCAATCAATATTAAATTTCTTCTGTTTCTCATTTATATGTCTTCCAGGTCTCATTTCTCACCTTTTTTTTCTTCCATTTTCGAACTGAATCGGTTTGATAATGTGTTGAATTCAGAACTTTCCAAGTGTTGCATTGTCGGTTGATGATTCAGAGAGTTAGATTTTTGGTTATTTAGTAAATGTTTGTGTTAGGATCTCTCTAGGCTCTGTTGATTCTGAGGAATTTCTATTAAGATGTCAAATTCAAAGGAGAAACTCTTGTGTGTAAGTAGCTTGACAGAGATATTTGCTGCTATTTTTCGCATTTCAGTGTGATAATGGTCATATGGCATGTTCTACTTGCTGCGAAAAGTTAAGGAAGAGGTGTGCAACTTGCACTTACCCCACGATAATCCGCAACAGAGGAATGGAGCGGGTTCTTGAACTACTTAAGGTTCCGTGTCCAAATGTAGAATTTGGTTGCTCCGAGGATGTCAATTACGATGAAAAATCAGCACATTTGAAGCAGTGCGCTTTCGCCAAATGTACCTGCCCTTTTAGAAGTTGCGGTTTCACTGGCTCGTACAAAGATGTATACGAACACAGCATTTCTAAACACAGCCAATGCCATGAATATGGTCATAGTTCATTGGACACGTTTGAATGTGGAAAGCTCATGTACCTAGCCCTTAGTGGTGGTGATAGGCTAGTTCTTAAGGAACAGAGTAAGGAAGGAGGAGAACTTGTAGTGGTGGATTGTTTCAGCTCGGCAGTTGGTGAAATAATATCCGTTAGCTGTATTGCGCCTAAGATCCCAGGATTAGGAGAGTTCTCTTGCATCTTGACTGTGGATTCATGTCCCGAATGTGACTTGTGTTTTAAATATAGTGTCAAGAGAGTTTTTCAAGTGAGGGATCAACCACCACAAGAACATTTTATGGTGGTTCCTTCTTGTATGCATTATCCCAGAAAGACTCAAATATGCATCAACCGGAAACCTTCAAAGGGTCTTGAAGGAGCTTCTACATCATCAGCATGATGCTCTTAAGTCTTCGTTGCCTTTATAAATTAAAGCTCGTGGCTGTTTTGAGCGTTAACTTTTGGGAAAATTTTACTATCGGAAATATGTATCTAATGCTATCTCTACTCTTGTCTTAGGTATCTAATGCTATCTCTACCCTTGTCTTTTGGTCTAACATTGTTTGTTTGTTTATGTTAAAACTATTTAACCAGCTCTAATATGAAAAAGATCTTAAATTACAACATCGACTTATTGTTTCTGCTAAACCGTTATATTTTTGTTTATTACGTATTGTCTTAGTCCAAATTAAAAGTGAATATGATCCAGATAGAGTAACTGGAACCTTATCATAGGTAAGCCGACTCAAATTTCTATACTTCAGAATTCAGATTATGAAATAAGTTACATAAACTCGGACATTCAGTCTCTTATTTGGAACAAAACGTGATAAAATTCTTTGTAATCTCAAGTTAAGCTGTTGTGCAAGGTGAATACGGTCACAAATTGTATCTTTGTTTAGATTTGCAAATATCATATAAAAAAAAATTAAAATTGGGTTGAAAATGGATTGAATAATGAATCTTGTTTATTATTTTTCCTCTTTAAATTATATCAAGCTGACGGGCTCCATGGCTCGTATGATAATAAATTATTTATTGCTTTATTCAAATGTAAAGAAGACAAAAAAGAGAGTAAAAGAGATAAAGAGTTAATTTTGAAACACCGAACTCAAAGATTATAGATGGTATTACGATATATTCGAAATTGTATATATTCCATTCTTGTTATGGAAGTTATCATATTTTCCTATTTTCTTCTTTTAGGTTTAACCTAAACCCTTGTACTATATATATGCATTGAATCAATAATAAAGATCAACCTCTTCTCTCGACTTTAGCATAGTATCAGAGCCACGAGCTAATCGTTCTAAACATCTCTATTCTTAGAATTTGCAAAGAATTTCTATTCTCTACTCTTCGCTCTCCACTTTGTTTTTCCCTATCTAAGCGACCTCCGCCGATCATATAAACTCATAAGAAATTATGACTCCACCAGAAACTCCCTCAAGCGTAATAAAATCTCATAACTCCGGTAATGAAGCTATCACAAGCTCGCCATATTACTTACATCCATCTGATCATCCCCATCATGTCCTCACACCGATCATGTTGAATGGGGATAACTATGAAAGATGGGCAAAGCTAGCACGGAATAATCTGCGTGCCAAACAAAAGTTAGGGTTCATTGATGGAATTCTACAAAAACCAGCATCAACATCACAAGACTATGAAAGGTGGGCTACGGTAAATTCCATGTTGATCGGATGGCTATACGCAAGTATAGACCCCAAAATTCATCATTCAATTTCAGTAGTGGATAGCGCTTTTGTGATGTGGGAAAATCTCAGAGCTTGGTTCTCGGCAGACAACGCACCACGAGTACACCAGCTAAAAGCTTACCTTGTGGCATGTCAGCAAAACGGTCAAGACGTAGCCACCTATTTTGGTAAACTTAAGGTGATGTGGGACGATTTGGACGATTATGAACCAGCAATCGGTTGTTGTTGTGAGAATCCGACGTGTGAAATCCTCCTCAAATATCACAAGAGACGTGATCATGAACGGATTCACCAATTTCTAATGGGTCTTGACGCGTCTCGTTTCAGCACAACTCGGACTAATCTGTTGGGACGACTCACTCGTGATCAAGATCTCAATTTGGATCAAATCTACTTTGAGCTCATTGCAGAAGAAAGACATCTCACAATATCACGCAGCAAAGAAGAACGTATAGACGCTATTGGATGTGCAGTTCAAAATGGAGTAAACGCAATTGCTTCAGCAACAAGATCAAGAAATAACTTACTATGTACACATAGTGGTCGCACCAATCACACTGTTGTCACATGTTTCGTTCTTCACGGATATCCAGAAGGGTGGTCCGATACGTCGACAGGAAGAGGCCGCGGTCGTGGAAGTAGGAGAGGTCGTGGCAGAGGAAGAAGTGCACCTCCACCTCCACCTCGAGCAAACAATGCTGCGATGAGCAATAGCGCACATGAATATCCAGATGTTCCTAAAATTAGTAAAGAAACGTGGACATCAATTGCAAATCTTCTCAAGGCACCTACTCCATCGACAGAAAAGTTATCTGGTAAGAACAAAATTGTTGATTTTCTTCTCGATTCAGGGGCATCACACCATATGACAGGTGACGTTGACTTACTAACAGAGTTATACGAGATCCCTCGGATCATCATTGTTTTGCCAAACGGCAAACACTCTTACCCTACTAAAGAAGGGTCACTTCACCTTGGTGGTGATAGAATTCTTCATCATGTTCTTTATGTACCTGATTTATCATGCACCTTGATATCACTAGCACGTCTACTAAAAGAGTTGTCTTGTTTTGCTATCTTTACTGACAAATTATGCGTGATACATGACCGTTCTTCGAAGATGCCGATTAGAGCAGGTGAGGAAGAGAACGGGGTTTATCACTTTCGCGGGATAGTTCCAGCTCGAGCATACAAGATTACAGCAAAAGACTACACAGCCTTGTGGCATCAACGTATGGGACACCTAGGAAAGAAAGCATTATCTTCAGTTTTATCTACATTAAAGGATTTTGATACTAGTAGTTGTGAGTTTAAAGACTTTTGTGATGTCTGTATCCATGTAAAACATTCTCGTGATTCATTTTCGCATAGTTCTAATAAAGCTAGCGATTGTTTTTCTCTAATACATTGTGATGTATGGGGTCCATATCGTACAAAATCATCATCTGGAGCTCATTATTTCCTCACAATAGTTGATGATCATTTTAGAGCAGTGTGCACTCATCTATTATTAGCAAAAAGTGAAGTCGCAATGGTTCTTAAACATTTTTGTGCAATAGCCGAAAGACAATTCGGAAAACAAGTTAAAACAGTTCGAAGTGACAATGGCACGGAATTCATGTGTCTCAAGACCTATTTCGCTGAAAATGGAATTTCCCACCAGACCTCCTGTGTTGGAACTCCACAACAAAACGGTCGAGCTGAACGTAAGCATCGACATATTCTAAATATGGCGAGATCTCTTCTGTTTCAAGGCCATCTACCAATCATGTTTTGGGGGGAAAGCATACTTACAGTTGCGTATCTAATAAACCGTACACCAACTCCACTTCTACAAGGAAAATCTCCTTATGAAATCCTCCATAAATCTGCTCCATCATACTCTCATCTACAGGTTTTTGGAAGTTTATGTTTCGCAAAGCGTCAAACAGTCAAACTGATAAGTTTGAAGCTCATAGCAGACGGTGTATTTTTATCGGTTATCCTCATGGTCAAAAGGGTTGGCGTGTATTTGATCTTGAAACAAACAGTTTCTTTGTCTCTAGAGATATAATTTTTCATGAGACATCATTTCCATTTGCAACAAGCAATCCCTCTGTCCCTACGCAAATTATACAACCGGCTCCTTCTCCATCACGGTTTGAAGAATTTGTTGATGATACCAATACTCCACCGGTTACACTTCTAGAAGAAAGGGGGAGTACTGAATTTTCTCTTGAGGAACAAACTACTTAAACACCAACGTTAGTTCCTACTCCGAATCCTCCATCATCTCCACCACCAGATTTAATCTCTCCCGATGAACCGTCTAGTGGATCTGAAACCATAGTTCCACAAGAAGAACTACTCGGTCGGGGTATGCGCTCCAAGGTACCATCTACTCGTCTTAAGCCGTATGTGACATATTCTGCTCAATGTGATATAAACCCTGTTCTCGACTCAACTCACTCCACATTGGTATCATCTGGTACGTGTCTTTATCCTCTCGCTAATTTTGTCTCTATTGATGATTTCTCCGATACACATACAACATTTTTAGCTGCTATAACTCTTGGAGGCGAACCCATTCACTTTCGAGACGCTATGAAAATTAAAGTGTGGCGAGATGCTATGGGCACATAGTGTAATGCACTTGATGAACTTGGAACATGGTCGTATCAACATCTTCATCCTGGTAAGAAAGCTCTTGCATCCAAATGGGTCTACCGTATTAAATACAAAGCTGATAGTTCTATTGAGCATCATAAACCGTGTTTAGTCATCATGGGAAATCATCAAAAGGAAGGTGTGGATTACGATGAAACGTTCGCTCCGGTTGTCAAAATGAATACTAATCGAATTCTTCTTGAAGTCGCATCTGCTAAAAACTGGGAACTCCATCAAATGGACGTCCACAACGCATTTTTACATGGTGATCTTGATGAAGAAATTTACATGAAGCCGCCACCGGGTTTTACACCTTCTGACCCATCTCTCGTATGTCGTCTACACAAGTCTCTATATGAGCTACGTCAAGCACCTTGGTGTTGGTTTTCAAAGCTCTCCAATGCACTACTAAGTTACGGTTTTGCTCAATGTCGTAAAGACTACTCTCTCTTCACTAGAGTTCGCGGGAACACAGTTCTTCACATTCTCATATACGTTGATGATTTGGTTTTCATTGGAAATGATTATCTCTCAATTTAAAGATTATCTACACACATGTTTTCGGATGAAGGATTTAGGAGTTTTGAAATATTTTTTTGGGAATAGAAGTTGCTCGTGGACCAAATGGTATATCTTTCTGTTGGGGTCGGTTTTCACCCCCTCAGCATTAACATCTAAAGGCAAGTCAACCAAAGGGATGGCTCTCCAGATCCTGAACAAAGGAGGCCTAGCGGAACCCAAATCTTCCTGTGGAGCGGAGCACATGGAAATGGGAACTTAAGCGAAGCGGGGAAGGACCGAGCACTCGGGACCGACCGAGCACTCCGGACCGACCGAGCACTCCGGACCGACCGAGTGCTCCAGACCGACCGAGCACTCTGGACCGACCGAGCGCTCGGTCGCGACCCGACTGTCGGCTCGCCATGGGCCGATCGCTCACTTCACTCCTCAATTGCAGTGTCTATCCAAAAGCCTTCAAGCCCAGTAACGTGACGATAGCCTGGTCCGGACGCGAAGCCCATGATGATATGACCGACTCCGCAGAGGATGGGAAGAAGCAGCCGCCTTAGGAATAGCTATATATACCTCTCTTGTACAACCCCAAAAGGGATCCGATTTCTATATACAAAAACTTGTACTCAACTTTTCAGAGCAATAAACAACATCTCTTTCTCAAATCCTTTGCAATCCTAGCTTACCATAGAAATCTCCGAATTCCCTCACGAACTCTTACAAATTCTAATTGTGTTGGTTTCGACCCCCACAATTTGGCGCCGACTAAGGGGAAAGACTGCAGATTTCTAACACTCAAGAGTTAGGGTTTTCAACACACGATCACGATGTCGAGCAACACCATGAGCAACGAAGGATCTTCGTCTCACCAGCACGACGAAGACAGAAGCAACTCCACGGAGAATACGGTGCCTCCCGCTCCTAATGCCGCAATTGACCTCACACATATCAAGCAGATGCTTGAGACTCTGGTGAAGAAGACTGACGATACGGCCAGCGAGCTGCAATCGCTCAAGAAGAAGAAGCGCAGAAGGTCCCGTGTCCGTCCGACGCGCCTCAGATTCAATACACCGCGAGCTACTCGGAGGGGGTCAACACGAGGAGCTGCCACCTCGGGCCGATCGCTCGGATCCGGAGGATCTACCTCCACCACCACCTCGTCGGGATTTCGATCCGACTCCTGAGCGTGTGATCGAGGAGTCAGACGAAGATCACCCCCCTCGGAGGCGAGTTCGAACCGATACAGCTACTGGCGACGCTGAGGCTGGGGAAGAAGTGGCCCGGACTGCAGCAGGTTACTACAGAAGGGAGCAGGAGCGCATGACTCCTCGAGGCTCCCGTGACGAAGAGGTCGCCGCCCTGAAGGCCCAGCTGGATCATGTCGTCTTAGATCTGAGGACGACTAAACTGCAGATGTATCGGAGCACCAGGAAGGCTCCCGGGGTCGCTTACGTGTTGGAGAAGGCACGGAACACCCCCTTCGCAGATAACATCTCAGGGGCTAGGATTTCTGACCCGGGAAGGATTAGGCTTCCGACCTACGAAGGGACCTCCGATCCCGCTGATCATCTGATGGAGTTTGAGGTGGCCCTAGGAAGGGCGAATTTCAGAGATTCCGAGAAGGACATCGGATACTGCAAGCTATTCGTGGAAAGCTTGAAAGGACCTGCCCTCCAGTGGTTTTACAAGCTGGAGAAGAATTCTATCCACACCTTCCAGCAGCTCTCCGAGATGTTCGTCCAACACTATAACATCTTCGCTGAACGGAAGATCTACGATGCGGACCTGTGGACCAACAAGCAAGCAGAAGGTGAAAGCTTGCGGTCTTTTATGACAAGGTTCAAGAACACCTTGTCTAAGGTGGATGGAATCAGTAGCACATCCGCACTGGAAGCATTGAGGGGTGCAGTGAGATGTCCATCCCCGTTTTGGCAAGAGCTCACCATCAATCCTCCAACGACGATTCAGGACGCCCTTCACCGTGCAGCTGATTTTGGCCGAAGCGAAGAAGAGCTTCGCGCCAAGAGGGGTGGTAAAGCGAAGCAGATGGGCGAACCTTCCCAGGTTCTGACCCCAGCTGCTTCTAAAAGAAGTAATCCCGCCTTCGTTCAGTTTGAAGGGGGAGCAGGCGGAGCTCACAATTACCAGATCGATTCACCTGGCTACGGCAGAGGTCGAGGCCGTGGTCGGGGACGTGGTAGAGGAAATCTCACTTGGGTAAGAGACCCGAAGGAGTATGATGAGAAGTTGTATTGTGATTTTCACAAAGCAACTGGGCACTCCACCGCGAGGTGCCGAGAATTGGGTCGACAGCTAGCTGCTAGGCTGGCCGAAGGCACCCTCAAGGGTAACATCAGTCTGTCGGACTTCAAGCCAGAGGAGAAGTTTCGAGATGCTACTGAGATCCAGACTGAGAACCCCAGGCGACAGCGTCGTGGAGATAATCCCGAAAACGGAAGCACCCATGGTACTATCTCCGTGATCCTGGGAGGATTGCAATACTGTGCCGATAACGAAGCTGCGATCAAGGCCTATCAGCGGCGCGCTGAGGTTTGCGCCAACATCTCGACATCTCCAACAACAAGGCGTGCTAGTGATCCCGTCACTTTTGACGAAGTGGATGCTGAAGGCATCGATCATCCGCACAACGACTTGTTGGTAATCAACCTGACCGTCTACGACTTCAATGTCGCTCGAGTCCTCATTGACACCGGAAGCTCAGTGGATGTTATCTTCCGGGAAACACTCGAGAAGATGAAGATCAACCAGTCCCTCATCACAGGACAGCCAAAGCCTGTAACGGGTTTCTCAGGTGAAACAACCTGGACACGGGGAACGATCCGCCTGCCAGTCCAAGCTGGAGGTGTTAAGAAGATGGTCAACTTCGCAGTGTCTGATCATCCTGCCATCTACAATCTGATTATGGGGACACCATGGCTCAGTCAGATGCGAGCAGTGCCGTCGACAAACCACCTTTGCTTGAAATTCCCAACCAGCCAAGGCGTTCACACGATCTTTGGTAGTCAAAGGGATTCACGCATGTGCTTCTTAGCAGAGCACAAGTTGCGCAACCGTGAAGAGAGCAAGGGATTGAATCCAGAAGCTCACGACCAAAAGAAAGACGACTCGGACTCACAAGGGCCACGGAAGAAAGCGAAGGCCGGGTCCGATCAAGTGAAGGACCTAACCACCCTCTTGTAGCAATTACAGATTGCAGAGGGTCGTGAAGAAGAAGAACGACCCACCTGCGAGCCTATGATCTCTGTGTGCATTGATGAACAGCACCCGGAGAGGTGCGTTGAGATCGGAGCTGCTCTTGATGAAGAGCTCAAAATGAAGTTGGTGGTTTTTCTCCGGAAGAACATCAACACCTTTGCCTGGGCCGCTGAAGACATGCCCGGAATAGACATCAGCGTCACAAGCCACGAGCTCAACGTAGATCCAACATTTAAACCGGTCAAGCAGAAAAGAAGGAAGTTGGGTCCTGAGCGAGCAAAGGCTGTGAATGACGAAGTCGAAAGGCTTCTGCGAGTAGGATCAATAACCGGGGTCAAGTACCCCGACTGGCTCGCTAACCCAGTTGTGGTAAAGAAGAAAAATGGGAAGTGGCGCGTCTGTGTTGATTTCACAGACCTTAACAAAGCGTGCCCGAAGGACAGTTTCCCTTTACCTCACATAGATCGCTTAGTGGAAGCAACGGCGGGTAACAAACTGCTTAGCTTCATGGACGCCTTTTCAGGCTATAATCAAATCCTAATGCACCCTGAGGATCGTGAGAAGACGGCCTTCATCACTGACAGAGGTATCTACTGCTATAAAGTAATGCCCTTCGGCCTTAAGAATGCTGGTGCAACGTATCAGAGACTGGTGAACAAGATGTTCCAAGACCAGTTGGGAAAGACCATGGAGGTTTATATTGACGACATGCTCGTTAAATCACTCGAGGAAGAAGATCACATTTCCCACCTAGAAGAATGCTTCAATCAGCTGAACCTCCACAACATGAAGCTCAACCCAACGAAGTGTCGGTTTGCTGTAACCTCTGGTGAGTTCCTTGGATACCTGGTCACTCGCCGGGGTATTGAAGCCAATCCGAAACAAATCGATGCCTTGATCCAGATGGCTTCACCAAAGAATAAACGCGAAGTACAGAGGCTGCACTCAATCGGTTCATTTCCCGATCCACTGATAAGTGTCTGCCTTTCTACAACACTCTACGAGGCAATAAGCAGTTTGAATGGTCAGAGAAGTGTGAAGACGCCTTCAAGCAACTGAAGGAGTATCTGGCGACGCCTCCCATCCTTGCTAAGCCAGTAACTGGTGAACCTCTCTTTCTCTACATCGTTGTCTCAGAAACAGCAGTCAGTGCCGTCCTTGTGCGTGAGGAAAGAGGCGAGCAGAAGCCTATCTTCTATGTGAGCAAGACACTCACAGATGCTGAAACGAGATACCCTCAATTGGAGAAGCTGGCATTAGCCGTCCTCATGGCCTCAAGGAAACTAAGGCCTTACTTCCAATCGCACTCAATCGTTATACTTAGCACCTTCCCGCTACGATCGGTCTTACACAGCCCAAGTCAGTCCGGTAGGCTGGCCAAGTGGGCTGTAGAGCTCAGCGAGTACGACATCGAATATAGAGGGCGGACGTGCAATAAATCTCAAGTACTGGCGGACTTCCTCATAGAACTTCCAGAGGACAGCAATTCCAAGGAGGTGCCGCCAGGGATTTGGCAGCTATACGTAGACGGTTCGTCCTCAAAGAACGGTTCCGGAGTTGGGATACGACTCCTGTCACCGACTGGAGAGGTCCTTGAGCAATCATTCCGACTTTGTTTTAAAGCTTCTAACAACGAGGCAGAGTATGAAGCCCTTGTCGCCGGTCTGAGGCTCGCCCAAGGGCTACAAATCAAACACATTCACGTGTTTTCGGATTCACAACTCGTAACCAGTCAGTTCAGCGGCGAGTATGTCGCAAAAGACGACCGAATGGAAGCTTATCTGAAGATAGTAAGGGACTTGGCTGCTTCATTTCAAGAGTTTATCCTCACAAGGATTCCTAGAGGTGAGAATATGGATGCTGACGCATTGGCAAATTTGGCCTCCGCTACCACTGCGCCAGAGGATCCAGCTCTAAAGCGAGTTATCCCAGTTGAGTTCATCGAATTCCCTAGCATCAAAAAGGATGCAGCACTCGCCATCCTGACACGTTCCCAAGCAGCGAAGCAAGCAGACGCCCTTGTGGGGGCTACTGACGAAGATATAGAAATGGCAGAAGAACCAGAAATCCGAGACGCTGACATGCGTGACACCAACAGCCCACATCATACTGAAGCAATCCCAATGGACGCTGACACTGAAGAATCTGAGTATGGCTGTGACAAGCTATGGATAAGTGAGATACGAGAATATATCGCCGATGGCAAATTGCCCAGCAGCAAGTGGGCTGCTCGCAAACTACGAAAGCAAGCCGCGCGTTATGTTCTCCTTGACGGAAACCTCTTCAGATGGGGATTCTCTGGTCCAATGCTTACATGTGTAGAAGGAGAGAAAGCAAGACAGATAATGGAAGAGGTTCATAGTGGTTCTTGTGGCAATCATTCAGGAGGGAAAGCACTTGCTATAAAGATCAAGAGACATGGTCACTTCTGGCCTACTATAGTAGGTGACTGCACTAAGTTCTCAGCCAAATGTGAAAAGTGCCAGGGACACGCTCCGAAAATCCATCAACCGATTGCAATGCTCTCCTCCGTCACCTCACCTTATCCGTTCATGAGATGGGCCATGGACATCATTGGACCATTGCACCCGTCACGGCAGAAGCGGTTCTTACTCGTCCTAACAGATTACTTCTCGAAGTGGGTGGAAGCTGAAGCTTATGCTAACATCAAAGATGTTCAAGTGGAGAGCTTTGTATGGAGGAACATCATATGCCATCACGGAGTACCATACGAGATAGTAACTGACAATGGTTCGCAGTTCATATCCAACCGGTTCGAGTCGTTCTGCTCAAAATGGAACATCCGGCTTAGTAAGTCTACACCTCGCTACCCTCAAGGCAACGGGCAAGCAGAAGCTATCAACAAAACAATCCTTGATGGCCTTAAGAAGCGTTTAGAGGCGAAGAAGGGTCGCTGGGCCGACGAGCTTGAAGGGGTATTGTGGTCCCACCGCACCACTCCCCGCAGAGCAACAGGCGAAACCCCTTTCGCCCTTGTCTATGGCACCGAGTGTGTCATCCCGTCCGAAGTCTGTTCGCCTGGTGTACGCCGTCAGTTGCTACCTCTCCACGAGCCTATCAACAGCACAATGCTCCTTGACGCGTTGGATTTCCTCGATGAACGACGTGACCAAGCGCTTATTCGGATCGCCAACTATCAGAACGCCGCTTCCAAGTACTACAATTCCAAGGTCAAAGAAAGGAGTTTCTACCCAGGTGACTTAGTCCTGCGGGAGGTATTCCAGAACACAGCGGAACCCAACGCTGGCAAGCTCGGAGCCAACAGGGAAGGCCCATACAGAGTTACAACAGTTGTTCGTCCTGGTGTCTATGAGCTCGCCACCATGACCGGGACTCCAATCCTCCATTCCTGGAACGCAAGGCATTTGAAGAAGTACTATCATTAGTCTTCTCTCCTTTACTTGAACTACGAGGCGACTTGATCCCTGCAAAGGGTACGTAGGCAGCCTGTCTTCGGATAGGTTCAGTTGCCCCCCCTCCATCCAAAGAGGGGGATTTTACGCTTCATCAGTCTCATTGCCAGAGGAACTCTATGATCTCCTCCGCCTTAGGGGGGGGGGGGAGTGAGTGTTTTACTCTGCTTTCAGACGAAGTCAACAGCCTCCTTCGTCTCGAAGGGGGGGAGTGGGGTACCCGTACTCCACTCTTCCACAACAGCCTCAGTGGCATAAGAACAGCTTTATCAGTCACGAGCCTCATGGCTTAAATCAGAGTCGTTCCGCTTTCATTGCTGCTGGCCACAGTAATGAATGCGGAGATGCGAACACACTGACATCCACAACGGATTCAAGCGCGCTATATAAGTACCAGTGTTCAGTACTGGGGCGGATGTACCCACCTGACCACTCAGAAACCCAGCAAACATCGTTGGTAATGCAGCTGCTAGTGACCTCCGTTCGGCCTATACCCTGAGCGTGTCACTCTGAAACCCAGGACAAGCACTGGTCGAATTCAAGGTGAACTTGCTCTCAGACAGACGTGTCTAGAAGAGCTGCACCATTTTGCGAAACCCAACAGCAACGTTGGTGATAAAGAGCATGAGCGCATTAGCGTTTTCACAATCTCAACAAGAGCCTCATACATGAGCAAGCACAATGAGAAGTCGTCAGACCTCTGATCAATCACGGGGTCTTACGGCCCTTGGTTCACCAAGCCCAACGCTGGTGCTGGCAAATACATGACAGAAACGCTTAAACAGCCTAAAGAATTCCTAAGTATAGGTACAACATCAACAGTATCTAAAGCAAAATCTGAATCTGTAACCATCAAGGTTAAACATCAGCAAAAGCTACAAGTCATCTTGCATTCACCACAGTGCAAGGCTCCAAAATAATAGCAAGGATACAAACCATCCAATGCTACAACCGAAAATTATCAAGTCCAACAAGAGTTTTTAGAAACAAAAGGTTATAAATAAACTAGGTCATAATAGAAGAGCAACGGTCGCTCATCGGTCACACCTCTCCGTTGGCAACATCAGCATCCTCTGAGATCTCCAAAGCTTGCCTCACGCTAGAAACAAGTTCATCAAACACATCACGAGCGTCGTAGATCGGGATCTTCCTCTCGACCAAAAGCTCTGCTGCAGCGTCCAAAGACGCTCCATCAGACCCACGGAGACGCTCAATAAGCTCCAAGCTCGCATCGATCTCAGCAAGATCCAGCATGTTATCCTTCGCTGTCCCCTCAAGCCTAGCGAGCGACCTGGCAACCTGTCGGGTCCGGCTAGCAAAGCTACGGTCTGCCTCCTCTTTGGCCCTAGAAACGGCCTCCTCGATCTGGGCGTCCCTAAGACTCTCGGTTTCCAACAGCTTGCTCTTAAGCGAGGTGATCTCCTCCTTGTTCTTCGCATGCCGCGAGGACACCTTGGACAACTTCCCGCTCAACTCATCCGACCTCTGCTTCGCGGAAGCGACATCGTCCTCGAGGGCTAGGACCTTCTCAGCGAGCTCAGCATTGGCCCTCCTGGCTTCGCTAACCTCACGGTCACGAGAACGAGAGTCCTCCTCAAAGCAGAAAGCCATGCCATCCAGCTGGGTGGAGAGCTGCGCATACAAAGGAAATCAAACATAACGCTGGAATAAGTGGAGAAACAATAACAAGGACAAAGAGAGGAAGATAAAGAGAGCAAACCTCAGCCATTGTGGCTCTCGCCAGCTCAAGAGCCCTCTCACCAGAACCAGGAGTCAAAGAGCGAGCTGCTGCAGCACCGTCACTGGTCGGGTCGCTAACAAACGCCGAAGAGGGGCCCACCTTCTGTCGCTTCGGAGGTGCTCCATCAGGAGTGCCTCCCGCCTTACCCTCCGATCTAAGGGCCCTCTTCCGCTGTTGCTCACGCCCCCTAGCAATCTCATCAGGAGTGAGATCAGAAGCACGAGAACCCTGAGCTGACGCAGTGGGAGTCTTGGGCGCTGCGGATGACAGAGCACCCGCCTGCGAGCCTGCCCTCGCTGAGACCGTGGTGCTCGTCAACGCCGCTCTCGCCAACTCAGCTCGCTGAAAAGCGGAGACTCTAGGAGCACCTCGTCCAAGGACCTTCCCTGCGAAGATCCGACTGGAGAGTGCTCTCTGGATCCTCTGACGGGTGAAGGACTTCACCCAATCACCATCTCCAGAGGCTAGAGCGCTGTGGATAGCTGTCATCTCACCTCGGCTCACTAATGCTGGTCTCACTGCAAAGACAAAGCAATACATTAGCATGCAAGACATGGCCATTATACAAAATAAACTTTTTCTAAGTGTAAACTTACCTCTCTTCCCCCAACTCGTCCTGACAAGGGGGATGCAGTCAGCCTCAATGGTCCTCTCTGAGATCTTGACAAAGAAGAATGAGCACTCAAAGAGATCATCCTTGCTGGGGAACCCATCAATAAGCACGCGACCCGGAGCTGGGGCAACGAGATACCGCAACTCGTCTGCAGGGCCCTTAGGCCTGAACTCCAGAAGGCTGGTCAGCTGCTCAGTACTAATCTCTGCATTGCACTCCCGGCTAAGCACGTAGATACCAATAATGTGCCTCAACCCCCTGGGGTTGATCTGAGCAAGGGAGATACCGTTCCCATCCAGGAAGCGAAAGAGGAAGCCTGGCACCGGGAACCACAACAGGCAATGATCCATGAAGTTCTCATACATGGTAAAGTATCCCGGAGGTGGGGCATTAGCACGCTGTGTGCGATCAGGAACGACCAACTCAATCTCATCAGAGATCTCACATCTCTCTCGAAGGCGCTGCAGCGAGTCCTCATCGCAAAAGGTAGATCCAGGGGGATCCGGTCGCCTCCTCCTCTTCTTAGCCGCAACAGGGCGGGTCACCTCATCGCCATCCTCAGCATCGGATGGAGGTGACCCCGAAGTAGAAGAAGAGTCGAGTGACACAACGACATCGGCTGCTCCCTCTGGAAGCCTCGGATCCTCATCGTTAAGGGGGAAGGAAAGTCCAACTCCCCCATGACGAGCCATCAAATCCTCATCACCACTGGATCTCCTCGCATCCTCAACATCTACTAAGTCACCAGCACCATCATCACCCTCGTCAATCCCACCAAGACTAACCCGGGGAACGGTGAGTTTGTTACGGAGACGGATCCCGGTACCGGTACCAACGTGATTCGCCGAAGGAACCATCACAATCATCGATGAGGACGAAGCCGCGACCGAATCCCCAATTCGGTTCAGAGAAGTCGCGAGCACGTGATCAGTCCCATGTCCACCCGCAATCGTGCGGTCGGCCTCGCACCCATGTGCGACCGCGCGCTCAGCTTCACGTCCGTCCACGGCCGAGCGGTCGGTCTCGTCCTTACGACCGCGATCGACCGCGACTATGCGGTCATCCTCGCATGCCTCGTGAGTGGCCTCACGCCCATGTGCGACCGAGCGGTCGGTCTCATCCTCGCGACCGCGATCGCCCGCGATCACGCGGTCATCTTCGCGTTCCTCGCGATCGGTCTCGCGCTCACGTGCGACCGTGAGGTCGGCTTCACGCCCGTCCGCGACCGCGCGGTCGGTCTCGCACGAAGGTGGGTCGGTCCCAAGCGCCGATCTACCATTATTAGCCAAGTCATGTGTGTCTTGTTCCATAACAACAAGTATACCTGTGCACAAGTCAACAAGACAAATCAAAAGTCAAGAATTTCTATCTTTTTACCAAGAACACATCTCAAGCTTAAAACTCAATCCCAAACAAGCTTCAAAGAGGGATTCTCAAAAATCTATGCAAAATCCAAATCTAAGTTCCATCAACAACCAAAGGCTCAATGATTCTCCAAAGCAATCATCAATTCAACACAACAAAGCTTGATTCTCCATGAACAAACTTAGATCTATGAGTTTGGATTTCCAAAGAAGCCATGGGGACTTAAGAGATGGCTTGAGAATGGAGTAAGGAAACTTACCAAGAAAGAAAGGGTAAGAAGAGGAGACCCGAGCTTGCGATCGGTTGGCGAAGATCCGGTGGGAGAGGCTCGTGGTCGGCGACGGCGCAAGAAAAAAAAAAAAAAAAAAAAAAAAAAAAATTTTTGAGAAGGGAAGAAGAAAGAGGAAGGAGAAAAGGTTGACTAAGTCAAACCTTATCCCTTTAAGGGATCTTCTCTTTCTCTCATTACACGGGTCCCGTCTCTGTTCAAAAAAACACAACGCTCTTCCCTCTGCAAAATCACTTTGCTATTTCACGAAAACGTCATTGACATTGACCATCGCAACACGAAGTCTTAAAATTTTCGAGTAAAAAAAAAAAAAAAAAATTTTCTGCAGAAAACATAGCAGCTTCTACTGAAGAAGCATGAAGTCTTAAAATCTTCACAACATTTACAGAGTCCTAAAACCTCTTGCGAAAAAGTCACTCTCTACTACTGTAGATGACAATTGCTTTGACTTCAAACGTTAACGCCGATATTCGATGCTTCTTTTAACTCGGCACCATTATTAGCTCTAACACAACCGGGCTGGGGATCTAACCTTCATTGGATCCGCCAAGGCCAAGCAATGGCAAGGGATCCACAATGAACCAGGTTCCTTGTTCAAATCCCCTCATCACTATGCGTGGCACTCTTTTCCCTTAAGTAGAGGTTTTGTCCCAAAGGGTTTTCCCTACTAAGGTTTTAACGAGACCACCATCTAGTATCTTCCAAGTTCATACTCCACATTGCTGTATGAACTTGAGGGGGAGTATTGAACAAGATGAGTACTTAAGCGTACTACAGACAAGATAGGCAGACACCTTGACTTCAGATGGTAATGCTAATATCTAACACATCTTCAAACTCGGCACTGTTAGCTCTAACACTACCGAGCTGGGGGGCTAACTGTTGGGGTCGGTTTTCACCCCCTCAGCATTAACATCTAAAGGCAAGTCAACCAAATGGATGGCTCTCCAGATCCTGAACAAAGGAGGCCTAGCGGAACCCAAATCTTCCTGCGGAGCGGAGCACATGGAAATGGGAACTTAAGCGAAGCGGGGAAGGACCGAGCACTCGGGACCGACCGAGCACTCCGGACCGACCGAGTGCTCCGGACCGACCGAGCACTCTGGACCGACCGAGCGCTCGGTCGCGACCCGACTGTCGGCTCGCCATGGGCCGATCGCTCACTTCACTCCTCAATTGCAGTGTCTATCCAAAAGCCTTCAAGCCCAGTAACGTGACGATAGCCTGGTCCGGACGCGAAGCCCATGATGATATGACCAACTCCGCAGAGGATGGGAAGAAGCAGCCGCCTTAGGAATAGCTATATATACCTCTCTTGTACAACCCCAAAAGGGATCCGATTTCTATATACAAAAACTTGTACTCAACTTTTCAGAGCAATAAACAACATCTCTTTCTCAAATCCTTTGCAATCCTAGCTTACCATAGAAATCTCCGAATTCCCTCACGAACTCTTACAAATTCTAATTGTGTTGGTTTCGACCCCCACACTTTCCCAACGCAAATATTGTCTCGACATTATTTCCGAATGTGGACTCTCTGGCGCACGTCCATTTGATACACCGATGGAGCAAAATCATTGTCTTGCATCCGTAACAGGACCATTCTATTTAAATCCGTCAAAATATAGACGCCTTATTGGTCGACTTGTTTATCTTGCTTTTACTCGTCCGAAACTGAGTTATTGTGTTAACATCCTTGCTCAGTTCATGCAAAAACCTCGTCAAGCACATTGGGATGCTGCAATTCGTGTTGTTCGATATTTGAAAGGTTGTCCCGGCCAAGGCATATTGCTTTCTTCTACTTCTGATCTATGTTGACAGCATACAGCGATTATGATTATGCCTCTTGTCCGCGTACACGGCGATCCCTTAGCAGCTACATTGTTCTTCTCGCGATTCACCAGTCTCATGGAAAACAAAGAAGCAAGAGCGGGTTTCTCTATCTTCCGTTGAGGCAGAATATAGAGCGATGACACTTGCTGTTCAAGAACTTTTATGGATCAAAGAGCTTCTTGAAACACTAGGAATCAGTCACACTGCACCGATGAAACTTATATGTGATAGCAAATCTGCCCTGCATATTGCAGCGAATCCGGTTTTTCACGAACGTACAAAACATATTGAGAAAGATTGTCATTTCATTCGAGACGAAATCACAGCCGGAAATATCGTAACTTCTCATGTGAGTACAACTGAACAACTTGCTGATTTTCTCACTAAAGCTCTTGGACGACAACAATTCATGTATCTACTTGGCAAGTTAGGCGTTTGTGACCTCCACGCTCCAACTTTAGGGGGAGTATTACGATATATTCGATATTGTATATATTCCATTCTTGTTATGGAAGTTATCATATTTTCCTATTCTCTTCTCTTAGGTTTAACCTAAACCCTTGTACTATATATATGCATTGAATCAAGAATAAAGATCAACCTCTTCTCTCGACTTTAGCAGATGGATATCATACAAGGCAAAGAGGAGAGTTACACAAAGTGATAAATCCCAAAATTATCAAAAAATTTTACACTAACGGACCAAGAGTTTGATTTTTATATGCCCTCTATGAAATTTTATTAAATCATCAAAACTTTGACGCTTTAAAAATATGCACTACTATTATCATGCTTTTTATTGTCATCTGAATAATTATTAAGAGGTGAAAAGTTGGATACAACAAGCAAAGCTTTGCTACACACAGCAAAGGAAAGCAGTAAAATCTCACCCTATTACAAACTCCAAAATTATGATCAAAGAAGATCCAAATACAAACTAGCTTTTTTCACAATCGAAAAGCTCTTTCAACCACAAAGGTTGCCAAGAGCAATGTACCGTTATCATGCCAAATTCGATAACTACTTCAATTCGTTCAACAATTAGAATAGAAAGAAAAAAAAAACAGCGCTAAGAGAAAATGGACCAAAATCAAAAAATATTATTAAAGAAGTCAAATGGACCAAAGCCCACACATTAATATTTTCACTGACTTCTTCATTTTTAGAGAAGTTGCATTAGTAACCCAAAAAATAAGTGAAATTAGGTAACTAATTAACTCATATTTTTAGGACATATGTTAAATTGATTTTAAAATAGAATGGTATAAGTATAACAATAGAAGAAAAGTTTTGAGTTAGTAAACAGTCAGCTTCTTTGCTTTTTTTTAACATCGAAGAAGAGAGGTAACAATGAAAGTGGGGGTTGATATACTCCATTTTTGGCGTATTCTAACCATTGTTTTGTAGGGTTTTATCGAATCTTTCTCCTTTGCATTGAGTCTTTTTAGGTCTGAAAGTGGCTTGAATGAAGAATTGTAGTCTACAAGGGCGTTTGGTGAAAAGGAAGGAAAACACGATCTTTTGGAGGTTTTTGAAGCCGAAAAGGGGAGCACCCGCTCCCCGAGTGGATTTGCCTGCTCCCCAGAAGATTTACCTTGAAGATTCCCAAATAAAGTGAATATTCACCCATAAGGTTTACAAAAAGGGAATATTCACCCAGAAGGTTTACAAAAGGGGATATTCACCAAATCAAATATCTACCTAGAAGATTCGCCCTAGATTTACTCCCTTATCCCAGCCGCCGCAGCCTTTAAAAAGGGAATACCTTGGAGAATAAAGGACACGCCCCCTTCACCCCTTTTTTTACACGTTTTTCAGAGATTCACGTCACTGCTCACGATTACTGTTCACAAGTACTGTTCACGATTACTGTTCACGAGTATTTTTTCCAGCTTTTGGATTTGCAATTTGGAGATTCATTCCACAACATTCTATTGAGAAGAATTCTAAAACCTAATCCTTTCCATAGCATCATGAATTCTCTTTATTGCTTTGTTGTGTTTGATTTCACCATGTGCGAGTAGTCATCTTTGTTAGATTAGAGTTTTCAAAGGGAACTTAGAGATTCATGAACTAAGCATAGATATGATTATACATATATTTTGATATCTTCATCTAATGTCGAATTTAATGCCTAGACTAGCTTGATCACCTAGCCTTTGATTTTAGGTTTAATTTACTCATCAAAAGTGTAGTAGATTGCTTGAATAGACTTAGATGGGCGATTTGACCCTTAGCCAACGACAGTTGAAGTTAAGGCAAATTGTGAACTTATCAATCTTAACTGCTAATGCTTGTTAATCTCTTTAGGCTCAAACGACAGTTTAGGGTGCTAGATTGATTGATAAAGTTGTTGATGCCACGACAGTGGATCCTCATAAAATCGTGATTGTGTTCTAGATTGATACCTGATTAATATCCTGAATAATTGCTTGGTTCTTGATGATCTATTCCCCGAGATAATTTCCCTAGTCTAACGCCTTAATCATATTTGTTTACAACCAAATTTTACTTTGTTTTGCTATTTAAATTCGTGCACTAAATCCAACTTGAATCGCTTAGCTAAATTTGTATTTGCATAAGATTAGAGTGTATTGCCGGTCCTTGAAAAGAACCTGACTATTCTACATCTGATTAGAATAGGTTTGAAATCTTAGATAGGATAAAAACTTGTTATCAAATTGGCGCCGTTGCGACTTGGACCCCTTCGATACCTCTAGTTTTAAAATACGTTTTTAGCCTAAGTACTAACTTGTTCTTCTTTTCTTCTCTTGTGTGTGTTTTAGGTGTAACCAAGGTTCTCAAAACCTTCTCACACTCAACAATCAAGAGTTAGCAAGGGTAGAACAAGCAGAAAACAAAGAGAAGTCGAATCTAGCCAACATGGGCAACGAAACCGACAACCAAGCTGCAGATGGTCATGTAGCTGCTGCTATGCGGAGGCTGGAACAACAAATGCAGCAGCTGCAACAGCAGCAAAAGCCACAACAGCAGCGTGCCATTGGGGATATGGACAATCCTCATGCTTTCTACCGGAACTGAGCGGCAATCGTTCCACCTGCTGATGAGAGGCAAGATTATGAGATTAAGCCTCAAATGATATCACTGGTTTAGCAGTACTTGTTCCATGTTCCCGCGGAAATTCCGATGGACCATATAGAGAACTTCGAGGAGATTTGCTCCACGACGAGCTCTAATTGGATGAACCCGGATTTCTTGAAGTGCAAGCTTTTTCCTTTCTCACTCGCGGACAAAGCCTCCCGTTGGCTCAAGTCGCTACCAGCTGGATCCATCACGACTTGGCCGCAATGTAGAGCAGAGTTCTTGGACCACTTCTACACCAAAACCATGACCGCGAGTCTAAGGAACAAGATCTCCACGTTTTAGCAACATTCAGGAGAGTCCTTTTGTGAGGCATGGGAACGGTTCAAAGAGTACAAGAGGGAATGTCCACACCATGGGTTCACCGATGAGAATTTTCTGGGTATCTTCTATGATGGTGTTGATTGGAATTATAGGAACACTTTGAATGCTGCGAGTAACGGTGATTTTATGACCAAGACCAGGGAAGGAGCATATCAATTGATCGAGAACTTGGCTGCAAGTTCCAGGAATCGTTGCCATGAGTATGATGAACCTATAAATGTCAGCAGTGTTGAGTCAAAGAAGATTGATGAGCTGACAACGAAAGTCAACCTGTTATTGAAGAGAAATCAGAGAAGTGTCATGCTTTGTGAGAACAAAGAAGACGAGCAGTATGTTGAGGCGAACTATGTGGGTGGAGACTATATGCAGAATCAAAGCTTTCAAGCCCATGCATCTAACTCTTAAGACGAACTGAAGTCCCTTATGCAATTGGTTTTACTCAGCCAGCAAGAGTCTGCTAATGAGATCAATGTCAAGGTGGACAACATGTACAATGATCTCAACAGTAAGTTTGAAGTTATTTGCACTCGTGAAGAAGCTTGAGATTCAGGTCGATCAAACCGCCGACGCAGTCAAGAGTACACAAGGAATGCTGCCAGATAAACCAGTTGCAGACCCCAGAGAGTTTATGAACGCCATCACGCTGGGTAGTGGAAGAACTCTTCCACCGATTGTAGGGGCAGCGGCTGAAAACTGCCCAGAAAAGTCTGTGGAGCACCCGCTCCCGGAAGGAGCACCTGCTCCAGGAGAGAAAAAGGATGAAGGGGTCGCTGGACCATCTTCTACAGTGCTTCGACCGAATGAGCTTGTTGATAAGATTTGGTCGCATGTCTATAAATCCCCAGTCCCCTACCCAGTTCCGCCTAGAGATCGGAGGGATCCCATCAATAAAGAGAAACTAGATATTTTTAAGAAGATGGTGAGAAGGATTCCTAAAGAAATCTCCTTTAAAGAGGCTTTGTAAAATTGTCCCACACATGATTTCTTTTGGAATTGCAGAGAGACTCAAGAGGACGTTAAGGCAATCTTTTCACCAGCAAGGAGTGCACCACCACCATTGAGGGTATTGCCTAAGGTTGAAGATCCAGGGAAGTTTGTTGTTCCTTTTTTTATCTTTGGAGTTAATTTTGAAGATTCTCTATGTGATTCTGGATCTAGTGTTAACCTCATGTCAAGGGATATTGCAGAATCTTTGGGTATTGTTGATATGCGAACCTCTCAGATGTCTATCAGGTTTGCGGATGCCTCAGTGGCAACTTCACAAGGGTTAATTGAGAATTTAGATATCCAGATTGGGGATTGCTTGGTCCCGACTGATTTTCAAGTTGTGGAGATGAACAATGGTTCGTACATGCCTTTGATTCTGGGGAGACCTTTCCTTGCGACAGCGGGTGCAGTTGTTGACTTACCAAACAAAAGGGTAGTTTTCTCTAACATCGACAAGCGGATCTCTTACAACGCCATTTCAGCCAATGGTGACAACAAATATGGCTCTTGTGTTGCCATAGACGATGTAACAGGGAAGGTAAGTGTCTTGCCAACTGCGGTACTTTGCAATAAGAATGAGGTTAATGAAGTCTTGGATGGAGACACTCTTATGCAAGGAAGCCCAAGAAAGTGAACAAGCGGGACAAACCAAAACGTAAGAAAAATATTATAGGTTCGCATATAACCTTGACACCGCAGAGATGTGTTGGAGACACAATCGAGTATAAGCTGAAGGGCAAAGGTATGTCTAGGCCTTTCTCCAAAGTCAAAGCTATCATTACTCCGGAGTTTAAGGAAAAGGGTCAAGCAGCTATGGCTAGTTTGCTGAGCAAGGTTCTGCAACTAAATATAAGTGATCAAAGAGCAAATAGACCACGCCTCAACCCACCTCCACCGAGCCCTGATCCGGACAAGAAGGTTTCTAATAATCATATGGATTCTGCTCACGCCTAGATGGTATACAAAGTCAAGCTAAAGACTTTAACCAAGCGCTTGGTGGGAGGCAACCCACCGGTACGTTTTATAACTTTTTCATTTTGATTTCTTTTTCTACTAAATTTGGTTTTTGGCTTTGAATTTTCAAAAAAAAAAAAAAAAAAGAGACACACAGAGCAATATCGATCGACAGGGTAAGGTGTCGATCGACAAGGATGGCTCTGGATGATGGGATTCGAACAGAGACCCAGATGATGATCGACAAAGGAAGTTGTCGATCGACAGAGGAGCTTCGGCCAAACTGAGCTAAGAAGAATATAGGAGTACCTGCTCCCTCATGTGAGCCGCCTGCTCCATCAGCTGCTGCACCATCTCTGTCGGGACGTACGACACGCTCCTCCAAGTGCAAGAAGCCCACCACAGATGAAGAGGAGGATTCAGAGCACACTGTGAGCGATTAGTCGCTCTTCCATCCCACCCTTTGTTCTGATAAGACCTTTTTCTTTTCCTGCTCTTCTCTTTTCATTTGGACTTATTTATTTCTCTTTTTTGCTCTTCCTTTTCTTATTTTCACACTGGGACGGTGTGAAGTAAGTCTGAGGGAGTTGCTACTGATGTCGTTTATTTTGGATGTTTTCTTTTCTTATGTCCTTTTAAGTCAGTTTTTCTTTGTTTGATTTTATTGAGTCAAGACTTTTTAGTTGGGAATTAGGACTTTATTTTATGACGATATCTGAACCAATTGTGCTAATTAACTCTCTTTCTAGTGACCATTTCTTCAGAGCGCGGATTACAAGGAATAGCTGGAACACTTCAATGCACTATCTTCCAGGTTTCAGATTGACCAAATTTTCCTCTAGCTATTGGCACTAGATTAGGGAAACGTCTCATATTCAGGACTTCTTTTTCCTTTTTACCACTCTTGTTGTTCCTGAATAGCTAGCTCATTTTTAGCTAGTACCCTCCTTTAACCTTACCTCTTTTCAAACCCCTTGCATTCTTGTTACTTCATTGTCACATGTACAACATATGCGCAAAAGGCCCGGAGAGAGATGGGTCGACACAGCCTCTAGATCACTCGTTCTGAGGGACAGAGCACCCGCTCTTATTTACGAGGTTTTATGGAAGAAGGAGTAGAAGAAACATCATTGAGACTCACTTGGGTATATACCTTAATTCTAATATTTCGTGTTTGAGAGGTATATCTGTGTAATCAAAGCCCTCTTCATCATCACGTCAAAAAAAAAAAAAAATTTAAAATTTTTGGTGATGAAGCTAGTGTACCCAAGGAGAATTTGCAAATTTAAAATCAAAACCCTCTTCATCATCTGTAAAAATATATGTCTCTCAAACCCAGCTAGTGTACCCAAGGAGAATAGCAAATTTATGAAGGAAGAAAGAAAGAAGGATGGAATGAGTGATTTAGAGAATGTGGAGCATCAACGTACCCGCTCTCTCTTGCAATTTTGTGCGATATCCTGCATCCTCTACGAGCGCCGGGTAACCCTTAAACAAAACACTTTTAACTCCACCTCTAAATGGCCTACACCCTTTAGCGTCGTCTTCCCTAAGTAGTGTCTTTAGCGAGATCCTCACGCATACTTTGAGTGCGTTGGGTTTGTGTTATTACAAAGAATTGTTTGGGAAATGGCATGGTTGGGAAATGTGTTGAGGCTGTTTTGGCAAAGCTTTGTTATTTGTAATTTGAATTACGTGGTCTACAGATTGAAAGCCAAAGGTACGGTTCGCTGAGAATAAAAGAGTTCCCACGTTTTCAAACATTTTTCCTTTACTTAGTTTTGAGTTTGTTTGAGGACAAACAAAGATCTAAGTCTGGGGGAATTGATATACTCCATTTTTGGCGTATTCTAACCATTGTTTTGTAGGGTTTTATCGAGTCTTTCTCCTTTGCATTGAGTCTTTTTAGGTCTGAAAGTGGTTGGAATGAAGAATTGGAGTCTACAAGGGCGTTTGGTGAAAAGGAAGGAAAACACGATCTTTTGGAGGTTTTTGAAGCCGAAAAGGGGAGCACCCGCTCCCCGAGTGGATTTGCCTGCTCCCCAGAAGATTTACCTTGAAGATTCCCAGATAAAGTGAATATTCACCCAGAAGGTTTACAAAAAGGGAATATTCACCAAATCAAATATTCACCCAGAAGGTTTACAAAAGGGGATATTCACCAAATCAAATATCTACCTAGTAGATTCGCCCTAGATTTACTCCCTTATCCCAGCCGCCGCAGCCTTTAAAAAGGGAATACCTTGGAGAATAAAGGACACGCCCCCTTCACCCCTTTTTTTACACGTTTTTCAGAGATTCACGTCACTGTTCACGATTACTGTTCACGACTACTGTTCACTATTACTGTTCACAATTACTGTTCACGAGTATTTTTTCCAGCTTTTGGATTTGCAATTTGGAGATTCATTCCACAACATTCTATTGAGAAGAATTCTAAACCCTAATCTCTTTCCATATCATCATGAATTCTCTTTATTGCTTTGTTGTGTTTGATTTCACCATGTGCGAGATGTTCATATAAAGAGGTGGCAGACCTCGACTCATGAGTATAAAACCCTAGTGGGGTTAGGGTTGGCGGATACCCAAGAGGTGGAGGACCTCGGTGATATTATGGTGATATTATGGTGATAATATGGTGATATGAATGTGGCTGAATTATGTGCTATCGATAAGACTAGTCGTGTAGTATTATCTCTTATGATAGCATGTGGCTTTACTTGTTTATATTCTGGCTTGTGTATATGTGCTTGATGGATTGAGTGGCGTTAGCCCACCCTCACTGAGTAATTCTCCCCTGAATTGCTCACCCCTCTCTCTTCATTTGTCTTACAGGTATAATTGTTGTGCTTTATGAGTCGGGTCGGGTCGAAATAGGCGGTGCGAAGAAATATCCGGGATAGGGATGTTAGGTCATCCTCATTGCAGACATTCTTGGGTCTAATGTGGTGGTCTTATAATATAAAATTATTAAAACACACACTCTCTCTTCTTTTTACTCAACTTTATACATTCTCTTTTATCCTTTTATTCAACTTTTATTAATTTTATATTTAAACAATATCTCTTCCTTTTAAAAACACTCTAAAAAATGTCCAATTTTAGACATTCTCTCTCTTCCTTTTCCTAAACACACTCACTATCTACTCTCTTTGCTCAAATTTTATTAATTTTATATTTCAATATACCCCACAAAAACACTCTCTTTCTTCTTTTTACAACCATTTTAATAATTTTATATTATAAAAACACACACTTAAGACCATTTTGGGTCTCCAATGAAGATGCCCTACGACATTCTAAGCTTTGAATGCTATATATAGGTTTGATTTTTTTTTATCCTCTATGAAATTTTATAAATTCTTAACATTTTCAAAAATACATTACAAACACGCCTAAATACAAGTCATGATCATCTTCATATTTTAAATAACGTTTTAAAAAATATGCACTTATATAGATACATTTTGCCAACGTTTTGGTCATCTCTAACTCAACTTCAATTGCATTCAACTAAGTCAACAATTGTGAACGCAATCGAAGTTGACGTACGTTGAAAGAAATCTATAATCACTTGATTTAAATTGACGGAGAATTTTGTGCAAACGGGAAATTATTACAACGAATAGATAACTTTGTGTACCATGTATGTGGTTGACATAGATTTCATGCCTATTTTTAACAATTAAGATGTTATTTTAGCTACTGATACTTGTATCACCAAACAAAAATAGTTTGTAGTAGACTGACTAATGGCAAAAAAAAAAAAAAAAAAACTCGGTGTTAATGGAAATTGAACCTTGTCGCCTAGTTCGAGACTTCTGATAAGAGATAACTACGTCCAAACGAATATTTTTTTTTATCTTTTGCGACCTTAGATCCGAGCATGATTTATAAACATGCTTTAAAATGGAAACAAGGTTTTTTATACAGACCAAGGTTTTTGTTTTCTTTTTCCTTTGTCTCAAGTTATTTTGATTTAAATAAATTTATAAACACTAAACAAACACAAGACCGGTTCAAATATAAACGAGACCGTTGCAATGGTTTCATACGCCATTTGACTATCACAAAATATAAGTGACCAGTCACAAGTGAATTTGATCCTAATAGATGTATGAACCGCGAAACCCGAATTGAGAAAACCGAATAAAATGAGAATACGAATTAGGAAGAAGAAGAAATTCTCGATAATAAAACGAACACGGAGTCGAGATTGCTCTCTTTCCTTAATTCAAAAAATCGCCCGTAGTGAGACGGTTTGAAACGATTACGAATCCCAGGATAAAACCGTAAGGAAGAACGATTTCGCAACACTCAAAATCATAATCTACCGAACAGATATCTATGAATACTCTCGAGACTTACTTTATGCAGGATCAAAGTTTTTCTGAGACAGAAAAATTTCGCAGAGAAAAGAGATTGTTTGAAGAAGATGATGGCGCGCAATTTTTATAGAACCGATGGGTTGTTCGGTTATCATGAACCGAAGGGGTGCGATTATTCGGTTAAATTTTTAATAAATATTTGCCCCAAAAAGAATAGTCTTTAATGGACCTTCGGTCTAATTGCCCATGCCCATGCCCATGCCGAAGCCCAAGCTCAAGCCCGAGCCCGAGCCCGAGCCTGAGCCCGACCGCGAGCGCGAGCCCGAGCCCGGCACGGCTCGTTTCGCTGGTGGTGGTGGTGCGAGCGTGGTATCCTTGTGTCTCTACATGTGTAGGTGTTATGCTTTGAACATAGGTATATCTTAGACTCCTTATATACCACATGAAAAAGTTTCACCTAAGGGATGTGAGTTTTTACATGCACACTTCATTCCACACCATTTGAGGCTTTTCCAAAATGGCCCAAATCAATTTCTCATTCAAACTTTTACTCAATTTTTCATAAACCAAATACCCAAATTAATGGCCCATTTGTTTATTGAAAATTAGTTCCAACAATCCCCCACATGAATAAAAGTGACCTCTAAACATATGATGACTCGATAAACTCTAAGACTCTACTGATTAGACTAACTTATTTGACTAGACAGACAGACAGACTTTCGAGAGTATAACGAAAAATTATTGTATCTGAGTTGGTAGCAATTTTTCAGCTTTGAACCAATCGTAGTTAGTAGTTGTCGGATTTACTTGGCCAGGAGGTGAACATGATGTCTTGAACCACCCGAATTTTGATGTAAACCTAGACAACTACTATATCACAACTTCATTTTCTCATAGAACCTTGTTCTCTATTGTGTTCATTTTGGCCGTGAACTTGCCTGGTTTTCATGACAGAACTTGGAGAATATAGCATTTTCTTCATCTCCTATAAATGGCTTCATTTCACACTCACTAGGTGATCTTCATTAGCTTATCGTTATAAGGCTAAAGAATTATTAAAAGCCAAACGCTTATCCTTATTCCATACCGATGTAACTGCATGTCAGCCTAGGAACTGGGTAGAGATATTAATCTCACAGTGTTCTTTCAGTTTAAGTTTGAATTTGTTGTGCCTTTGAACCTATTTCTTGAAATCTCCAGTCATGTAGGTGGGGTGTCCATCTAACTTCAACTTTATTCATAGGCTTGTAAACCCATTCCTCTTGATTATGTGACTACTTGATCTCTTGCCAAATCTTTAGGGAAAGATCAGCTAGGTTATCGGCAGATTTAATATAATCTATCGTGAGTACTCCGGTGGAGATCAAGTTTCTAATGGTTTTATGTCGTCGTTGTACATGACGAGACTTTCCATTATAATAATTATTCAGTGCCCGAAAGATAGCCGATTGGCTATCACAGTGTACACGTAAAGCTTCCACATAGGGATATCTTCCAAAAAATTCTGAAGCCACTCTGCTTCTTGAGCAGTCTTGTCTAAAGTGACAAACTCAGATTTCATGGTTGATGTGGCTATCACAGTTTGTTTGGAAGACTTCCAAGATACTGTTGCACCTCCAAGTGTAAAGACATATCCACTTGTGGATTTTGAGTTTTTGGAGTCCGCAATCCAGTTTGCTTCACTGTATCCTTCCAAAACTGCTGGTTCTTACCATAGTGTAGTCCATAATATCGCTTTCCAATGTTTATGTCCTGGATTACTAGTATAGCGACTCAGTATGTTTACTACATGTGCTAGGTTGGGTCTAGTACAATTTATCAAGTACATTAGACTTCCGATTACTCGTACATACTCCACCTGATAATATGCATCACCTGAGTTTTTAGTTAGGTGAATATGAGGGTCAACTGGACTTTTTGCAGCCCTACTTGAATAGTTTTTGAATCTATCAAGTATATTTTGAGCATAATGTGATTATCATAAGATAATTCCTCCAGCATGTCGGTGAATCTTAATACCGATAATGACATCTGCCAATTCCATGTCTTTCATTTCAAAGTTACTATGAAGTAAGTTCTTTGTTTGATTAATCATGTCATTAGTATTGCCAATAATGAGTATGTCATCAATATACAAACACAACAAAATATATCCGTGTGGGGTACATTTGATGTATATGCATTTATCATATTCGTTAATGCTCAAATCATTTGACATCATCACATTATCAAATTTTTCATGCCATTGTTTTGGAGCTTGCTTCAGTCCGTACAATCACTTGACAAGTCTACAGACTTTGTGTTCTTGTCCGAGGATAACAAATCCTTCAAGTTGTTTCATATAGATCTCTTCTTCTAAATCTCAATGTAGAAAAGCGGTTTTGACATCCATCTGATGTATTTCTACGCCTCTTAATGCCGCGATACTAACCAAAAGTCTGATTGAGGTTATTCGCGTCACTGAAGAAGATGTGTCAAAGTAATCCAGACCTTCTTTTTGTCGGAATCCTTGAGCCACAAGCTTGGCCTTATACTTATCCACAGAACCATCAGTTTTATTTTTTGTTGTGAAAATCCATTTACTCCCTAGTGCTTTAGACCCTTTGGGTAGATCGGTAATCTCATCTATATAATATTGCAATACAGAATCGATCTCACTATTAACAGCTTCCTTCCAATAGGGTGCTTCTGGTGTAGACATGGCTTCTGAGTAAGTTGTTGGTGTGTTCTCTGTGAGAAACACCATCATGAAATCATCACCAAAAGACTTTTCCTTACGAGCTATTTTGTTGCATCGAGGTTCATCTTCTACATCTTCCACACCATGTATTGAGGTTCTAGAAGTGCTTGCCTCATTTGTTGAGAAGCTTGTTTCCCGTTGTTCCAATGTCCTCTTCTGACTTTGTTTTTCTTTACAAGGGAAAATGTGTTCAAAGAAAGACGTATTTCGTGATTATATTATTGTATTCACATGAATATCGGGTATGTCTGATTTGTGAACCAGAAACCGATAAGTACTACTGTTGTGTGCATATCCTATGAAAATACAGTCCACTGTTTTAGGTCCAATTGTGACCTTTTTTGGAGGTGGTATTACGACTTTAGCAAGGCACCCCCATACTTTGAGGTATTTGTACTAAGGTAAAACACCTTTCTAAAGTTTATATGGCATTTTACCAGTAACTTTATGTGGTATTTTGTTGAGAATATAGTTCGTAGTAAGCAAAGCTTCCCCCCCCCCCCCCACATTGACTAGGTAATCCAGATTCCTGCAACATTGCATTCATCATCTCTTTGAGAGTTCGGTTTTTCTGTTCCTCAACTCCGTTAGATTCTGGGGAATAGGGAGTTGTGGTTTGATGTATGATGCCATGTTGTTGACAAAAGTCATTAAACGGACCATCATACTCACCTCCTCTATCACTTCGAACTAATTTAATAGTTTTACCTAGTTGGTTTTCAACTTCAAGCTTATACTCTTTGAATTTTGACAAGACTTCATCTTTGCTACGTAACAAGTATACATAACAATATTTTGTATTATCATCGATAAATGTCACAAAATACTTTTTACTGCCTCTAGTTTATATAAATTTCAGATCGCATAAATATGTATGTATTAAACTAAGAGGTTCAGTGGTTTGTTGAACTTGGAGAGAAGGAGTTTTTGTGAGTTTGGCATGTACGCACACTTCACATTTTTCCTTGTTTACTTTGCATTTCAGAATTAGGTTCAAATTCATTAATCTTTGCATAGATTTATAGTTGACATGTCCTAAACGTTCATGCCAAATATTAAAAGTCTCAACCAAATAAGCAACAGAATTATTATTAGATGAATTATCAGCAATTACAACATTAGCGTTATTAATCTTATCAATACTAAGGACTGTCGAAACACACAACTTGACAAGTCCTCCTTTCTCATAACTCTTTCCCAAATACATTCCATTCTTCCTAAGTATCAATTTGTCAGCTTCGAAGGTGACCCCAAATCCTGCCTTGCTCAAGAGAGTTCCCGATACCAAATTCTTCCTCATGTCCGGCACATATTTCACATTTTTAAGTGTGAGTTCACGTCCTAAAGTCAGCTTCATAACCACTTTGCCGTGACCTTCAATCTTTGATGAGGCCGTGTTTCCCATGAATAGCTGCTCCTCCAATTTGATCTTTTGATAAGTGGTTAACATCGACTTATCAGTGCAGATGTGGGTGGTTGCACATGTGTCATAGCACCATTTCATTGGGTTGTCATCGACCATGTTCACTTTATTAACGACATCACACATATCCCCTTCAGTGAGGTTAGCTTCAGCCTTTTTTGTTACCCTTGGGTTGGCTCCTGCATACATCAGATTTGTGGCATATCTTGCCACACTTATGGCACTTTCCTTTGAACTTCTGTCCTGGTTTTTCAACCCTCTTGAAGTTTGTTGAGGATGTCGGTCTTAGGGACTTTTGTGGAGAAATCCGTTTCCCTTTACCCTTGCTCTTGTGCTCAGCCACATTGATGTTGTGTTCCTCTGGAGGAGAGAAATTAGCACGGTTCTTGTATTCTATTTGGAGCCTCGTGATGACATTTGAGAGTGACATATGCTTCTTCTTGTGCTTAAGATAGTTCTTGAAACTTAGCCAACTCGGGAGAAGTTTCTCAATGAAACAATTGACAGTGAAAATCTCATAGATTTGTATTCCCTCTCCCGCTATCTCATCGCACAACAAACTCAATGCATCGACTTGTTCCATGATGGGCTTGGAGTCCACCATGTTAAAATCTAGAAATTTTGCAACAGCAAATTTCTGACAACTAGCATCGTCAGACTTGTACTTCTTCTCCAAGGCCATCCAGAGTTCCTTAGAGGTTCGTGCTTCCTGACTGTATACTTGATACAGTGGATCAATGAGGCGGCCTAAGATCCAACCTCTACACACAAAGTATGCATGTTTCCATGTATTAACAACATCAAGAAGGTGAGCATCTTTGTTTCCGAATGGAACGATGGGTGGATCCTCCTTTAGAAACTTCTCACAGTTTAAGTTACTCATGTAGAAGAGCATCTTGTTTTGCCATGTTTTAAAGCCTTTGCCATCAAATTTTTCCGGCATTAACCCGTGCGCCATGGCTGCGGGTAACTGAGACATCATCTGATAGTTGTCTTGGGGAACACTCGCCTGGAGACGAACTTAAAACAGATCTCGGGCGACCTAGTCCACAGGCATTTTAGTTTGTCCATCAGATGAATTTTTCCCTGTCATATCGACATCATTACCATCTGTTGTCATTTGTTAACAGAAAAATAGAATGATATCAAAACGTGATAATTGTTTCGCAAACTCGCTTAAAGAAAGAGTTCGTGGAAACAGAACGAAGTAAGTGATAACTTAAAAAACATTCGTATAAGAAAAAATGATTCGCGGAAAATTTTAAAATTAATCGCAAATCCTTGAAAACTTCAGAAATGTTTCGCGGAAATGTAAGAACAAATCGCAAACTTCGTTACTTATTTTGGAGAAAACGTTAAACGAATCACGAACAGAATTCGGCAAATTCTCAATCCGACTAAGCGATAAGCGAAGAACGGATTTTTCGAATTAAGATTGTATGAACCGCGAAACCCGAATTGAGAATACGAATTAAGAAGAAGAAGAAATTCTCGATAATAAAACGAATACGGAGTCGAGATTGCTCTCTTTCCTTAATTCAAAAAATCGTCCGTAGTGAGACAGTTTGAAACGATTACGAATCCCAGGATAAAACCGTAAGATGAACGAATTCGCAACACTCAAAATCGTAATATGACGAACATATATCTATGAATACTCTCGAGACTTACTTTGTGGAGGATCGAAGTTTTTCTGAGATAGAAAAATTCGCAGAGAAAAGAGATTGTTTGAAGAAGACGATGGCGCACAATGTTTATAGACCCGACGAGTTGCGATTTCCGGTCGCAATGGTTCGGTCACCATGAACCGAAGGGTTGCGATTTTGAGTCGCGATTGTTCGTTTATCATGAACTGAAGGGGTGCGATTATTCGGTTAAATTTTTAATAAATATTTGCCCCAAAAAGAATAGTCTTTAATAGAACTTATGTCCAATTGCCCATGCCCGAGCCCGAGCCCGGCACAGCTCGGTTCGGTGGTGGTGGTGGTGCGCTTGTGGTATTCTTGTGTCTCTTCATGTGTGGGTGTTATGCTTTGAACATAGGTATATCTTAGACTCCTTATATACCACATGAAAAGGTTTCACCTAAGGGATGTGAGACTTTTTACATGCACATTTTATTCCATACCATTTGGGGCTTTTCCAAAATGGTCTAAATTAATTTCTTATTCAAACTTTAACTCAATTTTTCATAAACTAAATACTCAAATTAATGGCCCATTTGTTTATTGAAAATTAGTTCCAACAATAGAGACATGTCAAGTGGTACAAAGAGGTAACCCGAAACGAATTTTTTTCCACAAATTAACCAAATTATTTTTTTGGATAACTCCTGTTTTGTATAATATGCGTTGTTGAATTTTCCTACTTTAGACTGTGGATTTTTTTCCATAAACTCGGATATTCAATCTATTTTTTCTAAAAGAAGTGTCATAAATCTGTTATTAAGCCCAAGTTATGCTCTTGCGCAAGGCCAAAGACATACAGTCATTCGCAATATGTACAACACTTGAAATGAATGTGAGTGAGTTGTGGTTTGAAAATATGTTAATTTTATCAAAAATGGTTGGTCTATATGCATTGGTTTAATACCAAATGCTAATAAAGCGTTAGAGATAAGACAAACATGTCTTCTTCAATCTCACAATGATAATTGTCGATTTTGGATGAGAGAGAGACTACATTTAAATAGTTGCAAGCATGTGCTCGTGTGTGTGTCCGTGTGTCTCCACTTCATACGCTAACATGAATGGATCAAATTAAATTAGGCAAGTACGATCAAAATTTGCCACGGGATGATTTGAATGGGTCAAATAATCTGTTGATAAATCAAATTATATACATCCCAATTTGGTTCATCAATCTTGTGTCTCCTAAATTGAGCCTAAACCTGAATTATGAATTGGTAATGGGAGTTAAACCGAATTTAAACTCAAATTAAAGCGGAATAAAGTGAGGTTAGAAGATGTGTATATGGGGAAAAGGACGAAAACAAAATGATAAAACAAATAAACGAATGATCGAAGAAGCTATAATTCTGTATTTTCCTATTGGCTCTATTTTGTTATTTTTATTTACATCATTATTTTTGTTATCTTAATCTACTAATAATAATACGAAGCGTGTTAGTCCACATATTCTAATTCGATTTGGCAGCCTTGAACACTATTTATTTATAACAAAAAATCATATTTTGTATGTTGTTCTCTCTCTCTAATCAAAATCAAAATTAAATTCAGAGAATACAAAAAGCAAAGAAGAAGAAGAAGAAGAAGAAGAAACCCAAAAAAGCTTTTGATTGATTTTTGCTTCCTTTCTTCTTCAGGTCTTCTCATCTCTCACATTTACACCTTCCGAGTTCCATGGCCGAGTTGACTCAGGCCGATGTTGTATACTCGCCTCGTTCGTTTCAAGTGTGGAAGACTTTGGTGAACTGGCTTGCGTTTTTCTATCAGATCTTCCTTCAGATCCTTCGTGCCGTTGGTTACCATCCTCTTATCTCTTCCTCTGCTAAAGCCGCCGACGATGGTTTTAAACCTTTACCGGCCATCGAGTTGCTTGATAGAGCGGCGGCGGAATCGCCAACCACCGTGGAAATCGCTTCCTCCACGAACTCTTTTAGCGATGGCGAACCAGGACGGTCCCAGAGACTCAAGGTGCGTTTGAATTTTCGGATTGGTCAAAGTCTTTCTGGGATTGGGTTAATTTTGACGTTTTTGCTTGTTGAAATTTCAGAATCCTATTAGGCTGATATGTTAGTATGATTTATTATCACAATCTTGTTCCAATTTCGAAGTAACTTTTCTACAGTATTACTTGATCATTCATAATTAGATGAAGTTTGTTTGATTTGGGAACGCTTGATTGTGGTAGCCTCAAACATGTACAGAGTATACAATTCTCAATTCTTAGCTAGTTAGAAATGAATAATTTAACATCTACTGTGTAAATGGCTTCAATAGGCAAGTAGAGTTGAATTCGAATTTCATATAGTTTCATGTGATACACAGAGATGTAGTTAAGCTTAAAAATTGATGCGTAAATTCTGTCAAGTTGTTTTCAGACTGTATTTTTTCTGCTATCACTCATGTTGAAAGCTTAGTGTTAATTGGTTTAAGAACCTTTAAGTTCATCCTTGGGAAAAGTATGTTGACCGTCACTGTCACTGAGTTGACGGAAACCAATCACGGCTGTCTAACATGCTTAGTGTAGTAGCTATTGGTAGTGTTCTGAGTAGTCTAAGAACTGAAGATGTGTCTGCAGGTAGTTTTAGACTTGGATGAGACGTTGGTGTGTGCATATGAGACATCGAGTCTACCTGCTTCTTTACGTAATCAAGCTATTGAAGCCGGGTTGAAATGGTTCGAGCTAGAGTGCTTATCAGCAGACAAGGTTTCTTTCAGAACATGTTCTTCTCAAATTAGTTAATTTCTTTTAGTTTGATGTATTATGACACTGGGTCCCTCTTGTGTGTCAAGGAATGTGATGGGAAACCGAAGATTAATTATGTCACGGTGTTTGAGCGTCCAGGATTGCACGAGTTCTTAGAGAAACTTAGCCAGTTTGCAGATCTTGTGCTGTTTACCGCTGGTCTTGAAGGTCTCTTGATTTACTTCTCTGTTTTACTCTCTGTTCCCAAATATATAATCCTCACAGTTGAAAATTCATGTTTCCCGTCTGCAGGATATGCTAGACCGCTTGTGGACCGAATAGATACTAGAAACGTACTTAGCAGCCGCCTTTATCGACCTTCAACAGTTAGCACGTAAGTATTATCTTTGAACCGGTTTGTTGTAGGTTATCTATATATATAGTGATTGTGTGCAATTACTGAATCAGGCAATACCGAGATCACGTGAAGGATTTGTTAAGCACGTCAACGAATATGTGTAGGACAGTAATTGTTGACAACAATCCTTTCAGCTTTTTATTGCAACCATCAAATGGGATTCCATGTATTGCGTTTTCTGCGGGGCAGCCAAATGACACTCAGGTGGTTATTACTTCTTATACTCATTTAACGCTGTAGATGGTTTGTTATTACTTTTGAAACTAATCGAAATTATCAAACTTGAAGCTTTTGGACGTTATTCTACCACTTTTGAAGCAACTTTCAGAGGAAGACGACGTAAGACCGACACTTTATGATCGATTCCGTATGCCCGAATGGTTTGAGAAGCAAGGCATACCGCCTTCGTGCTGGAATAAATAACCGGTTAAGCAGAAAGAATGTCCAAAACCGAAATATGATAAATCTCTGGTCCACAAAGAGGCAAAGGACTGGTTTGGTACAGTAGTTTCAGCAATGAAAGCCACATGGAGAAGGAATGCACAGAAAGTACCATTCGTATTGTTTATAATCTATGGTAGATTCCTTTCAAAAGACTAACTCTTTTATACAGATTATTGGTTTCATGTAATTTTGTTAAGTGATCAATCATATTTTTTGGGATATACTACCGGCTAAACCAAAGTAGTGATTGTGACTATGGTGACATCTAAGGAACGATGAACAAAGAAAACTGAGAAAGTGATGGAGAGCGGAAGCTCATAAAACAAGTTAGGTTGCATGAACCCCAGGAGAATTCGCAAACAAGCTTGGCTTTAGACTTAAGCGAATAGATTTTGACTAAGATTTGAGAATTCTCCTTGGCTTTGCACAAGAAAGCTCTTTGGGAAACTTGAGTTTCTTCTTTTTGGTTTTTTTTTTGTTGATTTTATCAAAACAAAGACTGCAAAACAGTGACTCGATGACGACTTTATTTAAGCTAATTCAAGACTCGATAAAAGCCTAGGATAAAAGGAAAATACACGATTAAAGGAAACACAAAGTGTATATGACACACACGTAATTGTGTTTAACACAAATCCATAAAATAAAAGATCATTCTAAAAGCCTGCAAAATAATTAGATGCGCTGCATCTGGTCCTTCTGGTGAAAAAGGATTCGGCCTCGAATATGAATCCTTGTTGACATCTTGAAACTCATTTACCACAGAGGCGAAGGTTGTAGGTGTAGAATGTAGTGCAAAGTATGTAACATCACGGTCAGTGTGTGTGAAACAAAAGCATATGCAAAATGTATGACACAACCAATAAACGTGTGTTACACAACCTGGGAACGTGTGTGACACAAAACTTGCAACATGGCATACATCGAATGAACAACCTTCTTGTTGAAGTTCCTTATAAAAGTCAGCCTGGGAACCGAGCTATGGTGGCACTTTTCTTGACTCAAAACGTGTTGGTCGGAGTGCCTGACAAGAGCATGTGAACTATGTCGCGGAGGCTCGAGAATGGGTGAAAGCAAAATCTCGTGGGTTTCCCAAATAAATTGATATGTATATTTTTCACCATTGTGGATGACTTTTCGATCACACTCCCAAATAACAATTGACTAACATCCATCGGGGCAATGTCGCAATATATATGAACCGTATAGTATGGTCCTATCGAGAAAGGAACAAGTACCCGTTTTGTGACAAGGGAAGCAACACCTTCATGTAGCCATGTAAGCGAATACGGAGCTGGATGGTCTTCAATTATTAAATCAAGCTTACGGACTGCTTTAATAGATATTATGTTACAACTACCTACCGGGATCGATAACGAACGTGCAAATGTTGTCGTGAATCATGCCAAGGGAGGTGAAAATGGTTGTGCGAAGGCACTGTGAGTCAGGAGCTCGAGGAGTTAAATCAATACGCCTTCACATCAACATCACACATGTATCTCCAGAAAGAACACATATGTTCTCATTAGTATCCTCATTATCAGCCTCAGAATCATGAACCCACTCTTGTTCTCCATGTTTTTCATCAACTAACAATCCACGTTTTCCATGTTTGGACACGCCGTTTAACAGTGACCAGGTTCGTTACACGTATAACAGCGTAAGGCATTAGGGTGAGTTGATCGTCGCAATCCTAAATCTTATGCCGGTAGTTGTGATCGAGAAGAACCATTTAGCGTCTCGCCGCTTTCTCGTTGAACTGAGCCTTGTAGAGGCATACTCTGATCCTGAATCCGTGATTTGTTGTTGGAAGGATTCCAATTAGTTAGATGAGCGTTGTTGTTGCTCAAAAGATGCAGCCTTACGATGTGCTTCCCTATTCTCAGTAGATCTTGAAACTCCAGATTATTTTGTGCATTCTTAAAATGTTTTTTTGCGTACACTTCAAAAAATGGTTATGAATTTCCAGATTATTTTATACATGTAATCTTAGAAATGTGTATAAGTATTGGGAAAGGTATAGAAAATACTAGTATAATAATAATAAAGTCACTTTTTGATGAATTTATAAACCTGAAAGTCTTTCTTCATAAATATATTTATGTCTGGACTTAACTAAACGCAAAGAAATACTACACAAACAAAACAAAAAAAATCAGATACAAAAATTACTACTCATCAATAAAGAAGCGATGATGATCAATATCACTCTGCTCTAATGGAACAGCCTCATACTTCCCTCCTGCCCACATGTTGACCAATTTCCAAGTCGCCACAGTAGCACTTATCAATTTCTCATTTACGGATTCTTGATGGGCGAGCAAAGTTATGAAACCTCTTTTCTTAAGAGACATTAATGGAAGAGCAAAATCCACATCCGATGAGATGAGTAAAATATTACCCGGCGGACCATTGTCTAATGCTTTGATTAGCATGTCATGGATTATGATGATATCTCCTAAATCACTCTTTTGCTTATAACCTGACAAATGTTTCAAAAATCCAAACTTGATTCATGGAATATGGTTATATTGGGTCTGACCCAAAATACACTCACAGAAGAAAAGAATGGAAAACACATCGAGTTGAAATATTTTTATCGAGGAAAATAGAAGATTTCTTCTTAATAATACTGTAGTATTAATTAAGGAGAACTTTTTATGATTCTAACAGAAACAATTTCTCTCTCCTAATAATTATAAAGTTTTCTTCACAATTCCACTATAACAAAAGCAAGTCAAAAGAAAGAAATGAACATACCAGTAGGAGTTTCGGATGGATCTGGGATCGTAGCAGGATTAACCAGTGCTGGTTGTTTGCCCCAAACATTAGGAATAAGAGCCTTAAAATACTGAGCAAGAAAGTATCTGGCCTGTAGTTGTTGTTGACCATCTGGTCATAAAACACCAAAAAGTATTATAAATAAATTTCGAAAAATTGAAGGAAACAATAATAATAATTTATCACAAGCAAAAAGATACCTGTAAAGAACGGATCTAGGTAAGGATAATCAGGGTAAATCACTGAAATGATTTTCAATTAATAATAAAGTTAAAAAATATTAATAATTATAATGATTTTGATAAAGATAAAAGTACTTACGATGTGGATTGTTAGCAACGAAGGATTGGGCGCTGAGTATATCTTTTTCATTTTTTTTTTGCGGAATCTGTTAGAATCACAATATTAAAAGAAATGATATATGTTAGAATAATAAATACAAAAAATAGATTTTCAAAAAAAAAAACATAAAAAATGAATCTGAATCTTACCAGTTAATCTATCTGGACTTGGAACGTATACCAACTCAATACCTCTTTGTTCAAGGGCTTGTATTTGACCTTCGGAGAAGCGTTTTTTGGTATCTCCGTATCCCATAAACGATCTAATATAGTAACCTTTTCGAAGAGTTTTCAAAGCAGCTTCGACGTTACTTAAAAAATAAAAAAGAAGTTTGAGTTAATCACAAGATGAAAATATACTTTAAAGCAAAAGATTAAGAATGCTTACTCAATTAGTGCACGAGAGATTTCACAAGTGCCAGTTTCTTTCTGTATAGGAGAGTTACAGATATCCCACTTCACATCAATGGCAAACTCTCTTTCCTCTTCAGAAATTTGTATGTCGATCTTTTCGAGTAGAGGAAGATTTCTTTTTGGCGAGAGACGCCAAGGAAGTTCATGTGGAGCTTGAACGATCTTGTAGAGCCCAGAACTGGGCTTCCGATTTTCCCTTTCTCTTATCACCTCTTCTGATTCTTTCGAGATATTGAATGTGATTTTCTTTTTTTTCCCTATTTTCTCTGCAAAGGAAATAAGAAAATCATAAGAAATCTAATGGAGACACAGACAAACAATTTTGAGCACTAGATGGTTAGAAAGAAATCTAATCACAAGTAACATCAGATCTACTTGTAAGAGAACACGAAATGACACACACAAAAGAATTAGAGCAAGGAATAGATATCTTACTGCTAGGTCCAGGGATAGAGAAAGCTTTTTTCATGTTTGCGGCTGAGGAAAACTAGAGAGGAAAACTAGGGTTAGGAGATATTTTGACTCTGTGAATTTATAGGAAATTAATAACTGCCTTGAAAAAATATTTCTGAAAAGAGGCAATCACGTGTCTTTCTTTCGACCAAAAAACAAATCACGTGTCTTTCACGCGCTCCAAGAGCGAGTGGAAATTGAGCATGGAGAGGAAAGAAAGAGAGAACCTGATCTTCGACCAAACCATAAGAAGCCAGATTCTTGATGTGCTCAAGGAAAGCGATAAGAAATCAAATAGGAAACCTGGTTTACCCGAAGCACCAACCATTATGCTTGATGATAGCAGGCAGGCCCGGTCCAACCAATCTAAGGACTTAGTGCAAAAATTTTTTTTAAAGGCCTTTATTTGTGAAAAAAAAATAAAAAGGGCCCTTTTTAATGTATTATTTCATTATTATTTTAAGTAAAATTTCGTTTTGGGCTTTTAATTTATAACAGTATGGACCTTGTGCAGTTGCACGGTCCGCACGGCCCCAGAACCGAGCCTGATAGCATGATAGGTTTAAACATGAGAACTGAATGGAATGGGAACTGGGTGAACAAAGTTTTCGTATCTTTTAGTTTTTTTGCTAAAATCATCTCTAATCTAATTAAGATCAAAGCACTAGGATTAGTTAAAACTCTAACAAGTGGTATCAGAGCAATCCAGGTTTGATTGCTAGTGCTAAGAAGGATCTTAAGGAAGAAAGATATGCTTATCTATTCTTCGAGGAGCCGCTGCGTGTTGTCTGTAGATTTTCTGAAGAAGAAAATCAGTTAGACATGGGACCAACAAAAGTAATGAACAAACGACTTCTTTATGTGTTCGAGATGAAGGGTTCTAATAGACAGCAAGATGGTGACTTCAAGGGTTCTATAGTGGAGTGTTCAAAGGTTTGAGAATGTTGTCTCAAGCATGCCACATGCTTGTGCATGTGAGACAAATTCAAAGATGCTTACATGTCAGTGGGATGGTTCTATTGATACATAAGGATTTGAACAAAGGTTGAGCAAAGATATCTGTATCGAAAGTCTTCCTAGCAAGGTGGAGTTAGGCGGCGTATTCTACTGGAAACAGTAGCGGTGCAAAGTGATGTTCACGTTCAGGGTGTTCAAACAGGTTAAAGAAAAAATCAAATATTGTTTCTGGGGAATGAAACATGAATGATTTAGTGTCTTCTGGAGTTGATTAAAGAAGGATTTGTTTGTCAGCAAGGTTGCGATAAAACATGTTGTTTGGAGCATGGTTGTGTCGAAAGTCTATTTAACAATATTGATAGTTAGATGGCGTGTCATGTATAACAGCGGTACAAGGAGAGCTCAAGACTTACATGTTTTAACAGAGAAAAGAAGAATACAGGGTTGGTTTCAGGCTTGAAACATATGTATTCAAGGTTAGTTGCAAACAAATTCAAGAAATTTGATTCAAGGCTCAATGCGCATGAGTAGAATCAAAAGACCAAATAAAGGAATCAAGTTACAAAGAGAAACAAGGGTTTATTTCAATCACTACAACAGATTCATAGAGGTAATAATGACCATGGAGGAGGTTGTGTGATTGCTTGGTTTATAAGAGAGGCAAAGTAGCCTTAAGGCATAAGGCAAAGATGATTTTGGTGTGCACTTAATTCAAAAAGAAAAGGTTAAAGTTTGGAACTCACTGCAGGAATTCATTACAGAAGAATGTGTTAGAGTTGGTTTGCAACTCTAGAACAAGGCAAAGAAGAGTTGTTGCCTCAAAAGTGTTATTTATGGGAATACACGAAGTAGTGTAAGTTGCTGGGTCTAAGATCAGACATGAGCGACAAGAGAAAGATTCTAGAGGCGACAAAAATGCATAGAAGGTTTTGCATCAAAGGAATCCGTCGATAAAGCTTCTTAGGAAAAGCAATTGCAGGGTAAGTAAAGAAGTTTTAAGTATGTTCTAGAATCTAATAACATCGAAGAAAAGATGTTGGTGCAGAGCTTATTAAGCAGCTGGAAAATAAAGGAACAAGTAAGGATATACTTGGTTTCTTATGGCATCACATGAAGAAATTTGAGGAAAAACGTTTCTCAAATAGATACCAAAAGCTCACGTGAGGAAGGATCAATATCAAAGACATGTTATAGGATATTAAATCAGAAGGAGTTCTAGTTATGATGGAAGGTCTACTGACTGTTGTGATGCAAGCACCAAAGGTGTTGGTGAATACACAATATATGCATCAAGTATTGTGTGGGTTGGATCTACAACTAGAAAGTTTATCACATGCTCAAGATGTGAAAGGAAGTGGCAGTAAAAGGAAAGTCTAAAGCTCATGGTTATTAGTGATAAGAGAATGGTTTTGAGTTTGCTTGTCATGGAAAGCTGCTGGAAAAAGAAGTAGGTTTAAACATGAGAATTAAATGGAATGGTGTGTCGAAAGTCTTCCTAATAAGATGTATGGTTAGGAGGCGTGTTCCATCAGTGATGATGGCGGTACAAAATTCAAGGAGTTTCTAAGGGAGGTGTGTTTCTATCTACATACACACAAGCAAATTCTAGCACATATATTTTGGCAATCTTACTGATAGGAATAAATTGTAAACTCTCAATAATGAAGAAAAGAACAGATTTTTATGAGAAAATGTCACTAGATTTCCGATTCAAAACAGAGAAACAAAGAAAACAAAGATAAAAGAAAGGATTTCTAGGAGCCCTTTACTCTCCTTTAACCTATTACAAACCAATTGATCAAACTCCTTGATGACTATTAAACAAAGAGCCACTACAATATAAAAAGGAAATACGGTAAGAGGTTAGAGAAGTTGTTATGCTCCAGCTGTCTTCTTCAATGACGTCTCCCTGACTTTACCTTTATTGAGGTGACCGTTGCACACGATCCTATCTTGATACTCCTTCTAGCTGATTCTAGAATACTTCACACACAAACTAGGTTTGCTAGTAACTTGGATCAGACGAAACCCTCTTTCTCTTGCGTCCATATTGGTAGAGTAAAGAGGGTCTGGTCTATCCACACAGTTAACATTACCCCCTGCTGCGAAATTAACCTTGTCCTCAAGGTCAAAGCTTGGGAACTGATTCTGAAGCACACCTTTCCATTCCCAGGTGCAATCATGATCAGGAAGGTCTTTCCAGTGGACTAAGATTTCAGGCTGGCAAGAGACAATGTTGATGCGTTCGCCAAGGATCTTCTCTGGTGCAGCTTCAAGGATGCCTTCGTCAGTCAACTGTTGTGGTAAAGCCACTGGTATGAGATTGCTACCAATGGCTTTCTTCAGCGGAGACACATGGAAGGTGTGGTGGATCTTGGTACCAGGCGGAAGTGTGAGTTTGTAGGCGACTGGTCCAATACGAGCTTCCACGGGAAAAGGTCCATAGAAACGTGCAGCGAACTTCTCATTTACTCTGTGAGCCAAGGACTTTTGGCGGTATGGCCTGAGCTTCAAGAAAACCAGATCACCAACAGTGAATTCCACATCCCTTTGATGAGCATCAGCCTGGTTTTTCATAACCTGTTGAGCATTTAATAGCTGTTGCTTGAGTATAGTAAGCATTGCATCACATTCCTGTAGCTTTTCTTCCAGAGTGGCATTCTTAGTAGAACCGTTTTCATACCTTAGCAGCGTAGGTGGCTCACGGCTATAAACAGCTTTGAAGGGAGATATATTGATAGCAGTGTGGAATGATGTGTTGTAGCTGAGTTCTTCCCAAGGAAGAAAAGCTGCCCAAGACCTTGATTTTTTGCTGGCAAAACATCGCAGATAGGTTTCCAAACTGAGGGTGGTAAGTTGTGTTAAAGTTGAGCCCAGTTCCAGCTAGGCGAAAGAGCTCTCTCTAAAACTTTCCAGTAAAGAGCTTATCCCTGTCTGAAACTATCATCTTAGGATAACCATGCAGCTTGACAATCTCATTGATGAAGGTAACAGCTACTCCTATGGCCTCAAAAGGGTGTTTGAGGGGAATGAAATGAGCATACTTTGACAGCCTATCAACAACCACCATTATGACTTCATAACCTTCAGATTTAGGGAGGCCTTCAATGAAGTCCATAGAGATATCATCCCAAATCTGAGTCAGAATGGGCAAGGGTTGGAGCAAACCTGCCAGAGGCAAGGTGGAGTATTTATGCTGTTGGCAGACTAAATAAGCGGCCACATATTGTCTTATGTCATTAAGCATCCCCTTCCAAAAGAACAAAGCACAAATATGTTTATGTGTTTTCAGGATGCCCCCATGGCCACCCATTTTCCCATCATGAAATTCCTGCAAGATAAGTCCTACCAGCCTTGATGATGCAGGAATAACCAGCTTGCCTTGTCGTAGAAGTCTGCCCTGGACTTCTGTAAATTCAGGGTGAGAAGTGGGATTATGTTCAACCTCCATTTTGAGTTGATGGAGATCAGGGTCTTGTTCTACTTCTCTGTCCAACATTTCCAGCTGAATGGAGGTGGGGACTGATAGAGCAAAGAGTTGTGGTAACAGCTCCTTCCTGGATAGGGCATCCGCAGCTTTATTCTCCAAGTCAGGCTTCTAATAGATCTCAAATTCAAAGCCTAGAATCTTTCTCAACCACTTCTGATACTCGAGGTTGATTTCCCGTTGCTCAAGTAAGAACTTAAGGCTTTTCTGATCCGTCCTGACTACGAACTTACGCCCTAGCAAGTAGTGTCTCCATTTTTGTATGGCAAACACAATTGCCATTAGCTCCCTTTCATATACTGATTTAAGTCCCTGTCTTTTGGTTAAAGCCTGACTTTAGTAAGCAAGTGGTCTCTGATCCTGCATTAAGACAGCACCTAAGCCGAGCCCCGAAGCATCAGACTCAATAACGAACACCTTAGTGAAGTCTGCTATGGCTAAAACTGGGACCGTTGTCATCGATGTCTTCAAGCTTTGGAACGCAGTAGCTGCCTCAGGGTTCCACTGATACTGATCCTTGCGTAGAAGAGTTGTTAGAGGTTTAGCAATTTCCCCATAGTTCTTCACAAACTTCATGTAATACCCTGTCAAACCCAGAAAACCCCTTAGACCTTTGATATTCTTAGGCTCAGGCCACTCAATCATAGCTTGGATCTTCTTATTGTCTGCTGCTACTCCCTTAGCAGAGATAATATGTCCCAAATATTCAATCTCCTCAGTGCCAAAGTGGCACTTTTTGCCGTTAGCAAACAGTTCCTGTTGTTGCAAGGTCCTCAAAATCGTCCTGAGATGCTCAATGTGCTCCTGCTGGTTTCTGCTGTAGACGAGGATGTCATCGAAGAATACCAATACAAATTTCTGCAGATAATGCCTAAAGATGTCATTCCTGGCAGCCTGGAACGTTGCTGGGGCGTTAGAGAGCCCAAAGGGCATAACTTGAAATTCATAGTGGCCTTCATGTGTGCGAAATGCCGTTTTAGGCACATCCTCGGCCTTGACCAGAATCTGGTGGTAGCCTGATCTCAAATCGATCTTAGAAAAGATGGTAGAGCCGTGGAGTTCATCGAGCAATTGATCGATCATCAGTATTGGGTATTTGTCCAGGACAGTGGCTTTGTTGAGCGCTCTATAATCAACGCAAAACCGCCAACTACCGTCTTTCTTGTTGACCAACAAAACTGGGCTTGAAAAGGGGCTAGAACTGCGTTTGATAACCCCTGCGGCCAGCATCGTTAAGACTTGCCTCTCAATTTCCTCCTTTTGAATATGTGGATAACGAAATGGGCGCACACTCACTGGTTAACTCCCTGGTTCCAGAGTGATAGCATGTTCCATTCCCCTTGAAGGAGGTAGACTCTGAGGGTCAGCAAAGACTGAGGGAAACTCGGCCAACACAGCCGCAATTACTGGTGGTAGTGGCTGCAATGTTGGTGTTGACTGAACCTGACCAAATTCCAGAAGCATGGCTTGGCCCTGATGTTCCATGGCCTTGATCAAGGACTTGAAGGAGATGGCACTGCAATAGAGGCTTGGATCGCCACAAAGTTCTATTTCACCCCTGCTCTGTCTAAAGCGTATTTGTTGCTGCTTCCAGTTCACAGTCATGTCTCCCAATGTCTCGAGCCACTGGATACCTAAAATGACATCTGCGCTTCCCGGTGGAATCGGAAGAAAGCTGGAGATTATCGAAAATCCTTGAACCTGTATCTCGATGGATCGACAAACCCCTGAGCCCGAGACGGTGTCACCGGTTCTAGTAATCACACGGTAGTTTTAGATTGTCACGCACCCTGTCAGAGATGAAATTATGAGAGGCACCATTGTCAATGAGCACCACGACCTGGGTTGTGTAGATGGTTCCCAGAAGCTTCATGGATTTTGGAGAAGACAGACCCGCCAGAGAATTAAGGGACAGCTGAGCAAGAGATGGTGCTGCATCCTTGATTTTACTCTCCAGAATAGCCTCTTCATCATCAAAGGTCCTCTCAAACCCATCTTCGTAGCAAACCAGAAGATTGAACTCTTTTTCTGGGCACTACAAGCGACTGTGACTCTTGTTCCGCACCGGAAACAATGCCCTTCCTCCTTATAGTGAGCGACCTCCGCCGGAGTGAGTCAGCGATAAGGAGCGGCATTAGGGTTGTGAAAGTCTCCTTCTCGGTGTAGACGAGATGCCAGATTATTGGTACTGGGCCGAGAAACAGATGGCCCATTAGACTGCTTCGAGCCGGATTGGTGAGATGGGCCTAAGGTTTTTGTTTGGCCCGTTTTGTTGCTCTGGTACGGAACAATCTGAGATCCGCCAGAACTTTTCATTGTTGTTTCAGGCCAGAAAGCCACCATTAGCGCGATGTCCATCATTTCCTGAAGATTAGAGGGTTTGAAAGGTCGAACCCGTGCCTTGATTTCGTCGGAGAGACCCACCATGAAGGTGAGTTCAAGCACATGTTCAGGAATCGACGGCGTGTGAGTGGCGAGAGTTATGAACTCGTTACAGTAATCCTCCACGATGCCGGTCTGACAGAGTTTAATCACCCGTTCGCCTGACCTAGTGGTTCCCCCCGGAGAGAATTGGTTGATGATTCGTTGTTTCATCTAAGCCCAGCTGAAAAATGGGTCTCAATCTTTTTGCCAAAGGTACCAGTCGAGAGCAAGTCCGGTAAGGCAACATTGGACCTCTTCAAGTTTCTGACGCTCGGTGTAGTAACCCATGTCAAAAAACTGTTCGACTCGTGATAGCCAGTTATCAATGCCTGTACCATCGAAGACTGGAAGTTCCAGACGATGTGTACGAGTCCGGTGAACCTCTGGTGGTTGAGGAGTTGGGGTTTGCCACGCTGGTTGCGGGAAAGGTCTTTGTGGAAGTGAAGGCGGTGGAGGCGGAGGAGTGGGAGTGTACATCGGACCTTTGCCGTTATCCTTGAGCAAGGAGACTCCTTGAGAAGAACTCCCATTACCAGTTAACGAAAGATTCTCCAGAGCGGACCAAAATCATTTCCTGCCGGCCGCTTGTTCCGTCATTTCCTGGCGCATCTGGCGTACCGCGAGAAGTAGCTCAGAGAGCACTTCCGGTGCTGGGTTAGTGACGTCAAAGACTGATGGAGGTGACTCCAGGGTAGCCTCCTGATCTGGTGTGGTAAGAGGAAGGTTTGATCCCATGTCTCAGAGAAAGAAATGGCTCTGATACCAAAATTGATAGGAATACATTGTAAACTCTCAATAATGAAGAAAAGAACAGATTTTTATGAGAAACTGTCACTAGATTTTGATATATCATGGTTTTTACCCGTTTTTATACCATGATATATGTCCGTTTTAGAGTCTTTTGATGTTTTCTAGTGTTTTATGTTTAATCTTAGGTACAATGACGAATTGGACTCATTTGGTGTTTACTGGAGCTATTTGGAGCTTAACGGAATGAGCAGTCAAAGTGGCGAGTTCAGAGTCAACTTTCAGAGTCCGTGTCGAGCGACACTGATGTTGGTGTCGCTCGACACCAACGTTTTTCAAGCATCGAGCGACAGGCTTTCTTGTGTCGCTCGACACGATATCCGCTGAAGCCCAAAGCCCAAGTTTTTGGAAGATTTATGTTTTGCACTAAAAAGCCAAGATGTTTGCAATTGGGCCCATGCCGACTTTGTACCCTATAAATACTTATTTTAAGCCATTCTTTAGGCTATGCTTTACTTTCTAAGAGATTTTAATAAAAAGGGATTTATCTTACATTACTATGTCTGAGTAATTCCCTTGTTAGGTTTTGGGGTTTTTCAAAGGTTGAATGAAGAGTTGTAGAGTCTAATTACTTTTGGGATTTGCATTCATATTTATCTGTATTCTTCACCTTGATTGCATTAACTCTGATTTAGCGCTGAATTGGATATCTTAGGTTGTTTAGTAGATGCGACAACATTACTGAATAACTAGAACTGAATCATAGGTGAGCAGAGATTCGATTCGCAACGACAGTTGGCTTTGAATCTGTGTGAACAAATCGAACCTGATTATAATTGCTTGTTTAAATCAATTTGATTTCGCAACGACAGTTGGTTGGCTAGGGTTTAAGCATAGATAGTATTTGCAACGACAATTGATTTACTTTAAAACAGTGTTTCGAGTTTAAGAATTGTGCATCACAACTTATCCCAAAAGTGATTTTATTCTGCTACTTGGATTTCTTCTTGCGAATTCCCTAAAGCTTAGCGTTTTTCTCTTATTGATTCAAAAGCTTTACAATCATCTTTATTTACTGTTTCTTGCAATTTAATTACAACTTTTCTGCTTAGCTTAGTCCGAAAGTCAAAATCTACTGTGCAACTTTGATTCCCTGTGGATTCGATAATCTTAAGTACCACAGTGATCTCTTTGTTTGAGAGAGTAGTCAAAAGGCAAATTTAACCATATCAAATTTTGGCACCGTTGCCGGGGAATCAACGCCATTAGATTTTCATTATTAGGATTTTGTTAAGTGCTTTTTATTTTTGTTTTTAATTTTACTAACTTTTTCTTTTGCTTTTCTTTTTGTTTTCTTTTTCAGGCACTAATCGAAGATGGTTGCGCGTACCGTTATCTTCCAAAGAGAGGATGGTTTCTTCGACAGAGAAGGAAACCAGTATACTGAGAAGGGACAGAAGCTGGACGCAGATATAAACATCGTCGCTGAGCAGATCGACGAGGAACAGCAAAGACGCGACGAAGAAATCCGTGCTCGTGAAGAACATGCTCGTGTCGAGCGACACAACCTGGCTATCGCTCGACACGACGAAAATCAAGGCGTCGCTCGACAGAACAACCAGATCGCTCGACAGGATGCAGATGATGGTGTCGAGTGACAGGAAGATGGTGTCGCTCGACACCCCCTCCAGAATCAACCATGGACTTTAGCTGATTACAGCCGGCCCGACCAGTTCTATGCGAATCGTTCAGCGATTCGTCCTCCAGCATTCCAGCGGAATGATTTTGAGCTAAAGCCCGCGTACTTCTCGTTCGTTGCTCAAGATCCCTTTTGTGGCTTACCTTATGAGCATCCGATGGATCACATCGAGAAGTTTGAAGACTTAGTATCCATCATCAAGGCTAATGGAGTGACGGAGGATTACTTGTTCTGTAAGCTGTTCCCATACTCTCTACATGGGGAAGGAAAGCATTGGCTGAGAATGCTACCTCCAGGATCTCTTACTACCTGGGAGGACACCAAGAACGCGTTCTTGATTCACTTCTTTGATGAGTCAAAGTCTGAAGAGCTTAGAGCGAAGATCACTAGTTTTCAACATGGAGATACTGAGGCATTCAAGGCTGCCTGGAATAGGTTCAAGGGCTATCAAAGGGACTGCCCACACCACGGATTTAATGAGGTTCAGCTGCTCAATATTTTCTTCAGAGGAATTGTTGTACCATACGCTGTAATCTTGGATGCTGCAAGCCAAGGGGATTTCAACACTAATTCTCCAGAAGCGGCCTTGAGGCTGATCGAGAACCTCGCTAACAGCAATAGTACCAAGAACCTCGACTTTGAAAAGAGCAAATCCGGGCAGAACATCAATGGTAATCAGCTCGCAGAGGTTACGAAGAAGCTGGACACAATGCATGATATCCTAGCGGGAAAGAAGACGGTTCAATTCGCCAAGGAAGTTCAGACATTCGAGCCAGAGGATGTGAACTATGTCAATGGTTCAGGTTATCAAAGGTACAATAGTCCGCAAGGGAACAGAAGCTTCAGCAACAACTTCCAGAGCGGCTATACAAGAGACTACGGCTCATCCTCATATCAGAAGCCTCCTCCTCCTTCAGCGGAGAGCAAGATGGAAGCTATGATGGAACGGCTCTTGGAAGGTCAGCAGAAGATGACAGTGGACTTCAACGGGAAATTGGATTCAATCTACACAGACCTGAATGGGAAGATTGAGAGCTTGAACATCCATGCGAAGAAACTCGACATTCAAGTAGCTCAAACCAGCGAAGCAGTGAAGAAGTATCACTCCAATATGCTTATGCTGTGGTCTGGAACAGAGAAGAATCGGGGTTCGAGGCGAATTGACCAGGTTACAGAAGAAGAAGAAGCTCAGATTTTCAGAGCAGAGTCCCTGTCGATCGACACTGAGACTATGTCGATCGACACTCAGGGAAAAGGCGTATCGAGCGACGAAGCTTTTCGTGTCGATCGCTAGGCGGCAGAACCAAGCGTCGAGCGACACAATGCCAGTATCGCTCGACACAAGACCCAGACCGGACTAGATTTCGCCAAAGCTTTGGTTTGCACAGTTGAATGCGTCTATAAGCCTCCTCTCCCATTCCCGAGAGCCTCTGTGAAGTCTTGTGCATCATCCATCAGTCAAGCTAATGAGAAAGAGCCTGAAGCGGTCGATAAGCCTATCCTTAGAGAATTGATCAAGAGGGAAAGTCCTTGGCAGTTTATTGTTCCTTGTTCCATTAATGGAATGGCATTGGAAGGGACTCTCTTGGACACTGGAGCTAATGTGAACGTTGATATGCTCAAATTTACCCTAGAGCTAGACTCTCTCAAATTAAGAGGTCAATTGCAGTATTTAGGGTTATCGATCCACAGGGAGTTACAGTAAACACAGTAGATTTCAATGTTCAGATTATGCTAGGTGATTAATTATGAATGCAGTATAATTAAAGCAAGATTAAAATCGGTTTTAAATCAGTAAAGGAAAGAGCTAGGCACAGGGAATTCTACAGTGAATCAGAGTTGCAGATAAATCAGTTATTATGAATATTAAGCACAATTCTTGAACATGAACACGAAGGTAAAATCGACCAACTGTCACTGTGAAGATTATCTATGTCTAAACCCTAGAAAACCAACTGTCGTTGCGAATTCAGATTAATTCAAACAAGCAATAAATTCAAGTTCAATTATTCACAAAACCCTAAACCAAATTCCTTTGCGAATAAGTATTTTGCTCATCAAAGACTTGTTCAAGTGAATTAATAAAACTGTCGTTTCTATTAATAAACCCTAAATCAGATTTCAGTTCGCGAGGCTAAAATTAGCAATAAACACAAGTCAAGATGAAGAACTTCTAAAGATATTATCCTAATAAATCAGATCAGATTCTAACAACTCATCAAACACTTTCGAAAACCCTAAACCTAACAGGATGATTACTCAGACATATTCAGAGAAGAAAACATGTTTTTATTCAAAGAAATCTCTAAGTAAATCACAAAACAAAGCATAACATAAGCCTAAAAAATGTCTTGAAAAACACTTATATAGGTTTACAAAACCGTCATGGGTCCAATTGCAAACATCTGGGATTTCTGACGCAAAAAGGAAATCTTCTGAAAACTTGATTTTGGGCTTGGTCGAGTATCGTGTCGAGCGACACCACTCTTCATGTCGATCGACACTTGATAAGGCTTCGTGTCGAGCGATACTCTTCTCTCTGTCGCTCGACACAGTCTTAAAATGTTGACTCTGAAATCGCCACTTTGACTGCTCATTCTTTTATGCTCCAAAATGGTCCAGTAAACACCAATTTAGTCCAAAACTCCTTTGTACCTAAGATTAACACCAAAACACTCGAAAACACCAAAAAGACTCTAAAACAAAGACTTATATCATGGTCTTTAATGGGTAAAAACCATGATATATCAACTCCCCCAGACTTAGCTTTTTGCTTGTCCCTAAGCAAAACAGTATACTCACTCCTTTTAGACCACATACCTGCAAAGCCAATGATGATACTTCGATGTGTCCCTAGAAGCTTAGTAGTCTATCAGGTTGAATCCAAACTCCTTAGAGAATCTCAGACTTTCAGTCGCAAACCCCTTTTATAGTATTAGGTGCGGTCTCATCAAGGGAATATCAATCGCTCGACTTTCTAGATTCTTTCCCTTCCTTAAACACTTTTAAGCACTGCTCCTTTTTTCGTTTCCCTTAGTATTTCTGTCCATTTTCATGGTTTTCATAGGATACTTAACTCATTACTGTTGTTTCTTGTGAGAAGACAGGGTCATGAGGATCACTATGTAGTCTTAGAATAGCGTTCACTAGTGTTGTTCCTTGTGAGAATAGGGTCATGAGGACTGCACTACTGTGGTTCTATGGTGGGAGACCGGGTCGTGAGTATCTTTGCACTTTTCTTTCTAAGACTTTTTATACTCTGTAAAGGGAAAACCAAAGGAGCTTATCCTAACCTTTTACTAGTGCTGAAAGAGGAATCAAGTCCGTGATTACCAAGCCCCTTGACAAGAAGATTAAGATTCATTAAGGGTGGGGTCTTTGACATCCTTTCTGGCGTTCTCCAGAAATCCGAACTCACCCCGTCAAACCACTTTACTTGCAGTTACCCACCTTGTAAAACCATCTACTTGCAATGTAATGGTCCTTGAGTGTTGTTCAAAGCAAGTTGGAAGGGGGAGTTTCGACCCGAAAAATTTTAAAATTGACTCAAAAATACCAAAATAGAAACAACATCAGCAACTACCTCCCCCAGACTTAAACAACACTGTCCCCAGTGTTATTTAATCCGAGATTGGCGAAACAAAACAAATGGGAAATGAAACAAATGAAAAATCAAATGAGAATTCGTACGTGGGGGTCGTGTCGAGCGACTCGACCTATGTGTCGATCGACACTCTAGATTTGGTCACGTCGAGCGACTTAAGCTCTTTGTCGATCGATACTGTAATTTACTCGTGTCGAGCGACACTGAATCCTTTGTCGCTCGACACAGAGGTCTGATGTGCATTCTCACTTGCATTTTTACGTTCAATTCCCTGAAAATCAAAACTAAAAAGAAAACCAAACGTAAAATTGAAAAAGAAAATAAAAAGAAAAGAAATATAACTAAACTCACAAGTGGGTTGCCTTCCACTAAGCACTTGTTTTCAGTCATTAGCTGGACTGTATTGGAACTCAGGACTTTAATGTGGATCTTTAGGAAGTATTGTACTTCCTTTATCCAAGTTGAAACTAGTAGCAACTCGCTTCGATTGAAGCTTCTTTGAAGCTCCCCCAGACTTAGCAGAAACAGTCTTAGGAAAAAGCCTCATCGTTCTCTCCATCATCACTCGAAGAACTGCTTCTTCTTGATCCTTAAGCTCTTGGGGAACAATGACTCTCATTCGCGCGAAAGGCTTTGAAGTCCTCTTAGGCTTCACTTCTTCTTTCCTCTTTTCTACAATTTCATTAGAAAACCAAGCTTTCGAGGAACTCGATGCTCATGAGATGATTCTGAAACGACTGCGTCCTCAATGATCTTAGCAGGAATGTCTTTCGAAGGCTCCTTGATTGGCTCATCTTCCAGCGATGTAACCACAGAGAAAGCTTGACCATCTATGGTGGGTCTTCTCCTTGTATTTTCCATGTCAAATTCCATGACAACATCACCAAGGTCAAGCTTGATCTTCCCTCTTCTGCATTCAATATTGACTCCCGCAGTAGCTAAGAAAGATCTTCCCAGAATTAAAGGATCTTGAGGCTCTTCATCGTACTCCAAAACCACAAATCATGTAGTCCTGAATCTTAATCAATACATCCTTTAGAACTCCTTTTGGGAATCTCCTGATCGATCAGCTAGGAGAAGAGACATCCTTGTTGGCATGAAATCCGTCATCCCAAGTCTGGTAGCAACAATAATGGCATCAAGTTAATCCCAGTACCCGAATCACACAGCGAATGAGGGAACTGTTCATTGGAGATGGAACAATTAAGCACAAAAATTCCTGGATCAGGCAGCTTCACAGGAATCCTGCTCTGGATCATTGCACTAACTTCTGCAGAAACTACTATCTCCTTCTTCTTCTTCTTCTTCGAGACTGGAGCTATGCTCAGGAGAATAGCTTGAAGATCTCTGGTCAGCAGTGCTTCTTCCTCTGGACTAACTCCATTTGAGACCATTCGCTTTACGTATCGTCGAATTGCTGGAGAAAGCTTGATTGCATCAACAAGAGGCATCTCAACCATGATCTTCTCAATCATCCTCTTGCAAATGGTTTCTTCGACCTCTTGTTTGCTCGTCCTAGCTATGGGGAAAGGCAGCTTCGGCTTATGAACGGTTTCCACAACGATTGGAGAAGGTTTTTGAAGCTTCGGTTTGGACTGCACATTGTGTCGAGTGATGCCAGGTTTCTGTCGCTCGATGCTTCTGATTTCATCGTGTCGAGCGATGCTAGTATCCCTGTCGCTCGACACTAAAGCTTTAATCTCAGATATGGCCGATTCTTCACGTGTCGATCGACACGCATCCTCTATGTCGAGCGACACAGAGTCTGAAGTTTCAAAAATTGCCTCAAACTCATCAAAATAGTCATCGTCTTTCACTTGAATGGCGTTGCAGGTGTAGGAATTCACTCAGGTTTTACCGGATTAATCTCTATTAATCAACCTATATGCAATTCCTTTTTCCTAGGATCTAGGGTTTGTAAACTTTAAATCTAATGAAACGGATCTCGAATATACCTGGAGTTTGCAGCGGAGATTTGATCAGGAATTCGAGATCTGCAGCACTTCAATCGTAGTGCCTCTACTGGTAGTCCACACGCACACAAGTTGGAATCCGCCGGAATGCTAGAATCGGTAGATCGGATCTCTCTGGGGATTCTGTGTTTAAGAGCGGCTGCCAAAAGAGTTTTCTCAAAACCTTAATCTCCAGGTCGTGCCTTATAACTCCTTATATAGGCCTTGGAGAAAACCTAATTTATCCTGAACCGATTCAGAATAAATTAAGCTGTTAAACCGAAATCACTATTTCGGTTAATAGCCTGTGTCGATCGACACTACATATTAGTGTCGATCGACACCCTCTTTAAAACACGAAAATAATGTGCATCAAATACACATCATTTAAATCATTACATTAATGATTATTCCCACATAAAGTGAATCCAACTTGCTTAGGTGTGTGACCCTGTAGGATCATACGATACTAGCAATGAGTTCATAACTCACAGATCATCATTGGTTTCTAGCAAAACGTAATGACCACCTAGTATCATATGAATGTCTAATCTCGACACTACAACTATCATTAGAGTGAATACAAGTGTGATTTCAGGACATTCCCAACAATCTCCCACTTGTACTGGAATCAACTATTCTAATAATCCCTTCGTCACTATATCTCGATCTGGCATAAGGCAAGAACCGTGTCATCCTTAATCAACCAAAATCATATTCATCGAACTCCGATTTATACTAACAAGACAAACGACTGACATTCAGCTCGTTCGAGTGCGGCCACACATTTCTTAGTATCAAATCTTTGATGGGCCCTGAGATATTTATCTCCTGTTTTACAGGAGGGACAAATCCCATCTTGTTCCATCCCTGTTCCTTCACACACTTCATGATACGCCCAATCATTGCCTTTATAGTCACCTGTTACGGATAACGTTTGACAAAGTCAAAGCGGACCAATTCATATGTAAGAAATCATGATGAACTCAGGTCTAAGGACTATACTCTATAGTCGTTATGAGAACCTCTCATGACACTTAATTTCCTGTAGAGTTCTCATAAGCAGGTAATGTCCGATCATATGTTCTCTAACATATATCTATGTGATTGACTTTAATACTCTTATTAATGACTCTATGAAACTTAGTCATCAGTCACCTCACATGCTAGTCTCACACGGTTGTTAGTGTCCTACATTAACAACCTCGACCAGGGACAAATATAATCTATGTCATTTAATTCTCATAGGGTTTCATGATCAAGTCCTCAACTTGATGACCTATAGAATGTCATAAATTATCTTGGGACTATCACTTAAACACATTTAAATTAAAACTGAAATCAAATTTCATCAAAATCATCAAAGTATGATTACAAGAACATCAAAACATAACTTAAAACAAGATAACTCCCACTAAAATCAAGATCACATCTTAATTTCCTTAAGTCCTATAGCAGCAGTATGACTCTCATGCTTAGGTCGTGGGAGGGGCTTGGTTAGAGGATCAACGACATTCTCATCCGTGGGAACTGTGCTGATCTTCAAGTCTCCTCTATCAATTATATCACGAATCAAGTGATATCTCCTCTCTATGTGTTTGGATTTCTGGTGAGATCTCGGTTCCTTCGCCTGAGCAATTGCTCCATTGTTGTCACAATACAATGCTACAGGCTCTAAGATACTAGAAACCACACCAAGTTCAGACACGAACTTCTTGATCCAAACAGCTTCCTTTGCTGCTTCCGAAGCGGCAATGTATTCAGCCTCAGTAGTGGAATCAACTACGGTGCTCTGCTTGGAACTTTTCCAATTAACTGCACCGCCATTCAGACAAAAGACATAACCAGACTGAGACCGGAAATGACTAGGTCATCACTTCCTCCATACACCAAGAACTTATCCTTAGTATTTCTCAAATACTTGAGGATATTCTTGACTGCTGTCCAGTGACACTCACCTGGATCAGATTGGTATCTACTCGTCATGCTTAATGCACAAGCAACATCTGGACGAGTACAGAGCATGGCATACATTATAGATCCTATTGCCGAAGCATAAGGAAACCTATTCATTCGTTTCCGCTCAGCTTGTGTCGAAAGACACTGCTTCTTGCTAAGAATAATGCCATGTAACATAGGCGTGAAGCCCTTCTTGGAATTTTGCATATTGAATCTGTGTAATACCTTATCAATATAAGTATCTTGACACAATCCAATTAGTCTATTTAATCTATCTCTATAGATTCTTATTCCAAGAATGTACGCGGCTTCACCCATGTCTTTCATGGAAAAACAACTTCCAAGCCAAGTCTTGACAGACTGAAGCAATGGAACGTCATTTCCGAGAAGGAGTATGTCGTCTACATACAGTACGAGAAATGCAACTCCGCTCCCACTAGTCTTCTTGTATACACATGGTTCTTCTTCGTTCTTGACGAAGTCAAACTTTTTGACCGCTTCATCAAAACAAAGATTCCAACTCCTTGATGCTTGCTTCAATCCATAAATGGATCGATGAAGCTTGCATACTTTCCCAGCATTCATAGGATCAGTGAAACCTTCAGGTTGTGTCATGTACACATCCCCTTCCAGAATTCCGTTAAGGAAAGCTGTTTTCACATCCATCTGCCATATCTCATAATCATAATAAGCGGCAGTTGCTAGGAGTATCCGAATGGATTTGAGCATATCGACTGGGGAATAGGTCTCATCATAGTCAATACCATGAATTTGCTTGAAACCTTTAGCCACTAATCTAGCTTTGAATATTTGAATATTCCCATCCACGTCAATCTTCTTCTTGAAGATCCATTTACACTCAATGGGTCTTACACCATCGGGTAAATCTACCAAGGACCATACTTGGTTTTCTGACATGGATCCCATTTCGGATCTAGCGGCTCCAAGCCACTTTTCGGAGTCAGGGCCCAACATTGCTTCTTCGAAATTCGCAGGTTCGTCACTGTCAATGATCAACAGGTCATGACAATCATTCACGAAAAATCCATAATATCTTTCGGGTTCGTGACGAATCCTTCCAGATCTGCGAACTTCTGGCATCACAGGTGCAGATTCCACAACTCCTTGTGGTTCCACCTGCTGCTCTTCCTCATTAGGTTGAGCAGGCTCCTGTGATTCCCGAACTTCTTCGAGTAGTACTTTACTCCCACTATTCTTCTTGTGAAGAAACTCTCTCTCAAGGAAAGTACAATCCCGAGCAACAAACACTTTGTTCTCAGAACGGTTGTAGAAGTAGTACGCCTTGGTTTCCTTAGGATAACCAACGAAAAAGCACTTATCAGATATGGGTGCAAGCTTATCGGATATTAAACATTTTACATAAGCCTCACAACCCCAAATTTTCAGAAAAGACAAACTTGGAACATTTCCAGTCCACATCTCATGTGGTGTCTTCACAACTGATTTTGATGGGACTCTGTTTAGTGTAAACGCAGACGTTTCTAGAGCGTATCCCCAAAAGGATAATGGAAGGTCTGTGTGACTCATCATTGATCAAACCATATCCAATAGGGTCTGATTCCTCCTCTCGGAAACTCCATTCCATTAGGGTGTTCCAGGAGGAGTGAGCTGTGAAACAATTCCACACTCTCTTAGATGATCACTGAACTCTTGACTCAAGTATTCTCCTCCACGATCTGATCGAAGAGCTTTAATGCTTTTGCCAAGTTGGTTCTGTACTTCATTCTGTAACTCCTTAAATTTCTCAAAGGATTCCGACTTGTGTCTCATTAGATAGACATAGCCATACCTACTGAAATCATCAGTAAAGGTAATGAAGTATTGATAATTTCCTCTAGCACTTATGCTCATTGGGCCGCAGACATCTGTATGTATAAGGCCCAATAAGTCACTGGCCCGTTCATTTGGTTTGTTGAAAGGAGCCTTTGCCATTTTGCCCATCAAACAAGATTCACATTTCTCACATGATTCATAATCAAATGAGCCCAAAAGCCCATCACTATGGAGCTTCTGTATGCGTTTCTCGTTTATGTGACCCAAACGACAATGCCAGAGAAAAGTTGGGTTTCCATCATTGGACTTAAACCGCTTAGTATTTATGTTATAGACGGGCATTGATTGGTTTAAAATGTAAAGCTCATTCTCTAATGAGCCGCTACCATAAAACATACCATCACGATTAAAAGAACAACATTTATTCTTAATAGAAAAATCAAATCCTTCTAAATCCAAACAGGAAACAGAAATGATGTTTCTGCTTATCGCTGGTCCATAATAGCAATTATTTAATTCTAAAACCAAGCCCGAAGGCAAAGACAAATGGTAAGTGCCCATGGCCAACGCAGCAACCTTTGCTCCATTCCCGACTCACAGCTCCACTTGTCCTTTCTTCAGCGTCCTACTATTGCTTAGTGCCTGCACATTAGTACAAATATGAGCACCACAGCCGATATCTAATACCCATGAGGTAGAACCTGTAGAAGTAACATTTACTTCAATAACATAAATACATGGAGAAGTCGTCTCGTACGTCTTCTTCTTGTTCTTCAGACCATCCAGGAATTTCTTGCAGGTTCTCTTCCAATGCCCAGACTCATTGCAGAAATGGCACTTATCAGCATTAGAAGGGCCAGCTCTGGGCTTATGAGGAGGCGCAGGTTTGTCCTGGTTCATAACCAGGACAGCCTTGCCCTTTCCCTTGCCCTTGCCGGGTTTCTTAAACTTTTTGCCCCCTTGTACCATAAGCACATTAGGGGTACCCTTCTTGATGTTTGGCTCAGCTGTCTTGAGCATGCCATGTAACTCAGTCAACGTCTTCGTCAAGCTGTTCATATTATAGTTCATAATGAACGTATCATAGCTTGGCGGCAGCGACTGCAGTATGATGTCAGTAGCCAACTCTTGGCTAATGGGACAGTCCAGTTTCCCCAAGTTATCAATATAACCCATCATCTTTATGACGTGGGGACTCACTGGAGCATCACTTGGTAGCTTGCACTCAACTAGAGATTTAACCGTCTGGTATCTCTCAGTTCGAGCCTGCTCCTGAAACATCGCTTTCAGGCTAGTGATTATCTCGATGGGCGACGCCACGTTCTCATATTGCTTCTGCAAATCTGAGTTCATGGTAGCCAGCATCAGACAAGTCACATCGACCACATCATTTGAATGCTTATCCCAAGCATTCTTTTCTGTCTGCGGGGCATTGACACGGTACTTCTCGGGGAGAACCTTATCAAGAACATAGTCCCTTTTCTCCTGCCTGAGAACAATTCTCAGGTTCCGATACATTTCCAGAAAATTAGATCCATTAAGCTTGTCCTTTTCAAGGACGGATCTCAGGGAGAAAGTGTTGTTTGAGCTTGACATTGCTGAAACAAAAGAGGTAGAGGGTAAGTTACAATGTTCAATAAAAGAGTAAACTTAACAATTAAGAAAACTCGCATTATATTCAAATTATGTTTCCTCAAAAGAATATAATGATCCAAGATCCATGTTTCACCAAAACCCGAGCGAGCCACTGGCTGTTACTCAAATCTTAGCTATACAGGTAAGCAACACTTTGCTAATCATATCCAATATGACTCTTGGTTGTGGATAAAACATCTTATGTTCTAACCACCTGATGTCTCTGGGCCCAGAACTTCTGATAGCCCATTCAAGTAAACCAATCTCTTCTGTCATGTAATAGTTGATGCCATGCACCGCAAGCCCATCAACTCAATTACCTACTGCCTCACTCATGTAACTGCAGATACCTTGCACTGCAAGCCTATCACGCAATGAAATGAGCCTTGACAGCTGACAAGATCGGGAAGACATCCAGAACACTTGATATTTAGTCGAGGAACTAAACATTTAATCTTTAATACATATCATATATGCATTCAGGAACCCAATCTCATTAAATCTGGTTCGGTTATTTGATTTTAGGTTCACTAACCATCAATCTACGTAGGCTGTCGATCGATACTACCTTAGTGTCGATCGACACTTACCTCTCTGTCTCAGTTCATCGAAAACCGATCAATCCAATTGAACCGGTTTCGATAACCGATAGAGAATTTTAATAACCGGTTCGTGTCGATCGAGATAATATTTGTGTCGATCGACACTAACTAAACCAGATTTAATTTTCGATAACTGGTCAATCCAATTGAATCGGATCGATAACCGGTCAATCTAATTGAACCGGGTCGATAACCGGTCGGTGTCGATCGACACAACATTTGTGTCGATCGACGCCAACCAAACCGCAACAAACCGAAATTTGCCGGTTTAATCGATCTGTTAACCGAGCACGATAACCGATTCAATCCAATTGAACCGGTTCATCGATGGCAAGGCAGAGGCAGAGGTGTCGATTGACACAACCATTGTGTCGATCGACACCACTAAGTTTCTTACGCGATTTGAACAATTTTCACGAAAACGATTTCACGAAGGGAAAAACGATCAAATCTGAATTCAGTTCATACAGATTACTAGTTAAACCCTAAGGCTCTGATACCACTGTAGGAATTCACTTAGATTTTACCAGATTAATCTCTATTAATCAACCTAGATGCAATTCCTTTTTCCTAGGATCTAGGGTTTGTAAACTTTAAATCTGATGAAACGGATCTCGAATATACCTGGAGTTTGCAGCGGAGATTTGATCAGGAATTCGAGATCTGCAGCACTTCAATCGTAGTGCCTCTACTGGTAGTCCACACGCACACAAGTTGGAATCCGCCGGAATGCTAGAATCGGTAGATCGGATCTCTCTGGGGATTCTGTGTTTAAGAGCGGCTGCCAAACGAGTTTTCTCAAAACCTTAATCTCAAGGTTGTGCCTTATAACTCCTTATATAGGCCCTGGAGAAAACCTAATTTATCCTGAACCGATTCAGAATAAATTAAGCTGTTAAACCGAAATCACTATTTCGGTTAATAGCCCGTGTCGATCGACACTACATATTAGTGTCGATCGACAGCCTCTTTAAAACACGAAAATAATTTGCATCAAATACACATCATTTAAATCATTACATTAATGATTATTCCCACATAAAGTGAATCCAACTTGCTTAGGTGTGTGACCCTGTAGGATCATACGATACTAGCAATGAGTTCATAACTCACAGATCATCATTGGTTTCTAGCAAAACGTAATGACCACCTAATATCATATGAATGTCTAATCTCGACACTACAACTATCATTAGAGTGAATACAAGTGTGATTTCAGGACATTCCCAACAGCAGGCTCGTCTGGGTTTGTATCAGTCTTAGCAGGAAGAAACCCCTCTTGTCACTTCATCGATTCAGTAGTTTGAGCCACTTGAACATCCAGCTTCCTAACGTGAGTAGTCAAGGCTTCGATCTTTCTGTTCAAATCATTGTAGAGTGAATCAAACTTCCCATTCCAATCCACAACCAACTTCTGTTGTTCCTCTAGTAACTGCTCCATCATAGATTCCATTCTGCTTTCTGAAGACGGAGGGGGAGGCTTCTGATAAGAAGAAGATCCATAAGTCCTTGTATAGCTGTTCTGGAAGGGCTTATGACTGCTGTACTTCTGAAATCCAGATTGGTTGAGGTAGTTTACATCTTCTTCTGCAGTCTCAACCTCTTGTGCAAAGTGAATTGACTTCTTCGCAGCTAGAAGACTATGCATCGAATCAAGCTTTTTGGTGACTTCTGCTAGCTGATTTCCACTAATGCTCTGCCCGGACTTGCTCCTCTCGAAGTCCATGTTCTTGGTACTGTTGATGTTGGCTAAGTTCTCGATCAATCCCAATGCAGCCTCTGGCGAGTTGGTGTTGAAATCCCCTTTACTCGCAGCATCTAAGCTAACAGCGTACTGTACAACAATCCCTCTGAAGAAGATACTGAGCAGTTGGACCTCATTAAAACTGTGATGCGGACAATCTCGTTGGTAGCCCTTAAATCTCTGCCACGCAGCCTTGAAAGCCTCCTGATCACCTTGCTTGAAGGTAGTGATCTTATACCTCAAGTCCTCAGACTTCGCATCATCGAAGAAATTGCTTAAAAAAGCATTCTTCGTATCCTCCCAAGTGGTAAGAGATCCTGGAGGAAGAGTCATCAACCAGCGTTTAGCTTCCCCATGCAGTGAGTACGGGAAAAGCTTGCAGAAAAGATAGTCTTGAGAAACTCTGTTCGCCTTGATGCTAGATGCAAGATCCTCGAACCGCTCGATATGGTCCATTGGATGTTCATGAGGAAGACCACAGTAAGGATCTTGAGCTACGAAAGAGAAGTAGGCAGGCTTGAGCTCAAAGTTGTTCCTTTGAAACGCTGGAGGGCAAATCGCGGCTCGATTCGCGTAGAATTGCTCAGGACGGTTGAAATCAGCAAGTGTACGGTTCTGGGCATTGTGTCGAGCGACACCACCTGGCTGTCGAGCGACACCACCGTTTCCATCCTTTCGAGCGATCTCTTCAGCCTGTCGCTCGATCTGTAAATTCTCCTCGTGTTGAGCGACGTCCAGCCTCTGTCGCTCGACACGATCTTCCTCCTCACGAGCTAGTTGTTCTTTAGCCTCATCAACCATAACTTTCCCAGCCTCATCTAGCCTCTGTCCATCCTCATTATACCGGTTCCCTTCTCTATCGAAGAAACCATCTTCTCTCTGAAAGATCATCACTGCCGCAACCATCTTCTTAGCTTCTTTCGTCGCTTTTCTGTTGGTGCGTTCTAAGCGAGCTAAATCCTGTAGTCCGAGTTCCAGTAATTCCTTGTTTTGATTGCTCCTGGTATTGCGATTTCGCATGTACCTGAAACAAAGAACAAGGAGAGAAAAACGAAAACAAAAACAAAAAGAAAACAAAACAAAAATAAAAACAAGAAATAAAAAGATCTAGACAAAATCCTAGTAATAAAAATCTAATGGCTATTGACTCCCCGGCAACGGCCCAAAATTTGATATGCTCAAATTTACCCTAGAGCTAGACTCTCTCAAATTAAGAGGTCAATTGAGGTATTTAGGGTTATCGATCCACAAGGAGTCACAGTAAACACAGTAAATTTCAATGTTCAGATTATGCTAGGTGATTAATTATGAATGCTGTAAAATTAAAGCAAGATTAAAATCGGTTTTAAATCAATAAAGGAAAGAGCTAGGCACAGGGAATTCTACAGTGAATCAGAGTTGCAGATAAATCAGTTATTAGAAATATTAAGCACAATTCTTGAACATGAACACGAAGGTAAAATCGATTAACTGTCGTTGCGAAGATTATCTATGTCTAAACCCTAGAAAACCAACTGTCGTTGCGAATTCAAATTAATTCAAACAAGCAATAAATTCAAGTTCAATTGTTCACAAAACCCTAAACCAAATTCCTTTGCGAATAAGTATTTTGCTCATCAAAGACTAGTTCAAGTGAATTAATAAAACTATCGTTTCTATTAATAAACCTTAAATCAGATTTCAGTTCGCGAGGCTAAAATCAGCAATAAACACAAGTCAAGATGAAGAACTTCTAAAGATATTATCCTAATAAATCAGATCAAATTCTAACCACTCATCAAACACTTTCGAAAACCCTAAACCTAACAGGATGATTACTCAGACATATTCAGAGAAGAAAACATGTTTTTATTCAAAGAAATCTCTAAGGAAATCACAAAACAAAGCATAAAATAAGCCTAAACAATGGCTTGGAAAACAGTTATATAGGTTTACAAAACCTTCATGGGCCCAATTGCAAACATCTGGGCTTTATGACGCAAAACAATTGGTCGAGTATCATGTCGAGCGACACCACTCTTCATGTCGATCGACACTTGATAAGGCTTCGTGTCGAGCGATACTCTTCTCTCTGTCGCTCGACACAGTCTTAAAATGTTGACTCTGAAATCGCCACTTTGACTGCTCATTCCTTTATGCTCCAAAAAGTTCCAGTAAACACCAATTTAGTCCAAAACGCCTTTGTACCTAAGATTAACACCAAAACACTCGAAAACACCAAAAAGACTCTAAAACAAAGACTTATATCATGGTCTTTAATGGGTAAAAACCATGATATATCAACTACCAAAATAGAAAACAACATCAGCAACTACCTCCCCCAGACTTAAACAACACTGTCCCCAGTGTTATTTAATCCGAGATTGGCGAAACAAAACAAATGGTAAACGAAACAAATGAAAAATCAAATGAGAATTCGTACATGGGGGAAGTGTCGAGCGACACGGCCTATGTGTCGATCGACACTCTGGATTTGGTCACGTCGAGCGACTTAAGCTCCTTGTCGATCGATACTGTAATTTACTCGTGTCGAGCGACACTGAATCCTTCGTCGCTCGACACAGAGGTCTGATGTGCATTCTCACTTGCATTTTTACGTTCAATTCCCTGAAAATAAAAAGCAAAAGGAAAACCAAACGTAAAATTGAAAAAGAAAATAAATAGAAAAGAAAAATAACTAAATTCACAAGTGGGTTGCCTCCCACTAAGCGCTCGTTTTCAGTCATTAGCTGGACTGTATTGGAACTCAGGCCTTTAATGTGGATCTTTAGGAAGTACTGTACTTCCTTTATCAAAGTTGAAACTAGCAGCAACTCGCTTCGATTGAAGCTTCTTTGAAGCTCCCCCAGACTTAGCAGAAACAATCTTAGGAAAAAGCCTCATCGTTCTCTCCATCATCACTCGAAGAACTGCTTCTTCTTGATCCTTAAGCTCTTGGGGAACAATGACTCTCATTCGCGCGACTCTCTCAAATTAAGAGGTCAATTGCAGTATTTAGGGTTATCGATCCACAGGGAGTCACGGTAAACACAATAGATTTCAATGTTCAGATTATGCTAGGTGATTAATTATGAATGCAGTAAAATTAAAGCAAGATTAAAATCGGTTTTAAATCAATAAAGGAAAGAGCTAGGCACAGGGAATTCTACAGTGAATCAGAGTTGCAGATAAATCAGTTATTAGGAATATTAAGCACAATTCTTGAACATGAACACGAAGGTAAAATCGACCAACTGTCATTGCGAAGATTATCTATGTCTAAACCCCAGAAAACCAACTGTCGTTGCAAATTCAGATTAATTCAAACAAGCAATAAATTCAAGTTCAATTGTTCACAAAACCCTAAACCAAATTCCTTTGCGAATAAGTATTTTGCTCATCAAAGACTAGTTCAAGTGAATTAATAAAACTGTCGTTTCTATTAATAAACCCTAAATCAGATTTCAGTTCGCGAAGCTAAAATCAGCAATAAAAACAAGTCAAGATGAAGAACTTCTAAAGATATTATTCTAATAAATCAGATCAGATTTTAACAACTCATCAAACACTTTCGAAAACCCTAAACCTAACAGGATGATTACTCAGACATATTCAGAGAAGAAAACATGTTTTTATTCAAAGAAATCTCTAAGTAAATCATAAAACAAAACATAACATAAGCCTAAACAATGGCTTGGAAAACACTTATATAGGTTTACAAAACCGTCATGGGCCCAATTGCAAACATCTGGGCTTTCTGACGCAAAAAGGAAATCTTCTGAAAACTTGATTTTGGGCTTGGTCGAGTATCGTGTCGAGCGACACCACTCTTCATGTCGATCGACACTTGATAAGGCTTTGTGTCGAGCGATACTCTTCTCTCTGTCGCTCGACACAGTCTTAAAATGTTGACTCCGAAATCGCCACTTTGACTGCTCATTCCTTTATGCTCCAAAAAGTTCTAGTAAACACCAATTTAGTCCAAAACGCCTTTGTACCTAAGATTAACACCAAAACACTCGAAAAACACCAAAAAGACTCTAAAACAAAGACTTATATCATGGTCTTTAATGGGTAAAAACCATGATATATCAAACGTCATCTTACATGATGTGGTGAAGAAGCTGGGGATTTCAAATATCAAGTCTTCGAATGCTCTAGTCGGACTCATTGATACTACTTCAGTAGCTTCTGCAGGCTTCATTCCTAATCTGAAGATTCGAATCGGAGATTGCCTTGTACCAGCTGACTTCCACATCATCGAGACTACTAAGCCAATGGTTCTCGGCACGTCCTTCCTTAATACTGTTGGAGCTGTCTTGTATTTCCCGAATCAGCGAATCTCCTTCACGAGGATCAATAAGGAAGTCTTCTATCCATCGATCTTAATGGATAATTTCTCGTGCTGAACGGTCATTAAAGGAGCAAAGCTAGTTCTCCCAACCCCCGAACCTCCCGATGAACAAAGGTACACACCTCCTGTTCTTAATTCCAATCCTCTTCATCAGAATTTAATAGTTGAAAAGGCTGTCCCACGCTTATGCAAGCAATGAGTTTCTCGTAGTATGCTTGGTTTTTCTGATGAATCTGCAGGACCACCTAAGGAGTGCAAGGAAGAGGAGAAAGGTGACAAAGGACGAAAGCGAAATTCAAAGGCTTTCTCTAAGTTCTGAATCATCATTCCTTCTGAGTTAAAGGAGAAAGGAGAGGAGCTCCTTCAGCAAATGATGCAGAATACTGTGAAACTCTTCCCCAGAATAGTTTCTGACAAGTCTGGGGGAGCTGACAAGCAGGTCCGATCCAAGAACAAAGCTGCAACCATCTATTTGGATAAGGGAAGTACTGTGCTTCTCAAAGTTCCACCATAAGTCCTGAATCCTAACACGTCAAGCTAAGGACTTAAAACAAGCGCTTAGTGGGAGGCAACCCACTTGTGAGTCTACTAACTATTTCTTTTGCTTTGTTTTTATTTTTCTTTTTCAATGTTACGTTTTGGTGTTGTTTTTGTGTTGATTTCCAGGAAAATAATCGTTTGAAAATAAGTGAGAATGAGTGACAGATCACTGTATCGAGCGACGCCATACTCAGTGTCGCTCGACAGCAAGAGAAATCACGTGTCGATCGATGAGCAAAACCAACTCGCTCGACGCGACCAAATCTTCTGTGTCGATCGACACATGGCTTGTGTCGCTCGACACGACCCCCAGGTACCACTTTCTCCTTCGATTTTCGTTCGTTTCGTTTCCTGTTTATCTTGTTTTGCCAATCTCGGATTTAATAACACTGGAGACAGTGTTGTTTAAGTCTGGGGGAGGCAGACGCTGACTTTTGTGTTTTCTTTTGAGTTTTTCTATTAATTTTTAAAATTTTTGAGTCAAAACCTCCTTTAGACTTGCTTTGAACAACATTTAGGAACCATTTCCAATGCAAGTTGATCGGTTTAACAAGGTGGGTAACTGGGAGCAGATCGGTTTAACGGAGCGAGTTCAAATTTCTGGAGAACTCAGAAAAGATGTAAAAGACCCCGCCCCTAATGAACCTTAATTTCCGCCTGTCTTGGGGCTTGGTAATCGCAGGACCTGATTTTCCTTTCGGCACTTGCAAATGAGAGGATAAGCTCCCTTCTTTTTCCCTTTACAGAGGTAAATAAATTTTGAGTCTTAGATAGAAAAAGTGCAAAGATACTCACGACCCGGTCTCCCACCATAGAACAACAGTAGTGCAGTCCTCATGACCCTATTCTCACAAGGAACAACAGTAATGAGCGCTATTCTAAGACTACATAGTGATCCTCACGACCCTGTCTTCTCACAAGAAACAACAGTAGTGAGTAAGTATCCTATGAATCCCATGAAAAATGGACAGAAATAAAAGGGAAGAGAAAAAAGGGAGCAGTGCATAAAAAGTGCTAAAAGAAGGGAAAGAATCTAGAAAGTCCAGCGATCGATATTCCCTCGATGAGACCACACCTAATTGAAGAAAGGGGTTTGCGACTGAAAGTCTGAGTCTCTCTAAGGGGTTTGGATTCAATCTGAAGAACTGCTACGCTTCTAGGGAAACATCGAAGTAAGACCAAGTATTGACTTTGCAGGAATGTGGTTTCCAAAGGAGTGAGTATACTGTTTTGCTTAGGGACAAGGAAAAAGCTAAGTCTGGGGGAGTTGATATATCATGGTTTTTACCCGTTTTTATACCATGATATATGTCCGTTTTATAGAGTCTTTTGATGTTTTCTAGTGTTTTATGTTGAATCTTAGGTACAATGACGAATTGGACTCATTTGGTGTTTACTGTAGCTATTTGGAGCTTAACGGAATTAGCAGTCAAAGTGGCAAGTTCGGAGTCAACTTTTAGAGTCCGTGTCGAGCGACACTGATGTTGGTGTCGCTCGACACCAACGTTTTTCAAGTATCGAGCGACAAGCTTTCTTGTGTCGCTCGACACGATATCCGCTGAAGCCCAAAGCCCAAGTTTTTGGAAGATTTCTGTTTTGCACCAAAAAGCCCAAATGTTTGCAATTGGGCCCATGCCGACTTTGTACCCTATAAATACTTATTTTAAGCCATTGTTTAGGCTATGCTTTACTTTCTAAGAGATTTTAATAAAAAGGGTTTTATCTTACATTACTATGTCTGAGTAATTCCCTTGTTAGGTTTTAGGGTTTTTCAAAGGTTGAATGAAGAGTTGTAGAGTCTAATTACTTTTGGGATTTTCATTCATATTTATCTGTATTCTTCACCTTAATTGCATTAACTCTGATTTAGCGCTGAATTTGATATCTTAGGTTGTTTAGTAGATGCGACAGCATTATTGAATAACTAGAACTGAATCATAGGTGAGCAGAGATTCGATTCGCAACGACAGTTGGCTTTGAATCTCTGTGAACAAATCAAACCTGACTATAATTGCTTGTTTAAATCAATTTGATTTTGCAACGACAGTTGGTTGTCTAGGGTTTAAGCATAGATAGTATTTGCAACGACAGTTGATTTACTTTAAAACAGTGTTTCGAGTTTAAGAATTGTGCATCACAACTTATCCCAAAAGTGATTTTATTCTGCTACTTGGATTTCTTCCTGCGAATTCCCTAAAGCTTATGTGTTTTTTTCTTATTGATTCAAAAGCTTTACAATCATCTTGCAATTTAATTACAACTTTTCTCCTTAGCTTAGTCCGAAAGTCAAAATCTACTGTGCAACTTTGATTCCTTGTGGATTCGATAACCTTAAGTACTACAGTGATCTCTTTGTTTGAGAGAGTAGTCAAAAGGCAAATTTGACCATATCAGATTTCCGATTCAAAACAGAGAAACAAAGAAAACAAAGATAAAAAGAAGGGATTTCTAGGAGTCTTTTACTCTCCTTTAACCTATTACAAACCAACTGATCAAACTCCTTAATGACTAACAAACAAAGAGCCACTACACTATAAAAAGGAAATACGGTAAGAGGTCAGAGAAGTTGTTATGCTCCAGCTGTCTTCTTCAATGACGTGTCCCTGACTTTACCTTTATTGAGGTGACCGTTGCACACGATCCTATCTTGATACTCCTTCTAGCTGATTCTAGAATACTTCACACACAAACTAGGTTTGCTAGTAACTTGGATCAGACGAAACTCTCTTTCTCTTGCGTCCATATTGGTAGAGTAAAGGGGGTCTATCCACACAGTTAACATTTACCAGGCTTGAAGTTCCAGCTTTGCTGTGAGCTTCTCAGTGTCCACTAATTGGAAAATTAACTCACTATCGACATTATACTCTCGCAGGAAAAAGAACAAAGAAACGGGGTTGTTTTCAAAAGGTGTTCTTGTGTCGATACGGTAAAATCAGATTGATTAATGGGTTAAGAGAGTTACCTGTATGAATCTGAAATCGAATTGAAGGGTTATTGATTCCAGGTGGAGCTGTGGACATGAAATTTTAAGAGAAGACAGGTAAGTTCCATGAATTTTGATCTTGAATTAGAAAATTTGAGTCGAGAGATGTTATTTCATAGGTAAAGGGATTACTTGTAATAACCAGAACCCAAAAGCATGAGAGGAAGTTGGTTTCTCGTCAGAAGCAGCTGGCAAAAGATAAGAGTTAGTTCATAATTAAGAACATAAGCTAAATGGGTCAACAAGGGGTAAGAGGAATCAATCAAGAAGAGATGATTCAGGTAGTTACATTACCTAAAGGATCTTGAAGCTATGGTGAAGAGACACTAGTTTCAGGTGGAGCTTCTGCGATAAGGATTGTGAAATCAAAGTCATGATTTCGCAAAGATTCAAGGAAAAGTCATTGGAAACAGAGACATAGAGATGATTCAGATTTTACCTGAATTTTCTAAGGAGCAAAAAAAGGTTACTGGTTGTTCGATTGGTGAAGGACAGAGAAGATGATTCATGGTTCAAAAGGGTTACATGGATTCATCGAGACAAAAGAGACGTTGTGTTTGTTACAGAGGCTGTAAGGACAAGAAACAAAGTGCGAAAATATCAAGGGTTTCGCACAGGTTCTAAAATATTAGAAGGCAAGCTCAATTCATCATGATAAAGAGATGAAGAGAAGTTTGGGAGTACCTAATATAAGCAGAAGACTGGCGACAAAGGAATCGCTAGAAGACCCAAATTTCATGTTGAAATTTTCAAAAGGGCTTCACTATCAATCAAGAGAAAAGGATTATTAGAGTTAATGGCTTTGAGGTGAAGGTTCTTGTAACTAGTACGGAGTAATGACGATGGTGAATCGCCGGAAATTGCAGAAACGTCATGGCATTGGATTTGATTTTGAAATTGGGAAAAGGAAGCCAGAGAGAGAGTCGCGAATCTCTCAAAGATTCATGAACCTAAGACGGACGCGCGAGAAGGGAAATCGCCAGAAGCTGTTGAGCCGTGATCGGAGCTGCATCGAGTTCGTTGTCATCGCGGAGAAAGAGCTTCATGTGTTTTGTCATCGTTGAAACAAAGGCACCATCGAGAGAGCCGAATCGGAGGTGGAGATGCTGCAGCATCGGTGGCCATCGATGGTGAAGATGAGAGCTCTTGCAATCAGCGGCGAAGATTGAGTCACCGGAGTTGTAGAATTGTTGATTTGGGTTTCATTTCTTTGCCATGGGAAACGACAGGAGATGTCGTGAATTGAGAAAGAAGACAAGGGAGTAATGGACTTGGGCCTACGGTAGAGGTTATTGGATGATGGACTTGATGAGACCAAAAGCCCAAGGTGGAGATTGTGAGATATGGGCTTTTGGGTTAATTGTGTTTGGCCCATATTTTATGACACGTTTTCAAGTCGGTTTGATTGTTCAATAAGGAAAACATAAAAAAGGCAAGTCAAGAGCAATAAGGAAATATTGCACCGTCTATTGGCTATATAAAGAAGCATTCACAAACCCTAAAGAGAATCCCAAGAAGAAACGATGTAGCAATAGAAGGACAAGAGAGAAGTTGAGAGAGAAAGAGGCAGCCACAAGAGAGAGGAAACGGAGTTCGAGTCTTCGTGTTCCTAAGCGTGTGCTTGGTATTGTAATCTCCTTCTAGTTCTTCTTACAAACCTGTAACACAAAGAAAACGTTGTTAGTACGTTGTGTTAATCCTTGATTGATAGTGAAGTTGAGGGGCAAGAGATCTCCTACCCAGAAGTACCGAAAGAGAACTGGGTGAACAAAGTTTCTTGTCTTTTAGTTTTTTGCTAAAATCATCTCTAATCTAATTAAGATCAAAGCACTACGATTAGTCAAAACCCTAACAAGAAGGTATGCCAAAGAAAAGTCTTACATTCGATTTCCCGGATATACTCGTCATTGCGTTTTTCGTTTGTATTTATTAACACTGTGATGTTTGCTACTATTTTTTTTGTTTGGAAACTCGGTGCGATTCACTTCAATGAAAACTAAAGATATGACCTTGTACAAGTTTATTGGATTTCCAGAGTTTGGAAACCATCAAAGTAGAGAGTGTACGTGAGTTTTGTGGGGTAAGATTAGTTCAAATGCATATTTAGGTTTGAGTGTATATACAGTGTATTACACATAATTTTGCTATTAAACTCTCTTCAAGCTTCATTTGCAGTTTTCAACCTTTACATTGTTGTATCTTCCTGTTATAAAAACAGCCATGGAAATGGATTAATTAGAGACCAAATGTTTGTCCACTAACATAAGATAAAAGTCTTCAGAGATGTGATAGATTTTAGGGAGTAAGAAAATCAAGAATGTTGGCTAATCTAATTGAAATGATAAATTTAGGACACTAAAAGAGACAACATCTCAAGAGACAAGAGCAGCCACTACGAAAGCAATGTACATGTTTAGTGATGAACATGATGATAACATCTCTTTAAGTCAACTGTTTCGGCTTTGCAAGATCACAAGTAAGAGGCACTGCTCTCCCAAAGCCTTTTTCTCAATTTGATGTCTTGTTTATAACAGTTAGTGATATAATCCAAATATGAATCAAACAAATCAGAATATTTAACATCTAGGCCGTTAATCATCTACCTAAGACACATTTTTAATATACGAAAACCATCCTAACCAGCCATTGGAAGAAGAACTGTGATCAATAACGTAATCCATAAAGAACCTAAATGATAGAGATAATCCAACAACAAAAATGTCGATCATAAAACTTGAAACTAAGACAAAATCAGTATCAAATTCCGGTGAAATCCAAACAGAAGCAAATGATGGTACATCTTAATACAGGATAACCAAAGTTAAAGAAACACACTTAACAAGAGCCTTAAAACATGGCATAAGCGGACAATACAAAGAGGGTCACTTACCTCTTCTCTGGGCATTCTCCTCTTTACCAACCTTGAATGACTCCTTGACCTGTCCACAAAAATGTCACACTTGACCACTGAAAGGAATAAAAGCAAAGAGATTCCAACAAACCCTCTTATGTGGCTACTGAGATCTTGTCTTTCACACTTTAAGAGACCTGCACCACCAAAGTTGTTTCGTAAGGATAGATATTATAGCCTTTTACAATGTACAAAGTCAAATCCTCATACATATAAAAAGTGGGTTACATTTCACTAAAATAATTTCTACCACTAGAGTATTTAGTTACCAAACTACAAGTGAAACTTCATACATGTACAACAAATAATTTCAGCTAGATAACAACAAAATGCACATTCTTTATCTTTAGTCATATTTATCTTCGAAATGAAATGAAATCTAGAATATGAATCAAACAACGTAATCTTCAAGATTTAGTGAACCATAAATGTGTATTATACATCTTACAATGAAAAAGTGACAAGCTCTAACAAATACAATGAAAATGAGAAAGCAATGTACTTGTCTGATGATGAACATACCACTCAGAGAAGCCACTACGAAAGCAATGTACATGTATAGTGATGAACATTATGATAACATCTCCTTACATAAATAGTTTAAGCTTTGCAAGATCACAAGCACGAGGCAATGTATGTTCTTGTTTACAAAAATTAGTGAGATAATCTAAATATGCATCAAAAATCAGAATATTTAGGTTCATTAATCCCCTACCCAAGCCACAATTTGATATAAAAAGAATGTGCTCAATAAAGTAATCCGTAAAGAACATAATTTTCAATTGCAAACCGAAACTATAATTCCATTAAAAACCTAGATTGACTATGTGAAACTAGAACAGATCAAAGGATATATACAGTTAATCAATCTTTGGTCAATAATTTCGACTACATATAGTGTATAGATCAGCTAGTAGATACATAAGAGAAGAATCTGAAGATAAACCTGCATTAATTGAAGACTACATTCCACAATTTTTATTCGCTCATAACGAAATGAATAAACTTTCTTCTACAAGTATTATAGAGTACATAACAACATAGAGCATATGAATCAAACAACGAAATCTATAAGACTAGATGAACATGTTAAATGAAAATATACTTTTATGACCAAGTAAGAAAAGAGGTTGGTCGAACACGCATGTTTGGAGGATGCGAAGCTCCAAACACGCATCTTCCCACTCTTGTCTTTAGTGAAGACCAATCCATCCGGACCAATTGCGATTGTGACGATGGTGTTGGTTAAGAACATGTTTCTTCTTTCTTTAAATTGTTGAATCCTATTTATGACAATCACATTTATTGTTAGAAATGAACCCGGCTTGGTTTAATTCTATTGGTGCATGCATTAATTGGAGATAACTGGAATGATTATTGGATCTGGTTAATCAGGATGTATCCGGCTTCTGATATATATATATATATATATATATATATATATATATATATATATATATATATATATGAAAAAGAAGAGAATTTGTCAAGTAATCCACATAACCTAAAAAAGAGCACTAGAACGCGGCCTAGGTTTTGGTCGAAAGAGAGATTGAAGAGAAGAGATATCTAGGAGAGTTATTAAGGTATTGTTAAGTTCTCTTATATAAGATCTTGGTGTATTCCCTTATTCATAGTGGAATCTTTACTTGTGTCATCAAGCCCCAGACGTAGCGACCTCAATGAGGCATGAACTGGGTAACAATCTCTGTGTGCAAATCTCTATCTCTATCTTTGCATATCTATCATTCTAGATCTTTAGGGTTTCATTTATGAAGCAAACTTGCTTGATAAACACACAAAAATATATACATTCACAAAGTTATCGATCAAAAGTATAACAAATTGGTATCAGAGCCTTTGGGTTGGGTGAATCTATGATGAACGTTCGAATCAAGGTGGAGGGATTTGATAGAGAAAGCGATTTCTCGTTGTGGAAGAAGCGCATGCTCGCGCATCTGTCTGTACTAGGGCTGAAGGATGTCCTGCTTAAGATAGCCCCACAGGCTGTAGCAGTTCAGAAGGACGAGGATCCTGCTACAACAAAGGTACGAGTACATAAGGCTAAAACAGATTGGTTCGAGTAATTGGAGAAGGCGATGAATCTGATCTTTCTGAATGTTGGTGATCGAGTCTTGCGCAAGCTCGATGAGTGCACATCCGCTGTATCTACATGATCAACATTAGAAAGGTTGTATCTCTCTAAGTCACTTTCTAATCATATTTACTTACAACATAAGTTTTATACTTTTAAGATGAATCAATAAAAAACTATTGATGAAAGCACTGATGATTTCTTGAAGGTTGTATAAAAGTTTGCAAGCGTAAAGGTCTCTATATCAGAAGAAGTGCAGGTTATCCTGCTATTGAACTCGCTGCCTGAGTCATACAACAGTTTCAAGGAGACTCTGAAGTACGGGAGAAAAACATTAACTTTAGAAGAGGTTATATCAGATGCTAAGTCAAAGGAAAGAGAGATAAGGGAGAATCGTAGCTCACAATGAGTTGGGGAAGCCTTTGTAGTTCGAGAAAAACCTGAGAAGAAAATTTGTATAACAGGAAGTACAAGGGCAGCTTTAGGTTGAGATCTGGTTCAGGGTCAAGATCTGGTTCAGGGTCAAGAGTGACTTGCTGGTACTGCAAGAAGGAAGGTCACTTGAAAAGGAACTGTTACTCTAGGAAGAAACAGATGGAGGTTGAAGAACGTGGTGAAGTAGCTGTTATACTAAATAAGCTACAGGTGGTTGATGCACTGTCTATATTAGACAAAAACCCTAACAATTGGTGGATCATTGATTATGGATGTTCTTACCATATGAAATCTAGAAAGGACTGGTTTGATGATTTCACAAAAGTCACAGGGAACCAGGTGCTACTCGATGATGACAGTTCTATCGTAATACAAGGCATTGGTTCAGTCAGGATCATTACTACAAGAGGATCTATCACAAAGCTCACCAATGTCAGATATATTCCTAACCTTGCTCAAAATTTAATATTTATTGGGACTCCGGATGTGCAAGGGTTCACACAGGAAGGTGGGAATGGTAAAATAAGATTCTGCAAGAACAAAAAGTTGGCTTTTCAGGAAACGTTGACTGGTACAAGGGGTCAGTATCTGTTAGATAGTAAAACTGTGGTAGTTCAGTCGAACTATGTTGTGTCGAAAGATGACACAGCCTTGTGACACAGTAGGATAGGTCATACAAGCATAAGAAATCTAAAAGTTTTGGTTGAGAAAGGGATTTTGGACAAGAAGAAGGTTAGTGATCTGAGCTTTTGTGAGAGCTGTATCATGGGCAATAATAAGAGGTTAAGTTTCAGTATTGGGAAGCACAACATTGACGAGGTATTGAAGTATGTTCATATTGATTTATGGGGATCACCTATTGTCACACTTTCAATGGGAAATAAGCAGTACTTCATGTCGATTACAGATGACTACTCTAGGAAAGTGTAGGTACAGTTCTTGGGGACAAAGAATGAAGCTTTTGAGAGTTTGTAGAACGGAAAATCCTAGTGGAGAATCAGGTAAATCAGAAGGTGAAGTACCTTAGGACAGATAATGGTCTGGAGTTTTGTAACAAGGAGTTTGATGAGTTTTACAGGAAGTAGGGTATTGAGAGGTACCAGACGTATGCTTATACACCTTAGCAGAATGGCATCGCAGAGAGAATGAACAGGAGAATCATGGAAAAGGTTAGATGTTTGCTGAATAAGACAGGAAGAGAAGTTTTAGACCGTGGTTGTATCAACAGTCATATGCATCATCAACAAGACACCATCGTCAGCAAATAACTTTAAGATTCTAGAAGAGATTTGGTTGAAGAAGATACCAGGGTATACACATATGAGGAGGTTTGGCTTGTTGGTTTATGTTCATGTAGACCAAGGAAAATTAAAGCCAAGAGCACTCAAAGGAGTGTTTGTCGGATATCCTCAAGGAGTCAAAGGTTATAAGATTTGACTGATTCAGGACAAAAAGATTGTAATCAGTAGAAACGTAGTGTTTTAGGAATAAACTATTTACAAGGATCTGATACATGACAAAGAATTTGGTACAAGTTTGGCTGGTGTAAAACAGAAAAAGAGTGGTACGATGTTGATGGAAGCTTCAAGTTGTGACAAGAATATCACGGTTATGAGTGATTGAGAAGATGAAGCTGAAGAAACTTCACATGAAGGTGGAGCTGCTGTAGTAATTCCTGGTTGTGAAGCTGAATCAGGTCTAGAGACTGGTTCATGCAGGGAAGAAGAAACCCTGGACAATTTCTGGTTAGCTTAAAACAGAGTTAGGAGAGAAATTCAGAAACCTATAAGGTACCGTGACAATGAAAGAATAGGTAGTTGCGTTTGCACTAAGCGTGGGTAAGGTATTGGATTTAAAGAAACCAGGTGACTATACGGAAGCTTTGGACAATAAAGACTGGAAGAAGTGGAACTCTGGTATGGATGAAGAGATGGACTCTCTCATGAAGAATGGTACTTGGATTTTGGTGGATTTATCAATGGGACAAAAGACCATTGGTTGAAAATGAGGTATTGGAGTTGAGCAGCCTAGACACAAAGCAAGGCTGGTTACAAAAGGTTATGCTCAAAGCGAGGGCATTGATTATCAAGAATTGTTTTCAACTGTTATAAAACATGTATCAATCAGGTTCATGTTATCTGTTGTAGTGATCCTTGACCTAGAACTGGAAGAGCTTGACGTGAAGACAATGTTTCTTCATGGGAACATTGATGAAGACATCAACATGGATCAACCAGAATGTTATGTAGTGAAAGGCAAGGAGGACAAGGTCTGTTATCTGAAGAAGTCTTTGTACGGGCTAAAGTAATCGTTGAGACAGTGGAACAAGTGATTTGATCAAATCATGGTTAAGCATAGATTCATCAGGAGTGAGTATGATCACCGTGTCTACTTCAAGGAGTATAAAAAGAGGTATTTATCTACTTACTCCTTTATGTGGATGATATATTGATTGCTTGCAAGAGTAGTTCAGAGATAAACAAGGTCAAGAGGCTGTTGAGTAGTGAATTTGAGATAAAGGACTTAGAAACAGCTAGGAAAATCTTGGGAATGGAGATTATACGAGATAAGGTCGCTGGTACGCTTACTCTTTCTCAGGCTAGCTACATCAGGAAGGTAGTACATGTATTCCGGATGGACGATGATAAGTCAGTTGCAACGCTGCTAGGCAGTCATTTCAAATTGGCAGCTACTACAAAATATGAAACAGCTAGTACAAATGAGTTTCCGTATTCAAATGCAGTTGGGAGTCTTATGTACGCTATGATTGGTACAAGGCCTGATCTGGCCTATGCTGTAGGAACGGTCAGCAGGTTTATGAGTAATCTAAGACTGGTACTCTGGTCTGTTGTACAATGGATTGTCAGGTATTTAAAGGGCACTCAAGTTAGAGGGATTGTATTCAAGAAGAATAAAGATTTTAGAGTTGAAGGATACTCTGATTCAGAAGAAAGTCGATTTCTGGGTATGTGTTTGGTACATGAGGTAATACAGTCAGTTAGAAGTCGAGTCAATAGGGTATTTTGACTTTATCTACAACAGAGGCTGAGTACATTGCCTTGACAAAAGCTGCAAAGGAAGGTTTATGGCTGAAAGGATTAGCTGAAGAACTGGGATTTAAGCAAGGGATGATAAACTTGCATTGTGATTCACATAGTGCGATTTGTCTCACGAAGAACAACATATTTTATGGAAGGACAAAGCACATGGATGTGAGGTTCAATTTCATCAGGGACTTGCTTGAAGATGGAGAGATTGCAGTGAAGAAGATTCATACTTTGAATCATCCCGCAGATATGCTTACTAAAGCAATTCTAGTGAAGAAGTTTAAGCAAGGTTTGGCTATGCTTAGGATAGCTAAGTGCTAAGGCATTGGCTATACTTGAAGGCGACAAGTGAAGTGTATCCGGCTTCTGATATATATATGAGAAAGAAGGGAGTTTGTCAAGTAATCCACATAACCTAAAAAGAGAGCAGTAGAACGCGGTCTAGGTTTTGGTCAAAAGAGAGATCTAGAAGAGTTCTTAAGGTGTTGTTAAGTTCTCTTGTATAAGATCTTGGTGTATTCTCTTGTTCATAGTGAAATATTTGCTTGTGCCATCACGTCCCAGGCGTAGCGACCTCACATCGATGCGTGAACTGGATAACAATCTATGTGTGCAAATCTCTATCTTTGCATATCTATCGTTCTAGATCTTTAGGGTTTCGTTCGTGAAGTAAACTTGCTTGATAAACACACAAAACATATAGATTCACAAAATTATCGATCAAAAGCACAACACAAATGTTGGTAGATCGAAGAGGCCGAGTGTTCCGTTTAGGTACGAGCAGAACATGATGGGTTTAACCTCTGTGTCGTGCATGTACACCATGTTCTTGTCTGCGTGTATGAGTAACTTGCAAGCTGCCAATTTAAGAACAAGCCCAAACTCTTATGGTTCCATCCAAGGACGACGATATCAGAAAGTGATCCCAACATAAGAGTGAGGTAACAATGCCGGTGTGCTGCCTCAACGTCATGGTACATTGTAGGGTATTGAGATGAGGATTGGTACTCAATTTAATCAATTTAAAGTGATGTTTTCAATATTCTGAGTATGCCGTGAAGGTTCCATTGACGCATTTGAGGTTTATCTCATTTCCGCTGTTTCTATCAAAAATTATCTACTCTTTTTATTATAGTTTGGTGTATTGTAACAATCTAAAAGGTTGCTTTTCCCCTCTTCTCTATGTAGGTTCAGATATTAATTAGTGAAAGAGTGTTGTCCAAATGAAAAAAAACAACATGACAATATAAGATTCTCTTTGGGATATGTAGAGTTTATATCCGGTCGTTATTACAACATGAGAACAAAGTCGAAAGTTATTGCATATCCGATCAAACCGAAAATCGAATCCGAGTAGATCATAAGGTAAAAACAACAAAAAAAGCAAATGAAACTATAAACATATAAACAAACTACTACATTGGCAAGTTGAATTTTTTTACCACTTCTTTTAGAGAGAAATCATGAATCTTTTCTAATCCATAATCAATATAATCAAAATTTAGATGGTCAAAAAAGAAAACTTAGTGGGTTGAATTTTGCTTATTCATGAAGTAACTAATCATTTGGGATTCCACTATTCATTTATAACAAATGGAAGGTTAAATTAGACCGACTGTTGTAACTTTGATTTAATTAGATCCAACGGCTGAAAATCGGTTTAGATTTTTTTTTCTAATTCTTAATTTACATAAAGCTGAAAATTAATAAATGTAAAGATGGAAAGGAAGTTGGCACAGATCCGACCCTTGATTTACTAACTTAGATCCAACGGCTGAAAATCGGTTGAGTTATTCTTTTATCTGGAGCCAGAGAAAAGGGCCACACAAGTTCTCTAACCTTTAGATAGCCTCTCGTCGACAATTCTAAAAAACCCTAGTTCCCCTTTTGTCTTCCATGGAGACCAAAATGGCCGACGAAACCATAATCGGAGGAGAGTCCAACAGTTAAGATCTCTGTCTCTCCCTCTCTTGCTTGAAATTGTTGATTCCTTGCTTCGATTGTGTCTCTCCTGGCTAGTTAGATCTCTCTCTCTCTCTCTCTATTGCTTGTCTTTCTCTCGATTAGATTTATCCTGATCCATCTGTCATGGTCAAGTATTGATCTAATCAGTTGGATTCCTAATCTAATTGCTTTTCTCTTATTTTAATTGTTGAATTGCCTTGTTGCAGAGGCTAAGATTGGCGTGTTCTGGAACATTGATGACTGCCCAATCCCAGAAGGTCTCGATCATCGAAAGATTTTCGAGAATATCAAATTATCTCTGGCAAATGAGAATTATGATCATGCTCAAGTTTCAATCCAGGCTTATTGTGAGAAGGAGAATCCGAGCTTTGATAAGTTATCCCTCACTGATGATAATATCACCTTTATACCCATAGGTGAAATTCCTTGAGTTAAAAACTAGTTTTCTCAGTGTGACTTATATGTATGTTACTTATACATATCTCTCTGTTTATATGTGGTTTCAGGAAATCAACTTACGAGATTTAAGATAATTTTAGAGGACATTTTCTTATGGGCGCTGCAAAATCCTTCTCACAAGTCTGGAACAATACACAAGGTTGTGGTGATCTCAAAAATCCCACAAGACCTAGACTTCTGTAATCATCTTGATATCTTGAATTCGAGTGGTTACAATGTTCTATTTGCTGTGCCTGATTCACTCGCGTATGTAAGCTCTGTTTGGCTTTGGCCAGCCTTGACATATAGAGTAAAGACTATAGAGGACCAAAGCGGAGTTAAACTCAATGGTAAACCAATTCTCTAATCAATTGTATTTTTTTCTTTCTGTATTGTAATTGTTAATGGTTTTTCTGTTTGATGGAACCTCCCAGAGGCTATGACACCCGTAGGCGTGTTCTGGAACTTTGATGACCACCCAGTCGCCAAGGGTGTTAATCCTCTTATTGTTCGTCAGAATATCAGTTCTGCTCTTACGATTAACGGTTATCATGGTGCTGGGTCAATATCGGCTTATTCTGTCAACTATGGGAGCATGGCTGCATTTGCTTTTTACTTGTCACACTGCGGAATCACTTTGCAAAACAAAGGTACAGGAATCTCTCTTTGCACTCTTTTTCTCTTTATATGTATCTAATGCTCTTCTGTCTAATATATATATAGTATAGTGGTAAAGAATGCTCATGGGCGTGATTCTGCCGAAGTTGATCAGATGTTAGTTGACATTGTTTTATGGGCAATAGACAATCCTGCACCATCAAATCTTTTGGTAATCTCAAAAGACATTTCAGAAGAAACTGATCTTTTAAGAATTCTCCGAGCTTTGGAATCGAAAGATTACAAAATTCTCGTTGCACAGTCTGAGGAAGCTGCAGCAGCAGTTATATGCTGTACTGAAAGCTCAAAATGGCATTTGCAAAGTCTGACAAGCCTATTTGGCGGTGGAAACCCTATCGACCAGAGCAGAGGTGACCCCAACAAGCTGAAACATGCTTCTCGATAATCTAATTTTTGTTTCTTTTCTTTTCGTATAGTAATTCTCTTTTTTATTGTGAAACCTTGCAGAGGCTTGTAATACTACAAGCGTCTTCTGGGACATCGAGGACTGCCCAGTCCCTGGTTTTATTGATCGTGGTATGTTTCTTCAGCTTATCAAAACATCTCTTGCGGATCATGGTCACAATGGCAAGGTGTCAATCACGGCTTATTGTGAGAAGAATAGGAGCCTGAATGAATTCTCCTCCAGCGATATCCGCTTTGTACCCACAGGTAAAATTTCTTCAGTTACTCCACTTAACATATTCCACTTTGTTACTTATGTGTGTAATCTAGATCTCTGTTTATATGCTGATTCAGGAGATAATTCTGCAAGATCTAAGAAAATGTTCGATGACATTCTCTTCTATGTACTGGAAAATCAAAAGGCCTCAAATGTGATTTTGATCACAAAAACCATCCCAGATAACGTCTATAATGTTCTACTCTCTTTGATCGATAGAGATATAAATGTTCTCTTTGCAGAGCCTCACTGCAATTATTATGCAAAGTCCGTATGGCTTTGGCCAACCCTAGCAGGTGGAGGAAAATGTATTGACTAGAGTGGAAGCTCATGACGGAAGAAATCGGAATCAAAGGGGAAGAGACTTAGAGTTGATGTATCATCTTTCTTCTGTTAGGTTCAAATGATCTGCAGTTTTATCCATTCCCACTATGATTAATGTTTGTGTGTGAATGAATTGTTCATATGAAAATCCAAATTAGAAATTCAACCATCTGAGCGAAAAGAAAGTTATACCTGAAATGCGACTGAGGTAGGGAGAGAAGAGCGGAAACGAAGACTGAACATGTCGAAAGAATTGGCCATAGAGAGTGACCTGGACGAGCTTCCGCAGCAGCCAAAAGGCTCGAGAGTTAATTAGGACCAAGGGTTGTTGGCTGATTTATTGGTCATTATGTAGTTACGATCTGGTGAAGAGGCTGTTTTTGGTGATCCTTGTGTGGTTATGATACTTACATTAATACATGTGTATTGTGATTCTTTTACTATGTTTGGATCTAAAAACCTAGACTAACAAATGTTTGACTCAACCACTTCAAAGTTTATTCGATACTAACTCTTCATTGCTTTCTTGATTGATAAGTTCAAAACATGTATTTTACTACATTTCCACACAAAAGAGTTCAAAATGCACAACATAAACGTAGTTAACAAAAACAATATTATAGTATACATTTTAGAAATAGTTACTAGAGATACCCAGATAATTACTAGAATAAATTATTAGAGTATCTCTTTGGGAAGGGAGAAATGTTCAAAAGACCTTTAAACCTTTTTTTTTCAATAACAAAATTACAATTAGCATTCAAAAAATAATAATTATAAAGAGGACAAATTAAAAATAAAAAAAAAACATAATTTTTTTTTTATTTTAGTTAAGATTAAAACATTTGTGATCAGCATTTGTAAATAGTGTTTGTAATCAGCGTTTACGGTTGTTGTTTACCATTGGCATTTGTACCTTTGTTTGCGTTTAGCATTAGCGTTTGCTTTTGAAATAATGGTAGATTTTTTATATTGTTATAGGTTTTTTTTTTTTTTTTGTCAACAGCTTTATACTCTTTTACCACTAACCGGTTATTCAATTCGGTAGTTTGAAGCTTACAAAAGAAACATTATAATCTATGATGCGTGCACAATTCGCCAGCTTGCCGGCCCGTGAATTACGTGTGCGCGGAATAAGTGACAATGTGAAGTAGTGAAACCTCGTCTTCAACTTTTGATATTCTTCTAACTCTACCGCAAACGCCGGCCATTCCATTGGTGTAGACACCATCTTCACCAGATCAGAGCAGTCTGTTGCGAAAGCGACCTCCATCTTTTGGTTATGGAGCATACACTGCATAGCCCATACAAGTGCTTCTACTTCTGAATGCAAAGGTGATAAACTGCGTCTCATATTCCGGGCGCCCATTAGATCCACCTTGTCATCGCTGTAAAAAGCAAACCAAGCAATGCCAGATGCGAAATCCGTATCCTTCCACCATCCATCCGTATAACAGTGTAATCCTGTAAACTGTGAGGGTTCCCTGGTATGTCCCATAGCCGTAGTAGATATAGAGTTATCCTCCAAAAAAGCCTTTTCCCAAGCCTGAGCTTCGGCTGCTGCATTTCGGGCAACAATGCGAGGATCCACATCGATACCTCTAAAAACCTTATCATTACGTGCTTTCCAGATATACCATAGAAGCCAAGGGAAGATATTGTTATAGGTGTTATGGTAGACTTGTTTTATACATGATGGTATACTTGTATATCGGCCATATAGAGCAGAATATAAAACATCAGTCTGTAACAGTTTAACTACTAGAAAACCACATAAATCAAAATGATTGAAAAATATATGATAAAAAAAAAACACCCAACACATCTTGACTAAATGTTTTGAGACAACTCTGAACACAACATTCCTGGCTTTTTCCTCGGCTTTCGTATCTTCACCTGTGATAACAATTTTCACGCCATCTTTAGGCTTCACTTTGGATATGGCAACATACATCGGTCCATGAGAGAGCACTCCTCTTGGTTGATATATACCAACTTTGGTAAGTGGTTGCCCTTGACTTTTATTTATAGTCATTGTGAATGCAAGTGTGAAAGGAAACTGCCTACGTCACATTTTGATAGGAACATTTGTATCCATGGGTATCCTAGGAATTGCGACATTTTTACAAGCCTTAACACCTGTTAAAATTCTTGCCTTGAGCGAAAATCTACCCAGCCGAATGATAGAAAGTCTAGTCCTATTGCATAATCCAACGCCAAGGTCTTTAATGCCATTCAAATATTCTAGAGGGTAGTCCATGTAATTAGTTGGCTTGAATCTGATGGACAAATACTGTTAGCGCTAAAAAATTCTTGCTCTTCACCTGATATGATATTAAACGAAGTCGTAGTTAGTATGTGTCGAAAATGGCTATAGGCGAAAAGAGAAAACGATCAACTAACTACATAAGCACTAAACGTATGTATTACCTGGTAACTGTCTGTGAAAGCATATACTTATTTATCTGATCCACATCATCATTTGTAACACACAAAATGGTCTTCTCTTGATGAATACAAGACTGTGCAAAAGATTCTCCATACACTTCTTTCACTATAGTTTCGATAGGATCTGTTCACTCATTAATCAACAAATCTTCAAGAATATCAATCTCCTTTTCTCCACCATTTGGCTTGTTGATTTTTTCATCACCAATATCCTTAATCCATTTAGAAAATCTTTACGTTCTCCTCCTTCACAATCACTAAGTTGAAGAAGCTTTCTAATGTACTCATCATCCAAAGTTGCATGCATTCTTGTCCCCTGAAATTCAATTAGAAAAAGTCAATAATATAGATTTTCTATTTATAAACTGTCCAAATACTCGTTTGGATATTTAGAAAGTATGTAGTAATGGAATTAGATAATTCTTATTGATGGAGTATACTCTGTTTATATATAGAGAGGAGATCTCTTTACATGGAAAGCAAATATACAATATTAACTACAAAGTCAATGACGAGAGCAATTAGAGGTAACGAGAGCAATTAGAGATATTGCCTTGATACTATGACTCATGATGACTCATAGTTTCCATATTCTATCACACCCCCTCAAGATGGACGCCATTAGTGAGTCCAATCTTGACAGAGAGAGTTTGAAATCGAGCTCGAGAGAGCGGCTTGGTGAGTGCATCGGCCAACTGATCTGCAGAGGTAACATGTGTAACACCTAGCTGACCGCTTTGGATAAATTGACGAACAAAGTGAAAGTCAAGCGCAATGTGCTTCATTCTTGAGTGGAAAACAGGATTTGCAGCCAAGTAAGTAGCTCCAATATTATCGCAATAGATGACTGGTTTTGGAGCAGCATTGATACCAAGTTCGGACAAGAGATATGCAATCCAACATATTTCCGCTGTGGTAGAGGCTAGTGCACGGTATTCTGCCTCGGTGGAAGAACGTGCAACACCAGTTTGTTTCTTTGAGGACCAAGCTATAAGATGGCTTCCAAGATAGACGATGTATGCACTTATGGAGGTGTAGTCATCTCTATTCCCAGCCCAATCAGCGTCGGTGAAAGCATGTAGATCGGGTTTGTTAGCAGCCTTCATGTAGATGCCTTGATTCATCGTTCCAACTAGATAACGGAGGATACGTTTAACGGCGGACCAGTGGTCATTGGTAGGGCAATGCATGAATTGTGAAAGTTTGTTGACAGCGAAAGATATGTCCGGTCTCGTGAGAGATAAGTACTGCAAACTTCCAACGACAGTGCGGTATTCCGATGGATCATCCAAGGCCGTTCCCGAGAGTAATGTGAGAGATGAATTAGCCTCCACTGGAGTTGATACCAACTTTGCATTTGTCATGTGAACTTTATGAAGGAGATCTGCAACATAACGACATTGTGTGAGATGTAATCCATCTTTTGTACGAGTGACTTCAATTCCTAAAAAATAAGATAAATCACCCAAATCCTTAAGAGAAAAACGATTAGAAAGGGAAGTGATAAATTGAGTAATATGAGTAGAGCTGTTGCCCGTGATGATTATATCATCAACATAGACAAGTATGTAGAGGCGAATTCCATTCTTGTTGTAGATGAAAAGAGAAGCATCAGAATCAATGAGCCAAGTGGAGGGATCAGAAAGCATTGCTACATTCGCCCTTGGTTCCCAAGACTGGACATTGGGCGATTGTTGCCACGGTGGAAAGCTTGGAGATTGTTGTTGTTGTGGAGGTTGTGGCCACTGTTGAGTAGGTGCTGAACCGCGAACAATACGAAACTCCGGACAGTACTTGGCACTATGGCCAAGGACACCACAAGCTTGACACTTCCCAAGATACGGTTTAGAAAACCGGTTTTGATTGTTGTTATTATTGCCATAGGGTCGCGGCTGAGAATTGTAGTTGTTGCAGCGATTCTGATTGGAGTTTGTATAGCGGTTTTGTTGGCGTTGACGTGTGTCAGCAACATTGGCCACGATGGGAGTAATCGAAGAAGAACCATCGTTACACAATAACATGGCTTCACGGTTTAAGAGACGCTCATACAACTCATTGTACGAGATTGGGTTGTCGCGGCCATTGATTGCGTCAATCTCCGGCTTGTAGTCTTCACTTAGCCCAACAAGAATTCGCTCCGTGAGATCTTCCGGATCTAGCGGTTTCCCAAGAAGACTCAGATCATCGGCTTTTGATTTCATAGTACGTAAGTACTCACTTATCGTCTTCGTTTCTTTTACGCAGGTTTTGAGTTGATATTTAAGCTATCGGATATGTCCACGAGTGGGATTACCAAACGTGAGAGAAAGAGTATCCCACACCTCTTTTGTAGTGGTGGCTGTAGAGACAAGAGATTGAGCAGATTGAGAGATAGCCCCAATGATGGAACTGTAAAGGAGACGATCTTGTCTCCTCCATGGCACAAACTTAGGATTGGGAGCAGAAACACCATCAACAACGATGGTCTCGGTTGGAGCGGCATGGGTATCATCAATGAACTGTTGAAGTTCATGACCTTCAAGCAGAGCTCGAACTTGGCGGTGCCACATCAGATAATTCTGATGAGTTAGCTTCGTAACACTCGCCATGTTTACCGACAAGAGTGTACTCGTCGGATCACTAGCATTGAAAACAGCTGTTTGAGAAGCAGTAGCCTCAGACATGATTTCGTGATAAAGAATAGAGAGAGAAGAAAACAGAGTAATTCTACAGAGATCTCAGAACAGAGAAGAAGAAGAATAAAGAGGCGGCAGAAGAGAAAAAGAAAAAAAAAAGGTTAAGACCTATTGAGCTCTGATACCATATTGAGTAATGGAATTAGATAATTCTTATTGATGGAGTATACTCTGTTTATATACAGAGAGGAGATCTCTTTACATGGAAAGCAAATATACAATATTAACTACAAAGTCAATGACGAGAGCAATTAGAGGTAACGAGAGCAATTAGAGATATTGCCTTGATACTATGACTCATGATGACTCACAGTTTCCATATTCTATCAGAAAGAACACTATACATATGATCAAGGAACTACAACATGAGTAACGAGTAAACGAAAACTCCTTACACAACATAACTCTGCCATTATTGATACCTGCCTATCAAATAGCAAATCATTAGAGAAATTTTGAGTTATGCCATTCTTCCCATGCCACTTTTCAATTATGCCACTGTATTACAGTCATGCCACTGTTTGAAAATAATTACCAGCGTGCCACTGTTCACTTAAATGAAAAAAAAACAGATCTATTTTTCTCTCTCATCTCTCTCACGCTCATCTCCCAGATCCATTTTTTTCTCACCCAAATTTCGTTTTTTCTATCACTGAATTCGATTCTCGTCATCTCTAATTTTACTATATCTGATCTTTATCGCGATTTGAGAAGGTGTTGTTGTTGACGAAGAACATGGATCTGAGATTAGATCGAGCCGATTGAAGAAGAAGAAGAAGAAGAAGAAGAAGAAGAAGAAGAAGAAGAAGAAGAAGAAGAAGAAGAAGAAGAAGAAGAAGAAGAAGAAGAAGAAGAAGAAGAAGAAGAAGTTTCGAAGAAGATTCAAACACAAACGACTATAAATTTTTGAGTTTGGGTTAACTATTATGCGTTTAGGGTATAGATTTGGGGGGGGGGGGGGGGGGGATGGGGGCAGGGTTTTGCCTTTACTTTATAAAACTGTAAAAAAATCTTATAAAACTGTTAAAAAAAATTATAAAGTTTTTAAAAGGTTTAGTAAAACTGTTAAAAAAACCTTATAAAACTATTTAAAAACCGTGTAAAACTGTTTATAAGGTTTTTGTAAGGTTTTATAAGGTTTTTGTAAAGTTTTATAAGGTTTTTAAACAGTTTTATAAGGTTTTTTTACAGTTTTAAAAAGCCTTATAAAACTGTAAAAAAATCTTATAAAACTGATAAAAAAAATTATAAAGTTTTTAAAAGGTTTAGTAAAACTATAAAAAAAACCTTATAAAACTATTTAAAAACCGTGTAAAACTGTTTATAAGGTTTTTGTAAGGTTTTATAGGGTTTTTGTAAAGTTTTATAAGGTTTTTAAACAGTTTTATAAGGTTTTTTTACAGTTTTATAAAGCCTTATAAAAACCTTATAAATCTTTTAAAATCTTATAAACCTTTTAAAAACCTTATAAAACTTTACAAAAACCTTATAAATTATTAAACTGTTTAGTTTTTAAGGATATGTAAAAAAGTCTTATAAAACTGTTTAAAAACCTTATAAAAACGGGAAAACCCTAAAAATATCCAAAATCCAGATCTGACCCAGAAAATCACCAAAACTCAGATCTGACCAAAAAATAACCAAAATCCAGATCTGAAAAAAAATCGAATCAAAAGCTCAAATTTGTAACCCAAATCGAATCAAAAACTTAGATTCGTGACCAAAATCCAATCAAAAACTCAAATTTGTAACCAAAATCGAATTTTTTTAAAAAATATCATAGATTGAACGTGTTCTTCTTCTTCCTCTTCTTCCTTCTTCTTCTTCGTCTTCTTCTTCTTCTTCTTCCAATTTAGGAAATCAAAATCGATTGAAGGAATTTATAGAGATTTACATGAACGAAAGAGAATCGAAATCCTAGATCCATAACCCAAATCCGATTTGCAATTTGAAAGAAGAGAATTTTGTGAGAGAAAAAAAAAATTTGGATCTGGGCGTGAGAGAGATGAGAGAGAAAGTGAGATTTTTTTTTTCATTAAATCAGTGAACAGTGGCACGCTAGTAATGATTTGTGAACAGTGTCATATTTGATTAATTTTTGGTGAACAGTGACATATTTGCAATTGCCCCAAATCATTATGATATACAAAACATATTTAATTTTAAAAAACAAAACACTCATTCCATACCCCTTTTTTTACATGTATGAACATGAAATTCTGTAGGATCTTTAGCCAGAAACTCAAATTAATTAATAAAAATAAGTAAACCAGCGAGATTATTGCATCTTAAATCAGATCAAGCATCAACATGATTCAACTAAAGGATGAGTAATGAGTAATCAAACAAACACTACAAGACATGAGTCATGAATATTAACTAATAGATTACATATACGTACTATCAACTATGTATCAAAGTTTAGACACTACGTAACAAAACCAAAATTGATAAGCGTATATATAACTCAGAAAGCCATACCGATGAATCAAGTACAACCATCTCGATCAAGTTGCCTGGTTCATTCTTATTTCCTTTCCACATTCGAATTATCTGCATCTTCCATGGTTTCGTTTCATTGATAGGCGCAAACGAAGAGATTTGATTCAAGGCCATTATTGTAACGGTTGTGAATCGTTTTGTTTTTATGAATTTGGATAAACAAACGTTTGTGGAGGTTTTATATAAGACTCAATCAGAAACGTATAAATCCATAATCACAATACGAGGGATTTAATGGAATATTGTTTTCTACATTAATATGGAAACATCTTAACAACACATAAATATGGAAATACTAGGGATTGCCCACGTGTTGCGTGGATTAAAAATTAAAATCGTTAAATATATAATAATTTTTAATTTATTGACTAATTGTGTATTTAATATTACACAAATTTAATATTTATAGTAAATAATTATAGGTTAGCAGACAAAACATGTGGAGCAAATTGTTGTACATATACAATGTTACATGAAAAATGAAACAAACCGCGAGGTTAGCGGACAAAACATGTGGAGCAAATTGTTGTACATATCCCTTATACATTATTAGGGAGGTCATTTCATTTAAAATGTGACATAGAATCCCTTCAAATATGACATGGCATCACTTTAAATGTGACATGGCCAAACTCTTTCCAAAAACTAATTTTAGCTAAATCCCTAAAAAAATCTGATTTGTATCAGAGTTAGCCCAATTTTTTTTGTAGAAATAAATTATTCTTAGGGTTAAAATTATAGGAATCAAATTTTACATAGTCTTTGGAATATTATCACTAACTATCCATAGTATAATATAAAAAAAAACTCACTTATATCGCCACCAAATCTTCATATTATCACTAATATAAAAGGGAAAATTTTAACAATGCCACATTTGAATTACATTTTCTCAACAATGCCACCCTGGAAAATATTTTACATCGCGTGTCATCATATAAAAACCCTAAAGACAAAAATACCCCTCTCACAAAGATGCATTTCTCTCTCTCCTCTCTTCTCTCTCTGCGATTACGGCGAAACCCAGACGATTGATCTAGATCGCCAATTTCAAATTGGTAAATTCCTTTAGATTTCGCCGGATCTATGGTTTTCGATTTCAATCAGGCAATATTTCGTTCTAGATTACTTCGATTCTATGATTTTTGATTTCAAACTTTATAAATTCCTATAGATTTCGTCGATCTAGAGTTTTGATTTCAATCAGGCTATATTTCGTTCTAGATTACTCCGATTCTGTGATTTTTTATTTCAAACTTTATAAATTCCTTTAGATTTTGTCGATCTAGGGTTTTTGATTTCAATCAAGTTATATTTTGTTCTAGATTCCTACGATTCTGTGAATTTTGATTTGAAAATTGGTAATAGCTTAAGATTTTGTCGATTCTACGGTTTTCAATTTCAGTCAGAGTATACTTTGTTTTAGATTTCGTCTATACTAGTATTTTGGAACTCTGTACATACCTTCATTATTTTTTTAACAAGTTTAAAGAAGATTATAAGGTTTATTTAACAGTGTTGTGGATCTCTGTTGTATTCACTAGTTGTTTTAACAAGTTTAAAGAAGATTATGATGTTTTTAAATAGCACTATAAGGCTTGTTTAACAGTGTTGTGGATTTCTGTTGTATTCACTAATTGTTTTAACAAGTTTAAAAGAAGATTATGATGTTTTTAAATAGCACTATAAGGTTTGTTTAACAGTGTTGTGGATCTCTGTTGTATTCACTAGTTGTTTTAACAAGTTTAAAGAAGATTATGATGTTTTTAAATAGCATTATAAGGTTTGTTTAACAGTGTTTTGTCTTATTAACAGTTATAAACGATGAGTCAAGATATCCCTGACATATTGGTGGTACCAGACCAGATACACAAGCCTGAGTCCGAGCTAGGTGATCTAGTGGTTATTCAACGACACTCAGACCTGCAGTTGGTTCACACTGTGAAAGAAATACTAGGGCAGGAGTTTTTCAGTAGGATTAAGAATAGTTTTCTCAATCCTATTGTAACACTTGCTAACCGTGAACTCAAATTTTCTGGTCAACTATTCCATTATCTGATGCAAAGGAGGCTTGTCACCAGAGGAAAAGAGATGTGGTTCAGAATTGATTGCCACCCTCTCGATTCTCCAAGAGAGAATTTTATCTCACCACAGGTATAATCAACTAAAAACCTTATTATAATCAACTTAAAACCTTATAATTTTATCTTATAGGATTATAATCTCCTTTAAACCTTACACATGTCTTCACTGTGAAGAAATTATGACAGAAAAACAGAAGAAAGGCAAAAATATAGACAAAAAACCGTACCTTTGGATGGAAGGAAACAAGTTTGTACACAACGATCTTCTGAAGAAGTTGAAAACACAAGATATGCCAGACGAAGAAAAGCTTTGCCTTGGTGTAATAGTGCTAGTGGAAGGCAACATGATTGTTGTCGGCCCGAAAGAAAAGATTCCTCACACAAGACTGTGTTTCGCTGCAGATTTTGATGTATATTGCTGTCAGCCTTGGGGGGAATTCGCATACAACATTCTCTATGACAGCATTACAAAGAATGGATCACATTCATGGGTGAAGAAGGAGCAGTACAATGTGAAAGGATTCGTCGAAGCAATTCACCTATGGGCGTTAACCGCGGTTCCAGTCTTTCGCGAGAGATTTGCACAGAAGATTCAAGGCTCAGAGAACGTGTTTCCTTCCTGTTTGAAATGGCAAAAAACCAGACAACCCAGATTGACAGAGATTGATACCCTTGCAAGAAAAGAAGGGGTAAGTTCACAGTAATCCTCCTAAAATATGTTTTAAATTAGTTTGAAAAATTATAACCTTCTTTAAAAAAGCTTATAATCTTCTTTAAAAAAAGCTTATAATCTTATTTAAAAAAGCTTATAATCTTCTTTAAAAAGCTTATAATCTTCTTTAAAATCATATAATCTTCTTTAAAAAACCTTATAATGTACTTAAATATATTATAATTTTCTTTAAAAAGCTTATAATGTACTTTAAAAGCTTATGATGTGCTTAATTATCTTAAAATCGTCTTTAAAATAGCTTATGATGTACTTTCTCTATTCCAGATTGAGGTTCAAACAATTGTTGGGACAAAAGACGTGAAAGACATTAATGTGTCAAACGCCAATCCAGTAGACTCTGAATTTTTGGACGTTATAGGCTTTGTTATGCAAGATTATACAATGACCAAAGAAAACTGGATGCGTGAATATGTACTCTTTATAGATATTTGTGAAGGTCTAGCAAATAATGTTCATAAGCCTCAAGCAAATCCAAATAAGAACTGTTATGAACACGAGAAACTCGACTACATAATCAGTATACTTGAAGGCTTGATACGCAGGGTAACTGTTGTAGAGACCATCTTAGGAATCACATATGTCAGAAACAACATCGAAACAAAGGTTTGTGAATAACACAAACACAGAATTATAAAAAAAAGTTCAATAATTGTTTCTCATGTTGTATCTCTTCATTTCTTAATAGATTCAGACAGATGACAATCGAGAAGAAGAAGACAAAGAAGAGGAGGTATAAGAAATAACTAATTAGTAAAAAAACCAACTTGAAGGTATATATTTTTGTAATGAATTTAGCTTTTGCATGTTGTTCAAGAAGAGATGGATAATCAAGAAGAAGATGTAAGAAAACTCCTGAACTAGCATTTTTTGTAATATGATATTGAACGATTCTTTGATACAGGAACAAAATGACAACATCATTGAAGATTGTTCAAACAATGATGAAGATAATGTGACCAGCACATTAGAAAATTCCGTTCGTCTACCAAACACACAAGAAATAAGTTACGCTGGTGATAACAAAATCGATACAAACAATGAAGATAATACAGAGCAAAGTCCTCAAAAAAAGGTGCAAAATGATCTCCTCAAATAATGTTACACACATTCATATATAAACACACACTGAATAATTATACACTATGTTGCATGATAAATCACCTACTCCTAGTTATGGTACTCCGAATTTCAATCTTTTTTCTCAAGTGAGCCCATCCCAAAAGGAAAAAGATAACATCGAGAAAAACGACGACAAACCTGAGCAAAAAGTTTACTCCAGGAAACGATCAGTGGATAGAAAGAGTAAACAAAAGGTTTAAAATTACTTTTTGTCTAGTTTACAACTTGAAAATCAGTTCAAGTTATGTTCAACATGAAAATCTGTTCCAAAATCTTATAATTTGATTTAACTCCTTATAATACAGAATCTGAGAAAGAGGTGTAAGATTCATCCTGGTGTCGTAACAAGGAGGAGTACCCGAGGACAAGGTCCGACATCCAAAAACTCGTCACCATTCACAGCAGACAAAAAGAAGCACCCAAAGCTTTACCCCTTTTTGCCGGTAAATGCGGCCAAACTTGACAAGCTGTCTGAGTGGACAAAGTTGGGGAAATCCATGTGAGTTTTTTCCCATCAAAATATTTTGTTTCATTAACAAGTTGCTTGAGGATAATTGTAAGCAAAATGTAAACTGTAGGCTAATTGAGAATACACCTGTGAATGGAAAGTGGTTTAATGACATGCAGTCGCCAGGAAAAGCTTTTTTCCATACAGGTACAACATTGAGCATTGTGTTAAAAATGTTTTATAATTTGGGTTTTTAAAGAAGATTATGAGGCTTTTAAAATCAAATTATAAGGGCTGTCTTTAAAAAGTGTATTTTTTTTTTGTGATAGCATGTCAATGTAGCGTTGTTGCTGCTCAACAAGCGTCGTGAAATGTTTCCAGACCAGTTCCGTCAAGACTTTGTGAACATTCAACCGTCTTTCTTCCACGATATATATCAGGACTATTTTGACTTTCTTCATGCATAAGACTTTCAGTTCCACACTGACACAATAGGAAAAGGTGTTTTGGGTCCTCATATTCTCTTCATCTACATGCCTTTTTTGGCGAAGGCAAAGTGTTGGGTGCTGCTCACTATCAACGTGGTCCAGAAGAAAATCGTTGTCACTGAATTTACTCATAACCATCTTCCCAAGAAATTCATAACAAAGAAACTTTTAGCTTTTGCAAAAATGCTCCCATCCTTCATCCAGTTCAATAGAGGAGAAAAGATGGATACCTCAGAGTTCGAAATCACATTTAACAGAAAAATGCCAGAAGTAAGTTGCAAGGTTTCATAGAGATTTATTAGGTCTTTGAATTCCAAAAATGCCATATTTGATTGTTGTTTCTCCTACCAGGTCACAAAAATAGAGGATACATGATTATACATGGTCAAGGTAATGGAGTGCTATGCTTTAGGGGATCTATGCTGGAACATGTTGGAAGAAGATATCATTGAAGATCTGAGAAACAAGCTAGCAGCCGATATCTTTGAGGAGTTTATCAACATCTAGAATAATGTTTTTACAACAATTTTTTTTTACAGTTTATATTGGATTGAACAAACTAAGGTTCTTATACACAGTTATCACAATAATCAGTAGTTTTTCTTTTTTAAAAAAAAAACCATATGATGAAATTTAATAAGCCTTAAAAACAAACATTCTAATTATAATAAGCCTTATACAAAGCTTATAATGTTCTTTAAAACAGCTCATAATGTTCATAAGCTTATAATGTTCTTTAAAACAGTTCATATTTAGAATAATTTTATCTACAAAAATTTCCATTATAATTTCCATAACTTCATAATTTGTACCCTCATAATCTTATTTAAACCGTCAACAACAAGATTCATTAAAATATCTCATAATTTGATACAAACCTTCTAATTATAATTTGCATAATATTAGCTACAAAGCTTATAATGTTCTTTAAAATAGCTCATAAGCTTCTTAAATAAACCTCAATATCTTATTTTAAACAATATAATCTTTATTTAAATAAACCTTCTTTTGAATTCTCTCAAATCATCATTATGTGTTTTAAAAAACTTTATAATCTAATCTATCTAATCAGACCTTAAAAAAACACCATAGAAAACCATTGAAGTCTTACAAATTCAAAAAAGGTTTCAATACGAGCATTTGAACAAAACAAAAAACTAACGAAAGGTCTTCAATGCTATTAGCAAAAGTCTAACATTCCAAACAACACAAATTACTAAGAAGACCGACAAGGTCTCACGTTCCTGGAGCTACCACCTTCATCTGCTAAGGGTGTTCTTCGACGGGTTTCTCTTGTAGCAGGATTCCTTGAGGCTCTGGGCTGACTTCTTGGGCGGGTTGCAGTCCTTGTTGCACTCACATTCGCTATGAAATTTCTTGAACTCTCTCCTTCATCTCTAGGCCCCGGAGCAGTTGTTCTCACACTCCTAGAACTCCCAGCTCCGTCTCCATGACGAGTTCCAATAGATCTTCCAAGACCAAATTGAACTTGGATCCAGCGAGCCCGCAGTTGGTCCAATCGATAATTGGAAGCAGCAATTTCTCGGCCCAAAAAAACCTCTTCTCGAAGTAGATCCGATGAATCAGAAGCAAGCACTAGCCCCTGAACGAAACAAAAAAATTATTTAAGAGCAGAGTTTATAAGATTCTTACAATAACAGAGATATTGACCTGTGATATATTTGCAGGTTCAGGATTTGCGCGTTGTTCTGCTTCATCATCATCATCATCCTCAGGTTGTTCTGGTTCATCGTCATCATCTTCTGCCAGTTGCTTAAAGAAATTGTACATCTGCAGTGCCGGCAACAGATTGTCCATGCCCTCTGTTTTTTTAAGACAAAAACAAATTTTTAAAAGTAAGAAGAAAGTGAATGACTGAATAAAATAAAATAAAAAAATGATGGTGTATTTACCTGGTAGAATGAATGGCTTATCGGGAGAAGAGTTCAGCGATGTTTGCTGAACAATACGAGGGTGGAGCAAGAAAGCAGTATCTTTGAATTCCTCATCCAAGCAAAAAAGAGCTTCAGGGAATTCTTCATCCGGTACAACATCCTCAGGCACAAATCCTACATATAAAGCAAAATTGTTCAATAACAAAAAATATAAGGTTTTAAATATGATTATGAGGTTTATAACAAGATTATGGAGTTTTAAAGCAGAAGCTTATGAGGTTTTTAAAGAGAATTATAATTTTTAATAAACAGTATTTGTGTAATGAGGTTTGATAAACAAATTTCAGTTTTAATGTAAAGAGTATCTAATAGGAACATACCTATTGGAGACCACTGGTGGCGTATTACTCCAAGCCCTTTATGGATGATGAAGAAGTAGTTATCCTCATCACCGTTTGTATGCAACCACAGTGGAGGATCAACAGGACAGCTTTTGCCTTCGCGAAGCTCAAGATTGAATCTACGACGATTGCCTTCAACAGGGGCAAGACGAAAAGCATTTGCAATCATTTCTCGAAAAATCAGAATTCCAGTCAAATCTACCATGACCTGCAGAGCATGAATGAGATCCCAGGACCGGAGAACCAACTAGCTAGGAGCTATTTGCATCAAAGTGTAGTACTTCGTCATAATCCAACAGATTTACCGATGGAAGCCAACACCGATAACAGAATCGTAGACTGTAGTGAACATCGGGGACGGTGCAGCCGATGGAGAGGTTTCCTGATCGTGTTCAAACATAACCTGCCTATGCAAGTTTGATTTGTTCTTGTATGCCCGGAACAAATCATTCGGAAGTTCACCAGTCATCACAGAAAACATGTCAAAAAGAAACATTTTGTAAATAAAACACAATAATAAGGTTCTTCATTAAGATGATAAGGTATTATAAACACAATATTATAAGGTTTATTAAACAAGATTATGAGGTTAATAACAAGACTATGGTGTTTTTAATCAAAAGATTATGAGGTTTTTAAAGAGAATTATAAAGTTTCATAAACAGGATTTGTGTGCAAGGGTTGATAAACAAAACAAAATGCGGATGTGGAAAAGCAAAGCAAAACAAAGACAAAAAAACCTTTTTTCATATAGCGAAAAAAACACAAAACACGCAGGACAGAGAAAATTGCTCATTTGGTTTCTAAAAAAAACAAAAAAAAAGCTTTATCACCCCCTTTGCTCATCGTACAAACCAAATTTCCAAATTATTATCAAGTAAAAACAAAGCGAAAACAGTTATACACAAAAACAGTAGCATAAAATTCTTCACAGACCACACAAAATTGAAAATAATTCACACTATAAACTCATTTCGTTACTCATAAAAACCATTCCCAACAAAAAACCCACAATTTCCCAAAAATCATACACAGGACAAAAATTAGGGTTTCAGAGAGATGTGACAGACAACGAGATAGATCTGACAAAAAATTAGGGTTTCAAAGAGCAAAACCTCCAAAAAAAAAATATCAAAAAACAGATTTTCAACACAACAAGACTTAACTAGAAGAGATATAAATTTAGATTGTATAGAGAATGAAAATACTTACAAGATTTTGACTCTTTGAAGAAGATGAACAGGGTTTTGGCTCTTTGTATTCCTCTGTTCTCTCTGATAAAAAAGCAACTTTTTGTGAAAGGTCATGTAAGACAAGATGGATGGAACTTATATAGCAGCATTTAAGACGGTTACTAATGAAAAATGGTTTTTTTTTTTTTTTTTTTTAATTGTCTTTGGGCTTTTAAATTAAAAAGATATAGGGTCAGATTGGTAACCAGTGCAAAGCGGTAAGCATAGTGCAAAGCTGTATAAAAAGCTGAGTGTAATGCATAGTGCAAAGCTGTAAGCATAGTGAAAGCTGTAAGCATAGTGCAAAGCTGTACAAAAAGCTGAGTGTAACGCATAGTGCAAAGCTGTACGCAGAAGCGGTATATAAAGATTGGTTACCAATCAAACCCATAGGCTTTTTCTGGACCTTCTGTATAAAGGAAAATTTTGAGAAATTTGATTACTTTATAATCTGATTTAAAACACATCATAGTCAAAAAAATTAAAAAGTTTATCATCCGATTTTAAAAAAAAAAAAGATTTTGAGATCTTTACAATTTTAAAATAGAAGTATATAGGTTATGAGATTTAAAACAGATGTAAAGCTTTTTAAAATTAGATTATGATATTTAAAATCAAGGTTAGTGTCTGTGTAATTTCACAAGTTCTTTTCCAGATTCCAACAAATGGTTATTAAACAAGATTATGAGTTTTGCATAAGATTGTAGTCAGTTTTAAATAAGATTATATGAATACATAGTTGAACAAAAGAATAAAATAAAGAATAAACGGTTAAGGCCCACTATCATTTAACTGATTTGAATAAGGCCCACTCTCATGTTGTAACTGTTAAAAGGTCCACCATCTTTTAACGGTTATGACATGAATAAAACCAAAAAGAAAAAGCCCAGACAAAAAAGGCCCACAAATTCAACAATAATAAAAGCCTTAAAAAAGCAACAAACTACGACAAAAAAAACTGTCTCTTCTTCTTCAACTTTTTCTTATTCTCTGAGACTACGAAGAGACGCTAGAAGAACACTGATACAAAAAAAATCAAATCTGCAAATCAAAAAGGTAAAATCTCAGTCTCTGCATCATTAGTTTTTAGAATGTATGGATTCTCTATTTTTTTGCAAAGGAACTGAAATTAGGGTTTCCGTACAGTATTCGGGCTTTTGTTGTGTGAAATTGTTGCAAATCGGCTTCTAGCATTCTGATTTTCTGGGTAAAGTTAACAAATTTTCACATTTTGAATACGGATTGAGTAATTTTTGGCAGAAATTAATTTAAAATCTTATTTTCTGAAGAATTGAAATAAGGGTTTCGGTATAGTATCTGGGCTTTCTTTGTGTGAAATTGTTTTGAAATATTTGGGTTTTTGTGATGTGAATTTGCCTTAAGAATTGATTATAAGGTTTTTGAATTGATTATATGGTATGTAAATTGATTATAAGATTTTTAAATTCGATTATTACAGGTCTGTTTTACATATTTCTTTTGCAGATGTCTAAAAAAATGGCTTCACAGAAGTTGATTTTGCCTAAGAAATCGGTGGACCAAAATCTTGAGAGAGCAATGAATCTATATTGTTATAAGTCATTTGCTATAAAGAGGATAAAGGCAGCAATGGGCGACAGCTTCAATCGTCTACAAAGAACCGTTTTCTGGCCAATGATCGAGTTCTTGCTTCAAGACAAAGTCCCGTTCTCGAAAGCCATACTTACTTTTATGATGAATCAAAGGCTGGAAACAAACTGAGAAAATGAAATGTGGTTTGTTGTTGGAGAACAACCGATGTGGTTCTCGCTCAAAGAGTTCATGTTGATGACAGGTTTGCCGAATGAGGATACATCAGCAAACAAGTCATATGAAATGGTTGTCGATGATTGGATGACGATGAAATCAATCTCTTTGAATGGTTTGTTGTGCCATTTGGAGGACAACCAGAATTCGATGAATGATGATCAGAAGCTTCGACTAGGTTTGTTTTAGAACCTCATAATCATATTTAAAAATACTTATAATACTATTTCAGAAACTTATTTTCAATATGTAAGTGGTTTGTTTTTCATGCAGCTGCTTACCTCATATCGCAGTGGGTTGCCGTTGCAATTAACACCAATGCAATCCTGTCGAAGGATGACATGGAAATAGCAGGCTCTTTTGAAAAGTTATTCAGTAACAACTGGGCAAAAGAGGCCTACGAGACAGTGTTAAGAAGTTTGAACAGCGTCAGCCTGAAGAACATTAATCAGTTCTTTTTTTAAGGATATATGATGGCCTTTCAACTCTAGGTTTCAACTTCAATCAAAGAATTCGGACGTGAGTATGGAAGAAGAGAAGATCTTCATCTCCAACCGTTGATTCTCCAATGGAAAGAGACAAAAGCACCAAGACTTTCGCATGTAATAAAACTTGCAAACGACCACCTGGTACAACTTTTTCTTATTTATAGTTTAAGGTTTTAAATGAAACTATAAGGATATATGATAAATTAAAAGATAATATGGTTTTTGTAACATCCCAATACCAAAAATTGGATTTTTGGTAGGGGTGTCGATCGACACCAAGTTCAGGTTTTGGTTCGGTTTGAGTTAAATTGCTCGGTTTGCGACGTCGGTTTAGCATAAGCCATAGGGTTCGTATATAAGGGTTTTGGCAGTCTCTTGGCCGCAGGGAAAGAGAAGAAAATCGTGAGAAAAGGTGAAAAGAGAGAATTGAGAGAGAAATCACGCACCATTGCGGATTTGTTCGAGTTCTCGGAATTGTTCTTCATCGTTCATGTTTGTGGATTGTTCGTGGCTCGTTCCTTGCGTTTCCAGCGAGGAATCTGTGAGGTTGTGATCGTGATCGGTCGGTTTTTCGTCGTTCCAGTTCATTCCTCTTCGATTAGCGAGGTGAGTGCGTGATCGTGGATATAGGATTAGATTGTTAGGTTATCGGATTGTTTGATTGTGTTGTTTGGATTGTTCTGATTGTTCTGTTATCGTACTGTGTGATATTGTGTGGATTGAGCCGTGAGTAATCTCGTACGATGAAACACAATCGAGTCTCGAGAGGATTTGACTCAGTTTAGGTTTCTGCGAGAGGTGTCGATCGACACCTAGAGGTAGTGTCGATCGACACCACTCTTATGATCACGAGGCTTGTGTTTGAGAATGAAGTGTCGATCGACACCACGTGGGTGCGTCGATTGACACCCAGTTGTAAAGTGTGCGTTTTGGATTGGGGTGTCGATCGATACCACGTGGGTGCGCCGATCGACACCAGACGCTGGAATGTGGATTATTGATTGTTTTGTTCGATGAATTATTCGTTGTGAGTTGATTATTGCATTATGGATTTGTGTATTAGTAAATTGGTTAATGCTAGTTGAATGTTGTTAACTGGAATATTGTTGATTGTTGATTGATCGCGTAGAATTGATAATCTATTTCCTTTACTATGTATCCAGTAGACGGGATGACCGCTTCACTGAGTATTTGTGATAATACTCACGCAACTCTTTTATCCATGTGTTGCAGGTAAAGAAAGTGTGATCGCGGAATCATGGCAGAGGAAGAGGATAATTAGGATGTGTTGCTTATGTGTTTTGGTTTAGTAGAACTGCTGCTAGGTTGTTAGTATGGAATTGTTAGACTTGGTATTTGGAATTGATATTGATGGTTAATTGAATGGTTTATATATGAGTATTTCCGCTTGTGTTGTTCACCCTGAGTTAGTCGTTGAGGATTAAATGATTATGGGATCATTTAATCCGGACTAATTATTTTTAAAAAAAAATATGCGGGTGTTACATTTTGGTATCAGAGCCCTTACGGTTCTAGGGCTAGTAGTGATTTTGATGAACTGAGACTATGTGGTTAATTGATTATGTGTTCTTAGTCAGTTAAGAGTCTTAGAATCATCCTCTTCAAGCCTTTAAAGAGATTCTGCGGTAAGTTGTTTTTTGTGTTTTTATTGTGTATCTTGTTATCTTAGTTTGTACTTCTGGTAAGTGCATTGTGCGATGGTTAGAGTTCCAAGAGGTCATGGTGGCAGAGCTAGTGGCCGTAGAGGCCGGAGTCGTGGCCGTGGAGGCCGGGGACGTGTGGTTAAGTCGTTCGAGTGGGAGACTCAGAGTGAGTCATCGGATCAGGTGGTCGACTCGCCAGCGTATTAGGAGTTATCATAGGGCATTGTCAGTGTGTCGGTTAGTTCAACTGGAGCTGGAGTTAGTGCCAGAGCTACGGGTGCGGCGAGAGACCCAGGTGCAGGTGTTGCTGCAGGTGGAGCTCAGGATCGTGAGGATCGTTTGGCAAAGACGCTCGCATTGATTTTAGAGCGGTTACCGGGTGCGGTACCAGTGCAGACTCCAGTAAAGACCCGAAGGGAGCAGTATCTTGCGTGGTCTAATGAGTTATTGCTCATGGGGCCCTTGTCCTTCTCGGGTAGAGGGAGGCTAGAGGAAGCCAATGAGTGGAGATTGAAGGTTGAGCGAAGACTTCGTGTTCTCAGATGTCCTGTTGAGTTTTGTGTTGATCTAGCGGTGGAGTTCTTGGAAGGCAATGCTCGCCTTTGGTGGACAGGAGTTCAGGCCAAGAGAAGGCGAACATTGTGGACTTGGGGTGACTTCTTGGGCGAGTTTAATGCCAGATATTTTCCTCAAGAAGTTAGAGTTGCAGTTCCAGAGTTTGGTTCAGGGCTGGCAATCAGTACGTGGGTATGATGCTGAGTTTAGCAGGCTAGTGGTTTGCAAGTAGCGGCATGGATGGGGAGCGAGCCCAGATGGGCAAGTGCGTGGCAGGACTTCGGATTGGGCTGAAGAAGCCTGGCATGGCTTCCAGGTATGCCTCGACGGCAGAGCTGGTGGAGGCACTTGTAGCAGTCGAGGGCATAGAGGAGCAGTTCAAGGATTGAGCTGGTTTTGTTTTTTTCGGTTTTGTTTCAGTTTCAGATTTTGAGCTTTGGTGTTTTTGTTTCTGAATTATTGTATTATCGTTGGTGTTGGAGACGATTTACATTTTTGAAAATTTATAAGAGGGTATTCCTTACTTTTCATATGAGTTATGAGGTGTGTGGGTTGGGTGTGTGTTTTATATGTGTGGACCATGGTTGGTCGTTCTATGAGGATATTCCGGGCTGGGAATATCGAGTCTATACCACGTGAAGCGGCTCTAATCAGAGGAGATATGTGTTCTCCTGTATACTTATTTGGAAGTGTTCCCGGAATAAGTAGTGAGGGATGTGAGATCTTTTGCGGGGATGTGAGATCCCCAGATACCGTTGCCTCAAGGGATGCATCCCGAGAGTGTGTGTTCTTGTGCGGATTAGACAGAGCCTCTGAGGTCAGGGAAGGATCTCGTGTGGTATTGGCCAAGTCAGGTCGGAATTTTTTTTTTTGGTCCATGTTGGATGGTTGTGGACCGAGTGGGAATCTCGTGCAGTGTTGACTGGTTAGGTCAAGAGTATGGTATGTGGTAGACGGTTCAGGAGGCTCAAGTTATGAGCTAAAGTATTGCTGGTCAGGTTAGGTCATGGATTAAGTTCTGGTAATAGATACAACATTACGAAATCCAAATTTTGGGACTGACGGGTGGTTGTACATGTTCTTGTTTGATTGTTGTACAATCAACCACCAGACCCAGTAGGATTAGGAGTGTTGTATAATAAGTTACGGGCAAAGATAGAATCCTGAGGAGTAGGAAGCTCATTTTGTTTGGTCCTGGAGGGGCTCGGGAGCTGAAACTATATGCGGAGTCGAGCAAATGTTGTTATGAGAAGCACCGGTTTTGGTTGCAAAAAGGCAGAGGGGAGCATATATCTAGAGGACGGTGTTCAGAACGAGCAAGGAGCATTTCAGTTTATCAGGAGGTTGTCTGGGTTATCAAAAGGAGCAGAGTCGAGGTGGAGGAATGATATATCTCAAGAGTACTTAGATGTTTTGGTGATTCTGGTCATCGACGATGTTCTAAATGTACTCGAGAAATCCTAAAAATCAGGTAATTCAGTGAAGGTTGGTTCTGGAAAGGTTCTGGAACAAAGCATTGGTTATTCGAGCAGGAGTTGTTGTTGCGTGGAAATTTGGTGCAGAAGATCCCGGTAACGATTGTAGCGTTCTTGGTCATGACCGTTTTCGTTGGTTACGGCGCGATCAAGTGATCCAACTCTGGGTCTACGGTTAGTCGTGCATGTTTTTGTTTGATTGTTGTGCGACTAATCTGGCAGACCTAGTCCGGATTAGAAAATGTTGCATCGGGGAAAAGTACTGAGTAAATCTGGGGTTGAAGGTTGTTTTGAGGCAGTGCTAATATCAATGTTTGGGTATGGGTATTTATTGTTCTAGGGGATGCGGTCTCGAATAGCTCATTTGTTTGGAAGATGCGTTCTCCAGATATCGTTGGCTCGAGGGATGCGTCCCGAGAGTGCGAGCGGTATGTTTTTGGGAGATGCGTCTCTAGATATCGTTGGCTCAAGGGATACGTCCCGAGAGTACGAGCAGTATATCGACCTGATAGCTCTAGGATACGTCCTGCAAGTATAATGGTATAAATCTGACAGCTTCAGGATGCGTCCTGCGAGTGTCATGATGTAAATGAGTTAAGAGCAATAGATATCCGGGTTATGCATTGGTGTTTTGGTTTGGCGAGGTGCTTCAGAGGTGAGCAGGGTCGTCGAGGATGGTCTCTTTGTTAGCTAAGCTTTCGGTTAGAGTAAAGTTGTTTTGCTAGAGTAGGTTTTGCTTGTTGTTATCGAGGAAAGTATCTTTGTTCCTGGTGCTTGTTGGCGTATGAGTTGATTACTCTAAAAGGAAATGTTTTCCTATATAGAGCCAGAGCTTGAGGGAGACGTCCTGAGAGTGGAGTGGCATCGGCATCGTTACCTCGAGGAAGACGTCCTGAGAGTGTAATGATGACGGTAAAAATATAAGTAATCAATGTCTGATCGTGGCATAAGCATCAGACTGGATACAGACCTCGATGATTTTCTTGTACGTTTGGTTCCAACGACCGGGATATCGGGTGTAGTGTCTTTGTTGTGCATGTTCTTGTTTGATTATTGCATAATCGATCGATCCAATTCTGGATCTACAGCTGGTTGTACATATTCTTGTTTGATTGTTGTGCGATCAATTGGACAGACCTAGTCAGGATTAGGAAACATTGCACTTTTGTACTCCGGGCTAGGAGCCTTGCGTGTGTTTGCTTTTTAGAGTAGGTTTTTGGTGTTGTTGAGCATTAGAATTTATTACTCTGGGGACTTTGTGTTCCGGATACTCATGTCTAGAGATTGTGGTCTCTTGTATAGTGATGGAGATTGTGGTCTCATGTGTACTCTTAGAGATTGTGGTCTCTTGTATACCTTTAGAGATTGTGGTCTCCTGTATACTGGGGAGATTGTGGTCTCCTGTACACTGCTCGGGATTGTGGTCTAGTATGAGTATTGGGATTGTGGTCCCTGGGTTCCGATTGCTCAAAGGATGGCTTCCTGTGAGCGGAAAGGAATGTGATGATGAGTAAAGAGTAATAGATATCTAGAAACGTAGCGATAGCATGAGGCGGGTTGAAGCCTCTGAGATCATAGCGTTGGTCTTGAGTGGTGTTGGCCGGTAGGCTGGAGATTAGTCTTTGGTAGACGGTTTGGTGCGGATTCGAGGACGAATCCAGTGTTGGTGGGGGAGAATTGTAACATCCCAAAACAAAAAATTGGATTTTTGGTAGGGGTGTCGATCGACAGCAAGTTCGGGTTTCAGTTTGGTTTGAGTTAAATCGCTCGGTTTGCGACGTCGGTTTAGCGGAAGCCCTAGGGTTCGTATATAAGGGTTTTGGCAGTCTCTTGGCCGCAGGGAAAGAGAAGAAAATCGTGAGAAAGGTGAAAAAAGAGAATTGAGAGAGAAATCGCGCACCGTTGCGGATTTTTCGAGTTCTCGGAATTGTTCTTCACCGTTTGTGTTCGTGGATTGTTCTTGGCTCGTTCCTTGCATTTCCAGCGAGGAATCTGTGAGGCTGTGATCGTGATCGGTTGGTTTGTCGTCGTTCCCGTTCATTCCTCTTCGATTAGCGAGGTAAGTGCGTGATCATGGATATGGGATTAGATTATTAGGTTATCGGATTGTTTGATTGTGTTGTTTGGATTGCTCTAATTGTTTTGTGATCGTATTGTGTGATATTGTGTGGATTGAGCCGTGAGTAATCTCGTACGATGAAACGGAATCGAGTCTCTAGAGGATTTGACTCGGTTTAGATTTTTGCGAGAGGTGTCGATCGACACCTAGAGGTAGTGTCGATCGACACCACTCTTATGATCACGAGGCTTGTGTTTGAGAATGAAGTGTCGATCGACACCACGTGGGTGCATCGATCGACACCAGACGCTGGAATGTGGATTATTGATTGTTTTGTTCGATGAATTATTCATTGTGAACTGATTATTGCATTATGGATTTGTGTATTGGTAAATTGGTTAATGCTGGTTGAATGTTGTTAACTGGAATATTGTTGATTGTTGATTGATCGTGTAGAATTGATAATCTATTTCCTTTACTATGTATCCAGTAGACGGGATGACCGCCTCACTGAGTATTTGTGATACTACTCATGCAACTCTTTTATCCATGTGTTGCAGGTATAGAAGTGTGATCGCAGAATCATGGCAGAGGAAGAGGATGATTAGGATGTGTTGCTTATGTGTTTTGGTTTAGTAGAACTGCTGTTAGGTTGTTAGTATGGAATTGTTAGACTTGGTATTTGGAATTGATATTGATGGTTAATTGAATGGTTTATGTATGAGTATTTCCGCTTGTGTTGTTCACCCTGAGTTAGTCGTTGAGGATTAAATGATTATGGGATCATTTAATCCGGACTAATTATTTTAAAAAAAAAATATGCGGGTGTTACATTTTGGTATCAGAGCCCTTACGGTTCTAGGGCTAGTAGTGATTTTGATGAACTGAGACTATGTGGTTAATTGATTATGTGTGCTTAGTCAGTTAAGAGTCTTAGAATCATCCTCTTCAAGCTTTTAAAGAGATTATGCGGTAAGTTGTTGTTTGTGTTTTTTATTGTGTATCCTGTTATCTTAGTTTGTACTTCTGGTAAGTGCATTGTGCGATGGCTAGAGTTCCAAGAGGTCGTGGTGGCAGAGCTGGTGGCCGTAGAGGCCGGAGTCATGGCCGTGGAGGCCGAGAATGTGTGGCTAAGTCGTTCGAGTGGGAGACTCAGAGTGAGTCATCAGACTTGCAAGTAATGTTCCGAGGGAAACAGGAGATCCCTCGTTAAAAAATGTTGGAAACAAAAGGAGAAGGAGTTTTGAAGCAACCGAATCTGGAAATTCAAGGCAAAGATTGATGTCTGTTGACAAAAAACTTGACATGATAATCAATATGTGTCATGAGTTGAATAGTCGCTTCAATGTTATCGAAAAGAAGATGATGATGAATGAATCAGAGGAGCAGGTAAAAAACAAATAAAAATTTTAAAAATATTTTTATTGTAAAAGTCTTTTTTATGTTAATCACATTGTATAGTTGTTTTCGCAGCCTGAAGATCATTCATGCAAAGAACCGGGAGCGAACACAACGGTAAACTTATCAACTCTGTTTTTGGACTATATTTAATTTGTGCTACTAATGTTGAAAAGCTTTTTTGTATCTTTGCAGGCTACTGAACCTCAGCCCATACCCGCTAATTCAGATGATTCGAGTGATTCTGCAGAAGTTATTTTTGATGAACAACAATTTGAAAAGGAGAAAGAGGTATAAGATTATGTGGTTGAGTTGATTATATAATGTTTTTAAAGTAGATTATGAGGTTGGTTAAAGTTGATTATAAGGTTTTTAAAGTATATTATGAGGTTGGTTAAAGTTGATTATATAATGTATATATAAAGTATATTAAATGGGTTTTTGGGACAATTTTATTCTGTAGAATCAACAAAAGGATGCTGAGGCGGCGAAGGATCCTGAGAATGCGGAGGATAATACAACAACTCAAAACAATGAGGATAACTTTGCAAATGAAGACACAACCATTCCTGTATGAAAATTGCCTCCACTAAATTAGTGAATTCTAACCTTCTTTCTTATACATTTTTTTTACAATTAGATTGTTGAAAAAGTAGAATCTGATGTTGAAGAAGAGAAAGAAGAAGAGAAAGAAACAGATGTTGACCAAAACTGTCCAGAATATGTGGTTGTTTCTGATGATGAAGAGTTGCAGGTACCGGATGAATCTACCCAGCAGGGACCGTGTAACACCCCGGTTTCAGAGCATATGTGGTATATGCGGTATATGCGGAGAGGCTTAAAAGAATTGATTGACTACCTATATCACCAAAGTGCACTTATCTTTTTGGTCAAAGGGATTAAGAGAACTCCAAAGTTAAGCGTGCTTGAGCTGGAGTAGTTTCAGGATGGGTGACCTACTGGGAAGTCATTTCTAGTACCGTGTGAGTGAGGTCAAAACACGGGAAAAGATCACATGGTGATTTGCAGGGTTAGTAATCATGACTTTTGGAGCCTCCCGGACTAACGTACCCACTGTCGGAGAGTGTGGTCTCACGGGCCGAGAGTGGACGTGGAGCCCATGGATAGGGCAGTCGGGGCGTTACAAGTGGTATCAGAGCGAACCCTGGCATCTGTAAATAGTCAGCTGTCGGGGGTAACGATCTTGGTATGCGCAACGAGGACGTTGCGATCTGTTAGTGGGGGTGATTGTGACACCCCGGTTTCAGAGCATATGTGGTATATGCGGTATATGCGGAGAGGCTTAAAAGAATTGATTGACTACCTATATCACCAAAGTGCACTTATCTTTTCGGTCAAAGGGATTGAGAGAACTCCAGAGTTAAGCGTGCTTGAGCTGGAGTAGTTTCAGGATGGGTGACCTATTGGGAAGTCATTTCCTGTACCGTATGAGTGAGGTCAAAACACGGGAAAATATCGCGTGGTGATTTGCAGGGTTAGTAATCATGACTTTTGGAGCCTCCCGGACTAACATACCCACTGTCGGAGAGTGTGGGCTCACGGGCCGAGAGTGGACGTGGAGCCCATGGATAGGGCAGTCGGGGCGTTACAGACCGGATGAATCAACCCAAGGGCAGTCAACCCATGGATCTTCCAGCCAAGAGAGCTCCCAGTCTGAGAGCCCCAAAACACCCCCAACACCGCCCAGAAAGGAATTAACTAATCAGGAAAAAGAACTTATAGACGTTGACGTGGATGATTGGATGACAAAGAAAATTGATCATCCTTTCAACTTTTGTAACATGATGCGGAATCTACACAAGGTATGTTGTGAAACCCCTTTCTAATAAATCAAGGTATCTTTGTCACATATACACATTTCAAATATTTTATTCGATGTTTCAGATCCTTTGGCCGTTCGCATTTAAAAATGGAGACCATCCCAATATAAATTGGGGAAACCTGAGCGTAGACATCGTGATAGTGAGGTGAAGACTTTGAAGGGAAGGGTATTGCTCATTATTCACCCGGACAAAGTGACCGAAGATGATCCAGAAATTATCTACAAGGCATTGAAACTTACCAAAGTTATCATTGTAAGTAGTTATTGTTTTTTTTAGATAAAGAAAAATAATTATTTCTTTTGTTCATCTGTTTATAATATTCTATCATCTGTTATAATTTTTTTATTGCCATTTTTTGCAAGCTGAATGGAACATTTGGAAAAACACACATGCAGGCTGAATGGGACAGGAACACAAGTTGTATATTTTCTTATTTTATTCTCGGAACCTTATTTATGCTTTGCTTTTATTTTTTAGAACATATCTTGGTACACTTTTTACTTTATGCTTTGCTCATATTATTATAATTCTCAACTTTAGATTATGGGTTTTTTAAATTCTAGATTATATCTGTAAATCTTCGTAATAAGATACAAATTATTAATCCTCATAATCCTTTTTTACAAACTTCATAATCTTCTTTAACAATCTTCATTATCTTCATAATCCTTTTTAACAATGTTCACAATCTTCATAATCGTCTTTAATAACCTTCATAATCTTCATAATCCTCATAATCCTTTTTTACTATCTTCATAATCTTCATAATCGTCTTTAACAATCTTCATAATCGTCTTTAATAATCTTTATAATCGTAAATATATACCCAAATCCGTAGTTGGTCCTTCATAATCTTCTTTAACAATCTTCATTATCTTCATAATCATTTTTAACAATGGTCACAATCTTCATAATCATCTTTAACAAACTTCATAATCGTAAATATATACCCTAAAAGTATAATGATTAACCCAATTGGTCCATAAACAAAAGTACAAATATTTTTATAATTGGCTTAATCATTTCATAACCTTCTTTAACAAACACCATAATGTAATTTTAAAACAAAATTCTCAATTTCAATCTCTCATAATTGTCTTTAATAACCCTCATAATCTTCTTTAATAACCCTCATAATGACGTACTTTAAAATTTTGCTTAATCAATCCTTATAATTTTCTTTAATAAACCTCATAATCTTGTTTAAAAACACAAATTCTCAATTCCAATCCTCATAATCTTTTTTAACAAACCTCATAATCTTGTTTAAAAACAAAAAAAATCTCAATTTCAATCCTCATAATGTTCGAACAATATAATATGCTCTAAAAAATAATGTTTGGAATGTAGAAAGAGCCTCTAAAACGGATCTGGAATCAATTGATTGGATTCACACAATTTTTTTTGTTGTGTCCCTTCTGATGGCACCTACTACATTTGTATTATTTGATTTTATACCTGTCATACTCCCAATTGCTTTTTATTCTTTTTTTGTCCTTCTCTACCACTAGGAGCACGTATTGTAGGTGACAAACATACAAATTGAGCAACATAATCAGGAATGTTCCAAAATGTTTTATCACCCACATTATGAATACTCTCTGAATATGATTGCTTCTACCTATAAAAGAAAATTTAAACCATCTTTATATCAAAAGACAAAAGTGTTCTCCGTGAGGTTTCATAACAAGACTTGTACCTTTCAGTAGAATAAACATCGTGAACATAGTTATTTTTAGAAACTTTGGCCTTTTTTGCAGCAATGATTGCATGAGCGCAAGGGAATTTTTTGATATCAAACATACGACATGAGCACTCTCTTCTTCCCAAATGGACAACGTGTTTCTGTTTATCACCTTTCACTTCAAACTCAAATTGATCCACTCGATGAGCTTCGAACCAACGTGAGTTCTGACTAAATAATCCCTTCATCCTATCACCCACATTCTTTGTAACAGGATGTCTATGATGACCAGCCTCATCACGTCACTCACAAAACCATCTTGTAAGAACAGACCTTATCGTCTCAAGAAGACACACAATAGGATACTCTCGAGCCTCTTTCAGCAAGGAGTTCAAAGACTCAGCTAAGTTTGATGTCATAATGTTATACCGATTGGCAGGGGCGTAAACACGTGCCCATTTTTTAAATTCTGCTTTTATCAGGTAATCTGCCATCTCAGGATCTGCAAGCTCAAGTTCCCTGAAAACCATATAATCCAATATAAAAACCATATAATCCATTACAATCATCTTTAAATAACCGTATAATCCAGTTCAAAGACCTTATAATCCTATTAAAGAACATTATAATCATCTTTAATAAACATTATACTCCTATATAAAGAACCTTATAATTCTATTTAAATACCTGAAAGTTCTTCAAATTCTTGAATTGTGTAAGCATTAGCTGCTTGTATCGCAACAGTTATAAGTGGAGAATTCATGAATGTCGTCTCAAGATTTTTTTGAAAATGATATACGCAGATCCCATGATGAGTAGCTGGATAATTGATCGTTAAACCATTCGCAATACACATCGCACGATCGGACACAAAAATCAAATCTGGTTCATTGGGTATAATCATCTTCACCTTCTTCAAAAACCAGTCCCAAGATTTGTCGTTCTCAGAATCTACTATACCGAAAGCAATAGGGTAACACTGAAAGTTTCCATCTTGCATCGATGCAGCGAGCAAAGTTCCTTTAAAAGTTACTTTTAAAAACGTACCATCCATAATAACTACTTTTCTCATCAATTTAAACCCTCTAATTGATTGTCCTAAATCCAAGAATGCATACTTAAACTTCCCATAGCTATTAACCTCAGCCGCAATCACTGTACCGGGATTCTTCTCCTGCATCATATGCAACCACATCGGTAACATCTCATATCCATCAACCACTGTCCCCCTAGCAATATTTGTTGCTTCTTCTTGAGTTCGCCACGTCTTTTGATACGAAATTTCAATTCCTTGATTATTTCTAACAAAGTCAACAAGTTGTCTAGGTCTCAACCCAACATGTCCTCCTTCGAAATGCCTACTAACCATTGTCGCTAATGTCTTGGCAGTAGCTTGGCGATGATTTAGATTATTCATGGAACTATCGCAACTATGTTTGCTAACATATTTGGTAATGCGAAAACCTTCCGAAGCATGAACCCTTATTGCTCGAATCCTCCAACTACATTTACTATCAATGCAATAAGCAATCACCCTACCCCCATCTGATTGTAAACCTTATATTCGAAGCCCTCCTTCATTGCAATAGCCTTAAATAATTTTACCATCTCTAGCTTGTTTATGAATATCTTCTCTATAAATAATTCATCACCATTCGTATCAGTAGACGACACCTGACCTCTGTAAGAAGATGAATCGTGTCCTCTATCCCAAGCACTATGATTAGCAGAGATCGATGAAGTTTCAGATCCTAACACACGCTACACAAAAAAAATACAAAAATATATGCAAGTCGGTCATTGTTTTACATCAGATTATAAGGCTCTTTAAAACTGATTATAATATTTTCAAAAAACATTTATTGATCAGACAAACTTCATTCGACATAGAACGAGATTTTGTTGCAAATTTTGCAAATCGCTGGTGTTCGGTGTTTTCGTCTTCCTCTATCCTCCGTTTCGACTTACTTTGTCTCTGCAAAAATATATATATTCGGATTATAAGGTTTTGTAAATCAGATTATAACCTTTATAGTATTGAATATAAACTTTTCAACAGGACAATAAGGTTTTTTAAAGTAGAATATGTGCTTCTCAAAACCTTGATTGTAAAAGGGCGAGGTGGATCATCACGAGCAGTGTTGCTATTCTCTGTCATTGCGATTGAGCTTGTTTGTACCTGCTCCTAAATAAGATTACAAAGCTTTTTAAAAACATATCACAATGTTAGAAATGATAGTTATACACTTATAAAGATTGTTGCTTAGCAATACCTCACTCGGCATAAAGACAGATTTAGAAGCAGCGCTTGTAGATCGTTCATCTTCGGTGTTTTCCTCATCTTCAATCCTTCCTTTTGACTGACTTTGTCCCTGTAAAAAAAAGATATATTTAAACCTCTATCATCAATCTACAAAAAAAAAATGAAGGCTTTAAGCAGATTATAAGGTTTTTAAAGTAGAATATGTGCTTGTAAAAACATCTATTGTAAGAAGGCGAGGTGGATCATCACGAGCAGCGTTGCTATACTCTGTCATTGCAATTGATCTTCACTGCATATCCATTAATCCCATAGTCTTCACACAAATCCTTGATCAAATCAATGTCTTCCTTAACAAAGGTAGCAGAAGCTCCCCTGTCAACATCAAAGTTAAAATCCCAATGCTTATTATATGTCAAACTCCATACTCCGCACAGAGAATATAGTTCCAACATTACACCCTGATCAGACGTAAAACAAGGAAATCCATCATTATCATAATCCGCTTTACAAAACCTCATAATCCACTTAAAACCCCTCATTATCCACTTAAATTTCAAATCGATAACAAGGATAATTCCAGACTTCATCAAATCGATAAACAAAATCGAATTTCTTATCTAATCGATTCGAATTTCTAATCAGATTCATATTTCTAATCAGATTCATATCGAATTTCTTATCTAAACGATTTGAATTTCTAATTAGATTCATATCGAATCAAATCATATTCTTATCAAATCAAAATCAAATCTCAAACGCTGTTACACGATAATCTAGATCTAGTTTCGGTGTACCTTTAATCTCAGATCTCAAATCTGTTTTGCACTGCGAAACAGAAGAACGAGACTCATCGTCGTCGTCGATTCAAGAACGAGATTGCCGCCTCGCCGAGGAGAGAAATCTGTCGACGGTGACTCGCCGTCGTCGTCGCCAAGAAGAAAGAGGAGAGAGATCTGGTGAAAAATGAAGTTAGGTTAATTAATGGTAAGAGCATTTTCGGAATATAGGCTTATAAACAGTGGCTTAGCTTGCAATTTTTTTTTGAAGATGGCATTTGTAAAAAGTGGCATGCCAAGTGTGGCATTTCTTAAAATTTCTGAGTATAAAATGATTTGGATCTTTATACGAAATTATATATGTCCTAAAAAAAATATCATTTGTATCATAATTAGCCCAAATTTTTTTGTAAAAATAAATTATTCTTAGGGTTAAAATTATAGGAATCAAATTTTACATAGTCTTTCAAAAATTATCACTAACTATCCATAGTCTAATATAAAAAAAAAACTCATTTATATCGCCATCAAATCTTCATATTATCACTAATATAAAATGATTTGGATCTTTATACGTAATTATATATGTCCTTCATAGTTATATTTGCATTTTTAAATTTAAAATATTTTGAATATAACTTTAGGTAAGAAAAATATAATAATAGTTACTTACCCTTATATCTTAATGATAGATTTTATAATTTTATTTTATCAATTATAATAAATTAATTTTATATAATTCAAAAATGATCATAAATATATATATATATATATTATATCATCATTTTAGAATAAAAATATTTTTAATCGACGGATTATTGACGAAACGAATCTCTCTATATTTCATAATTAGTAAGTAAATATTACAAAATATTTCGACGATGTTATATAAAAAAGGTGACATCGAATATGGGAAGACACATATCAATGGATTATTCCATATGTTTCAAATAATTAGAAAAATATTTTATTTCATAAATATAATAAAACAAATTAGTACTCATTATTTTAAAAAAATTTCTCTTTGTGTTTTCATTTCCTAAAATAATTTATTTTAAAACAAACAAATTATTGAAAAATATGTATTAAAGTAAATAAAAATTTTAGCTTTTTCTTTTTTTATTTTTACATGTTTCCGTAGAATCTATATGATCGCAAACTTTTATGTTTTGAGCAATACAAAGAAAATTTACAATCACAAAAATCATATATTAATAATATTTTAGATATTATATTCAAAAATTTTAAATTCACAACATTTATACCAAAAATGAAATAAAATATTGAGCATTTTACCAATATATAACCATAGTACCGTCTTTCCAAATTTGTGAAAATTCAATCAAATTAAACTGAATTGAATGGTCATAAAAAATATCTTAACAAATTTATTTTTTAACTATTTAGAATGTTTTTTGTTGAAGAATTATTGATTGAAAGAAACAACTCTTATGTTTATAGTAAAAAAATAAAAAATTTAATCCGCGTATCACACGGGGAGTCATCTAGTACAATGTTATATAAAAAAATGAAATAGACCGCGAGGTTAGCAGACAAAACATGTGGAGCAAATTTTTGTATATATACAATTTTATATGAAAAATGAAATACACCGCTCGTAAAATTAGTTTTTATATTTTATATCGATTTATTGATGAAATGATCTTGTTTTCCTAGATGCACAATTTTTTGTGGACTAAGGTTTTTTTTTGTAAATCTTGGTTAAAAGTGTTTTTTTTATATTATGTTTTGTTTTAACGGAAATTTTTGTAACTTAAAAAAAAAAAATCACAATAACCTATATAAAAACAACAGTCGTAAACATTTTTTGTATATCATATTCTTGAATTTGATAAATAAAATGAATTTTCAAAACTATTAACACAAGAACACATTTAAATATTCTAAATGATTATTAAATTGTTTAATTAATTGTTGATGTTATAAAAAATATTTAATTTTTTCAAAAAAGTAGATGACACATGGCATTTTCTCATGACTTGGATTTAGTGTAAACCTTAAAATATTATAAAGATATTCTATTTACACCTGAGTATGTACTAAGATATTTTTTCTTATATAATCTTTTAATCAATGTTTTTAAAACCGGACCGGACCGGGGGTCGGATCGGATTAAACCGGGAACCGGCCACTGGCCCGGTCCGGGTTAACTTAAAAACCCAATCTTAATTAGACCGGATATTGAACCGGATTGAACCGGCAAAAATCGGAAACCAGTATCTAACTGGAACCGCATCAAACCGGGTTTAATAAATTTTGTTAATTAAATTTTTTCATTTTTCATTTATATTATTTTAATTATAAGTGTTTATCCAATTTTTTTTTATAAATCTAATAAAATAGTAAAAATTTTCCAAATAAAACATTATTAGATTATAAAAAGTCTAAAAATTTAGACCAAAATGGTTAAATTTGCTACAATTGTGTTATTGATTATAATTTAGTTTTATTTTACTATTAATTTTTTTAATTTTTTCAAATGTTTGTAACAGTTAAAATGTTTTTATTTTTCTAAATGTTTGTAATAATTGAAAGGGTTTGTTTAATATTTGGATACATATAAAAATACCGACCAAATATATAGAAAATTATTATTTTTAAAGAATCTTTTAAACCCGGTTGAACCCGGTCGGACCATATTAACCCACGATCCGAAAGCTTCTCCGGTTCGATCGCCGGTCCGGTTTTAAAAACATTACTTTTGATACATACATAAGACGGCAAGATTTCATAAGATTATGAGGGGCCAGCACGGGTTGGGCGGAACCTTTTAACAGTTAAAACTACAAAAATAATTAATAGTATCATATTCTTTTTATAAACTACTAGGAACCGAACCTAGACATGTCAAATGGGCCAGCCCGGCCCGGCCCAGCCTAAAACCGTAAAACTCGCATATATATAAGCCCAGCCCGGCCCAACCTGAAAAATTTATGGGCTTACTTTATAAAGTCCGGTCCGGCTCAGTTAGGGTTTCAGAGTTTTATGGGTTTTTTGAGCTTTTATATTGAAAAAAAATATATATTATTATTTACCGATAAAATCGAGCTTTGTTTCGTCAAACAATCCATAAGAATTATATTCTGACTTTTATCAAGAGAATTAAACACCTACTAATAATTTCTCTTACTAAAAATCCAATTTAACTAAAAACAAAAATTACACCAAACGAATGTAAATATCAACTGAATCCAATTAACTCTAAAAAAATAGTACTACCAAACAAAACATAAATCAAAATACTAAAAATCTAGTTAATGGAGTTAAAAGTCGGAATTTCAGATTTGTTTTTTAAAATATACAGTAAAATAGAACTAAAAAGTTAAGATTTTTGGTTTATGAATAATATATATATAATATTTTAATAAAGATATCTTTAGAAAGAAAGTGCCTTTAAACAAAATTTTTTGTTAAAATTTTAAACAATATGATATTTTCGGGTTTTCCGGGCCGGTCCGAGCCATTATTCAAGGCCATTATTGTAACGGTTGTGAATCGTTTTGTTTTTATGAATTTGGATAAACAAAAGTTTGTGGAGGTTTTATATAAGACTCAATCAGAAACGTATAAATCCATAATCACAATACAAGGGATTTAATGGAATATTTTTTTCTACATTAATATGGAAACATCTTAACAACACATAAATATGGAAATACTAGAGATTGCCCACGTGTTGCGTGGATTAAAAAACAATATACCAGCATGGACAGTCTTACGAGATAGTCATAGATAACGGTACCAAGTTCACCTCAGCCGTATTCATTACTTTTTGTCGCATATGGCAAATTAGGTTAACATATTCAACCCCAAGATATCCATAAGGGGACGGCCAAGCCAAAGCAGCTAACAAAACCTTACTTGATAGCCTTAAAAAATGTCTTAAGTATAAGAAGGAGAGGTGGAGTGAAGAGCTTCATGGAGTGCTCTGGGCACTGTATACCAGTTACAAAAAGGCCACCTCCGAAACGCCTTTCTCATATGGAACATAAGCAATGGTTTTGGCTGAAATAGCGGTACCAAGTTTCCGGAGGGCCATGTGCCCCTTAAATGAGAAGCTCAACGAAAAAATGCTCTGAGATGCCCTAGATATAATAGAAGAGAGTTGCGGCCTCGATTATGCAACCATAAAAAATTACCAGCAAACTCTAGTTAGGTATTACAAATCCAGAGTCAAGATCCGGTGATTCAAAGAAAGCGAACTAATCCTCTAGAAACTACAGTAAAATATGATGGAGCCATGTGCCGGAAAGCTAGAGATTACGATGATCTCAGATTGCTCTCAACTGATCCAAATCCTCAACAACAATTCAACGACACTCGACATCTATGGAATCATCCAATATATCATCAAAATCTCGAGCAATTTAAAAGTTTCTTTTACTCATGTTTTGAGATCAGGAAATTAAAAGGCCGACGCTTTAGCAAAAGCAGCCTTAAACCATGTAATGGACACTTCCGGTTCACGTCCGGTTTAGTTTTAATTAATATCACAGTTTCGATCAAGAAAATAAAAACACAAATACCATTAGCATTCAGACAACCCTAGTTGCCACAGATCCGACCCTTGATTTACTACTTAGATCCAACGGCTGAAAATCGGTTGAGTTATTCCAAGTTCTTTAACCTTTAGATAGCCTCTCGTCGACAATTCTAAAAAACCCTAGTTCCCCTTTTGTCTTCCATGGAGACCAAAATGGCCGACGAAACCATAATCGGAGGAGAGTCCAACAGTTAAGATCTCTGTCTCTCCCTCTCTTGCTTGAAATTGTTGATTCCTTGCTTCGATTGTGTCTCTCTTGGCTAGTTAGATCTCTCTCTCTCTCTATTGCTTGTCTTTCTCTTGATTAGATTTATCCTGATCCATCCATCATGGTCAAGTATTGATCTAATCAGTTGGATTCCTAATCTAATTGCTTTTCTATTATTTTAATTGTTGAATTGCCTTGTTGCAGAGGCTAAGATTGGCGTGTTCTGGAACATTGATGACTGCCCAATCCCCGAAACCGGAGTTATCAAGACTGGTACACTGGTCTGTTGTACAATGAATTTTCAGGTATTTAAAGGGCACTCAAGTTAGAGGGATTGTATTCAAGAAGAATAAAGATTTTAAAGTTGAAGGATACTCTGATTCAAAAGAAAGTCGATTTCTGGGTATGTGTTTGGTACATGAGGTAATACAGTCAGTTGGAAGTCGAGTCTATAGGGTATTTTGACTTTATCTACAACAGAGGCTGAGTACATTGCCTTAACAAAAGCTGCAAAAGAAGGTTTATGGCTGAAAGGATTAGCTGAAGAACTGAGATTTAAGCAAGGGATGATAAACTTGCATTGTGATTCACATAGTGCGATTTGTCTCACGAAGAACAACATATTTTATGGAAGGACAAAGCACATGGATGTGAGGTTCAATTTCATCAGGGACTTGCTTGAAGATGGAGAGATTGCAGTGAAGAAGATTCATACTTTGAATCATCCCGCAGATATGCTTACTAAAGCAATTCTAGTGAAGAAGTTTAAGCAAGGTTTGGCTATGCTTAGGATAGCTAAGTGCTAAGGCATTGGCTATACTTGAAGGCGACAAGTGAAGTGTATCCGGCTTCTGATATATATATGAGAAAGAAGGGAGTTTGTCAAGTAATCCACATAACCTAAAAAGAGAGCAGTAGAACGCGGTCTAGGTTTTGGTCAAAAGAGAGATCTAGAAGAGTTCTTAAGGTGTTGTTAAGTTCTCTTGTATAAGATCTTGGTGTATTCTCTTGTTCATAGTGAAATATTTGCTTGTGCCATCACGTCCCAGGCGTAGCGACCTCACATCGATGCGTGAACTGGATAACAATCTATGTGTGCAAATCTCTATCTTTGCATATCTATCGTTCTAGATCTTTAGGGTTTCGTTCGTGAAGTAAACTTGCTTGATAAACACACAAAACATATAGATTCACAAAATTATCGATCAAAAGCACAACACAAATGTTGGTAGATCGAAGAGGCCGAGTGTTCCGTTTAGGTACGAGCAGAACATGATGGGTTTAACCTCTGTGTCGTGCATGTACACCATGTTCTTGTCTGCGTGTATGAGTAACTTGCAAGCTGCCAATTTAAGAACAAGCCCAAACTCTTATGGTTCCATCCAAGGACGACGATATCAGAAAGTGATCCCAACATAAGAGTGAGGTAACAATGCCGGTGTGCTGCCTCAACGTCATGGTACATTGTAGGGTATTGAGATGAGGATTGGTACTCAATTTAATCAATTTAAAGTGATGTTTTCAATATTCTGAGTATGCCGTGAAGGTTCCATTGACGCATTTGAGGTTTATCTCATTTCCGCTGTTTCTATCAAAAATTATCTACTCTTTTTATTATAGTTTGGTGTATTGTAACAATCTAAAAGGTTGCTTTTCCCCTCTTCTCTATGTAGGTTCAGATATTAATTAGTGAAAGAGTGTTGTCCAAATGAAAAAAAACAACATGACAATATAAGATTCTCTTTGGGATATGTAGAGTTTATATCCGGTCGTTATTACAACATGAGAACAAAGTCGAAAGTTATTGCATATCCGATCAAACCGAAAATCGAATCCGAGTAGATCATAAGGTAAAAACAACAAAAAAAGCAAATGAAACTATAAACATATAAACAAACTACTACATTGGCAAGTTGAATTTTTTTACCACTTCTTTTAGAGAGAAGTCATGAATCTTTTCTAATCCATAATCAATATAATCAAAATTTAGATGGTCAAAAAAGAAAACTTAGTGGGTTGAATTTTGCTTATTCATGAAGTAACTAATCATTTGGGATTCCACTATTCATTTATAACAAATGGAAGGTTAAATTAGACCGACTGTTGTAACTTTGATTTAATTAGATCCAACGGCTGAAAATCGGTTTAGATTTTTTTTTCTAATTCTTAATTTACATAAAGCTGAAAATTAATAAATGTAAAGATGGAAAGGAAGTTGGCACAGATCCGACCCTTGATTTACTAACTTAGATCCAACGGCTGAAAATCGGTTGAGTTATTCTTTTATCTGGAGCCAGAGAAAAGGGCCACACAAGTTCTCTAACCTTTAGATAGCCTCTCGTCGACAATTCTAAAAAACCCTAGTTCCCCTTTTGTCTTCCATGGAGACCAAAATGGCCGACGAAACCATAATCGGAGGAGAGTCCAACAGTTAAGATCTCTGTCTCTCCCTCTCTTGCTTGAAATTGTTGATTCCTTGCTTCGATTGTGTCTCTCCTGGCTAGTTAGATCTCTCTCTCTCTCTCTCTATTGCTTGTCTTTCTCTCGATTAGATTTATCCTGATCCATCTGTCATGGTCAAGTATTGATCTAATCAGTTGGATTCCTAATCTAATTGCTTTTCTCTTATTTTAATTGTTGAATTGCCTTGTTGCAGAGGCTAAGATTGGCGTGTTCTGGAACATTGATGACTGCCCAATCCCCGGAACCAGAGTTATCAAGCCTCGTCATATTAAGGCGTCTATCAAGTCAGCTCTTGAGGAGGAGGGTTATCTTGGTGATGTGTCATTCTGGGCTTATTCTGACAAGCCTAGTGTCGTGGATGAGTCGTATGTGGACTACAATCATGCCGGTATCATTATACGAAACTCAGGTTAATTCAATTCCTTAGAACGCTTCTTTTCTCTTTGATTACTTCACATGTATCTAATCCTTGTTTTCCGTTTGATATGTAGTGGGTAAAGGAGTTGCGAAACTTGATAAAATGATAGTGGACATTGTTTTATTTGGATTGAAAAATCGTGCACCATCAAATGTTTGGGTAATCTCAAAAGACATTGCGGAAGATCAACGTCTCCTTCATGTTCTTGAAACAATGAACTCGGAGCATTACAAAATTCTCGTTGCACAGCCTAAGTCAAGCAATTCAGATGCGCTACGTCCTATCATAAGCATGTATTGGCGTTGGCCAAGCGAGTCAGATGGAGACGACGACGACTTGATGTCTGATTCTGAGGACGAGCTTCTCTGTGTAGTGTGAGGGCTGAAGTTAGGGTTGGAATGTTTGATGATCAGTCTCACTTTTATTTGTACATATTAATCTTTGCCTACTTACGTTTGTTGTTAATTTGTGGATTGTGTTCTTAGCTCTTACATTCTGTAAGAGCATAAACTTGCTCCAAAGATGTAATCCGAACCAACATTGGGCATGCTAGTCGAGAACTCTGTCTTGTAATAAATAATTTGCAATTTTGTAGCTCAACATCTAGTTTGATACATATAGTGTGGTAAAGGATGAATATTCTCCGCAAGTTAAGCAAATGTTTTATCCCGCACCATCAAATTTGTCTCAGAAGAAACATAGCTCTTCAGTCTTTGGAATCGAAAGCTTACAATGTTTGGAAGCCGCATTTGATTGGTTGATCAAAAGGGGGTGAATGAGATTCCACTTAAATTCAATCTAACTACTCCCATGAATTTTACTTTTTGTTACTTTGATTTTGAACAATAAACCGATTAGTTTAACTTAATTCTAGACTTCTAGTTCCCTAGCTATTATAAAGTACGGTTTTACATTATTTGTCATGAAGGGTCGGTGGGCCGAACCTGTTAACCGTTAAAACTGGGGAAAAAGTCATTTAAATTTTCAACTTTCAAGTTTTTGCCATTTAGGGGAGTTGTCTTCAAAATAGTTTATTAATTTAACATTATATACAAATTGTTTCATATTATAAAAGAATTTTTAGAATGAACGATTTGGGGATTTTTAGAATGTTAGGGTTTATATGTTTTAAAAATAGTTTATTAATTAAGATTATATACAAATTGTTTAATATTACAAAAGAATATTCTTCTTAATCAGTTTCATATCCTTTAAAAAAATAAAATAGCAATAATAATTTGATCAAAACCAAATTTTCCATAGAATCCATGACCAAAGAATCCAGCAGTAAGATCCTCAATCTCGAAATGGTTTATTGTAACTACTTGTTTAGATTCGTAAATCATATTCAATTCGTACTGTCCTTTGTTTTCTTGTCCTAAAGTTTTCTCCTAGATTTTGCATGGCAATAGATGTTTACATATCGAACCCTAATTTACTTATCTTGAACACTATCAATTGTATTCAAAAATCTGATTGTCAATTTTTCCGTTGTGTAATTGTAAAATTGCGTTCTCTGTTTTGTGTTAGAGGCTGAGACAGGAGTGTTCTGGAACATCGAGGACTGTCCAATCCCCGATGGTCTCGATCCTCGTAAGATTGCAAAGAACATCAAATCAGCTTTTGAAAATCATGGTTATGATGGTGAGGTTTCAATCTCAGCTTATTGTGACAAGAATAATAGGAGCGTCGATGAGTTATCCTGAAATAGCACACAGGTTGGTGTTGACCTGCAAACTCCCACAAGACAGGGAGGTCGCCTCTATTCTTCGATATTTGAATTGCAGAGGTTGCATTGTTCTATTAGCAGTGCCTGATGCGCTCACATATGTAAGAACTGTATGGCTTTGGCCAAGCCTAACAAGTAGATTAAACACTTTGGACCACCAAAGGGGAAGCTCACTATTGGAAGGTGTTGCCAATAAGGGGAAGAAACTCCATGGTAAACTACTTTTTTTTTTGTCATAATTACTCTAATCAATTGTATTCACAATCTCTTTGTGTTTTTTTTCGTATTGTAATTTATGAAAACCTCGCAATGGTTAAGACGGGCGTGTTTTGGAACATCGAGGACTTCCCTACGGTTTTCTATCCTCATAAAGGTTAACCAAAATATCATATCAGCTCTTGTGAATAGCGGTTATCGTGGTGACGTGTCAATATGGGCTTATACTGAGAAGAACGAAAACCTGGGTGATTGGGTTTTTTACTACTCGGCAGGCGGAATCACCTTACAAAACAAAGGTTAATGGATTCTCTCTACATAAAATCCCTCTTTACAATTCTTTTCTCTTTGTTACTTTATATGTATGTAATCTTGTTCTCTGTTTGATATATGTATAGTGGTAAAGGAAGAACATATGGATGATTATCCCGTAGTTAATCAAATGTTAGTGGACATTCTTTTATGGGCACTAGACAATCCTGCGCCATCGAATTTGTTGATAATCTCAAAAGACGTCTCAGAAGAAATGGAGCTCTTAAGTCTTCTTCGAGCTTTGGAATCGAAAGGTTACAATATTCTCGCGCCGCATCAACAGTTTTAGATTTCCGACGGAGCTATGTCGTCAGAATTATGTAACGGATTTCCGACGGATTGCAGACGGGTTCCGATGTCGGCAAAGTTTGATTGGTCAGTTGTACCAACGGATTTCTGACGGAGCTATGTCGTCATAATTATGTAACGGATTTCTGACGGATTGCAGACGGGTTCCGATGTCGGCAAAGTTTGATTGGTCAGCTGTACCAACGGATTTCCGATGGAGCTATGTCGTCAGAATTATGTAACGGATTTCCGACGGATTGCAGACGATTTTCGATGTCGGTAAAGTTTGAGTGGTTAATATATCGTCTGCATTGGTCGGAGTGTTTTGACGGTTTTCCCGACGGAAATCCGACGGATATCCGTTGTACATAAGTTTCTACATTTTCTCATTCCTTCAGAAAAAAATTTCAACACACAATCATAACACACAAATATTCAATTGCGTAATGGCTAACAGAGATCTATGGAATTACTATATGGAAAACCGAGGCCCCGGTCAAAACCCTCGAAACACCACTCTTGTTCCTTCCAGCCCTCCTTATGATAACTTAAATGTTACTGAGGCTCAACCGACAATTTCACTCCATCCAACTCAACAATCCCAGAACCAAACGCCCGTAATACCGGGACCTGGCCAAGTCGTACGTCGAGGACTGTTTCGCAAGAGGTCTCATGATGCAAAGATGCAGCGAGGTAAAAGTTCTCAGACACGCCCAACACAAGATTTTATTCTTGAGGTCATGAATGTGCCACCACAGGCCGACCCTGATTTTAGTAGTCCTCGGTGGACTTCTACCATCGATTACATAATCCGTGAAGGTATATATATATATATATATATATATATATATATATAATTACCGCTTTTACTTTTACAATCATGATTGTAGCTGACAAATACTAAATCTATCATTCATACATGTAGGTTCTTATAACAATAGGAGCACACCATTCTGGACCCAAGTTGCAGAAATTCAATCCCCGCATTCACAATTTGTGAAAGTCAAAAAAGGTATACGTTTGCGACCTATTTTATTAACATTTAGACATACAATTTATCTGAAAAGTATATTCTATTTCATTATCAGATTGTGGCTATGGTCTCTAGTTTAACCCCCAATGACCAGGGAGATCTGCTAGTAACCTTAAAAGATACTTCAGGAAAAATCGAGGGAACCATGCACCATAACATCTTCAAGAAGGACGAGTACAGACTCACCACTGGTGTAGGTGCGGTGGTCATCCTAAAGAATGTTACCGTTTGCCGTTTTAACAGGAACTCAAAGTACCTTAACATCACAGAGCGGAACATTGTTAAGGTAGATGTATATCATACGTTTCTAAATATTTCTAGGAATGCTTAACTAAAATCATTTTTGCAACAGATAATCGGTGCTAATTCGATGATTGCTGAATACCAACCAACGGAAGTATCTACCATCGATGAGGAAGATGAAGGAACTACTGGGTACGAATAGGAAACAGGTCGAGACTCATATGATGAATAAACATCCGACCCGTCCATGATTTTAATATTTTCCGAGTATCCATTGTACGCGTTTATCCGGATAATGTTGTTATGTGTAATATTTTACCATCCATGATTTTAGTATCTACCATCGATGATTTTATATGTCATATTACAGATTTCCAACTTAATTTTTGTTCATGTAATATTCCCGCTTAGAAAAGATATATTACGGATTTCTGACGGATCATTAAATTCATTTATTTTCTATTCTGAGATAGGATAAAAATTGAAATAAAATAAGAAATCCGTAAGAAATTCGTCATAATTTTTGCACTCCGAATAGAAAATAAATGAACTTCGACTACGACTGATTTCTGACAGATGAGATGATTTTATATTTGTTATATTCGGAGATAGAAAAATTATTAAAAATTAAGAATCCGTCGGAAATCCGTCAGAAATTTCTGACGGAATTCCGACGGATTCTTAATTTTTTTATTTGTTATATTCGGAGTTAAAAAAATTATTAAAAAATGAAGAATCCGTCGGAACTCCGTCAGAAATTTCTGACGGATTTCCGACGGAATCTTAATTTTTTTATTTTTATATTCGGAGTTTAAAAAATTATTTAAAAATTAAGAATCCGTCGGAAATCCGTCAGAATTCTTAATTTTTCTATTTTTTATATTCGGAGTGAAAAACATTATTTAAGAATTAAGAATCCGTCAGAAATTTCTGACGGATTTCCGACGGATTCTTAATTTTATTTATTTGTTACATTCGGAGTTAAAAAGATTTTTTAAAAATTTTGAATCCGTCGGGAATCCGTTAGAAATGCATAAAATTCTTTTAAAATTCTCTTAAATCCCTAAATTCTCTTAAAATTGTCATAAAATTCTCTTAAATCCCATAAAATTCTCTTAAAATTTTAAAAAATTCTCTTAAATCCCTTAATTCATAAAATTCTTTTAAAATTCTCTTAAATCCCTAAATTCTCTTAAAATTCTCATAAAATTCTCTTAAATCCCATAAAATTCTCTTAAAATCTTTTAAAATTCTCTTAAATCCCTTAATTCATAAAATTCTTTTTAAATTCTCTTAAATCCCTTAATTCTCTTAAAATTCTCATAAAATTCTTTTAAATCCCATAAAATTCTCTTAAAATCTTTTAAAATTCTCTTAAATCCCTTAATTCATAAAATTCTTTCAAAATTCTCTTAAATCCCTTAATTCTCTTAAAATTCTCATAAAATTTTCATAAATCCCATAAAATTCTCTTAAAATCTTTTAAAATTCTCTTAAATCCCTTAATTCTCTTAAAATTCTCATAAAATTCTTTTAAATCCCATAAATTCTTTTAAAATCTTTTAAAATTCTCTTAAATCCCTTAATTCATAAAATTCTTTTAAAATTCTCTTAAATCCCTTAATTCTCTTAAAATTCTCATAAACTTTTCTTAAATCCCATAAAATTCTCTTAAAATCTTTTAAAATTCTCTTAAATTTTAATTTTTTATGTGTTATATTCGGAGTTAAAAACAAATAAAAAAATTAAGAATCCGTCGGAAATCCGTCAGCAATTTCTGACGGATTTCCGACGGATTCTTATTTTTGTATTTGTTATATTCGGAGTTAAAAAAATTATTAAAAAATTATGAATCCGTCGGAAATCCGTCATAAATTGCTGACGGATTTCCGACGGAAAACCCTAATTTCCTCCCGCCTATTCACTTCGATCTCATCGAAAAGGCGGGAAATTCTGACGGAATTCCGACGGATTTTAATATTCCGTCATAATTCCGTCGGAATTCCGTCGCACACTCCAATAAAATCACACACTTCGTCTTCCCCGCAGACAGACGCAGAGAGATCTATTTTTTTACCAAACTCGATCGCAATCGCCACCTTTTCCGTCCGTTTTTCCGGCGTTTCGACGACCAAGTCACCGTTTTCTCACCAAATCAACGAGACAATGTAAGTTTTTTATGCTTTTCAAGATTTTTAACGGATTTGTGGTTGAAATTGTTTGTTGTTTAATTAGGAAAGGTTAAACGTCGAATTAGATGTTTAGGAATTTCGGATTAAACGGATTAAACGTGATTTCGTAATTGATTATGAGATGTTTATGAATTTTGGATTAAACGGATTTAGGAATTTAGGGAATATAAAGAAATTAGGAATTTTATGAATTTATGGATTTAAGAGAATTTTAAAAGAATTTTATGAATTAAGGGATTTAAGCGAATTTTTAAAAATTTTAAGAGAATTTTATGTGATTTAAGAGAATTTTATGAGAATTTTAAGAGAATTTAGGGATTTAAGAGAATTTTAAAACAATTTTATGAATTAAGGAATTTAAAAAAATTTTAAAAAAATTTAAGAGAATTTTATGAGATTTAAGATAATTTTATGAAAATTTTAAGAGAATTAAGGGATTTAAGAGAATTTAAAAAGAATTTTATGAATTAAGGGATTTAAGAGAATTATAAAAAATTTCCGATTTGTTGCAATGAATTGAATTTGAATTGTACTAAGTGTTTGTAATTTTGAAGGATTTATACAAATTTATAATATGATTAATCTACAAAATTCTATAATTTAAAAATTGTTACAATTCTTTATTAAAAATTTAAAAAAAAAACATTTAAAAATTTTACGTGTTTGCTCTTGGTTATGTCGGGGGATTACTTCATTGCTTTTTTCATAAAATTCCAATATCAAATTACCATAAATCCTAAAATCCATAAATTCTAAAATCTCAAAAACTCAAAATCATAAATTCCCAAAAGCCCTAACTCCGTAATAAAGATTGTAAATTTTAAATGTATAATTGACATACTAATTTTAAATATGTAAGAAAATTAAAAGTTTAAGTTAAAAATTTTGAAATCGTAGGGATTATGGCCGTTTTCATGAGGGTAGCGGAGTCGGTGGTTCCAGTAGGGGAGGTGGGACTCCGAGTGAGTCGCAGATCCCCAACACAGCTGCCTCTGCTGCTCGTACGGCAATGACCATCGAGGAGTTTGTGTCGCAACCCGGTCGGGAGAGGTTGACACGCCTTGACCCGGATTTTTCACCTAAAACGACCTGGTAAGGACTACTTTTAAAAATTTAAATGATTATATTAGCTTAATAAAATTGTTTACAAAATATGAAACAAAATACCGTGTAGGTTCCAATTTTCGGGAAACGGTATTTCGAGTTGTATCAACACAATGATCAACACCTTGATTGTTGGAATTCAGTCAGGTTTTTACCGGATTAATCTCTATTAATCAACCTAATCGCAATTCGCAATCCTAGGATCTAGGGTTTGTAAACTTTAAATCTGATGAAACGGATCTCGAATATACCTGGAGTTTGCAGCGGAATTGAATCAGGAAATCGAGATCTAGAGCACTTCAAGTGTAGTGCCTCTACCGATAGTCCACACGCACACAAATAGAAATCCGCAGGGATGCTAGTTCCTGGAACCGGATCTTTCAGGGATTCTCTGTTTCTCAAAGGCGGCTATCAGAAAAGGGTTTTCTCAAAAACTCTCTTACCAGGTCGTGACCTATATCTCCTATATATAGGTCCTGGAGAAAAACCTAATTGATCCTGAACCGATTCAGAATCAATTAAGTCATTAAACCGAAATCTTATTTCGGTCAGAACCCCGTGTCGATCGACACTACAATAGTGTCGATCGACACTGCCTTTTAAAACATGCTTATAATGTGTATCAAATACACATTATCTAGATCATTACATTAATGATCATTCCCTTATAAAGTGAATCCTATTTGCTTAGATGTGTGACCCTGTAGGATCATATAATACTAGCAATGAGTTCATAACTCATAGATCATAAGCGGCTTCTAGCAAAATATAATGATCACCTAGTATCATATGACTGTCTGATCTCGACAGTACAACTATCTCTAGAGTTAATACAAGTGTGATTTCAGGACATTCCCAACAATCTCCCACTTGTACTGGAATCAACTATTCCAATAATCCCTTCGTCTCTATATCTCGATCTGGCATAAGGCAAGAACTGTGTCATCCTTATTCAACCAAAATCATGTTCATCGAACTCCGATTTATACTGACAAAGCAAACGACTGACATTCAGCTCGTTCGAGTGCGGCCACACATTCCTCAGTATCAAATCTTCGATGGGCCCTGAGATAATTATCTCCTGTTATATAGGAGGGACAAATCCCATCTTGTTCCATCCCTGTTCCTTCACACACTTCATGATACGCCCAATCAATGCCTTTATAGTCACATGTTACGGATAACGTTTGACAAAGACGTAACGGACCAATTCATATGTAAGAAATCATGATGAACTCAGGTCTAAGGACTATACTCTATAGTCGTAATGGGAAACTCTTATGACACTTATATAACTATCCTGTAGAGTTCCCATTAGCGGGTCATGTCCGATCATATGTTCTCCAACATATATCTATGTGATTGACTTTAATACTCTTATTAATGACTCCATGAAACTTAGTCATCAGTCACCTCACATATCAGTCTCACACGGTTGTTAGTGTCCTACTTTAACAACCTTGACCAGGGACAAATATAATCTATGTCATTTATCGCTTATAGGGTTTCATGATCAAGTCCTCGACTTGATGACCTATAAAATGCCATAGATTACTTTGGGACTATTATTCAATTATCCAATAATCAAATAATACATGAAACAATTTCATTATGACATAACCAAGGTATGTCTACATGAATATCATAACATAACTAAATCCTTTACAACTCCCACTAGAATTAAAATTATATCTTAATATATCCAATACCTACAGCAGGAGGGTGAAACTCATGCTTAAGTAGTGGGAGAGGCTGCGATGATCTGCTTGGAACCCTTTCCAACAAACCGCAGGATGTGGTGCTTTGCTTGGAACCCTTTCCAACAAACCGCACCGCAGTATAGACACAAGACATAATCAGGTTCCTACCAAAAATCGTCTTTGTCTGTCTAACCACTCTCATCAGAAACCATTACTTCCTCAGTTCACCAAGCTCCTATCCTGAGTATTCTTCAAATACTTGAGAATATTCTTGCTAACTGTCCAGTGACTTTCACATGGATCATATTGGTATCTACTCGTCATGCTTAAAACACAAGCAATATCTGGACGAGTGCAGGTCATGGCATTCATGATAGGTTCCACTGCATATGCCTGGGAATCCTACTCAAAAACTTTCTTGCTCAGCCAGTGTCCAGGAACACTGCGTCTTGCCAAGATTAATGCCATGAGACATTGGTATGAAGCCTTTCTTGGAATCATGCATACTGAATCAGTCCAAGACCTTATCACCATAAGAATCTTGACACGATCCAATTAGCCTACCCAATCTATCTCTATAGATTCCTATTCCAAGAATTCATGCGGCTGCTCCAATGCCTTTCATTGAAAAACAACTTCCGAGCCAAGTCTCTAAAGACTAAAGCAACGGAACGTTATTTCCGAGAATAAGTATGTCATCTACATACATAATGAGAAATGCAACTACGCTCCCACTAGTCATCTTGTAAACACACGGTTCCTCTTCATTTCTGATGAAGTCAAACATTTTGACTGCTTTATCAAAACGAAGATCTCAACTCCGTCATGCTTGCTTCAATCCATCCATGGATCGATGAAGCTTGCATTCTTTCCCAGCATTATTTGGATCTGTGAAGCCTTAGATTGTGTCACATACACATCCTCTTCCATAATTCCATTAAGGAAAAACTGTTTTTCACATCCATCTGCCAAATCTCATCACCATGATAAATGACAGTTGCTAGTCTAATCCGAATGGATTTAAGCATAGCGAATGAGAACTGGTCTCATCATATTCTATACCATGATTTGCGTGAAACCTTTAGCCACCAGCCAAGCTTTGAATATCTGGATATTCCCATTTCAGATCTAGCGGCTCCTAGCCACTTTTCGGATTCTGGGCCCAACATTGCTTCTTCAAAATTCGCAGGCTCATCATTGTCAATGATTAACAAGTCATGACAATCGGTCACAAGAAATCCATATCTCTCGTGATCGTTACGAATCCTCTCGGATCTGCGAACTTCAGGCACCACAGGTGCAGGTTCTACAACTCTTTACAGATCCAGCTACTGCTCTTCCTTAACAGGTCGAGTAGTCTCCTGTGATTCTCGAACATCTTCGAGTTGTACTTCACTCCCACTGTTCTTCTTGGAAAGACAATCTCTCTCAAGAAAACACATTTCTTAGCAACAAACACTTTGTTCTCAGAACGGTTGTAGAAGTAGTAAGTCTTGGTTTCCTTAGGAAAACCTACGAAGCAGAACTTATCGGATTTGGGTGCGAGCTTGTTAAACGTTTTACATAAGCCTCACAGCACCAAATTTTAGTAAAGACAAACTTGGAACATTTCCAATCCACATCCCATGTGGTGTCTTTGCAATCGATTTTGTTTGAACCCTATTAAGTGTAAACTCAGACATTTCTAGAGCGTGTTCCTAAAAGAATTATGGAAGGTCTGTGTGACTCATCATTGATCGAATCTTATCCAATAAGGTCCGATTCCACCTCTTGGAAAACCCATTCCAAAGGGGCGTTCCAGGAGGAGTGAGCTGTGAAACAATTCCACACTCTCTCGGATGATCACTTAAATTTTGACTTAAGTATTCTCCTCTGCGATCTAATCGAAGAGCACTAATACTTTTGCCCATTTAATTCGGTACTTCATTCTGGAACTCCTTGAACCTTTCAAAGGATTCCGACTTGTGTCTCATTATATGGACATATCCATACTTACTGAATTCATCAGTAGAGGTAATGAGGTACTAAAAGTTTCCTCTAGCACTTGTGCTCATCGGGGCGCACACATCTGTATGTATAAAGTCCAATAAGTCATTGGCCCTTTCATATTGTTTGATAAAGGGCCCATTGTCATTTTGCCCAATGAGCAGGATTCACATTTCTCACATGATTCACAATCAAATGATCCCAAAATCCCATCACTATGGAACTTTTGAATCTGCTGAAGCCCAAAACGACAATGCTAGAGAAAATTGGGTTCTTAGTCATTTTACTCGAACAGTTTGGTATTTATGTTATATACAGGCATAAATTGGTTTAAGACATAAAACTCATTCTCTAATGGGGTGCTATCATATAACTTATCATTAAGATCAAAAGAGCAACATTTGTCTTTTATCAAAATAAAATCACTCATATCCTTACAAGAAAATGAAATGACATTTCTACTCATAGCAGATACACAATAGCAATAATATAGTTTCTAAAACCAAGCCCGAAGGTGACCACAAATGGAAACTTCCTACAGCTAATGCAGCAACTCTTGCTTCATTCCTATTGAGCATCTCCACTTGTCCCTTCTTCAACGTTCTACTGTTGCTTAGGCCCTGCATATTTAACCAAACATGAGCACCACAACCGGTATCTAATACCCATAAAATAGAACTTGAAATAACACAAATACCTGAATAAGGAGTGTCATACATCTCCATTATTTCCATAGAATCTTCCATGTATTTCTTGCATTTTCTCCTCCAATGCCTTGGCTCCCCACAGTAGCTGCAAGTATCATCATCAGATGGGCCAGACTTGGGTTTAGTGAGAAACTCGGGCTTATCCTGATTCACAATCTGGATGGCCTTTCTCTCACCCTTGTCCTTACCAGGTTTCACAAACCTTTTGCCCTTCTTGATATTGAGCTCAGCTGTCTTGAGCATATCATGCAGTTCAGTCAACGTCTTCGTCAAGACATTCTTGATGTAGTACTTGATGAACTCATCATAGCTCGTCGGCAGTGACTGCAGAATGATGTCAGTAGCCAACTCTTGGCTAATAGGATAATCTAGTCTCCACAGGTTATCAATATAACCCATCATCTTCATGACATGAGGACTTACTGGAGCTTCCTTTGGTAGCTTGCACTCAAACAGAGATTTAACTGACTGGTATCTCTCAGTTCGAGTCTGCTCCTGAAACATAGCTTTCAGGCTAGTGACTATCTCGATAGGCGATTCCACGTTCTCATATTGCCCCTGCAATTCAGAGTTCATGGTATCCCTCATCAGATGGCTCACATCGACCACATCATAATAATGCTTATTCCAAGCATCATATACTGCATGTGAGGCATTGGACCTTAGTTTCTCGGGGAGAGCTTTCTCAAGGACATAGTCCTTTCTCTCCTGCTTGAGAACGATTCTCAAGTTTCGATACCAATCAAGGAAGTTGGATCCATTTAACTTGTCCTTCTCAAGGACGGATCTCAACGAGAAAGAGTTCTGATTAGACATAACTGTAATAAGAAAAGGAAAAATCAGTTATGATATTCAGAAAATGAGAAATCTTAACAATTAAGATAACTCGCATTATATTCAAAACAATGTTTCCTCAAATGAATATAATGATCCAAGATCCATATTTCACTAAAACCCGAGCGAGCCACTGGCTGTCACTCAAATCTTAGTTATATAGGTAAGCAACACTTTGCTAATCATATCCAATATGACTCTTGGTTGTGGATAAGACATCTTATGTTTTATCCACCTGATGTCTCTGGGCCCAGAACTTCTGATAGCCCATTCAAGCAAACCAATCTCTTCAGTCATGTAATAGTTGATGCCATGCACTGCAAGCCCATCAACACAATTACTTACTGCCTTACTCATGTAACTGCGGACACCTTGCACTGCAAGCCCATCACGCAATGAAACAAGTCTTGACAGCTGACAAGATCGGAAAGACATCCAGAACACTTGATATTAAGTTGAGGAATTGAACTTTCAATCCTTAATACATATCATATATGCATTCAGGAACCTAATCTTATTAAATCTGGTTCGGTTATTAGATTTTAGGTTCACTAACCATAATCTTAGTAGGCTGTCGATCGACACAACCTTAGTGTCGATCGACACTTACCTCTCTGTCACAGTTCTTCGAAAACCGATCAATCCAATTGAACCGATTTCGATAACCAACAGAACCAATTCAATAACCTGTCTGTGTCGATCGACACAACATTTGTGTCGATCGACATAGACTAAACCAAATCCAATTTTTTTTGATAACCGGTCAATCCAATTGAACCGGACCAATAACCGGTCAATCTAATTGAACCGGGTCGATAACCGGTCGGTGTCGATGGACACAACATTTGTGTCGATCGACGCCAACCAAACCGCAACAAACCAAAATTTGTCGGTTTTATCGATCTGATAACCGAGCTTGATAACCGATTCAATCCAATTGAACCGGTTCATCAATCACAAGGCAGAGGTTCTCGTGTCGATCGACACAACCATTGTGTCGATCGACACGACTAGGTTTCTTAGCCGAATTGAACAATTAAGCGACAAAACAATTTGCAAAATTTCAATTGATCAAATACGAATACTGTTCATACAGATTTCAATGTTAAACCCTAAGGCTCTGATACCACTATTGGAATTCAGTCAGGTTTTTACCGGATTAATCTCTATTAATCAACCTAATCGCAATTCGCAATCCTAGGATCTAGGGTTTGTAAACTTTAAATATGATGAAACGGATCTCGAATATACCTGGAGTTTGCAGCGGAATTGAATCAGGAAATCGAGATCTAGAGCACTTCAAGTGTAGTGCCTCTACCGATAGTCCACACGCACACAAATAGGAATCCGCAGGGATGCTAGTTCCTGGAACCGGATCTTTCAGGGATTCTCTGTTTCTCAAAGGCGGCTATCAGAAAAGGGTTTTCTCAAAAACTCTCTTACCAGGTCGTGACCTATATCTCCTATATATAGGTCCTGGAGAAAAACCTAATTGATCCTGAACCGATTCAGAATCAATTAAGTCATTAAACCGAAATCTTATTTCGGTCAGAACCCCTTGTCGATCGACACTACAATAGTGTCGATCGACACTGCCTTTTAAAACATGTTTATAATGTGTATCAAATACACATTATCTAGATCATTACATTAATGATCATTCCCTTATAAAGTGAATCCTATTTGCTTAGGTGTGTGACCCTGTAGGATCATATAATACTAGCAATGAGTTCATAACTCATAGATCATAAGCGGCTTCTAGCAAAACATAATGATCACCTAGTATCATATGACTGTCTGATCTCGACAGTACAACTATCTCTAGAGTTAATATAAGTGTGATTTCAGGACATTCCCAACAATGATAACTAAGTCGTATCCCACATATGGGTCGATGCCGGTGGAAGACCAGGACACATGGTTTCGGCAATTTGCGGTATGTGTTTTGATTCGTAATTAAAAATTCAAATTTTATATTACATTCCAATTGTCATTAATTATATTATTGGTTTTTTTTTCAGCAAGAATTTATGTGGGACCCACAGCTGACTGCCACGGTCCGACGTCATTTCGATAAAAAGGCGAGGAGAAAGTACTCGCAGAAGATGAACGAGTGGAAGGACGGGTGGACCTTAAGGGGGCAGGTGCCTAAGGTTCTGCAAAAAAACGAGACATTATGGAATGGACTAGTTGCACATTGGGAACTGGTATGCGAATGCACCCTAAGAATTATTATTTTTTTTTTTTTTTTATTATCATATCATTATTTTTTATTCTTTTTTTACCAGGAGAACACTCAAGCGACCTCCAGCCAAAACTCGACTAACCGGAAGAGCGACTGGAAGGGGGAGGGACCGGCGACCCATAACCTCGGTGCAACGAGCAAGGGGTCGCGTGTAGAGCAACTGGTAAGTCTCTTAATTTTCCAAATAATTTTAATTATCGCTAACATTTTCCGTAATTGACAATGCTAACAGTTTGAGAAGACCGGTGTGCGTCCTTCGCATCTTGATGTCATTAGAGATGCCCACACCAACAGAAAGACGGGTAAAATCCAAGATCCGATTGCTCGGGAAATCGTGGAGAGCGTACAGAGGCTCGGGGAGCAGTACCTTCAATCGCAACCGACTGTCGATGGAACTCCGCCGCTAACCGAAGTTCCATTCGAGAAGGTCAACGAGTTCACTTTGGAGGTTAGTAAACGTGTCAATTTTAAACACATTTAAATTCTATTTTATTACTAATACGCTTTGGAATGAATTGTTTTTTTTTCCTTAGGTAACCCCTAAGTCCAGAGGTCGTGTCTACGGCCTCCCCGAAGACAGTTGCTCATCCGCTTCGTCGGGTCGCTATCATGGGGGTACAAGTTTGCTCGCACAAAACGCCCAGCTGACCCAGCGGATTACCTCTTTGGAGGACCGGTACGAGAGAGAGAAGGCGGAGGCGGAGGAACGGCTGCAGAAACAGATGGCGGATGCGGAGGCACGGCGCCTGAAAGAGAAGGAGGAGGCGGACGAACGATATAACCAGATGGAGGCGAAGTTGAACGAGTTCTTCTGTACTCATGGCATGTAAATTATATTTTTAGACTTTTAAATTTTAATGTAAAACTTTAAATTTGGTTTTAAAACATTTTAGATTTTATTTGAATTTAATTTTGAATTTTAATTTAATTTCATATATTTATTTAAAAATAATTTTTTTTTTAAAATAATTTCAAATCCGTCGGAATCCCGTCGGAGCACAGAATTCCGACGGTATTCCGACGGAAAATAAACAGACGGAGTTCCGACGGTCTCCGAAACCATTCCGACGAAAAGTCAACGGATTCCGGCAATCCAAGTTCCGTCGGAACAACCCGATGGATTTCCGACGGATTTTTTTTCCGACGAGATAGAAATGACGGACCAAATCCGTCGGAATAAAGGCTTTTCCGACGGATTTCCAACGGATTTGGCCGTAGGAAAAAAGCCCTGTTTTCTTGTAGTGGGAGTGGACAATCCTGCACCATCAAATGTTATGGTAATCTCAAAAGAAGTCGCAGAAGAAACAAATCTCTTTGGTCTTCTTCAAGATTTGAAATCGGAAAATTTCAATATTCTTGTTGTACAGCCAGAGGAAGTCAAATCAGAAGTGCTAGTTGGTACTGTAAGCTCGGTTTGGATTTGGCCAAGTCAACTAGATGGAGACATCGAACAGCGGAGTGATGCTGAGGACTAGATTCTGCGTAGTGTGAGGCTCAAGGTGGGGCTGGACAATAATGTTATTATCAATCGTTATTTGTTATTATGATACTTTGTTCTGTATTAAAAAGGCTTTGGGTTTATGTAAACAAATGACATCGTATCATCTTTCTTCTCTTAAACTCTGTTTTGGATTCAGAGTCTGTTACACATCATTGTCAATTTACTATAGAACTGGCTAATATGACTTATATAATGATGAAACACAATTTTTGTTTAATTGAATCCAGCAAAAAGTATTTGCCTTAGATTGAAATTCTGAATTGAGTTGGAAGTAATGTCAGAATATCCAGCAAAAAGTATTTGAGAAAGATTGTCAATGTTCATAATCTTATCTTAGCCAACAACATTACACTCTCCCTCCCCAAATGATATAATATCCTTTTTAATGTTATTGAAAACATTTTACAGGTCGAAAGAGTTCGTGAGTTACATTACAAGACCTGTCATGTTTTTATTTTATTTTTTTTGTATGGTCGGCCTACTTATGTTTGTTGTTAATTTTTAGTGGATTGTTCTTAGCTGTGCTTAGACTTCTAAGTCATCTTCACATCTAAATTAAATCTAACTACTCCCATGAAATTTACTTTTGTTTCTTTTTATTTTGATTTGCTAGTTACTTTATTTATTTTATAGTATACTATTTGAATTTCCGCTGGAAACCAATATCAAGAAATAAATACATTTTCTTTTTTTTTGTTAAAGAAATAAATACATTTTACATTGAGAGAAACATATATATTAATATTTAATGAATTTAATGAATTCTGAGGTTAAGAAAGCATATACATATGCCTCCCAAAAAAATAGATCTTTCATATTTGTTGTGTTCGCTAATTTTAGGATTAGTTTAGTGTCGGCTTACTTTCGTACGTCTATTCAAGTTTTGATCTTTTTTTTTTTTTTTTTGAAAATTACAAGTTTTGATCTTGCATGCATAATGCATTTTATTAGAAAATAGTAATATAGAACTCATTGTTAAACAGTGTGAAATTAGTAGTAAAAGGGACGTATTACGTGATTCTTTCATGAAAAACAATATATGTGGTTTGACAATTTTGAACAATAAATCGTTTAATTAACTAACTTTAGTTCCCTAACAACTATATAGTACGGTTTGACATTATTTATCGCACATGTTCCTTTTAAGAATTGGACTATTTGCAACAAATACAGCACTAGTTATTTATTTAAATAAGAAAGTCTGTGAAAAGTGCAGCATATATGAATCACTGAGTGCGGTTGAACACATTTATAAATGTAAGAAAATAACAAAATTACCGGAATTTTCTACTGATTCATATATGATATATGGTATTCGAATATTCGATTCATAACTTTTGATTACTAATAAGTATTTGTTAGTGTTTTCATCGTGTTTTACCATATGGTCTAAGCACTGGACCATGAAATCTTCTTTCAATTAGTATCACGCGGTTAGAAAATCTAAAAACACATTAATGCATATATGTTTAGAGTTTAGACTTAGTCAATAAGTACTCCCCCAATTTAGGCCGAAACCAGTACTCCCTCCTATTGTTAGAATGAATACTGATTTCATTATGATTGACCGAGTATCAATCAATATTTTACCCAAATGGTTGGAAAAAGAACTCCCCCAAATGATTCTTTTTCTAATTAACACCACTTATTATATTAGAGGACGTGAAGTTCATGCAAGCATGTGTCTGGTAGCTATTGTATGTAGACTCTCTATTAATGATAAGTAAATAGCGAATTAAGTTTATACTACAAAATTTTAATCAATAAGCATCAAAATATAGGAGAAGGATACAAGTACAACTAGTCAAAATCAAAACTAATGGTGAGTCTTAGCTGAAAATCATTGAAGCAAAAAGTGGAAACGTGTGAATAAAATTCAGAGAAGGCTTCTCACAAGTCACAGGTGACATTACAAAGTACAACTTATTCAATGGCTGCCTATATTTGACCAAAGAACTTCTACTGTATATACTCGTTATTTTTTTTTTATCAAAAAAGATACAGAGTATTTAAATATTGCAAAAGGGTAGTTATATGGAAAGCAAATGAAATTTGACAAAATTATGAAAATAAAGACGGAATAGGAACTCAACATTTCTTTTCTGAATATTGACGAATATTGGATATCTAAAAGGATTAATTTGCCCTATACCAGAAACAAAAAAAAATAACTCATCAACTAGCAAAAAAATATTCTATGTGACACAATTTTTACCACTAGAATTAGGGTAATTGGCTAGTAAATAAATTACTAATTTTTTTGGGCTATATTGCAAATTAACCCCAAAATAAATAGAAAAGAAACTAAGATATAATATATAGTGGTTTATATTAGAAGGTTGTGTGTTCGATTCACGTCGGGGTCAAATTTCCCAAATCCAAAGTTCTAAATTCGGTTATCAAAAAAAAAAAAAATACAGTGATTTATATTAGTGTTGTTATTGTGTCGCTATTCGAATTTAAATAAATCATTTGTATCTGAATTGCTGACAAAAAGAAAAACGAGTAGTAAAAAGGTTTCATTGATATGATCATATTGAATTTCCAAGATTTCATTGATTCTAAATTTACCAATCAATAGAGTGGATATTGATACTAATTTGTTTTGTAACGAAGTTAAGCATAGCTTTTAATTAATTATTTCAAAATAAAACTATTAAGTTCAACAAAAAAGTAATTCACAATTCAATTAATTGAAAGACCAGAAAAGAAAAACAAAATTAGTCCCAGCATCACCATTTTGGAAACATGGACGATGGACCTTATACAAGTTTGAACTTTGAATTATAACAACACATTTACTATTTACATTGGAAATAAGAATGTTCTTTACATTATTCACACTACCTTTTTTATAATAATATGAGCGGTTGTTGCATGACAAATATAAGAGCATCAGCACCAATGTTTTTTTTTTGTATCATTAAATATAAAATTATTAAAACACATACTCTCTTTTACTTTTACTTAACTTTATACCTTTTTTTTGATCATTTTACTCAACTTTTATTAATTTTATATTTAAAAACACTCATTTTTACTATTGATACCCATTTTTAATATCAATCCATTGATACCATCTCTCCTATAATCTCAACAATCTCCTCTTTTTACTCAATTTTTATTAATTTTATATTTACAAACACCTCATCTTTTACTAAAAAACATTATCTTTCCTCCTATTCCTCAAATTTTAATAATTTTATATCATATGATACCCACAAAGTATCATCGCTGCATATGCTCTAAATATAACATATTATTGTATATAACAACGTAGTAGTTGTGGAATTTAAATATTGAAACGGTCGAACGAATTCAATTCATCTTTTTTTTTAGAATCCTCAAATACAAGACAATTACCTTAAATACACTCCATATCTTAATTAATTAGCAAAATTCACTCGTGTAATATATTAAAAATTCTTTGAAAAAAAAAATCAACCTTTAAAAATTAGTGGATTAATTATGTAATAAATGAAAAAGTCCAAATAAAAAAAAATAAAAGAAACGTGACTCACCATTTTTAAAAACGCATTTATACTAATATATGTAATTACTGTTTTTTGTCTTTCAAATCATAAAAAACGCATTTTCCTCTTCGTCGTCTTCTTCCTTCCTTCTTCTTCTCTCTCGCTATTGCAGTCTTCAAGTCCTGAAAATGAACTCAGAATCTAAGAAGAAGACGGAAGTCAAATCCAACCTCTATACATGAAGAGGTCTATTTTCTCAACCGTGACGTTTTCCGTCACCGTCGCCGTTACCTTCTTCTTCCTCCTCCCGTTTTCAACCACCGCCTTAGGCTCCGGCTCAACTTACGCCGTCGTCTACGGCTCCGACACCGTCTGCGCTTTAATCTCCGGCGAACCAACTCAACGTATCCTCTGTTACGACACGCGACTCCGCACCAACTTCACACTAAACCCCGGCGTCTCCTTCTCCTCAATCGCGGCCGGAGATAATTTCCTCTGCGGTATTCGCTCCGGTGGATACAGCCTTCTCTGTTGGGATAACATCGGAAGCTACTCTTTGGATCCTAAACGAATCTACTATAACGACACCGTTTTGCAGAATCTCTCCGTCGGAGATACTCAAATCTGCGCCACCGTGAACGGCACGAATACACTAAAATGCTGGAGAAGTGAGAGAAGTGAACAATCGCCGCCGACGAACGAAGGATTCCGGTCAATTTCTTCCGGCGTTGGTTTCTCCTGCGGCGTTTCGATTCGAAATCAACGAGTCTTATGCTGGGGAAGAGATCCGGTGAAATCGGGTCGGATCCAAACCGGATTCGGTAACACGACGATGGTGAGTGTATTTGCAGGTGAATCACACGCTTGTGGATTCAACACTACTGGGAACTTGATTTGCATCGGAAACAACGATTCTGGGCAACTTAATCTTCCTTCGAATCAAGCTTATGAGTATTCGAAGCTTTCTCTCGGATCGAATTTCACTTGCGCGACGAGAAATTCCAACGGTTCTGTGATTTGCTGGGGAGGAAGATCAGAGAGATTCAATAATGTCACTGAACAGATCTCATTCGAATCGATTTCTTCCGGTCCCGGTTTAATCTGCGGTTTGATTTCCGGTAATCTCTCCGTCATGTGTTGGAATCCTTCAAATTTCTCGAGAATCTTCCTCCCTTTCCCGGAAATTTTACCAGGTCCTTGCGTTGAATCATCATCTCTTTGCTCTTGTGGTGTGTTTCCACAATCGGATAAGCTTTGTTCAGGTTCTGGTTCGATTTGTAAATCATGCCCGGTTCAGATTCCGATTCCGGCTCCGGCGAGTCCTCCGACTCAATTTTCAATTCCGCCGCCGCAGTCGCCGTCTCCTCGGTCGAAAGCTTTAACCGTGGGGTTATTAGCGTTTGCGATTGTTGGATCGGTTGGTGCATTTGCAGGGATTTGTAGTGTGGTTTATTGTTTATGGACTGGAACTTGCTTGGGGAAGAAGAAAGTTCATAACTCGGTTCAACCGACGATAACTCGCGGCGGTTCGAATAGCCGGTCGAACAGTTCGCAGCATTCTCGGTCGATGACCATAAGACGTCAAGGCTCGACGAGGATGCTTTCGATGAGAAGACAAAGAAGCGGAACGTCATCGATGAAACACGCGGATAAAGCCGAAGTATTCTCATTCTCCGAGCTCGCTTCGGCGACCGGAAACTTCTCCTTAGAGAACAAAATCGGTTCGGGGAGCTTTGGAGTTGTTTACCGAGGTAAACTCGACGACGGGAGAGAAGTCGCGATCAAACGGGGAGAAGTAAACGCGAAATTGAAGAAGTTTCAAGAGAAAGAAACAGCGTTTGATTCGGAAATCGCGTTTCTATCGAGGCTTCACCATAAACATTTGGTTAGGCTCGTTGGTTACTGCGAAGAAAGAGAAGAGAAGCTTCTCGTTTACGATTACATGAAGAACGGTGCGCTCTACGATCATCTACACGACAAGAAAAACGTCGAAAAACATAGTAGTTTGATCAATTCTTGGAAAATGCGGATCAAAATCGCGTTAGACGCGGCTAGAGGAATCGAGTATCTACACAATTACGCGGTCCCACCGATTATTCACAGGGATATCAAGTCATCTAACATATTACTCGACTCGAATTGGGTCGCTAGAGTTTCGGATTTCGGGTTATCCTTAATGGGTCCCGAATTAGGGAAAGATCATCATCACCGTCCCACGAAAGCCGCGGGAACGGTCGGATATATCGATCCAGAGTATTACAGTCTCAATGTTTTAACGGACAAGAGTGATGTGTACGGAATGGGAGTTGTGTTGTTAGAATTATTAACCGGAAAAAGAGCGATTTTTAAAAACAGTACTGGTGATGTAGGAGAAGATTGTGTTCCGGTGCATTTGGTGGATTACTCGGTCCCGGCGATAACGGCGGATGAGTTGGGACGGATATTGGATCAGAGAGTTGGTTCGCCGGAGTTAGGGGAAGGAGATGCGGTGGAGCTGGTGGCTTATACGGCGATGCATTGTGTGAATGCGGAAGGGAGGAATCGACCGACGATGACTGATATAGTTGGGAATTTGGAGAGAGCATTGGATTTGTGTGGAGATAGTCATGGGAGTATCTCTAGTGGCATTTGCTCTATTGTCTCTGATAGAGATTAAAATTAAAATTTGACCCTTTTTATTACATAGAGATTTTTTTTTTCTTTTTTGAGGAGTTCATTTTTTTTCTCATTATTTTTTGGCTTTTTTATAGAATGATTGTGATTTTTTGGGTAAATAATGTAGTGTAGCTATTTAGGAGAATTTGAATTATTCAATATTCATGGTCTAACTCTTTTGGTTGGAAATGTATAATTTGGACAGCGGAAAGCGAATGATTAAAAATTGAATTTTTTCTAATTTAATTTGTGTGAAGGAAGGTGGAAGTTATGATGTTGTTCTTTTGGTCTTTTTGGTCAAAACGTGTTATGTACTTGTTATATTGAACTTGAACCCGCATGTTAATCTACTTTTTAAATTCGATGTATTATAGAGTCGAACTGCCGTCGTCCATATGGGTTTTGCCTTTATAATTCAAAGCTTATAGAACTGTGTATTTTTTTTGTCAACCGGAACATTTTATGGAAAAGAATGATACTGACAAAAATCAAAAGACAATGTAAGAATTTACTTTAATAAAAGAAACAAAATAAAAGAACAGAAAGAAGTGGGATCCACTTTTTACACTTGTGCATTCTGTTAGACTGACATGTCAATGATGTCATCATCATGCCAACAAAACAAATCCGAGTCTATTGACTTTAGAGATACCATTTTATTATCTGGTCATTACTTTATGTCTTGAATTTTCCACATCATTATACATTTTCCTTCTATTTTGGACGGTGCTTGCTATATTTTTATTCGAAAAAAATATAAAACTTTAACTTATAATAGTTTTTGTACGTGTTTTTAAAGATGATTATCATTTATCTTTCTACAAAACAAAAATAAATTTAATTAATTTCAATATTGTTTTTAAGTTTATTTGTAGCTAATTTTCAACGACAACAAAAATTTGTAGCTAACGGATTTTTTTTATACCTTATTGCTGTTACGACAAAGTTTACACTGCTTTGAAAGTTTTATTTTTTGTTTGCTAACTGCTGTTTTGAAAGTTAAAAATCACATAACTGAGAAGAATGGTAGTTTCGAAAACGAAAACAATGAGTATGTGCAATTAGTAGTACTATTTATCTTCTACTACTGATGTCTCTTACATGTTCAGGAGTGAGACTCAACTTTAAACTTTCACAAACAAGTAAATGAAATCCCAAAAAAACCTTCTAGTCACTCCAATGAGTGTGTGCATTTTATTCAAATAAATAAAATTAAACGGAGTTTAGGCGAAGCTTCCTTACTTCCAAACATAGGAGCACCACTAGAACGTGTGTTTTCAGCCTAAACTATAGAATAAAAAATATATATAAATGTTTGATTAAATAATGCAGTTTCTAACGTTATCGTCTGCCATTTGATTAGGGAACTTATTCTTTTAATTAAATCAAATCGTATTCCTAAATTGCAGAAGAATTATAATTAAGCAATGAATTACGTAGTGTTGCGGTTAGGATAATTAAGCAGTAATCGTATTCCTTTTTGTTTACTCGTATAGTGATTTCTTTGATCATGTATATTAAGGCTATTAGCTAATTCTACATTTGAAATTGTAAGGAAATTTTTTTGCAAAGCATTTAACTGGATAAATTGGTCCCAACAATTATATAAAACCAGTGTTACTATTGAGCGGTGCTTCTAAGTTCCAAATTGAATTATGAATTGATGATCTACGACGGGGCATGGCACTATTAAATACATACATATAATAAAAAATGCTTCCATGAGATTATTCAATTACATAGAAGATAGATGGATATGAACATATTTATTTTAACAAAATATGGCGGCAACGGTGGTGGGACAATCATGGCGGTTTGGACGGCCAACAAACAAATGACTTATTGTATAATCAATAAAAGGGAATATTTCCTAAATAGCTTTTTTTTAATCTATTTTGTGTCTCATGATTAGATAATTTAGATCTTATTATCTTATTATATAAAAGAGAAGTCGGTCAACGAAAGCATGACACATAAACAAAATTGTAATTCGCGAGATCATGACATATTTAATATTGATTGAGATGATGACATGTGTTAAAACTTAAATTTAATTAAGTAAAAACAAAATTAAAAATGAAAAATTAACAAAAAGAGTTTCCAAGTAATTACTCAAATAATTAAATGGAAAATTTCTAATGTTCTAAACTAATAATAATAATATATGGGATATAGAGAGGATATAATAAGATGTATATATGTAATGTTTGATAATATAAATGAAAAATTTCTAATAGTCTAAATTAATATAAGTAATAATATATGGGATGTAGAGACGATATAATAAGATGTATATATGGATGTTTGATAATATTTTTTTATATGTTTTCTATGAGGTTACTAACATAAAATTTACTAATTTCTGATTTAATTCTAAAATATTTTAGTTGTTTTACGATTTATTATATAGTTAAAAAATATTGAGTATATGATCTGAATTATGTTATATATATGATTATGAATTCACATTATATCAATTATGACATAAGAATTAAGATATAAATGATCTCTATTGATTTATAGTCTATGTTCTATCAAATTCAACGGATTTTTAATTAAAACTTAAATATTTATTAATAATTTAATGTGTTAATCCGTGTATTAACGCGGATCTTATTCTAGTATAAAAGATAAGAGAATGCACAAAATTGTAACTCATAAGATCGTGACACGTGTCTAATATCGTTTAGATGAAAACATATGTTAAACCTTAAATTTAGTTAAGAAAAATTATAATCAATATGAAAAACAAAAAAAAAAACAAAAATTGTTAAGTAACTAACCAAATGAAAAAAAATAAAATTTTAATTGTTTAAAACTAATTAGAAAAAAGGAAAATTTCTAATACTTATTAGGAGAAAAAGAAAATTTATAATAGTTTAAACACGTAGGGAAAATTATAACATATAAGATTGTGATATGTGTATAATATTTGATCGGATTAAGACATGTGTTAGAGCTTCAATTTTTATATATATAAGAAGGTATAATTAAATATATAAAACTAACAAAATAATTATCAAGTAGCTAACACATAATAAAAAGGGAAATTTTGATTGTCAAAAACTAATTAGGAAAATGAGGAAAATTTCCAAGAGTCCAAACTAATCAGGAAACAAAGAAAACTTTTAATAATCCACACAAATTATATAAAAATAAGTTAGAAAATAGAGAAAATATAAACCGTAAAAAAATAGAAACAGTATAAATATGATTATGAATTCACATTATATCAATTATAACATAAGAATTGAGATATAAATGATCTCTATTGATTTATAGTCTATGTTCTATCAAATTCAACGGATTTTTAATTAAAACTTAAATATTTATTAATAATTTAATGTGTTAATCTGTGTATTAACGCGAATCTTATTCTAGTATAAAAGATAAGAGAATGCACAAAATTTTAACTCACAAGATCGTGACACGTGCCTAATATCGTTTAGATGAAAACATATGTTAAACCTTAAATTTAGTTAAGAAAAATTATAATCAATATGAAAAAAAAAAAAAAAAATTATTAAGTAACTAACCAAATGAAAAAAAAAAATTTTAATTGTTTAAAACTAATTAGAAAAAAGGAAAATTTCTAATACTTATTAGGAGAAAAAGAAAATTTATAATAGTTTAAACACGTAGGGAAAATTATAACTTATAAGATTGTGATATGTGTATAATATTTGATCGGATTAAGACATGTTTTAGAGCTTCAATTTTTATATATATAAGAAGGTATAATTAAATATATAAAACTAACAAAATAATTTATCAAGTAGCTAACACATAATAAAAAGGGAAATTTTGATTGTCAAAAACTAATTAGGAAAATGAGGAAAATTTCCAAGAGTCCAAACTAATCAGGAAACAAAGAAAACTTTTAATAATCAAAACAAATTATATAAAAATAAGTTAGAAAATAGAGAAAATATAAACCGTAAAAAAATAAACAGTATAAATATCAATTAAGAAAATGATATGATATCTTATTATATAAAGGATAATGTGTAAAATTGTAACTCACGAGATCGCGACACGTGTTAAGTAGTCGATTAGATTCTAAGATATGTCAATATCAAAATTGTTAATTACCTAAAAAGAAAAAAGTTAAAATAGAAAAAAAAACAAGCAAAAAGTAAATTTACAAATTGCACAAAACCTTTATACGAATAGTTATATAAGGTATTTACTTGAAAACGATTTTTAGTAAAGAGAAATCCCCTTACTATTAAAAGGGAAGTGGAATTAGTTAAAAATCTTAGGTGTTTTAATGTTATTGGCTTTCATCCAAAAAAATGATGACATGTAATGATGACATGTAAAGATGGCATAAATAACCAATTTTACTAACAATCTTTATGAGAAATTTTGAGTTATGCCACTATTGGCATGCCACTTTTCAATTATGCCACTGTTTTAAAATCATTACCAGCGTACCACTGTTCACTTAAATGAAAAAAAAAAAGATTTCACTTTCTCTCCCATCTCTCTCACACTCATCTCCCAGATCCAATTTTTTTTCTCTTCCAAATTTCGTTTTTTTCTCTCTCTCTCTCTACCAAATCGCCATCATGAGATCGGATTTTACAATCACTAAATTTGATTCTCGTCATCTCTAATTTCACTATCTATGATCTCTGTCGCGATTTCCGCTAAGAAGATTTGAGGAGGTGTTGTTGTTGACGAAGAACGTGGATCTGAAATTAGATCGAGCAGATTTAGGAGGAGGAGGAGGAGGAGGAGGAGGAGGAGGAGGAGGAGGAGGAGGAGGAGGAGGAGGAGGAGGAGGAGGAGGAAGAAGAAGAAGAAGAAGAAGAAGAAGAAGAAGAAGAAGGAGAAGAAGAGATCTCAAAGCAAATTCAAACACGACTGTAAATAGAAGAAGAAGAAGAAGAAGAAGAAGAAGAGATCTCAAAGCAAATTCAAACACGACTGTAAATTTTTGAGTTCGGGTTAACTATTATGCATTTAGGGTATAGATTTTGGGGAAGGGGGGGGTTTGCTTTTACAATAAAATTGTTAAAAACTGTTAAAAAAACCTTATAAAACTATTTAAAAACCGTGTAAAACTGTTTATAAAGTTTTATAAGGTTTTTGTAAAGTTTTATAAGGTTTTTAAACAGTTTTATAAGGTTTTTAAACAATCTGATAAACCTTTTAAAAACTTTACAAACCTTATAAAAATCTTATAAACCTTTTAAAAACCTTATAAATTATTTAACTGTTAAGTTTTTAATGACATGTAAAAAAGTCTTATAAAACTGTTTAAAAACTTTATAAAAACGGGAAAATCCTAAAAATAACCAAAACCCAGATTTGACAAAAAAACAACAAAAATCCAGATCTGGCCAAAAATTAACCAAAACCCAGATCTGAACAAAAATCGAATCAAAAGCTCAAATTTGTAACCCAAATCGAATAAAATGCTTAGATTTGTAACCAAAATCCAATCAAAAACTCAAATTTGTAACCAAAATCGAATTTTTAAAAACAAAATTCATGGACTAAACCTGTTCTTCTTCTTCCTTCTTCGTCTTCTTCTTCGTCGTTGTCTTCTTCTTCTTCTTCTTCCAATTCAGGAAATCAAAATCGATGTAAGAAATTTACAGAGATTTACATGGATGAAAGAGAATCAAAAATCATAGATCTATCCATAACCCAAATCCAATTTGCAATTTCAAAGAAGAGGATTTTGTGGGAGAAAAAAATTTGGATTGAGAAGAGCGTGAGAGAGATGAGAGAGAAAGTGAAATCTGTTTTTTTTAATTAATCAGTGAACAGTGGCACGCTCGTAATAAATTAGTGAACAGTGGCATATTTGATTAAATTATTGTGAACAATGGCATATTTGCAATTGCCCCAATCTTTAAACACAAATTATTATTATCAATATAATAATATTATGAAAAAATCGAATCCATTTCTAATTTAATAACCAATTTCAATTTTTTTTATAAAAAATTAACAATTAGTAGGAAATTGAGTTTAATTAGAAACTACATTATTTTCTTAAGAATTATTTCAAAGAAATCAAATTCCACTTAAATCTAATTATATACTAATAAGTATTAAATATTTTTAAAAAAAATTTCTTTTTGATAATTTCAACAATTCCTTTTTTATAATTTTATTCGATATATTAGAAAATTGTGATAATTTGGTGTTTGTTGCAAGACATTTAAATAATATTATTTTTACGGATTACTTTGAAAAAAATAAGGTTTTTCAAGAAACTGAATTTTAGAGAGAACGAAAAATTTACATTTATCATTAGTTTTTGTAATATAGATGATCAAGAAAAACAAGAAAAGGATGAAAAACGGAAAATAAATATATAAACAAAATCGAATTATAAAATTGAAAGAAAAAGATGAAAAAAGTAAGAAGAAAAATAAAAATGTAGGGTAGAAGACAACGGTTAAGAAGCACTCTAAATACATAAAGACACTGCAAATGAAAAAGAAAAAAGAAAAATAAAGAAAAAATAAATCATAATTTTTCAATGTAACACTCAAAATGTTACAAATAGTATCCTAAACACGTATTAATATTATACATGCATGAAAAAACTATAACAAACACAATGTATTTTTTATATATAATTCAGATTTTTGAATAAATTAATTTAATTTTACAAAAATATTTCATACCCGCACACGGTGCAGGTTAATCATCTAGTTTAATATAAAACAAAAGTTAGGAAGAAAAAAAGCAAACTATATAATTAAAAATAGGAACGATGTTTCTATCGTTATAAATAGGTAGAGGTTTAACATATAATATATTTATGGGGAACACAAAATAATTGATCATAGATAAAAGGAGAACTAGATCAAGGAGAAGAAACAAATATAAAGAAAATTTGGTTAGTGGTATGTTTTTACATGTTTTAAATTTACAAAATAGCATAAAACAATCGTCAAAACATGTACGAATGATTTAATTGTTATAGCAAATAGTTTAATAATTTAAACCATATTCACATATATCAAGTGTATATACTTTATTGATTTCCAAAATTTTCAAATTGTATGAGATATGAGACTATACTTTTTTAAATTACATATGAATCTATAACTTTAATCACTACATTATCCAAGTTAGGATTTGAATTAAGAATATAATATGGTTTTCTCTAAAATATTTTTTAAACATAACTACTTATGATAGGGCCGGTTCTAATGGCGTACAGACCGTGCATTGGCATAGGCCCCACTAGCTGTTTACAAATTTTAATGCATTTTATGGTCCTTTATTTTTGAAACTTATGTATAAAGGCCCAAAAAATTCTGATTTATCAAATATAGCCATAAAAAATTTTATTTCGCACAAGGTCCATTTTTTGTTTGAACCGGGCCTGCTTATGATAAATCAAATAATCCTCGCATCGCGAAGGTCTTAATGTAGTATATAATAATATATATGATTTGAATTTCGCTTATATTGGATCAACATGATATCAATTAAGACATAATAATCAATATATAAATTTATATTTAATCTGTGTTTAAATATTATTTCAAAATATTATGATAATTAAGTGGATTACTAATTAAAACTTAAATATTTATATTACTAGGAATCCAACCCCCGCGATTTCGCGGGGCCAAAAGAACATCTTGACTAAATTTTCATTTTAAGTTTTTTTTTTGTGAATGCAACCATAGATATAATTTACTTTTGAGACACATGCAAACATATAACCATTCTAAAAGATTTTAAAGCATGATTACTATCAACTCTCAAGTCGAAGCAATCCAAACCTGACTTATGAAGACTATATCACTATAAAGATTTAAACATATTTATATATAAAGTCGGATAAAAACACACCAAAAAGGTCAGTAATATTTTTTTTTTAAAAACATAAAAAATCATGAATTAGATGCAAGCATAACAAAAAAAAATAAGAAGAAAGAAGACACAATCCTATAGTACATTAATAACCATAAAATAATAGTTGGAAAAAAAGACCCAAGTATGCATTAAGAACCATAAAACGAGTTTTTCAAACATATTTGATTTAATGACTAAATGATGCGATTATGGTTAGCTCGGAACACGAAGTCACAGACCCGCATGATGCCGATGAGCAGCTTGAAGCCGCGGAGGTTCTCACGGATGCTAAGGTCTTGAAAATTTCGAGTGGACCGATGATTAGGTCGAGAACGAGACAACTTAACCGAGCCATCTCTATGCTTGTTGTTAAGATCACCGGCCAACTTCATTTAGTTGCTCATCAAACCACATTGGTTTTGATTCGAGCCAAGGAAGGATGATAGTGAGAGGTATGTGGGCTCGTACTCTTTTTCTCTATCTTCGGTTTTGTCGAAATGGATTTTCCAAAGTAGGTTTTTAATGAGGCAAGCACACATACTCTACATTTCCTCACTATCATATTTAGGCCAATTTCTTGGAGGCCCATGAAGAAGTTTCGGAATTTATGTTTTAATTTTTATGTTTTTATTTGGATAATGTTAAGTGTGTTCACACTTATAAACTTTCAAACTTCACTTTAAATGTTCTTTTTTCGTGTAAGTGAGAAGTGAAAGGGTTTGTCCTTTCAGTTTCTCCCCCTATATATTGTTGCCGAATTTCTCAATAATAATCATCAAACTTTCTTTCTAACACTTTTTAATTGTTTGATCAAGAGAAGTGTGTCATATCTTCTCATCTTTTTCTTAGCTTTATGCGTCATATCAAAGCCTAGAAGAAGTCTTCTAGTCCAAGAGATTCTTCATATCTCTTGGAAGTACGCCTCGATCCATCATTCATAATCCGTTCATCTAAAATTTCAATCGGTTCATCTTCATCAAATCATTCTATCCGAACCTCATTTCATTCATTTCGCATTTCCAAAACCTGTCGAAGTGTTCATTGGGCTTAGATCCTTACAAGGAGTCTATCATTTAATAATAATAGCCATATAGTGGATTTCTCTCTAGAAAACTCTTCTATGATTGTTTTAAAAGTAGCCTTTTTCGATAAAACAACTTTATAGTTATTTTTTAGGGTCATGTTTTTTGAAAATAATTGTTTTATAGTTATTAGTACATTATAGCATCACATATTTCTTTAAAACATCTTTATGGTTATTTCTAAGAGTCGTGTATTTTCAGAAAAATAATGTTTTATAATTATGGATATATATATATTATAGGTTGTGTCTTTCCAAGAAAACCGTTTTATGACTATTTCATAGTTATTTGTATATCGAGAATAGGATGATTGGTGTTTGATATTCTTGATGTTTGAGTTTAGATTTTCATTGTCTCATCACTTAAGGTGCTCTTAATGCTAGACTTGGAGTAATTAACCATAGTTTAGATCTTAGGTTATTTTACACCCAGAAGGTGTTTGTGAAATGCTTGAATCAACCTTGTTGTGATCTTGAGTCACATAGCTACTTGACCGTAGTTCTATGAACTCTTGTGATAAAAATGGGAGAATATTAATGCTATCTAATCATTGAGATGGAATGCTTGACCGCAAATCTTGAATGTGATTAGAGAAATGAGTTTTTACCATTGGCGTGGACTAACCTAGGAAATGAATATTCCATTGTCTTGTGATTATGTTGATTATTTGATTTTAGCATCTAGGTGTCACTCTCTAGTCTCCCTTATCGATTACATTATCCATGATTCATTATCTTCTTGAATTCATGTTTACATAGTTCATTTTCATGCATTTATTAGCATTTTAAACCATTCAAAAAATCCAAAAATATTTGCTATAGATTAGTTTGTTTCTCGCATCTTTAGTGTGCAAGCTTTAGTCCCTAGGGTTCGATCCTTAAGTACTCCTCGATCTTCCATGCACTTGTGGATTAGTTAAGGCTTTATAAATGTAAAGCTTAAGCGCGTAATTGGATCTTTGCTCTCTAGCAAAGGTAAAAATTATGCGCATCTGTTATGTCAAAAAGACCATAAAGCGGATTTTTAACAAAAGTCACATCATAAGAATAATCATAAAACGGTTATCCTATCCTCAACTCTTAACGAGACTAAGAAGCAACTTTTGAAAATAAATACTAAATAACTTTTTAGCGAAAAGTCACAACCTGAACAATAGCCAGAAAACGGTTATCCTATTCGCAACTCTTGACGAGACAGTCATAATGAAAAGATGTAATTTTTTAAAACAACTACTATACGGTATGATTTTTTTAGCGAAAAGTCACAACCCGAAGAATAACCATTAAAAGGTTATCCTATTCGCAATTATTGACAAGACAATCATAATAAAAAGACGCAATTTTTCAAAACAACTACTAAGCGGTATGATTTTTTTAGCGAAAAGTCACAACCCGGAGAATAACCATAAAACAGTTATCCTATTCGCAACTCTTGACGAAACAATCATAATTGAAAGACGCAATTTTTCGAAAAACTACTAAACAATTTTTTTAACGACAAGTTGCAACACAAATGAAAAGATGCAACCCTTGAAAACAACTACTATTTAAAAACCAAAAGAACAAAAAAAATATATCTTCATTTGTTTGAATTTGCCATTATATATAGATTAATTTTTTATATACTTACCCGCATATTAACGCGGGTTTTAATCTAGTGCTATATAACGGTGGATCTAATCTAACAAAATAAAAGAAGTTAAAACAAATTTAGCAAGTTTTTAGCCAAGTTATGTTTTTCTTGTTTACTTCATTTCACCATTCCATTAAAAAAATTATAAAGTCAATACCATTCACACTCACACAACTCAACCTTACAAAACCAATGAAGAACATTCTCACTATAAGCGTAATCCATAAACCGAAATCACAAACTCGAATTTGTACTTACATGTATCGGAACCGGTTTAAATAACATAACACTCTTCCAAACTCACACAAACTCCAACCGCACAAGAAGCTTCACGGATCTACACTTCACTCCATCCTGATTACGCAGAGAAACGGCACGTATTCCTTGCCTCAATTCCCAAACCGGCAAGCATGTTTGGCCTCCGAAATCGTCTTTTTCCGACATATCATACTCATGCACCTCTATACGCAAAAGAGCAAGCTCTGGAACTGTTAATGGAAACTCAAAAACCTCGTCCCAAGCTGGTATCCAATTATCCTCTAGCGTTTTCGTCTTCTTCATTACCGTATCCGCGGGAACTCCAGCGATCCCGACCTGATATAAAATAACAAATTTTTTGTATCACTCTCAGAACTTATAACATTTTAAGGTTTGCAAATTTTGTATATACCCTAGTATAGAAGTCAGGAGGGGAATATCGATCGAAGTGTGTATGCGGAAAATCGTAGTACCATCCTTCTCCCATGTATATAGTCACCTAAAACGATGCATAAAGGAATTATAAACATTATAAGTTAGATGAGGCTTTACCAAAACAGAGCATATAGAGTAGATATCTGACCCTTAATGTTGTTTTTATAGGTAATGGAGCTTCCGGATCAAATACAGCGTCAGGTTTTAGCAGAATATCGGGTTTCTTGATGTAACCACATCCTCCATTAGCTCTAAACATTCCTTGCATTACCCACAATGATCTTCCTTGTCCCTTCGCAATATAAAGTCATATCAAAGAATTCAAGGTTTCTTGCAACTTAATGATTCGATGTTTTACTAAAGAGTTTGAGGCAGAGAACTTGGAGATGTAACAGGATTAAGAGATAACCTGCATATTGAAAGCGACCATTTGAGCACCATGGCTCCATCCAACTAGAGGATTATAATTTGATGAAGTAATTCTAGTTCCTTTTGGGTAAATCCGAAGCATATTCCGCTGTGTAAACCTACATTATTTACACCATTATAAAACAGAGTTTCTTAAAACACTTGCAAACATAGAATGATTTTAAGGTCTACCTCACAATCTGTTTGGCATATTTTTCCGAGGCCTTTTCGAGTTGTTCCTCGCTTAAGCTAAGCCGTCTTACTTTATCAGGATCCACTTTCAAACATTCAGTTATTCCACCTTTCGGTTTCCCAGCCTGGATCGCAATCATATTCTTATACTCAGGTGGCACATTCTTCTTTAACTTATCATCATCATCATCATCATCGTCATCGTCATCATCATCTCCATTTGAATCATTCTACAACAATATAAGAAAGAATCAAAAACCATTGAAATTAAATGAACATAATCTGTTTCTCTACACAAACCTTATCATCACTACTTCTATCCCTCCGGAAAAAGCTTGGAACTTCTTTCCCCCAAACTTCTTCACCACCTAAACTCTTACCTTTCTTCACAACATCCTCATCTTTTTTTGCTTTCTTATACTCTTTGGGTGGTTTAGTCGAGATGATAATACGCTTTTTCAAAGACGAAGGCGATGGAAACTCCTTTAAGCATTCTCCAGGAGGAGGAGCAAACAACATTTCTCCAAATACTTCACTAACCATCTACAATACAAGAAAAAACATCAACATAATGAGTAATTAAAAAAAAAGAAATGTAAAATAATCTCACACACCTCAGCAACTTTAGCTTGGAGATTTTGAGTTAGATGATCTTCAAGAGTCACAACAACCGGATAATCCGATACATCAAACGCATACGTTTGAATAGCAGTTAGACATCTGATCAACTCCACAGGTGATGTAAGAGTCCTATATTCAAATAATTCAATAATTCATCAATAACACAAAAACAATAGAAACTTCAAACAAACAAAAAGAGATAAAATCAAGATATATACATTCCATGAAGAACATCGATACCGTCTTCATCGGAATTTGGCCAAAGATCCAATTCAATAACCCTAACACCATTCTTCAATGCTTGTATTATAGGTATCTCACTACAATCACTACTCAATTGATTACCGGTTAAATACGAATTATGCCCTGTAAATATAAAATAATGTGACAATGGAGCCTCCATATCTTGATGCACCTACAAAGTAAAATCAAGAATCAATCCAATGGAAAGCAGAACAAAAGACCGTAAATTCGAGTAATCAATCTCAATCGAATCGATATGTGAAAAATCATCATTACCTCATGAGAAGAGATAGGAGAATTGTCGACACCAAAAAGGTATTTGAAGAAAGCATCAAGATGGAGACCATTACGATGAAGAAGAGAAGATGAAGCATTAACAATGGCTTGAGCTTCTTCTTTTGTTGCTTGATCTTGTTTTTGAACATCTATTAGAAACCTATGGAGAAGATCTACGGTCATGAGACCTTTGTCGGAATAGTTATCGAAAACGGTCTTGATCTCGGCCGGAGCAACCGATACCGTGTGACGATATTTCCGACGAAAACCGAAACATACTTTGTATGTTTGGCTCGACGACATTGATGAAAATCAACGAAATGATTTTTCAATGTAATGAGATTTCTGAAGAAGAAGATTAGGATTGAAGAAATGATTTGTTTCCACTGGTTTTTTTTTTGTTGTTTCTTCTTTAGGTTTTGATCGCAAAGGTCATTTTCCATAAAACTTGGAATGTAAGTAAATGTGAGTTAATGAGTGGATAATGATTGGTCCACGTGGAAAATTTATCTCTTTTTGTTGTTGTCGGCAGTTGTTTTTTATACAAACTTTAAAATAATTTGATAAGTTCGTTGCTTTGCTTGCTATTTCCAGCTTGCCAGTGGGGTCCATCCAATTCGAAAGCGTATTTTATAAAGTTGAAAAGATATTAAAATTAGTAGCAAAGTACAATTTTCTTATGTAGAGAAAAATTTAATTAATTATTCGCCGAAAAATCACAAGTAGTCTTGCCCACGTCGAATTATTTGGTCTAAATAGTACATTATTTTATATAAGGGTCATATTGAAAACACTTAATAACTTTAGGGGTCATGAATCAAAATTTTGGTTACTTTAAAAATGTAAAAACTTTGGATTAGATTCTGCAAAAATATCTGAAAATCTCATTTGACTCTTTCCCAAATTCGAACACCAAGATCTTTTTGGATCGAACATAGTAATCAAGATCTGAGGGAAAACTAAGTACCACGAACAGAGTAATGGCGATTACTGCGACTAGACTGGTTTCTCTCACACTCTTGTGGATCGTCGTCCTCTTCGTGACGCTTGCTCTCATTCAGGTTTCAGTTTGATTCTTCAATTTTCTGCTAGTTTCTCGATCTGGGCACTTACGTTTATGGCTTTGATTTTGGAAATTTTGTTTCTTTAGATTAAATTGACTGATGTTGCGGATCTTACTACTGTCAATGAGAAGATTGCTAATGCTAAGCTTAACCAGGTGAGCATTTCGCGATTTTGGGTTTTGTAGAGATGTGTTTAGACTTTGTGTAATTAGGGTTTTGGAAAATTTGAGGTATTTTGTATTTTGGGTTTTCAGGTTGGAGAGGATTTAGAAGGAGTCACGCATAAAGTTTACTTTGATATTCAGATCAATGGTTCCCCTGCAGGTTACTAAAGTTTCCTCCTTTATACTGGAATTTGGATATGTGTAGTTGATTGAGAATGTTACTAATTTCTGGGTTTGGCTTAAACGCATTGTATGATTCAGAAAGGATTAGTCTTTGAAGTTGAAAATGCTCTTTCTTGTTTTCTAGTTACAGTGTTGTCTCTAAGTGGTATTGTAACTGGTGGCTTGAAGCTGAGAAATCTTTCTACAGCTTATACAAATAGTGTTCTATAGTAACATTTGCATTTTGTCTGTGTATAGGACGCATTCTCATCGGTCTGTTTGGGAAGGTAGTTCCTAAAACTGCAGGTACAGTTTTAATCTTCAGTGACCAAATCTTCACATTGTCTCTGTTTCTTGTCGTTGAGGAGTTTTTTTCTTACCGAATCCATGATTTCTTCGTGCAGAGAACTTCCGAGCACTTTGCACGGGTAGCCAAGTAACCTTTGTTTTCCCCCTTGTAAAACTCGTGATCTTTAGCTTTTTCGGTTATGCCTCTTCTGAACCAAGAGACTCGTATTCTCTCCCGTTGCAGGAGAAAAAGGAGTTGGAAGTATGGGGAAACCTCTTTACTTCAAAGGAAGTACCTTCCATAGGATCATTCCTAGTTTCATGATTCAAGGTGGAGATTTTACACGAGGCGATGGGAGAGGTGGTGAGTCAATCTACGGGGAGAAATTTGCAGATGAAAATTTCAAACTCAAACACACCGGGGCAGGTACGCGTCAAAGCTAAACTAAATCTACCTTTAAGTTCGGTCCAAAAGACTTACGGGTTAAGTCTGCAAATGGATTTCAGGAATTTTATCAATGGCGAATTCGGGACCAGATTCTAACGGTTCACAGTTCTTTATCACAACAGTCACCACGGGTTGGTAAGTAGGCGTGTCCAACGGTTTTCAATTCTGTTTTCGACAATGTGATTATGAGATCTTTGACCGTTTTGTGTGTTTGGCGAAAAAGGTTGGACGGGCATCACGTCGTGTTTGGGAAGGTATTGTCCGGTATGGATGTAGTACGGAAGATCGAATCGCAAGGACAAGCCAGTGGAGAGCCTAAAGAAAAAGTTATCATTTTGAACAGTGGAGAATTACCTTTGTAATAACCTCTTTCAAGTTTCTAAAAACCTCAAGATCGGACCATATTGTATACGTTTTTCATTTGTTTCAAAGACAAATTAATTTCATCAACAAGATCAACAGTGATTAGTTTCAAAGACAAATTAATTCCAACAACAGTACTTGTTAATAATATAATTTTGTAAATTCTGATTCGATTTGTTACCAACAATTACAAATTTGAAAAAATAAAATATATACAGATTTGTTGTTGGTCAGACATAAGTCAGGAGGTAGCTATATATAACCCTACCACAAGGCAGACCTTGAGAAGAAATCCAAAGAAATGGCCTCTTGCTACTTCGGATACGACCCTGTCGAGAATCAATACAAAGCATTGTTGATACCACTAATCTCTATGGAGCAGGCTTGTCATGTTTTCACATTGGGAGATCCCACGGCGAAGGACTGGAGAACAATCCAAGGCGTTGTTTCTCACTATCCAATGTCAAGTGTAGTTTGCCTAAACGGAGTTATCCATTACATAGCAAGGGTTGATGATGGTAGTAATTACAAATATAAACTGATGTGTTTTGATTTAAGGTCTGAGAAATTTTATCATGTCGAGGCTCCAAAAACATTGATGGATTATTGTTCGATTCTTATAAACTACCAAGGGAAGTTAGGATTCGTGTGCCGCGAGAAAGGCATGGAAATTTGGGTTAGGGAGGATGTTAACAAGGGGACACCAGGATGGTCCATGATTTGCTTCTACGAGATGGAGGTTTTTAAAAGATGGCGTGTCCTGGGTGCTACTCCTGGTGGTGAGATCGTTTTCGCTGACAAGTACTACCTCTATCGTGACGTGTTACACGTCTTATATTATGATCCGAAGCGAAATAGTATGAGATATGTTGACCTCAAAGTCAAAGGTACTTATCTGGAGGAATTTAGGTGGATGATGTCTCGTTGTGTCTGGAGATTTTGGACTGCTCCGGATCATGTGGAGAACACAATGTGTCTGCATCATATTATTAGTTAAGAAATTACTTAACACAAACTTGTGGTTCTCTTTTTTTTTTAATATGGTTAGAAATGTAATGATCGAAACAGAGGTTACAGGTTATGGTTTTTTTCATTCAGATGGATCACTTGGATGAACCATTTGGAAGGAAATGCCAGATGAGCAAACACACATACCCTAAGTTGTTTAGTCATTAATAAAAACAAAAGAGGCAGGTGGTTTCTGAAAGAAAGGTCTTTGCAGCAATGGAACGCGAGCTGTTGGAACACGTACGTGGTTGTTCCAGCAACGGACTTGGAGTGCAAGTTTATTAAAAGGAGCTAATGAAAAAAAGAAAAGGATAAATCAGAATATATTCAAGATGATCGAATCAAATAAAAAAGGCAACTAGAAGATCTACTACCCGACGAATATAAAAAGGGTGAAAGGAGAGTCTTTTAGGTTTAGCCGTTTTAGAGAAAAGAAAAGTGCAGTTGCTTTTAATTTGAGAGAGACGTGAGTGCTCTGTTTACGGTAGCAAGAGTGTGTTCAAGGCAAAGGTTTTGTCTTTGTTCTTGCTTAGAAAAGGAATCTTGGGTGACAAACTAAGGGTAGACTTAGGGTTGTGTAATTCCAATCAAGAGAGTGTGTAACTTCGTAAGATTTCTAATAAAGTTGAAAACTCGGTGTATCGAGGTTTTTGGACTATACGTTTGGGTTCATCCGTTTTTTCAGTTTCGTTCTAGATGGGTAGAACAAGAATCTTGTGTTCTGCTCTTTGTTACGTGTGAGTCTTTTCATCAAGAATCTGAATCGTTTCTTTAGAGAGGAAGCAGAGCTCCTTTCAAACCCTTGGGCCCATGACATTGTTTCTTCTCTGTAAAAATTGTGTCAAGACAAATAACACTAGCAATAAGTGCTTCGAAACTCTGTGTGTGTGCTCTGTATTTCCGGTCAGGTTTTCTTATCGGTTCTTCTTGCAATTGTTTTGGTTTTTGAGCGAAAATCAGATGAGGCACTATTATCATAGCATACTTACATTGACACCTTAGTAGAGAAACGAACTAAGTCATCATTATTTCTAAGAATCATCAAACATAAACTGTAGTTATACATTAAAAAATAAATCAAACTTATTCGATATCTAACGGAAAAAAGAGAGAGGTCAAAGTCGCAAAATGTACATTTTAAATGAAATCTGAGAAAGAGAATGAAAAAAGCTTTAAGCATCATCCGAATCATTCTTGAATCAGAAGTTGTGAAATTTGTTGGCAAACCAATTCATTGCTATCGTGAGGACCCAAAATCTTACACCTGTTGCAACAAACAGATATCAAAATTTGGGGTCAAACCTAAACACATATTCTTGAATCAAAACTTGTACTGTTTATATTGGAAAATCAAGCAAAGGTTCTTACAATTCAAGAACAGATTTTCCTTCCTTGTACTTCTGGCTCTTATCATGGGCAATCTCCTAGAAATATAAAACACAAAACCAAAGTTTAAACTCCAAAACCGAATCGAACATTGACCAAACTAAACAAGTCTTTTCGTCTTACGTATTTCCAACCAACGTTTGATCCACAACCAACACAGAAAATGTCGGTTACGGTATGAAGTCCAGTTATCATCATTCTATCTTCTCTCTTTCCAATTGAAATGTTTACACTATAAAGATCAACAACAACAACAAAAATAAAATAAACGTAACTAAGAGTATAATAGATTAAAAATTATTAGCAAAGAGATGATCAAAAGAATTAAGAGAATCAGATAACTTACACTTCACTGAAAAGATAAGCTTGTCCATGCTTACATTGAAAAGTCTACAAAACACACACAAAAAAGTCAATACTATAGTCTAATAAATTACAAATCTTGATCAGAAGGATTTTTAAGAGTTTGTAGTGTTTTGTGAAAGAATAATATGAAGTTGATGCAAAGAATCCATGTTTGGATTTGGAAGGAGATCAAACTATTCAAAGACTCGTTTTGAAAATTGAGAATTCAAGTGCAGAACTAAAATCAGATTAATGACAAAAACACCAAACATGGAATTTTGTGACAAAAACACAAACAAACATAATCGAGATTCGGAAAAGATTCAATACCTTGGACATGATGTCTTTTTTTTTTTTTTTTTTTGTCGTCGGACATGATGTCTTGGTCTTTAGTAAGATGGGTGTTACAGTGTTTGCAACTGTAGATTTGGCCTTGAAGATCAATCATAAAAACCCTACCCATCTTGATTTTTCAAACGACAAAAGTTCTTCTTGTGTGAAATCGAAATAATCCCCGAAATCGAGTGTTTTGATTTATTGTAACTGGAATGTGAGGAAATCGAGGAGAAAATAGTTGGACTTTCGGTGTTTTTTCGGTAGCGTATAAAAACTGTAAACTTGATTGATCCGGTCAAATGGGATTCGGAGGTTGTGGCCCTGTTCGTTTGTCAGCCGCTAGCGGCTGCGGCTGCGTCTTGCGGTCAAACTCTCGGCTGCGTCTTGCGGTCAAACGCTGCGACCAGACGTTATGTTTGTTGTTCGTTTGGTCACCGCGCGTCTGGTCGCGTTTGACCGCGGGTTTGTTTTTTTTTTAAATGAATTGGTATTTGTTTTCTGATTTGAAAAGGGTATATGAACAACAATCTTTAAAGGTCGAAAACCCAGAAATAATTCAAAATTAACCTTCATATCAAAATAAAAGTTACACTTTCCAGAAAAATTTCATTAACAAGAATATGCAGCGAAGAAGTTTAGCCAAAAAAGAGAATATGCAGAGAAGAAGAGTATTCTTACAAAATTCAATATATTTAAAGATGATGAACAAAAACATGTACAAATTACAATCATTGTTAACATTGCACCGAACAAATTGTACCCACCTAGAAACCTCAAAAAAGTTATGGATTCAGATTATGGTCACAAAAATTAAACATACGTTTGACAAAATCGAAGGGGAAATTGAAATCGAAGCAAAAATGAAAATCAAGAAACAACACAAACCCATTATTCATAATTGAATTCGAAGCCAAAATCAAAATTGAGAGACAACATAAACCCAAAATTTGAAACTGAAATCGAAGCCAAAATCAATAAAATTGAAAACCAATACAAACCCAGAATTCGAAATAAACATGAAGAGAAGCTTTTTACCCTACGAAGCTGAGACTTGAAGATGATGAATTGAAATATTGGCTTGAGAAGAGAAATATTGAAGCTTAGAATAAATTTAGGATTAGTGGTATTTTTTTGTAATTCACAAATAATTATAGGGCTAATTTTGTCTTAGACGCAATATTTTTGGTCGCACCGCTACATTTCTCCAGCGGCCAAAATTTTAAGACGCAGGACGCTGCGTTTAATCGCAGGTACCTGCGGGAGGTAAACGAACGTCAAGTAAACGCATGCCGCAGCCGCAACCACTAGCGGCTGACAAACGAACATGGCCTGTGTAGTTAGCGAGAAACGTGGCCTCATGATTTTTTTTTTGTTTACTTGACGTTCTTTTTATATTTATATTCTTTTTATAGTATAAAATAAGAACTAGAGAAATGGAAGATAGATGCCTTCGGCTTCTTCTCTCATTGATGAAAATATATGGTTTATACTTTATACAAAGACACAAAAAAGACAAAAGTGTAACGGTGTTTTTGGGTGTGTGACTACCTAATTTAAAATCTACAATAGAGTAACAACTGCCAATTCATTGGAGTTGTCTTTTGTAGTCTCACATGGAAAAGCATAGGTTATATATATTAAGCCCCATTCGTTATCTGTTCTTCCCTCCTTTACAGATTATCTCTTTGGACCTTTCTGTAACCAAAAACCACAATAAACAACATTATCAACACAAATATTCTCAATTTGGTTACCTCCACTATATATGAGTCACATAGTTCGAAAATGAGAGTCATTAAAGCAACTTTAGTATTTTATAACCAAGATATCAATTAGTTTATGCAAGTTGGTGGTACGTATAGTATGGAAATAAAAACATTTAAAAAACAAGGATGAGGTGGATTTTGTTACCTGAAACTTGAAAGGAGACCAAAACCCAGAAGATGTTGCATTTTATACGTATTTATATACATATAGCTGTATTGTAAGTATATATATATATATATATATATATGTACAAGTGTCGATAATTTTGGAATAAAGCTATTTGAGTCTCTCTAGTTGGAGGATTTTTTGGTATCTTGGAAACACATTTTTACAAGCTGAAACCTGCAAAATTGGAGTATGACAAACACAGAATTAAAACCTTTATTTATTTTGGAAGTCACATTTCATAAAAAAAATCATGAGGCATGCGTTAGGTGTTAGTGACGTTGCATGTCTCAATACTTTAATAATATCTCTAGATTTTTTTTGTAAAGAAACAAAAGAAAACAAGAAGATTATAAAGCAGTCCAACATTATTCATATATCCCACACGGTTCCCACTCGGAAACACTTCATTTTCGAAAAAAAACTATGATTTATTCTTGTTATATAAGTAATCCTTTTATTCTTCACTATCTAATTAAGTTTGAAGAAATTGTTTTATACATAACAAACTGTTAATCAAAATACAATTTGTGAGTGAAAATTCAAACCTTCTAAATTGACTAGTCATTTTCTAACCTACTACTACATACAAACTAGTGCCAAAAAATGTGTAAATTAATTCATAACGTTGACTATATACAACATCTAAAGTCACATGCTATTTCTGACCGAATCTGATTTGTGTAATTAGTGGTAGAAAAGGAGCATCTTAGATAAAATAGTTCAAAATAATACTAGATTTGAATGATAAGCAAATTTGATACGGCCTCTTTTTAATACTAAATCACTAATAATGCTTCTGTAACGGCTAAAAGTTAATTAAATAGTACCAACAATTTTAAATTTGGAAAACTTACGGATTCGATGTCGATTTTGAATACGAGTAACTTTCTTCTCTCTCTACAACTTGTTCGGTACGCCACAACGATGTGACCAATGGCTAAAACCGAAGAACATACAAACAGAGCCACTTCCTCTGATCGAAAAAATCCCCCTCCGTCGTCTCCTATCACCGGCTCGCCGAATACAATAGCTGCTTTAAATGATACATATATCATAGACGAAATCGAACATATCATCGTTATTGTAAGATATGGTCCCCTCGATAACTTTGGTCCGTCACAAAGACCGTAAACACCTGTTTAACCAAAAACAAATTAATCCTTTATTTTCCGAGATATATATTTTTTTCTTTAATAAACTGTAGAAATTCTAGACTTCTGATCCATAATCTTTTCGGTATCTAGACTAACCTAGATAATATCGAAGCGTAAATCAGGACTTGAAATCGATTTATTTTGAGAGGAAAAAAGTTGAATTTGTTTATGCTCACCGGTTTAAAATAAATTTGAAATCGGCTAATAATACTAACACAAACCACTAGACTATTTCATCAAAGCTGAGTTTTCTCCAAATATATATAAAAATAAAAATTTCACAAAATATACAAACTTTAACAAGAACAGAATTTAAGGGTTTCAGTTCACACTAGTGGGGAACTTAAAAGTTTCCATATTAAAAGTAAACAGAGCAAAAAAAAAAAACAAAGAAGAAGCTAGTGAGTTTTACTTACAGAGTATAATGGCAGATCTAATGATGGAGATGAGAGGAATATCGATGAGAGAATATCGAAAATCGTAGTTACTTATATGATAAGAAATAGTCGCCGGGAAATTTGGAGAAAGACGGTGAAGCGGGGAGGAGGAGAGAATTGCGGAGGGAAGAACGGCGTCGGCGACGGCGAGGAAGATCGGAGCAGAGAAGATGATAAAAGAGATGAACATAGTGAAAAGAACAAAGATCGTTTTGATTCCTCTCCAAAGAGAAGATGAATATCTTCTTGTTTTGCTAATTTCTTCTTTGCTAATTAGACCCATTTTAGGGTTTATTATGTACAGAGGATTTAATTTGCTGCCAGTAGTGTGTGATTTGTTTTTATGAAGAGAGAAGTTTTTTGGGAGAGATTTTTGAGGGTTTTTAAAAGGGTCGAAGAAAACAAAAGTTTTGACGATGCTGACGATAAAGCTGATGTGTAATTTGTGAATAAATAAAGTGTAAACAAATAGTGATAATGATTTAAAATTTGACTTGAGAATTTTTGAGCTGAATGTTATTTTGGACGTCTTTTCCAAGGAAAAATTATTGATCAACATAATATATATGATCTGTTTGATTTGGTGTATGGTTTAGGAAATATTCGACGATACCTTTTTATAGTTTTATTATACGTTCTGCGTCATTATTTTATCTGATTGATTATTTTTAATTAGGTAGCTGTGAGATTTGTTTTTAGAAAGGAAAAATATTTCCATGCGCCAAACGTGTCATCCTTATTGGAGACCCTAGAAGATCTAAAAGCCATATAAAATTATTAAAACATACACTCTCTCTTCTTTTTACTCAACTTTATACCTTCTCTTTCATTTTTTACTTAACTTTTATTAATTTTATATTTAAATACTCTCTTTTACTTTTAAACACACTCTCCAAAAGATCCAATATTAGATCCTCTCTCTCCCTTTTAAACACTCTCTACTCTCTTTACTCAAATTTTATTAATTTTATATTTCAATATACCCCACAAAAACATTCTTTTTCTTCTTTTTACAACCATTTTAATAATTTTATATTATAAAAACTTGGTCACTTAAGATTAGAAGGTAGGCACATGGAATGATAGGTAAAAAGTTCAAGCTAATGAGGTTCGATCATCGGTGATTTAGTGTAGTTGTTTTGAGCAGTGCATAAATCCGTTTCCCATAAGTTTCATTCCCACTAAAAAACAATATTTGGGGGGGGGGGGGGGGGGTTTAAAATTTTTTAGAATTCATTGTTGAATGGATTATGACATTGTTAACGAAATCCATTGTTACTGGTTTGATAAGTTTCAAATTTCATTCAAATCCATTGTTATTCAAAAAGTTTAGCTTTTAGTGATTTTATAAAATAAAAAAGTTTCATTCCCACTAAAAAAATAATCTTGGGGGATCTTAAAGAGTTTTAAATTTTTAGAATCCATTGTTGCTGATTTATGGATTATGATATTGTTAATGAAATCCATTGTTACGGTTTGATGAGTTTCAAATTTCATTCAAAATCCATTGTTATTCAAAAAAGTTTAGCTTTATTGATTTTAAATCTATTGTTATTGGTAGATGAATTTGTTCTAATTTACTTATTAAACAAGATTTTGAGAATACCTCATAAAACCATTGGATTCTTAGAATTCTAATAACTAGATTTTAAAAATACAAAAAAACTCTCTACAAATTTAACATATTTTTGGATTTTATAAATTCTAAAAGTCTTCAAGAATCCATCTACCAATAAGCCCCCATTTTTTTCGTAGATAAATTGAAAACTGGATTTCGACCCATTTTTTTAGCTGATGGACTACTTTTTTTGGTGAGCCAATTCATAATTAAAATTAGTAGAGTTCATCTGAGCTACAAAACGGTTATATGCATCTTTACAAAACAATTTGAACTTATTTCTACTCTAGTATCGGATCCGAACCACCAAAATTAATAATAATAAAAAAAAGGATAGTCGGAGAAGAAAGAAAATGAAGAGGAACATGAATTATAGAGTAAGATCATTGTTGTGAATACGGCCCTATGAACTATTAATGAAGAAGCAAAATCAATAGAGAAAAGCGATTGAGGCGAATACCCTTTTGCCTAGGATTTAATTAGATGTGTGGATTCACCCTTACAAACCCTTCTGCCCCTTTATATAAGCCTCAAACCCGATACAACAAAGAAATAGAAATATTCCTAAGTTCTACCGTACACCACATAAACCCTAGTCTGGCCCGTGTAATCCAGTGGGCCTTTTTGGTCCACTCTGCAGTACCTCATATTTTAAGTCACCTAGAATAATAAACTCCACCTTGACGCAAAATCTCTTGTACTATCACCTTCAAGCTCCTGTTTATTTCCTGATGAATTTCATCTTCCTCTACCGGAAAACATGGAGCACATTCAAGCAATGCTTGAACTTCTCTGCAGTGACTGGCTTGGTTAACATGCTGCCTCATTATCTGACGTGTGCACCTTCTCCAGTATAATATCACATGAAGCTACCAACTCCCTGATCTTGTGATACCTCACCTGAATGTGCTTCGTCTTAGCGCGATATACTTGATTCTTAGCCAGATAAATAGCACTCTGACTATCACAGTATAGCAGAACACCTTGCTCAACACTCAATTCAACTAACCCATAACGCCTCCTTGGATGCCTCTCCCAATGCCATATACTCAGCTTGAGCCAGATCATGCCTTGTGCAAACCATAACATACATCAGACATCCAACTGCACTACCATAAGGAACTTGTGCCATACCTCTGATCTCGTCATCAGACTTAGGACACTGAGCGGCTGAGAGCCTGAAGTGAAACGCCTTCTGGATATAGCTCATTTGAGAAAGCCACAACTCCTTAGAGCTCTTATCCCTGCGAATCTCCTTCCCAAGAATCTTCTTTGCAGCACCAAGATCCTTCAACTTTAACTCTCTTCCCAGTATTCCTTTCAACTTAAGTATATCATCCATATTTTTTCCAGCAATAAGCATATCATTAACGTACAACAAAAGGAATATAAGAGTATGGTTTTCCCAATACCTTACATAAACACAGCAATCACAACCACATCTCTGGCTAGATACCAGACTCAATACGACTCGTATAGGGTTGTGTCGTACCACTAGGGAGAAAATCTAGTCATAACTCCCCTCAGAGTAATCTTTTACTACGAACGTTGCCTTGTACTTCATTGCTTCCTTCTTAGACTCTCCTAGTTTTACCTTGAAAACCCACTTACAACCATTTTCTTTCTTGACCTTTGTTAGAGGTACAAGATCCCAAGTCTGAATCTTCTTCAAACTCTCAATTTGGTCTGTAATCCGTGTTGATCTGTTTCCAACTAAGTAAAATCTGAATTTTTATTTCATTTGCAGGTTAGTAGATTGTTGGATTTGATTCTTCATAGCTTATACAGTCACAAGGTAAGGAGGTGTTTCTCAGGGAGCTTGTAAGGTAAGTGACTATTGGATTTGTTAAAATTTCAATTGCTTTTATAAACCCATTACCCGTTTATATCAAATATTAATTGGCTAATTTTGTTTTCATGACAATTGTCTCATTACCCGTTGGCGTGAGTGAATCTTTCTTCTCTCTTATATGTTGTTTTGTATTCAACACGTCTTTTGATTTGTGAAAAATTGTGGTTAGGGTGGTTCGTTCCCTTTGAAGGTAATTAAGTTGGTTTCATGATTGCTTTCATTGACTGTTGTACTTGTGGATCAAGCACAAGAGATTATGGATTATGCATCTTCATCTCGTTTCATTTTATTCTTTGTTGTAAAATTGTAATAAAATATGAGACTATTTTTGTTGTATTTTTTTATTCTTTGTTGTTAGTGGCTATTTTTTACTAGTTAATGTTGATTTCATAATATTCTGCAAAACATAAACCTTGTTATTTGTTTTTGTCTCTTACTTTTTGCAACTCTTATAATCTAAGGTTGAGGATTTTTGCTGTTTATGAAGTTTATTTCACTGTTCTCTCTTTTCTTCTAATCAGTAGAATTGAGAGTTGTGTTTCCTCACATCGTTTATGAACTAAGTCTATAATTTTCATTGTAGTCTAATGTCCTAAATTGAATGAATTAAGGCTTAAAAGTGTGTTTAATGTCATTCCTCTTAACCTAACAAGTAACTTAACAAGAAAATAAGCTAAGTGCTAACCAAACAAGAAAATTTATTTATCCCACAATTGAAAGTCTCATGACATATATACTAATTAAATAAAATGAGTGATACTTTCAATTATAATTTTTTGTCGATGACTATACGTAGTTTGAATTTTGACTATACGATTTTTTCTAATGATAGAACGATGTTATTTTTTTTTTTAATTTACATCGATGATCCACACAGTGTCGTGCCAAGACTTGTAGAGGCTCAAAACGAACTAAAAAACGAGGCATTTTCAATAATATTTTTAATGGTAGTTTTAAATCATAAACTTAATTAACTGAAAACAATAATAAATAAAGTCTAAAACCAACAAAAAAAATATAAAATGTTAACAAAAAAATAAATATGGCAAAAATAAATTCTTTTCTGTGAACTTTTTGATCATACTGATCATAAACAAATTGCCGAACCAACTTTTTGCTATATATATAATAGCCAAGCATTCAACATTTCTTATAAAATAGGTTTAATCATTTAGCAAAATCAAATGAAACAATGAATAATATTAATATAATGGGAACACTAAATGAGCAGTTAATGTTTATCATAAAGAGACATGAGTATAACAAAATCAAAATCTATAGAAAAATTAGAAACAAAATTACACCACTAACATAATATAATTAATAGGAGAAATTTATTTGAAATACAAAATACAAAAAGAATTGGAAGAGAAAAAAAGTGAAATCAAAAATCTGACGAAGACTAACACATAAAAGAAGAATATAGATCTTAGAGTTTTAATAAATAAACAATAATACTCGGAAAACACAAATAATAACATGTAAAAAAATTTTATAAGAAAATTTGGAGTTTTAAACTCAGGTGGGGATATTGTGGTACACTAATCAAATTTTGTATAACAATTACACCATGACTAATATTTGAAAAATCGGGATCCTAAAAATTTCTAATTTTTTTGGGGATCCTAAGCGAATGTCTTTTTCCTAAGCCTATAGTCACGGCTCTGGATCCACACCTAGTTCGACTATTCTAATAGATGGACAAAAAAATTATAACTTGCAATATAAAATAATAAGGATCAATGCCCAAAACTGCACACAATTTTTTGTTTATATACTTTAAATAATCATTTTTGTGTGTAAAACCCCCTAAAAGGGAACTACATATTTTGAGACAACCCCATATGGGGTTCTTTGACTAAAAGACCGGTAAGTTGGTTCTTTATCAGATTCATATCTGATTTTCTTTTGTCAAAATTGGATTCATGTTGGATAAGAAAAAAACGAAATGCCCAAAAAAATCTAACTAAAAAAACTGTAAATCTAAGAGGAAAGAAAAGTCGAAGAGACAAAAAGAAAAACAAAAAAAGGTAAAGCCAAGTGTTAGCCACCGGAGGACAAGGGCGGCTTGATTGATCCGTCCACATCAGCTTCGTGTCTCCTCGACCTTCGTTTACGTTGTAGGAAGGAAGGAACCTTGGTCCATTCCAAAGGCTTACGTCACCAAATCTTTTTCTTTTTTCTTGGATAATTCCATAAATTATTTTGTTTCCATTTCATTCGTCCACTTGGATAGTACTTTTAAAAAAAAAAAAAAAAAATACTATCATCATTTAGCGTCTCTGCCTGGCCGTTTGGCAAAATATTAGAACAAACTTTGTGGTGATTAACAAAATATGATATGTTAAAAAGTTTCAATATTTGTAACCATTTTAGGTGTTTTCTTATGGCTTAACCACCAACCACGTATTTCATTTTATTATCATATAGAGGTTTCCTAGAGATATGAGTCATAAATGACTTCCATAAAGATAATGGCTTTAAGTTTTGTAAGAATTCATCATACACCGGATGATTCAAATCTTTGAGACACGTATAGCTAATTCATCAAGAAAATATCTGTACTAATATGGTCACGGCTTGTATAGAATTATTGAATGTAAGGGAAACAAAAAGAGTAATATATTATACTATAGCCAAATAGTACGATTTCAGTTCAATATGAATCCACCTGACCCAAAAGCTGTTGCCTCTTTCATTTTCTTCACATATGACCAATTATAACATAACCATATAACAACACACATGAAATTCAAAATTTTAAATAGTTTCTTCATATGAAATTTGAATAACTTAGTAATATTTTTCTTAATTTTTTTCTGATTCATCAATTAATCTATTTAATAGGAGGTTACTTGTAAAGCAAGAAACCCTAGATAGTTCTATCATTTTTATTAATAAAAGCAGACTCAGCCAAGTCTATGGCACGAGCCAATCCCGCAGCTTTGTTCTGGCACTCACGGTGCTCATCCTCTGGGTCACTATCTGCTACAATCCCTGCACCAGCTTGCAAGTAAGCTATCCACTCACGGCGCGGCGAGTCTTTGTCTTTGTAAGAATACATTGTGTCGTGACGAGCTTGTGTTGGGAACACAAAGGTCCGAAGTGCCAAAGCTATGTCCATATCTCCTGTGAAAGAAACACTTCCGAATCCACCACTGTACGGTCCTCTTCTTGTCACTTCTAGCTCGTCGATTAACTCCATAGCCTTCACCTGTATCACAAAAGAGTCTCTCAAAGATCAAAAACAAAATCTTTAATGTGATAAGTTATAGTTTAGTTTTGCCTTTGGAGCTCCGCTAACGGTTCCAACTGGTAAAGCCGCACGGAGAGTATCCCAACAAGTTAGGTTCTCTTGCTACTCTCCAGTCACCTGTTTACATGTTTCAAAGTTTATGAGCCTTTGTGTTTACACTTAGAGAAGAAACACAATATGGAAGTAGTTTGATTGTAATGTTTCAAGGAAGTTTCGGTATTACCGTTGAGCTGATATGCATGACATGGGAATAACGCTCTATATTCATGAGCCTTTCCACCTTCACTGAGCCATTCTTCGACACCTGAATGCGAACATATAAGCCAAATGTAATAGTACTATGTTCAAATTTGATATATTCATTGTAAGAGGAAGAGAGATTGGCCTAGAAACACACATGAAGTTAATAACCATAGGTTAAACGAAGAATAAACCAGATTCGATCCTGAGAAACAGACTACTAACCTTTCCAACATCGTTGCGACCCAAGTCAACGAGCATGATATGTTCCGCACATTGCTTTTCGTCTTTTAACAGTTTTTCCTCCAACATTTGATCCTCTTCAAAATTATTGCCCCGTCTAGCCGTTCCTGCTAGTGGTCTGTTCACTATCTTGTTCTGTTTTACAAAATCCAAAAAGTATTTTAACCCTGTTTCAGAATTTACATTACAAGAAGCTCATGAGAAGAGATTATGTGCAATGCTTACTTTCTTCACTCGAGTGAGAATTTCAGGACTTGACGCGACTAGGATACAACCTCTAGCCTGGCAAGGTAAAGAACACTGAGATTATCAAAACAGAGAAATTCAAGAAAACAATTAAGGATATGAAACAAGTGATCTACTACTGACTTGCAAGTAACACAGAAGGACTTGGGTTCACAATCCTCAAAGCTCGATAAACTTCAAACGGATGAGCAAAAGTGCGACGCTCAAACCGTTGGCTTAAAACAATCTGAAATATGTCTCCAGCCAGTATATGTTCTTTAGCCTGAAGTACAACATTCTTATAAGCTTCACTTGTCATACTTGATTTCTCCAAAGGAGTACCAAATTGGCTTGTGTGTAAGTCCACTGAACCAGAAGGTAGATTCGGGCTAAAAACCACAAAGATAAATCAAGTTAAAACCTTTAGACGAAAGAAAAACCGATCGAAAATGGAACAGTGTCAACTCAGGATTAACGCCTTCTATCCTCGAAACCAACTCTTCCAAATGCTTCACACCGTTTGCATAAACATTATCAAATGAAGAGCTTCCAGATAACCTCACCCAGTGAATTACATGCATTTTCTGTTACAAAATGAAGCAAAATCTCCATTAAAGTCTATACAAACTAACCAAATGCTTAATCAAAAGCTCAAGAGATTTAACAACCTTTTCAACATGATCAAAGACAATCACATCATCATAAAGACCAAGATGCATATCTGGCAAATTCCGATCATCGACAGGAGCTTTCGAGAAAGGTAGCTTCCGCTTTTCAGCGTAACGGACCGTATCATAGGAGAAATAACCAACCCATCCACCTATTTGAATATCAATCTCATTAGTAAATCTTGACCTAATGATTAAGACTTAGTTAAACAAATTCCTCACCACAAAAAGCATCAGGAAGATCATCAATCAATTGAGGTTGCCAAGTCTCAGAGATTCTTCTAGGAATCACCATTGGATCTTCAACTTCCTCTGTAGTCACAGTTCCTTTCACATGATCCATCACTGTTACTTTATTCTCCTTAGCCACAATTTCCATTGATGGATGTGCTCCAACCACACTATATCTCCCCTAAAATGTCAAAAATCATCAGTAAGAGAAATTGAAACAACCAAATGAAAAAATTGAATTGTGAGTTTCCTTACAACTGTAGAAACGTCATCTCCTGGCTCAACAGATTCGAATAAGAAGCTTGGAGATTCTATATCATCTTCCTTGACGAGACAACGGTAAGCGAGTACCGGAGTGAGATGATCGGAGAATAACGTGTGGTGAAGCGGAACGAGATCTTCCTTCTTAGGATCTACTTCACTTACTGCAATCGAAAAATCGACAGAAATTCGTGAAAAAACCCTAAATGTATCGATTCGATTTCAAATTCGAATTGGGGAAATCGGAAAAAAAGTGTATGAGAGTTTTACATGGAGAGGGGCATGATAAGATAGAACCGCATTTGATTGGAGTGACGACGAATGAGAGTGAACCGGAGGAAGAGGAGGTTCGTTTTGAAATTCCGGTCAACGGTGACGGTGGGGAGATGCGGCGGATTGACGGAGAGATACGGTGGCGGAATATGGGGTATTGTGTGACTCCGAGCGCGTGCATTGTGAAGAGAATTGATTTTTCCCGGTTAGTGTTTTGGTTGACGATGAGAGGGAAGAAGGTATATATGGAGAAAAATGTGAGAGTGTGTGTTTTGGCGAGAACGTGATTGTCGTCGATACTGAGAACAACAGAACACATCTATATGAGAACAACAGAACACATCTATAGCTATAATCAGAAATATCGACAAGCATATGCGAAATCGTCTCACCTCTATCCAGATCGCATGTGACCAGAGTCTTAGTGCGTGGTTTGCGCTCTGTGAGCCTTAATGGACGTGATTCAAAATCTTTTAGTTAAAGTTTTCTTAAAAATTTAAAACAAATATGCATGTTTATGTAAATAATGGTTTTTTTTTTTTGAATGAAATTTAAAATTCATTAAAAAAAAAAAGAAACAAAAATTGTATTTCTATCCTAGATTTTCTTCTTTTGACAATTTGACCTGATTTTTGTATTTTAACATTCTCTTCACATAGATATATGTACTTGTAAATTGTAACTAGATTTTGACCCGCACTTTGTGCGGGAATATACGCTTTATATGTTGTAAAGTAAAATTTCGGATTGTGTCTTATATAATATTTTCAAATTGTGATATTGATTTTTTTATAATGAATAATCATTGTAGTTGGTATACATAAATTATAATATTTAGTTTTGTGCATGTACGTATGTATGTCGTATCAATTATTTAGTTTTGTGCATGTACGTATGTCTGTTGTATTTACTTATGGAATAAAAATGGATTCTAATATGGCAAACGTACTTAATCTCTATGTAATAAAACAAATATAAAATAAGTTAAAAAACCAAAACATAAATTGTAGGTGTAACCCCGAAGATTTGATCGAAAATGCAAAACAATAATACTTGAGAGTCTCCATCGCCGAAGATTGATCAAACTCTCTAATCAGGTTCAGAAACTAATCTGTTAAAAAAAAGAAAAAAATATTTAAAAAATGAAGTACTTGTTGTGAGAGACGAATTTGAAAGAAGTTGAATAGATGAATATCCATACCTTCATCACACAACAATTGCGAGTCAATATTTTGGAAAAACTCTTTGAAAACAACGTTCATAGTCTTCTTCTGAGTCTTACCATCGCTATCTACAATAAGAACCTTCAAACCTTTCTTTGAAGTCACTCTAGAAATAGCCACATATAGCTGACCATGAGAAAACACTGGTCGAGGCAAATACAACCCAACTTCTCTAAGAGACTGTCCTTGACTTTTGTTGATGGTTATCGCAAAGGCAACGGATAAAGGTAGTTGTCTTCGACGCATTTTGAAAGGTAATCTTGTGTCTGAAGGAGTAATCAGTAACCTAGGAATCAAAACCTTTCGACCAATATTGTCTCCTGTAATAACACTTGCTTCAATCATAAAGTCGTACATTTTTGTCACTTGAAGCCTAGTACCATTCATCAAGCCTTCTTTCGGATCGTAATTCCTAAGTAACATGACCGGACAACCAACCTTTAGTCGTAACTCATGATTTGGTAACCCAGGAACCTTAATGCTATTAAGAAAATCTGGAGTGAAACCATAATCCTTTAATGAAATCTCATCAGAAGGATCGATACTATCAGCACTTAGGTACACCTTCTCTTCACCTGTTTACCAAATAACGCAAAATGTTATTAATAAATTTAATTAAACCAATCAGTATTTAGTAAATTGTACCAAAAATTCTAATGTAGACTAACCTTGCAACTGAGAAAGCATATATTCATTTATATGATTCATATCATCATTTGTAGGACACAAAATTGCTCTCTCTTGCCAGAATTCCGGGTCTTTATCTTCTTCCAAAGCTTGCAAATCTCCATAAACAGTTTTGGTGATAGTTTCAATTGGGTCATTTGAATTTGTAATAAGAAACTCATCTGGAATATCAATAAGTGCTTCCCCATCATTACAATCACCAATCTTACCATCACCAACATCTAAAATCCACTCTGAAAATTCCTTAAGATCTTTTGCTTCATCAAATGTCAGATTATTTGAAAGCAGACGCATGTTCTTCGAAAGTTTCAACACTTTACAATGCTTCCAAATGTAAGACGCATTTAAAGCAGCCAATACGATCTCTGCACGACTACCACCATTAATAACAGGAAGCACTTGCCTAAAATCTCCTCCAAAAACAACCATTGAATTACCGAAAACTTATTAAAAATACCAAAATCTGTAAGTTGAAAATAAAAGAAAAAACAAATCCCTTAAAACAAACATCATTAAGGTTTCTCGATCTTCACTTCAACCAATCCTTGCACAAATTTCTGTTTGTTTTCACCAACTGCCTCGTTCGAAGGAGACTTCCCACCAGTGATAACACAATCAAAATCCTTGACACCATCCTCAGCCCCATCAATCCGCTTAGATAAATCGACATTCGAATCGTTCTTCTTCGGAGAATCCCCATTGGAGGCAACCACATTATCAATTCTAGTACAATGTTTCTTTGTGGTAGAAGATTCAGCTCCGGACTCGACATGCAAAATCCGGTCACATTTGGAAGAAGGAGTACCTAAACTTGCAGATAAGTCCTCTGATTGTTCTTCACTAAAAGTCAACATCAGAGGAAGCTACAAATACAAAAACATCATTGACCAATGCTGGAAAATTATTTTCTAAAATTTTCTACACCATTCAAAGATCATACCTGGTCACCGGAGACAATTGAATTGGGGTTGATATGATCATCAGATAAAGCTAAAGCATCCGAATCAACATTAGCAATATCTTGTCCAGACAAAACTTTAAGAACTTTGAATGTATCATTCCCTTGCCACATGTTTTCTTTCTCAACAGAGATGAGAAACTGAAATGTTTTCCCAATAACATTTTTCAGAGCAAGAGGAATATCAGCTGAATCTTCAATCTGAAGAATGCGAGATCAATTATTAATAAAGATTTGTAGTAATCAAGTACAAATATAATTGTATGAAGATAAAAAGTTAGAATCAAACAAACCTCGGTGTACACTCCGTTTAAAAGGCTATCAGCAGAACAATTGACAACTTTTTCAGCAGGTATATCAAATAGCAAGCATTTGGATGTAGCAGAAGAATCCATCACAATAAGGTGCAACTTGTACCTATTCTCCAATGTATATGATGTCAAAATTATTACTTAAAAAAAAAAAGACTGATGAACATATTAAACCACAAATACCTTGGAATGACGGATGTAACATTGGCGTTATTACAGTTCTCACAATGGAATGATTGCTTCTTCTCCAACTTACCTATGTTTTTATCCTTTGTCTTATTTTTGTAAACCCTATGATTACATTTCTTGCAAGTAATGTAATACCACGCCCAGTCAGAATCAGTAGCGCAAATGGTGCACATGATTTTGTACTTGCCAACCTGTTAGAAAATATCCTATCAAAAACCATTCGGTTTTAAAAGGTAACTTAAATGGTAAAATTTCGATTACCTCAGTAGTACTAATCAATTCACTAATTGTGACCATAGGAATCTCGTCAAATGATTCTTCTTTGACGACTAATGCTAATTCTTCCTTTTTGGGCCTTTTGTGCACAATTCTCAAAACCAAACCATCATCTGGCAAACTGGAAATATAAATGTTAACCTCTTAAAGTTTTGTGTTAGAAAAAAAAAATATTTAATAAGATTATAGAGATATGAACAAACCTCTTCTTAAATTCAACCAACTCAGAGCATTGAGGATTAATAATTACTTGAGACGCATCAAAAGAATTAGTGACTTGTGGCTCACCTGAAATGTGTAAAAATTAACATAAGAATATAAACACTATGAGTATTTCGTATCACTTTCTATAATATAAAGACAATGAATATGATGGCATAACATAAACACCTCGATATTTGTTAATCTTCGCAAATCGAATTAGACAAATCAGAAATCCATCCTCAGTTGTTTGACAGGCAGTGTTAACATATTCGGCAAACTTTCCCCACAAGGTACATGCCAAACGCTCATCCCTATATGTGAATGGAGTGTTATTTTAGATACTACGAAAATTTTAAAAAATAAAAAAAGTGACTATGATTTAAACTTACGTGGCGTTCCGAAGTTCAAACTCAAGTTTATGAGTGTCTTTGTTGTTAACTTGTAAATCTTCCATATCCCTCACACTAACAATTTGGCCTATAACATCTGAAATAAATGAATGGTAAATATAAATTGAAACTTCAAAAAATGGTAAATATAAAATACTATAATCATATTTACGTGGCACATATTCATAGAACAAGAAGTAGTACGTACCTGATAACGCGAGGTAAACGTTCCGATCTAGGAGTTTGGCAAATATAAATGGAAGTAACTGCTCCATAAAAACATGGCAGTCATGACTCTTCATCCCAGAAAACTTTGCATTAGGTATATCAACACAACTAGCTAAGTCTGAGGCATAACCATCTGGGAATTTAACCGAATTTTTCACACATTCCAATAAGCATCTTCTGGCTTCGTCTGTCAATGAGTAGAACTACCCTCATCAACAAGCAAGTGTGGCCGAAAACAGAATTCTCTTACATCCAATCTTGACGGGATGGTGTCTTTTGATTTACCCTTCACACGCATAACAGTGTTCATGATGTTATCAAAAAACATTTTCTCTATATGCATCACATCGAGATTATGTCGCAGTTTGAGGTCCCTCCAGTACGGCAGCTCCCAGAATATGCTTTCTTTGTGCCAGTTATGCTTCTTCCCAAAGCCAGGCATCTTCTTCTGGTGACAGTTACCACCTACATCCTTTGTTCTAGGTGAATTCCTTCAAAAAGTCTTTTTTATTCTTCCTTAGTGGATGATCAAGTGGAAGAAATCTTCGGTGACAATCAAACCAACACGTCTTTCTTCCCTTCGGCAAATAAAAAGACTTTGTGTCGTCCATGCAAATTGGACACGCCAATTTTCCATGGGTACTCCATCCTGATAACATGCTATACGCAGGAAAGTCACTTATCTTCCACAACAACACTGCTTTGAGATTAAAATTTTGATTCAACGACACATCGTACGCATCGACACCATTAGACCACAAATCTTTTAACTCCTCAATAAGAGGTCAGAGGAATATATCGAGACTACCACGCGGATGATTTGGCCCAGAGTTCATAATTGTAAGAAACAAGTACTCCGTATTCATGCACATGCTAGGGGAAAATTATATGGAGTCAAGATCACAGGCCACAACGAATGATTCTTTGACATTCCAAAAGGATTGAACCCATCTGTACATAATCCAAGATAAACGTTGCGGGTTTCTCGGGCAAACTGAGGATGTTGATCTTGAAAATATTTCCACTCCGCCGCATCAGATGGATGACACATTTCTCCCTCCTCGGTTATGTGCTCTGCATGCCATCTCATTGCCGTTGCAGTCTTCTGGCTTTGATACATTCTCTTCAATCTATCAGCAATAGGCATATACTACATACGACTATATGGTACATTAGTCCTACGTTGTTGCTGGTGAATTACAAATCGCACACTTATCTAACCCTTCGTCATCTCTCCAGAATATCATACAATTGTTAATGCACACATCAATTGCATGACATGGGAGGTCTAAATTGGTCATCAATTTTTCTGTCTCGTAAATTGAACCAGTTGCATGGTTTCTTTCTGGTAAATACTCTGTAAACATTTCGCATACCGAATCCACTAACTTCTCACTCATATTATGATCAGCCTTATTTTGCATGATCCGAGAAGCTAAGGATAACTTCGAGTGACCTTCCCGACAACCATCGTATAATGGATTTGTCGCTTCTTCTAACAAGTCGTAGAACTTTTTTGAATGATTACGGACAGGTTCTTCTGCATTCTGATAACTACCATGTTCTTCAACATTTTGATAACTACCATATTCTCCGTAGTTATCAAAATTCACGTTATCACGAAATGCATCATTCACCATATCCACATATCTATTTTCTACTACATTACCGACTTCTTCAGTCCCACTAACCCACGTCGTATCAACATAACTTGATCCTAAACCCATATTGAGTTCTTCTTCATGTCTATACCAAACATAATAATCTGGCACATATCCATTCTTATACAAATGCTTATAAATTCTACTCCCCGACATAAATTCTACTCCCTTGCAAACAGCACAAGGACAGAAAAACTTACCGCGATTGCTCTGCGTTAGTGGTTGGCTATTTGCAAATGCCATGAATTGGTCCACCCCCGCGACGAAATTTGACGAGAAATTTCCCGTCACTTCATCGAACCTCTGATACATCCACTCCCGACCATACGTATTATTAAAATTTCCCGACATTTTTTAACTTATGAATTTTTTTTTTCTCACCACTTATAGTTTGCAGAGTGAGGTACGAATGATTTTAGTTTGGAGAGTGAGTTGAACGAATGATTGAGATTTCTATTTATAGACTTTTTTACAACTACTTAGTGACTATATAAACAGTTGCTAAATTATATTTTGCAACCAAATAGTGACTAATTCGGTGAGTAGCTAAAATTAGGTACACCTACCCAACATGTCAAACACGTGTGTTCTCACCTAACTTTTGCGACTCACCAAAATCAGTCGCTAATTAGTCGCAAAATAGCGACTACTTTGCGACTATTAATTTAGTCGCAAACTTATTTCGCCATGTGGCCTACCCTGATTTTTTGTGACTAAAACTGCGACTGTCTAGCAACCCAACAAATTCAGTCGCTATGTCGTCGCGAATTAGTCGTGAATTTTGCGACTGAATCGCAACGAATGTTATTAGTCGCAATTTAGCGACTGATTTGATACCTATTATTATTAGTCATAATTTAGTCGCGAAATAGTAGCTACATTTAACGACTGTGTATTTAGTCGCAACTATTAGTAGCTAAAAATATGTTTTCTTGTAGTGTTTAGGTCGTACCTTTGTTAAGCTTCCCAATGATTACATAGTTAGAATAGAAGGGGTAGGCTTCATTCAATTGACTGATGGTCTTTCTCTCTATGATGTGCTTTATATCCCTGAGTTTAAATTTAACTTGTTGAGTGTTAGCATTTTAACTAGATCTTTGAATTCTGAGGTTAGTTTCACTGCTGATTCATGCTTTATTCATGGAATTACCAGGGAATTGATGATTGGTCAAGGTAGTCAAGTTGGGAACCTTTACATACTGGATATCAATAATGATAGTCATACTTACTCTTTAAAAGGTATTGATCCTGAAACTTGTAGTAGTGTTTCAACTTGTGCATCTGTTTCTGTTGATTTAGCCACTTGGCATAAGAGATTGGGTCATCCATCTCAATAGAGAATAGACTCTCTTAATCATATACTGAAAATTGGAAAATTGAAATTGAATAAAGATGTTTCTGAAGTTTGTCATGTATGTCATTTGTCTAAACAAAAACATCTTCCTTTTAAATCTCAACCTCACATTTGTGCTGCATCATTTGATTTAGTGCATATTGATACTTGGGGACCTTTCTCTGTCCCCACAGTAGATGGTTATAGGTTTTTTCTTACTACTTGGGTTTATTTGCTTCGTCATAAATCTGATGTTTATTTGCTTCGTCATAAATCTGATGTTTTAGAAATCTTTCCTCAGTTTCTAGAAATGATTAAAACACAATATAATGCAAAGGTTAAATCTGTTAGGTCTGACAATGCACATGAGTTGAAATTTAAAGATTTGTTCTTAGCTAAAGGCATCATTGCATATCATTCATGTCCTGACACACCCCAACAGAATTCTGTAGTAGAGAGAAAGCATCAACATCTTTTGAATGTTGTTAGAGCCCTTCTATTTTAGTCTAATATTCCATTAGAGTATTAGGGAGACTGTGTCTTAACAGCTGCATTTTTGATCAATAGATTACCTTCTCCTGTTATCAACAACAAATCTCCTTATGAGAAACTCACTGGCAAAATTCCTGATTACCAGTCTTTAAAGGCATTTGGGTGTCTATGTTATAGCTTTATGTCTTTTCAGGGTAGAAATAAGTTTGAACCTCGTGCTAAAGCTTGTGTTTTTCTTGGGTATCCAGTTGGTTATAAGGGATATAAGTTGTTAGATATAGAGACACGCTTGGTTTCCATTTCTAGACATGTTATATTTCATGAGGATTATTTCCCTTTTGTATTATCTGACATCACAGATGATACATCAGAATTCTTTCCTCTATTACATATTCATGCTCCCAAAGATGTTCATTTGCCTCTAGTGCAACCATCCTCTGATACACATCCCAATCAAGATGTGTCATCTTCTGAGTCTTTTGTTCCTTCTGAATCTAAGACTCGCAGACAATCCAAACCACCTAAACACTTGCAGGACTTTCATTGTTATAATACTAATACTCTTACTACTATAGATCCTCCCAAACTCACTTCTCCATATCCTATCACAGATTATATTTCTTACTCATACTTATCTGAGCCTTTCTATGCTTTCTTAAGTATAATTTCTGATATTCCTATCCCTGAAAGATATTTTGAGGCCAAAGATTTCAAGGAATGGTGTGATGTTATGGTGTGGAAATGGGTGCTATGGAGAGAACTGAGACTTGGGATATTTGTGATCTTCCAGAGGGTAAAATAGTAATTGGTTGTATATGGTGAAACACAATGCAGATGGCAGTCTTGAGAGATATAAGGCTAGGTTAGTAGCCAAAGGATATACGCAGCAGGAGGGCATAGATTTCTTGGATACTTTTTCTCCTGTAGCTAAATTAGCGACTGTGAAGTTTCTGTTGGCTGTGGCTCCAAAGATGAAGTGGTCTTTAACTCAACTTGATATTTCCAATGCTTTTTTGAATGGAGATCTTGATGAAGAAATTTATATGAAGTTTCCACCTGGATATGCTGAGCTTAAGCGGGAACAAGTCTCACCTAATGCAGTTTGTAAACTCAAGAAGTCTATATATGGGTTAAAACAAGCTTCACGGCAGTGGTTCATTAAATTCTCTTCTACTCTGAGTCTGTTGGGTTTTGAAAGGTGTAATGGAGATCACACAATGTTTGTGAAAGAGACCGAAGGAAGTTTTCTGGTGATATTGGTGTACGTCGATGATATCTTGATTGCAAGCACTAATGATGATGCAGTGAAAGACTTGGTCATTCAGTTGAGTGCTCATTTTAAGCTCAGGAATCTTGGTGCACCTAAATTCTTCTTGGGATTGGAGATTGCTAGAGCACAATCAGGAATCTCAGTTAATCAAATAAAATATACATTGGATCTCTTGGAATCATCTGGCTTTACTGACTGTAAGCCTTCTTCAATTCCTATGGATCCTAATCAACATCTTTCTAAAGATGATGGAGATTTACTTGAAGATGCTAAGCAGTGTAGAAGATTAATTGGGAAGCTTCAATACCTTACTATAACCAGGCCAAACATTTCATTTGCAGTCTCAAAGTTGGCTCAATATAATGTTGCTCCTAGAGATACTCATCTTAAGGCAATTCATAAGGTGCTATGTTATCTCAAAGGTACAGTTGGACAAGGCCTTTTCTATGTTGCAGATGCTAAGTTTGACCTTAGAGGGTATTCAGATTCAGACTGGGCAGGTTGTCCTGATACAAGGAAATCAGTAACTGGTTATGTTATGTTCTTGGGAGATTATTTAATCTCTTGGAAGTCTAAGAAACAATCCACTGTTTCCTGCAGTTCAGCTGAAGCTGAATATAGGGCTATGTGCATGGCTACTAATGAGCTTATTTGGTTATCTCAGGTATTTGTTGATCTACGAATTCCATTCAAGCCTCCTGTCTACTTATATTGTGATAATCAGGCAGCTCTACACATTGCTCTCAACCCAGTTTTTCATGAAAGAACTAAACACATAGAGGTTGACTGCCATAAGGTTAGGGAAATGATTGAGTGTGGCTTTCTTAAAACCATGTATGTTCGCACTAATCAACAGCTTGCGGATGTGCTTACCAAAGCTTTATATCCTTCTCCATTTCGTGAGAACATATCCAAGATGGGTGTGCTTAATATCTTTGCACCTTCATCTTGAGGGGGAATATTAAATGTAAATAGATAACCGGGTTGGTTTATTTGTAAATAGATTTAGGCTTTGGTTTAGCTTTGGTTAAGAGTATATATACAATGTAAATATCACATTGTAAGGTTAACGAAATCAAAATGAGAAAATCAGTTTGATAAATGGATCTGAGTTTCTAATATGGTAAAGATCTCATGCAAAGCTGAGAATATCTCAACACAATTTTTGGGACGAAATTAATATTACTAGTTTCGGGCCTCAGGGAATTATCCTACTAATCTGACTTTGATTAACATACAAGTCATGAGCTACAACGTATCCAGAACTAGGGGTGGGCATTCGGGTAACCAATCGGGTTTCGGTTCGGGTAGTTCGGTTTTTGGGTTTTCGGGTTTAGAGATATAGAAACCATTCGGGTAATTACATAATTCGGTTCGGATACGGTTCGGGTAGTACTCGGTTTCGGTTTGGGTTCGGATTCATGACTAAAAACCGAAATTACCCAGATTATTTTCGGATACGGATAAACCGGATAAATTTGAACCGAAAAACCCGAAAAACAGAAAAAAAACCGAAAAACCTGAAAATCAAAAATCAGAAACAAAATGCAAAGAACATCTATATGATCAAAGAACACAATGAAACTTAAGTCTAATAGAAAACAAGTTCAAAATCATAATAGAAAAGCAAAGTTTAAACGCAATGAAGATCACAAGAACAAGTGTTGCAACTTAAGTCTAATATATCAAATCCGAAAATGAGAAACAAAGATGTTCTTCATGTCTGACTAGCTTGAAGTCTTCATGTCTCAGTCTGACCATCCTCATTGATACGATGCTCTTCAAACACTGACATGGACAACAAAGAGGTACTTAATACAGAAACCAAGAATGTATAAGTAAATGAAATAAAATAGAATTGAAAAACTACCTCTGATCGATTCTCTGATAGAAAACGTAAATAAAAATTTGTAATTGAAAAGCCCAAATTCTCTAATAGAAAACCTAAATCACAAATCGAAAATCATCAGTACCTCTGATCGATTTCGTGAAGTCTCTGACGGAGGAGACAGAGATCGCCGACGATTTGAAGTTTCCAGTTTCACAAATTGAATGACGAACAAAAGTTATGTAGGGAGTAGAGATTTAGTTACCAAATTTCAAGATCAAGAATATGGGAGAGCAAGAGTCGGAATGTCGGATATGGGAAGTGGTAGTATAAATGTTGTATAACTATGTGTCGGGTTATTCGGTTACCCGGATAATTTTTGGTTAAACCCGAAACCGAAACCGAATCCGAAACTATGAAGATATGAAAACCATTCGGTTTTTAAGAGCTAACCGAATCCGAACCGAACCCGGTTTTTTCGGTTCGGTTTCGGGTTCGGATTTCGGTTTCGGTTATGATGCCCACCCCTATCCAGAACCGTTAGCAATACTATCTCTTTCGCCTCTGGTATTGTTAGCTCCTCCATTGGATTTTTGCTAATTTTGCGTCACAAGGAATAATAATTAGGGTTTATACCGAATTTCAATTTTGATGGGTTGTTCCGGTTTTGTATCAGTATCGGTTTAAGTTTTGGTATAAGATCCCTTTTCATTTCCGGTTTTGAGAATTTTGTTACTCCGGCGACAATGAACCGCTTCGTCGTCGTTTCAGCTGCCGTGTTCCTCCTCATCTCCGTCGCGTATCTTCCTCTGCTCAACGAGTTATGTAATTACTTGCTTCCCTTTCTCTGGGTTTTGTTTTGGGACTTTGATTGTGAAAGTCGTCGACTTGATTGATATCTTCCTCTGCTCAACGACCTGTGTAATTACTTGCTTCTACTGTTAGCTTTGCAATTTTCTTCTGAAAGTCGTTGACTTTATTGATGTTTCGCAGATTGGTCAACTCTGAACAAGTCTCTTACATCACCCGTTAGGGTCGTGGTGGATTTGGTAGTGAGAAATGGAACTATCTTCACCAGTGATACTTCTTTACCGTTTTCCGATTCCATGGCGATTCGTAATGGCAGGATTCTCAAAGTCGGAAGCTTTTCCTCTCTCAAGGTTCTTCTCTTCACTCTTATTTTAGCATGAGATCTAAAAGTTTGATAAATGTGGTTCTCATGATCTTTTGATGAAGATAGGATTTTATTGGAGATGGGACTGTGGAAGTGAATCTGGAGGGGAAGGTTGTAGTGCCTGGACTTATTGATTCACATGTTCATTTGATTTCTGGGGGAATGCAGGTGATAAACTTACCTGAGTGGAGTTGATTTGGAGTAATCAATATGCTATTGCTGAATCAGATTACTCTCTTTTTTTTTCTTGCTTGAGAACAGATGGCCCAAGTTGGACTTCGAGGTGTGACTCGAAAAGATGAGTTTTGTAAAATGGTGAAAGACGCGGTGCAGAGTAATTTCATTCATCTCATTGTAGCCTGAAAATATCATCTTGTGGTTGCATTTCTTTATTGGTGTCTGCTTTTAGTTATGGTGTATGTCAGTGTGGCTTCTTATATGATTCAGATGCAAAAGAAGGGTCATGGATTCTGGGTGGTGGATGGAACAATGATTTCTGGGGAGGAGAGTTTCCCTCTGCATCATGGATTGATGAAATCTCCCCTCGTAATCCTGTAAGAAGACATTTTTGTATTCGTCTATAGTCAACAGCATCGTCTTATTCCCCGTCATGTAGGTTTGGTTGCTTAGGATGGATGGTCATATGGCTTTGGCGAATTCCCTCGCGCTTAGGATTGCTGGTGTTACGAGTTTGACGAAAGATCCAATTGGTGGAACGATAATGAGACTGCCTAGTGGCGGTAATGCCTGTTAGTGTACTTTCATTCAGTAGAAACTTTAGTTGTATACTAAAATGTAACTGGTACTTTGCTTTTGTGATGAATTTTTTATGCAGAGCCTACAGGTCTTTTGATCGATGCTGCGATGGAGCTTGTCACTCCTTTTGTTCAAGAAATCTCAGTGGATGAACATAGGGAAGCGCTTCTTAGAGCTAGCAAATATGGCTTGAGTAGAGGCGTGACAACTGTAATTGATGTTGGTAGATACTATCCTGGTACTGGAGATGAGCTCTCCTGGAAAGATTTTCAAGGTGCTAATAGAGACAATTTTGATCATAAAGATTCAGTGTTAGTCCAAGTCTCATTGAAATTTGAATACTTCTTTTTATGGTACAGATGTTTATCTATGGGCTGATTCCGAAAAGAAGATGATGATACGGACTTGCTTGTTTTTCCCCATCACGACATGGTCACGTTTATTGGTATCATTGCTTCCGAAACAACTCTTGCTGAAGTAAAATGCATTTCTTTACGGACCTTGAGGATCCTTCAATGGTGTTTTTTTTAGGATCTTAAGCTTCAGAAGGGACCTGTACTGAGTGAATGGTTGTATCTCGGTGGCGTCAAAGCATTTATTGATGGCTCTCTAGGTTCTAATAGCGCACTGTTTTACGAGGTGAAGAATACTATATGTTCTTTCTAAATCATCTGCTATACATTTTTACGAGTTGAAATTTACAGGATAGCATTTCATAATATGTTAGTTTATCTTTCAGCGACACTATAATAATAATCCTACGCCTTATATATTACCGCAGGAATATCTTGATACACCTAACAATTACGGGTTAGAAGTGATGGATCCTGAGAAAATTTCCAACCTCACAATGGCAGCAGACAAATCAGGGCTTCAGGTGTTTCCCTCTTTACTTAAAGTCTAAACACATGTATGAAGTGCATTCAACAACGCATATAAGTAACTTATTTTCGTGTTTGTGTGATCAAGGTTGCTATCCATGCTATAGGCGATAAAGCAAATGACATGATCCTTGACATGTACGAATCCGTCGCTGCAGCCAATGGAGACAGAGATAGAAGATTTCGGGTGATGTTTGATATCTAAATGCTTTGCTCATTCGCTTCTTCTATCCGTACTTAAGTATCTCTGAAAATCCTGGTTATAGATTGAGCACGCCCAACATTTAGCACCAGGATCAGCTGATCGGTTTGGTCAACTTCACGTTGTAGCGTCAGTGCAGGTTAGTCACTTACCGGCATAAATTACTAGTTTGCTTGATCTAATGTATATAAGACTTGTGAACAGCCAGATCATTTGCTTGATGATGCTGATATTGCTCCTAAGAAGCTCGGTTTTGATAGAGCTCAAAAGGAATCTTATCTATTTCAATCTCTCTTAAATGGCAAGGCACTTGTGGCGTTTGGTTCAGACTGGCCTGTACGTTTCGATACTCTTCAGCTCTCAAAAGTTTTACATATTTCCAAACTAAATATTAATGCTTGATTCGTTCGTCTTTGCTTCAGGTGTCAGACATTAACCCGTTGCACAGTATCAGAACCGCGGTTAAACGAATACCTCCCAAGTGGAATCATTCTTGGATTCCATCTGAATGTATCTCTTTCACCGATGCGCTAACTGCGTAATAAGCCTCTCTTCTCTAGCCTTTTTGAAGTCTGTTTTTCGACCTGAGTAAAAATGCATTTTCTTCAAGCATTCATTCATGTTTTTTATATGAAAACTGCAGGCACACGATATCAGCGGCACGAGCAGCCTTTCTCGATGATCAGTTGGGGTCTTTATCTCCCGGGAAGCTCGCGGATTTTGTCATATTGTCAACAAATTCGTGGGACGAGTTCTCAAAAGATGGTTCTGCTTCGGTTTTAGCAACTTATGTAGGAGGAAAACAATTGTATCCATAAATGATGAAATCGCAATCGCCGTATAGAAAGTTGTTTTCCATTTGTTGTGTCTTGCTCTTCGCATTGTTGTTGTTTTGGAAAAAATTTCTAGTTTTCCGCTATTAGTTTTCACTGTAATTTCTGTCAAAAACAAAAAAAATCGGTAATAAATTTTAACATGTATTCCACAAAAAAAAAAGATAAAATCTCTATCCTATAAAATGTCCAAATGCTAAAAATTAATTTAATATATGGTGATCGTGACCAAAAAAAAAAACTGAAATTTGGCTATGCATTGTAAATAAAGGTACATAAGAATATGACTTTTGGCTTATCAGTTACATATTGAAATATAAACACTAGTTGAATTGTGTAATGCACAAACATAATTATAAAGTATAGTAAAAGAATTAAGCTTGGTTTTGTTGGTGTCGGCCAAAAAGCAAAGAAAAAAAAAGGACTTGTGTTGGTGAGGAACTTAAGAGAGACAGCAAATTTAACGGAGAAAATGTGGTCTGGTGAGGGGCCCATGCACGAGTCCTACAGCTAGTCAGATGTGTTAGCTGTACTATCTATGTAAGCTATCTGATTCCAGCCGTCTACTTTGTTTGGTTCCACCACGTGTTGCGTTTTGTAACGCGCGAGATCACCTGATTGGTCGGCTAACGTGTGTATGGATTCACTGGTCCTAGTGAAAACTCATTTATTTTCGCCACGTTAAAACTTGATGATTCTAGTATTTTTTTTTTTTTTTGAAAAAGGATTCTAGTACTATTTTCACGCGAGAACCCTACGGAGTTGAGGAAATCGAGATTATACAAAAAAAAATTTCTACCCCAATTATATAAGAACACCAAATTAATATTATGTAATTCTAGTGGTATACTAGGGGATTTTCTATTTTGAAAACGAATTCCGATTTTGAGATGGAAAATTAGATTAAATTTGCTTGCTATTTGCTCTAAAGCGATAAAATTTTAGGCCAAAAATCTAAACGAATTAGAAGAAAAATATACCAATATGGTGGATACAAACTCAAATGTTATAAGATATAGGATAATGGGTTCTTTTATTGGAAAAAAAGTGAAATGCTATATGAATTTGGATAATGACCGTTATACTTTTGCAAGTATGGAGAGACAAGAGTAAAAGAGGAAAGAGACAACAAATTAAAGTGGGAAAGAGTTATCTTAAAACGTTCAAGTAAGATAAGATTTCATTCCCTTTAAGGCCTCCTTATAGATTATTGTGAATTTGTATGTTTCACACAAAAAAAAAATCGTCAAGTTAATGAAGACATTAATATCCACAAAAATATTGTGGATATTATACAACGTGATCATATATAGAGTCTATAAGTCATTATACGAATGTGTGACATCATGTTATGTGTCGGTAGTACACGTACGTATATAGAATGGAATTGTTAAACTATCGACATACAAATTCACAATAGTCTTTAGTAATCTGTATATTGTCTCGACGACAGGTGTATTAATTGTTGTTTCAATATAATGAATATCCCCACAAATTCCATTGATCAATGGAATACGTTCCCATTCGCTTCCTATAACCACAAATTATGTCGATGACTTATCTTCGGTGTTCCCAACAGCTAAACAATAAAATGATTTCCTTTTTCTATTAATTTCTTCTCTCGTCAACTATATGAGTCTAATCACTGGTTCAATCCAAAGTCAAGGATTAAAGAAAAATATATATCCATTTTTTTCTTAGATTGAACATGAACGTTGGACTATTGTGGATGAGTGGTTCTATTGTGTTTGGAAAGTTCAGAATTGCATTTTTTTATGAAATCGTATAGTGTGATTAGGAATATTTTTGTGTATATAATTGTGATAAACTTTCAATCGATTGGATGTTTTGAAAAATCGTAAATCTCAAAAATAGTTTTAAGTTTTTTATTTATAGTCTCTTTTTTTTGGTTGAAATTTCATTTCTACTTCCAAACAATTGTGTTTACCGTAGTATTAGTGCCTTCAAAATATGATAAGAGAAAAACAAAGAACTCGAATTTTCTTTTGCCTTTACATTCCTTAAAACTCCAACAGATTACTCCTTTTTTTCCAAACCTCTCCTCTTATTTATATAAACATAGTTCAGATCTAACTAATTCTAAAATGTCTACTTTTGTGTCTACCATAAACTACCAATCTATATATACAACGATAAAAATATACATGGCACCGATCATATACTCTTATTTTCTGAAAAGCAAGTAGTCCATATAGTCCATTGTTCGTACCAATTGTTCCATCACGATACTATGATATACTTGGAAAAAATATATATAAAAAACACAAATAGTATAATTTAAATTGTAGTTGGTTTTGACCAGTTTCTAGGGTTCTAAAAGTAATTATTAATTAAACATCTCAAATAGAAGAATGTGATAAAAGTTTAGTTGAAATGTTCTCTATAACTAGGTAAACAAATTTGGTGAGCTGCATATAATTTTCAAAGATCCGTCTCTTTAAGTAGATACGATAAGAACAAATAACTTTCAATGATCGAAGAAGATAGGGTTAAAGTTAATGTTAATAAACCAAATCAATAATACTAATTGTCAAATTTTCCTTGTAAAGTAATAACTGAAGATGACACCGACAAAAATAAAGAATTTATCATTGGAACGTAACATTTCGTAATGTTGAAACTTTACACAAACAGGATTAAGAAACGAAAAAGAGAGACCGAAGTCAAAGACTAGCTTATAACTAGGACCCATTCCATTCTCTTCCCAAAGTCCTTAAACGCCATCGAAACGGATTCCGACCAACCTCATGTGCCTTCCTTATTTTATTTTAATTAACTTTATTCCTATAATGTAGGACTTCAAACATTACCAAAAGTATATGATTAGATCCGTTATCCATTTCGAATTATAAATCTGTAAAATAAATCAATATTAAGATTTTAATTTATGTTAATAAGTGAAACGAAATCACAAAATAAAATTACTTCTTTATATTTTTTGCGGATATTCAATAGTTATTGTACTAACAAATTTTCGGAAGTTCAAAAGGATACATTGTCCATGTATATATTGTACTTCGGATAAGGTGGAAATAAATTTTCTATATCAAGAAAGATTTTGAGTAATTCCCTACAAATAAAGAAAACGTATCGTATATAAGTGATTGTCTTCGTGAATACATAATTGATCCTTTCCATTATTAAAAACAAAACAAAAATTCATTATTTAAAAAAAAAAACAATAATATGAAAACAACCGTTGTTGTACGTTGACTTTCAAACTAAAGATCTTTGTTTGTGTTATTTTTCCATTTTTCCACATAATAACGTGTTTTTTTTCTTCCATTTTCCTATCCGTTTCCCTCACATTTCTCTATCTAATCTACAATATATACTATATATCCTCTCATTCTATATAATATATATTCACCAAACAATCTCGTTATTTGTCAAAAATGGCTGATTTAGATTTACAAAGGAATAAAATGGAATCTCCCAAACAACTCCACGTCACCATTCCGGAGACTTTTAGCTTCTCCGTCTCCTCACCACTCTCCTCCTCTTCCTCCGCCGCTTGCTCTGCCTACGACCTCTACCTCCGGTTACCGGAGCTCAAAAGCCTCTGGTCTTCTCTCGATTTCCCTCAATGGATAACCGAACCGGTTCTCAAACCAGCTCTTCAAGCTCTCGAAATCACTTTCCGATTAATCCTAACCATCGGTTCCGACACCCGTCCGTACATCAACCGCCGCGAATGGATCCGACGGTTAGATTCGCTCGCCACGAGCCAGATCAAGCTCGTGGCGACAATCTGCGAGGAAGAAGAAGAAAACGACGACGTTTCCGCGGCGGCTCCGGTAATTAATAAATGGAGCTCGTCGAGTATGTTATCGGAGATCGCCACGTGTCGTACATCGGAGAGCATTGGGAAGAAGATTTTGAATACGATCGAGAACGAGATGCGTTGGTGTAAGTATACACTCGGTTTAGGTGAACCAAACCTAACCGGAAAACCGTATCTCCGATACGACGACATTTGTCGTCCAAAGGAGCTATACGGTCTCAATAACAATCCTTATTTCGATCACATTGAGAATCAAGAGAATCAAACGCTTTATACGATTCATCAGATTCTCGAATCGTGGATTTACGTTTCTCTGAATCTCTTAAACCGAATCGAATCGAAAATCGAAGAAGGGAGATTCGAAAAAGCTTCTTCTGATGTTTACTTGTTGGAGAGGATATGGAAGCTTTTAACGGAGATCGAAGATTTACACATTTTGATGGATCCTGAAGATTTCTTGAAGGTGAAGAAACAGTTACAAATCAAATCGACGTCGCAAAACGATGCGTTCTGTTTTAGGTCGAAAGGACTAGTCGAAATGGCGAAAATGTCGAAAGAGCTGAGACAGAAAGTGCCAGCTGTCCTCGAGGTGGAGGTGGACCCGACCGGGGGACCGAGGCTGCAGGACACGGCGATGAAGCTTTACTCGAGGAAGAATGAGTACGAGAAGATACATTTGCTTCAGGGGATGCTGGCGGTTGAGTCCGCGGCGAAAAGATTCTTTTTTGGTTACCAGAAATTGGTTGCGGCGATGATGGGGAGCGCGGAGGCGAATGCCAATAGAACGTCAGCGAGTCATCACGAGACGTGTGACTCGCTGACTCAGGCGTTTATGGAGCCACCGTATTACCCGAGCCTAGACGCTGCAAAGACTTTTCTTGGAGAGTATTGGGGTCATTTGGGATACAATGGAAGACAGTGACACTACTACTAAGGAACATTATTAAAACAGATGTAACACTTGAAATTTTGAAAACATTTAATGTGACTCTTTTTTTTTAGCACAAAGGGAGATTTTTCACAAAATTAGATGTTACAACAATGTTACAAAGGATACAACATACACTATGGGCTACTATATCTCTTTGTAAGTTTCTATAAGAAACCCATAAGCCACGGATGAAAAACTCTCTCCCTCATTTCTCTTACCGTAAAAGAAAGATCAGTTGTCCTTTTCTACTCTTACTTAGTGTCATACTTGTCTATAGCTAGAACGTGAAGAGTAGCAGTAAGTAGTAACACAGGCCAGGTAATAAATCGAGTAATAGGACGGGGAATGAGACTGGTAGTTAAAAAAAGTGATACCTGATACCCGATCTTTATCAGCGGGTAATAAAATTATGACTCTTTATCTGACTCTTAAATCACTGGTTCTCTATCTTTCGAGATGGGTACAAACCGGGTAATGAGCAAGGAATTTAGTAACGAGTATTTGTGCCATCACCTACTTTTACCGGCTAAGAAAGTGGGGCCGGCCTAGTATGGAAGTGGGTATAAAACAACTAGAAGGTAGTTCTAGAAACTTTCATATGATTAAAGAAAATCATGCAAAATGTTTGTACAATAATGTGGAAGATCATGAACCAAAAAGCACAAAGATGTCGGTTCTTAAGTTTGGGTCTTGAGGACTATCATTTTTACATTCTGGTTTTCTCTGAATTTCTTCATCTTACAAAGAAAGACCAACACCATACAGTAAAAAAAACAACCAAGAGGACTGGCTCGATAACTGCTAAATGGATGGAGGTACTATAATTTCTTACAAGCATCAGTGCGGTCCGATTGTTTCCTATTTCCTTTGGTTGCATTTATTTGGGGTTTGCTTTTTTAATTTTTTTTTTTTTTATATTGTTCTGTTTATGTTTATATAATCTTGTTTTGAATTGATGTATTTCTTGATTTTATTTCGGAAATGGCATCTCAATCGAGTTCTTGTGGTCATTTTTACTATTTTTGAAATTATTTAACGATCATTGTATGTGTAACTCCTTTTTTACAATGCTTTGAAAACCGGACCGGCGACCGAACCGGAAATACTTTTGGGTCATGGATCAATGTGGTCCGACCGGGTCGAACCGGTTTTAATAGTTTTTTTTTAAATAATAATATAAATATTTTTTGTATAACTATAATATCCAAATATATAATATAGCCTTTGAATAAACATATATTTTTAATAAACATATATTTTTAAAAACTAAGAAAATCATTTTAATGACAAAAAAACTATTCAAAGACAAAATTTAATGAGAAATAGTTGAGTTTATATGTAAAAAAAATTTAAAACATTAAACCATAACAAAAATTAACTAAATTCAAAACTTTTTCTTTTTTTGTGGATAACTAAATTCAAAACTAGTATCTATTTCTATAAATTTTAATCATAAAAATTTTAAATATGGAAAAAAATGAAAATTTACAAAAAAAAAAAAAAAAACCTCAAACCCGGGTTAACCCAACCCGGCTAGCTGGCCGGTTCACGGTTGAACCCGGTCCGGTCCGGTTTTCAAAACCATGCTTTTTTATAAGCACAAAACGAGATTTTTCACAAAATTAGAAGTTACAACAATGTTACAAAAGATACAACATACACGGCTACTATATCTCTTTCTAAGTTTCTACAAGAAACCCATAAGCCACCAATTAAAAACTATCTCCCTCTTCTCTCTTACCTTAAAAGCAAGATCAGTTCTTATTTTACTCTTGGTATCTATAGCTAAAACGTGAAGAGTCGTAGTAACCACTAACCAGTGGAAGAGAAAGCGGATATGCATCACCAGAACCATAAATTGCGGCTATCCACGGCTTTCATGGTAGTGTATACAAGTGGCATTCTACCAAACTCTGCTACAAACCGGTTTACGCAGTGCGTTCTTTTCTCTGTGTGCCCTCCTATGCTACTGATTCCTGTTGAACCGATTTCATATATCTTCCCTACAAAAACAGGCCAATAGAGGATGATATACTCTTCATCGACATAGATGGTTCAAAGAGCTGGTGCACGGTTGAAAATTACCTTTAACCCATATAGGAGGAGCGTTTGTAGCATTTGCGACGAGGAATGACATTGCGATATCTTCACAGTTCCTGCAATTAGACGAATGTCACATTTAGGTGGTGCATTTGAATCACCTAGCCAGAGATACAAAGAACACAAATGGAGAATGGAAGTGATAAGGAACCTGTTCTTGGTTGTAAATTCCCTGATTGATGCAGGCATGTTGTTTGTGTAAAGGCCCAGGTACTTCTTGTGGAAGAAGGCTGCCTTTGAGAGTACCATGCTATATGTACCACTCCACCAAACAGACCACCATCCGCTGTAGGTGTAGTAATCGGCTTTACTGTTCTGCACCTATGATAATCAGATCAGCGAAAGGGTCCTAATAGCAAAAAGCTTAAAAGAGAATGCATTTTCACTATTTTAGTATTGTTATTTGATAAATAAGCTTTTTGAAGATATTAAAAAGAAGAAGGCGACATACCGATTTTTCAGGCCAATGCACACGAGGCACGAACCCCACCATTGTATCTGGAGCACTCTCCCAAACGTTAAACGCAAAATCCACCGTGTGACAAGGAAATATAATATCATCATCTATCGAGAAGACAGCGTCGGTTTTCAAGTCTTTGATTTCTTTAAACCTGTTGTTCAAACTGTCTTCTTTGTTTATATCAAATCTCAGCTCAACTTCGTGCCCGTCTCGCGACTTTTTCTTTAAAAGCTTTTGAAGATACTCTTTAAGCGAATCTGATGGAGGCTTAGGTTCACTCCATACAATGTGAATAGAGTCAAGCCTAGAACATGATGCATAGTGAGAGACAGATTTCTTTAAAAGATCATATCTCTTCCATGTATTCATCAAAAGTGTATAACCTTTCCTGCATATAATACAAGAAAACCCATCAAATAAAGAACCAAAAGCAAAAATCCATATATATACAGAATCTATGTGATTCTTGCATTCAATATCCATAAATAGATCAAGAAACAATCCAAAATCCTTTATATAATTAACCCAATCAAAACAAGTCTCAATTTAGTAACAATTACCAAATACTACTTTCCTTAATTTTCCTTTCATAGTCTTCTTCAACAACAGTTACTATTTTAGAAATCCGAATCAGAGTTTTGAACCTATATACTTAATTTATGAATCTAATAGCGAAATTTGGAGTTAAAATGGAGCAAAGCTTGAAGAACATGTACAGACCTTGATTCAGAGATCCGATCTGCGACGGCGGTTGAACTGTTAAACCAACCAATCGCAGAAGGACGAGAAGATCGGCAAGCGACTGTGATCAAAGAGAGAGCGATTAAGCAAAATAGAAGAAACTTAGTGCTTCTCGCCGTCACGAACTTGCGTAGTTTCTGATCTCCGCGACGATAAGCTAGTGAACAACTTCCCATCTCTTTAGAAATTTCTCCTCCTCCCATGTAAGCAACGAATTCAAGCTTCCAGAAAGTAGATAACTCGGAGGAAGAAGAAGACGACGATGACTCGGGGTCAACAACCTTGTCAAGAGCGAGTCGACTCAGTCTTCGTTCTCATGTTGATTTTTGTTTTTTTTTTCTCTTCTTTCCCGTTTTGGAGTGTCGCAGATCGAAGGCGAGAGATGTTTTATGGTGCGGTAAGGTATACAGTAAGATAAATGAAAATTGCCACGTGTAATGATCGTAACCGTTCGTGTTTGGTTGTCAACCACGATCTCGATTTCAGGCTGACGTGGTAAACTGTCTTTGGCGTAGTAAGCAGTGGGTCCCACTTTGGCTTCTGAATTCAATTATGTTGTCCAAAACAAAAATCTAAGATTCTGATTAGTAGTAGTAATCTGGGAAAAAATTATAACTGTATGCTTTTGCGTGTTGTGCGTAAATGTGAGCCTTTATGGATATAAGTTAATTAAGTCAATAATTCTTTTTTCATTTGGTTTTTCTCAAAGCAAAAAATTAAATAAAATAGTATAGCTTAGTGGAAGGAGACAAAAATTCTAAATTCGAAATTCTCATTTTGACTCTTAATCACTGTTATTTTATTTGCTCTTCGAGCTTTGTTACAATTTTTTTTTTTTTGCGAAAAGAATAAATCAAATTGGATCATCAGAGACTTCAATACTAAAAATCATAAAGATTTTTTCCATCATATTGTTGCAGTATGTGCTCATCAAATGATCTTACTACAAATCAAAATCAAATCCTTTTAAACAAAGACGAATCCTAATGAAATAAATCTACCGTAACATGAGGACGAAAGAAACCTAAGGTCAATTTTGAGGTCAATTTTGTTACAAAATTAGTGAACACTATGATGTTAATCATTGTATTTAGGTCATGTTCGTTTGTTTATTCAAATAGTTTATCTGAATGAAAGTGAGAATTGATGTTCGCTTTCTGTACAAAACAGATAACATTCAAATCGACGAGTTAAAATTTAGGCTTTACACATACTGATATATTATATATTGTAAGTCCCCTAATATTTTAATAGTTTATCATATTCACTCTTGTTATATTTTACTGATAAAATCATTTATGTGTATTAGCAATGTTCTTAAAGATATTCCAAACTCTAAAAAAAGATTACACATGGGAAGAATGTTACTTACCAGTGACAAGTCAATAGATAATTGAAGAGTCAAGTGTCTAAAGATATTGTTGAAACGACATTGCTTAGCTTTCTTAAATTCACTAATACAAGCACTCACATAACCAATTAACCTCAAATAAACAACGGATCCACATTAGCACCTTGATCCAACCCATGGCTACCAAGGTCCGATTAATATCACTGTTGTTGTTGTTGGCGGAAGAAGGAAAGATAGCGGTGACAAGCTTGATCAAGCGAAATCAGAAGGAGTCATTGATTATTACGAATGCGAAAGTGCAAAACAAGCCGTTGACGATAAGATCAATAAGATCTTCGAAGGTTTCACATGTAAACAACCACAACCATTCAACATATGCATTCTGGCAAGAGATGGGGACTAATTGCGTACGCTGCGGTGTCTACAAGGTCTCCACCACAACATCCTGTTGATGCATCGAGATGGAAATATCTCGCGCGACATGGAGAAATTGGTTTCTTGTTGTTGGAATCTCACCGAGGTGGTAGGCCTTGATGCATAAACTTTCTCCTTTGTATCCATCATATAAACTTGTTAAAGATTACTTCTTTTCGTCCTAATACAAAGTTGGCTTCTTATGATAAGTTTGGTTTTTGTGTTTATTTTGCAGGCACTGGTGGTTGGTACACATAAAGAATCTCTATACGGTTCCTCACTTCCTCTCTCTATCTCTCTTTCACAAGTCCTAGTTTTGTTTCATGTCCTTGTTTTAGTTTACTTAAAAGGAGAGGTTCCATCCTTGGCAGAAACTCTATATATATATATATATATATATATATATATTGTTCCTCCATATCATTTTAAATGGTGCCTTTAGAGATTTTTGTTTGCTTGTTTGAATGTAAGTGATGTTTTCAAGTTTTATTATTCATAATTAATCATATCTTCTTATATTTAATGTGGAGCCTAATCTCTTGCATTACCATGAGAAAGAAAGTAAAATATGAAATGATTTTAAGTTTAGAAAGCAGTTTAAGAAACACTCTAACTTAATAGCCATCATAGATAGATGGATTAACATTAAAGATAGTGTATGAAGTCTTTGTACTAAAAAGATATTGCTTGTTACTTTATCTTTCAATGTTATTTAGTTTCACATTATTGCTTATATCTTATCTACCACTGATTCAAACGCAACACTAACTTAACCATAAAAGCTATAGGAAAAAAAACACTAACCTATTCATAAAAATACAATCAATTTTAGACTTGAATATACAACAAACCATTGTCTTTAGAAAAATGCATTTAGAGCCTTGTATAGTAAAATGTAGTTTCAAGGGTAGGGAAACCATCTAATATAATTATCAATTTATAAAACAAGATTTTAACAAAAACAAAAAGGGAAAATAACATAAAAAACCTCCAAAGTTGCGACCACTAGCATTTTAAACCTCAGTACTTTAGCACTAACACTTTAAACCTTCAATCTGGTAAAATTAACACAATAAACCTTCAAAGTAAGAATATTTTTCGCGCCGACATTTTACAGGACGAAACAGTTAACTTCGTTAACGAAACAGTTAACTTTTTTTTTTATATGACAAAAAGAAAAAAAATTAAACAAAAAAACTTTTTTAATTAAAATTAAAAAGCCCCAAATCCATTTGGATCTTAATGGTTTTTTTAGGCCTGGACTGTCGGTTCGGTTTATTTGGTTCGGTTTGTTCAATTTTTCGGTTTATTCGTTGCAAAAAGCTGCCAAATTAACCCGAATAAAAAGTTCCGAAAGAATCGAAATTTATATATACTCCCTCCGTTTCAATATATAAGTTGTTTTGGGGTTTTTGTTTTGTTTCATAATGTAAGCTGTTTTGACAATACTAGGTACTTTTAACTTTATTGAATGTTGTGTGATCAATAGTATTTTGCAGTCTTTTTTATAATTGGTTAAACTGTTTTTAATATATATTTTAAATGCTACTTTTTAGAGTAAAAGTAGTTTCTTAATATTCGCGATTTTTGCTAAAACATCTTATATTATGAAACGGAGGGAGTATATATATATTTTTTTTTGTGAAAAGTCAAATTTTTTTCTTTTAAAAAAAAATTGTGCATAACCCAAATTATCATGTTTATCTATAGTTTTTAAGTAGATGTGATTGTGTAATTTTTATTAATTATAAAATGTGGTAGAGTAAAATTTAGAAAAAAAAAAAATTATGTTGTTTTTATCATGTCGAAGTTTTTGCAATATATGTTCAACCAAATGAGCTTTCAACCGTTAATTTTAGGAAAATTTTTTGATTTTAGGAAATTTTATAGATATAAATAGGTCCCCTTTTATCCCTTTATTTTTACCAAGTGACTTTGCCAAAGTAAAATGTAATTTAAAATTTTTTTTTTTGTCTTGTAGTGAATTTTTTAATTTTTTATTATATTTTTTTTCTAGGAAAAAACTTTTTCCTTCTTTTCGATAATTATCTCTCGTCTGTTGCTCCGGTCGCCGTCCCCGTCTGGAGCCTTCGCCAGAGATTCTCGGTTTAGGTAAAATCGATCGGTTATTTTCTGCCGAACTGAACCGAACCGATAACTGATTAAAATTTCAAAGCTATCCGATCGGTTTACACCCCATAACCGATGTGAAACCGAAAACCGAAAATCTCTGTTTAAATAAAACTTTTTTTATTGAAAAAAGTTTTTTATTTTTTTTGGTCACATAAAAAATAAATTAAATTGTCTGTTAACGGAGTTAACTTTTTCGTCCCGTAAAATGTCGGCGCGACAAATATTTTTACTTTGAAGATTTATTGTGTTAAGTTTACCAAATTGAAGGTTTAAAGTATTAGTGCTAAAATATTGAGGTTTAAAGTGCTAGTGGTGACAAATGTAGAGGTTTTTTTATGCCATTTTCCCAAAACAAAAATAATCCTTCATCTAAACAAATCAACTACAAAAAAAAAAAAAAGAAGAATCCTCACAAGGAAAATACAAAGAATTGAAAGAACAAAAGAAGAAGAAGAAGATTTTTAATGTAAAACTCAAACACGTAAACTTTTTTTTCTCTCTAATGTCTTCAAAATCTTCTGGTCTTCCTTTGTTTCAAGAGTCTTTTCCCATTCACACTACAAAATACAAAACACAAAACACAAATTCGATCAATTCTCATCAACCTTTTGATTCCTCCTAATTGATTACTCCTTCTTCATTCATCTCTTCTAATGCTTAAAAACTTTTTCTGCTCACTGACTTTTTCCTACTCCTCTCAACTTTAATCACTTCAAACACTTGGAAATCATCTTTGGTCCCAAATTGTTCAAATACCCAAGAACAAGATTGGTTACTCCTCTTGCAACAGTTGAAGATCCAACTTCAATATCAAGCTGAGAAAGAGAGAAACAAAGGCTCAAAAACATTATGATTTTGTTATCGGATTACATATAAAGATCGATTTTTGAATCCTGCGGATGGTCACTCGAATGACTGGATGGGTGATAAAATTGCAAGACAATCAAAACCCAGATTTGCATAAATTACTTTTTTTCGAAAGCAAAACACAAAATAATTGAGAGATCCAAGTGTCTAACATTACTTACGTTTATCTTGACGGATGGGCGATTTGTTGCACTGTTAGCCCGTTCTGCGGATGGTCACTGAAAGGAGACTTAAACAGATATGCAAAATGAACAAAAAGCATATCTAATAATTTTTTTTGAAGCAAAACAATTAACTAGGAGAGATCTAATTGTGTTAAGTAAAGTAACATAAGTTACCTTCATTGGCGAAGGTAGAAAATTTTGTTACCGGTGTCAGAATAAATTATTTGATATAAAATGTATGTATATAATTATAATGTACCAAAAAACAAAGATATTTACAATCACTCGTATTACATTCCATGACAAAAAAACTAACCTATTTTGTCAAAAACTTTAAAAAATAACACCCTAACATTTTCTATGCATAAATCAACTAAATTATTCAAATCAAGTGTTTTAAATCATTCAATATTTTACGTTCGTATGTGAGGGTGTAGGCTGACATCTTAGGGTTTAATATTTCTTTAAATTCACTAAATAGTCAAATAGAGTGTTTTGAATCATAAAATATTGTACGTTCGTTTGTGAGGGTTTATGCTCTCATACTAGGGTTTAATATCCCTTCAAACCTATAAGTTTAGTCAAATTGAATGTTTGAAATCATTCTGTATTTTACATTAGTTTGTGAGGGTTTATCTTAAGATATTAGTGTTCCTTTTAATTTCATAATTTTTTTTTTCTTTTAATTTTAAATCTTCAAATATTAGAATATTTGTTGTTATTTTATGAGTCAATGGGCTGAAAAATTCATATGATTTGAACAATTAAGTAACTGGCCATAAGAATTCATATGGGTAGTTACTGTACATTTTGTACCATATTTTTTCCTAGAATAACCTTATCGTTCATCCATGCGCCATAAAAACTAGCTAGTAGGAAAAGTAGCCGGAAGCTATAGATAGGACACTAAATTCTAAACCGTAAATCCACCCCCCTCACTTAAAAACTATACCTTAAAATGTAATTATTAACCCAAATGTAAATATTTAAAGTATACTAGTTTTAAAATTAAAAATCTCAATATAAAACCCTAAACCCTAAACCCATTCCCACTTAAAACTATACCCTAAACAAATAATTGTTAACCCAAATGCAAATATTTAAAGTATATGAGTTTTAAAATCAGCAATCTCAACATGAAACCCTAAATCCTTAACCCACCCCACTTAAAAACTATACCCTTAACAGATAATGGTTAACCCAAATGCAAATATCTAAAATATACAAGTTTTAAAATCACCAATCTCAACATAAAACCCTAAACCCACTTCCACTTTAAAACTATACCCTAAAAGGTAATTATTAACCCAAATGTAAATATTTAAAGTATACTAGTTTTAAAATCAGCAATCCCAACATAAAACTCTAAGCCTTAAACCCATTCCCACTTAAAAACTGTATCCTAAACATCATAGTTAACCCAAATGCAAATATCTAAAGTATACAAATTTTAAAATCTACCAAAATCTACCAAAATTTTTTTTCTCTCTCTTAAAAAATATACCAAAAACTACTCTCTGCGTATGCTTTGATTGTCAAATACCCACAACATTTGTAGAGCTATTAAAGTACTTATAGAGTAGGCTTTAAAAGAAAATCAGGATGAATATATCTAACAGTTTAGTACATGCACGCGACCTCTAAAACTCAATAGCAATAGGGTCTTTTTTGGTTTTGGAAAATATGTACAGTTAAATGTACATATACCTAATTTCCCAATTCATGAAGCTCATTAGCCGCAAATGCTGTTATTTTGTTCAACAAAAAAATTATTTTCCAAAAATTTCATAACAAGGATTAGGTTTCAAATTTTATAGTTTTTTAGAATATGAAACTAATCCTCCCATAAATTATACATATGTTTTGTAAAGATAAACCAACCAAATACGACAAAAAACCAACCTAATACGAATCCACTTAAATTATATATGTATAATTGTATTACTATTGGTACCTTTCTCGGATATACTAGTTGGTTTTTCAAATGAGAGGATTTCAAAAGTAAATTTTTGTTTCTTTTTTTCCTATTTTAACAACAAAATTACAAATGATTAATTAGCATCTTCTTCTTCTTCGTCTTGTGTTGTAGAAGAAGAAACAGATTGTGCAAAATCAGAATCCATTAAAACACCATTCATAGTATGAACAATAATCTTCCCTCTCTTTAATCCCACCTTCTCCGTCTCGATTCCATTAACGACCAATCCACCAACACCATTTCTCTTTTTCCAAATCTTCAATGTAAAACCACTCAGCGACTCAAAAGACGCCGTTTCATCATCCCTTATGTCTCCTTCCTCTACTTTGTACGGAACCACCGCGAAACTCATGATCCTCGAAACGACGGCGTAATTATTGTCTCCGTCGTCGGAAGTACTGTTCGATTTCAGATTTAGATCTCGTGTGAATGATTTATCGCAAGGTACGAAGGCAGTGAAGACTAGATCTTCTGGTAACATTTCGATCATCATGTTTCCGAAGAATCCAAGATCATCTGAGATTTTCCGGTGGAAGATGATGGACGGAGATGTTTCCGGTAATCGGAAAAATGAGAAGATGAGGATTGTTAGGGAAGAAGTAGTGATGAGAAGAAATAGGAAAGCTACTGGGTTTTTGAAGAAGTAAGGTTTCTTCATCGTGTTCTAGATCTGTTTCATTGGTTTCATCGATGAAGCTCTGATTTCTTTTCTTTTTTTTTTGATAAAGAAAGCTCTGATTTCTTAACATGGAGAAGAAGAAGATGGAAGATCGATCTGAGAAAAGGAGTTCGTAATTTACAAGTTAGTGCGCCTCGAATTATGGATTTGGGTGGGCTTTTTTCTCTCAGTTTTGGCTCAAATCATATTTCACATTCACTTGGAGAAATTTTAAAATATAAGTTATATAACCCAAAAAAAAAGCGTTACTTTTAAAACAAATTCCTTATCACAAAATTTAAATAAAATCTGTGACAAAAAAAATAAAAATAAAATAAAATAAAATCTAGTTTAACATTTTCTAAAATATAGATTTGTAGTATATTCCTCTACAACCATAAGCGCAGGATCATCTCACAAAGAGATACATATTGGATCAAAACCAAACTAAGTATTTGAGGTACAATTTTCAAATTATGTGGTTTAGGCGTGAACATTGTGATTGGTGTTTCTAGGAATAAAGTCAAGAAGTCTATTAGAGTATGTAGATTATGGTTAATATTGGTTTACTTGGTTTAGTAGTTTTGGTTAGCTTTACTTTATGTTTACACTTGTATATAAGCTTTCTCATGTACTCGTTTTACACTTAATGAAGATTAACAAGATTATTGAAATGGTATCAGAGCAATTTCCCCAAATCTTCATTCATTCTTCCGCTAAATTCTTGCTCGATTTCTTCAGTTTTTCGTTTGATTTTTGATTCTTCTCATCAATTTCTGAATCTCTGCAAAAATCCGATTCGATTGATCGGTTTCAATCGAAGATCGGTGAAAAAAAAAAAAAAAATTTCGATCGTTCTTCTTCATCTTCATCTTCATCTTCTTCATCGATTCAACTTGAATCAAGCTTCGGTTTCGTCGATCGCTTGGAAATAATTGACCTACACAGAGAAATCTGCAGAATCCGAGCTCAATCTCATTGATATGAGCTAATTTGGTGCTCGACGAAACTTGTTTAAGGCAGTTCATCTTCAGTGTAGCTGCTTCTTCTTCTCCTTCAGATTGAGCTTCAATTGCTCCGTATACGACCGATTCTTCATATCGTGTTCGTTTTTCTTCTCCGGCGAGGTTTGATTTAGGCTTCGATTCCGGTTTCTTATCATCGGACTTTTCTCAAGAATTCTCCGATTCTCTCCAATCGATACGTCCTATCGATTGCGCTTCCGATCAGTGTTGATCGTTTCCTCTGGATTGTCCCCCAGAGTTTCTTTTTCTTCTGGATTGTCCCCGAGAATTTGTTTCGGATCTGCGTCTCCAGATTCTTCTTCCGATCGATACATCAATTTCGATCGCGTTTTCTTCAACGTTTCACCGTTACTGGCTCATACCAGTAATCAATTGTTTCATGATAGTCATGGTTGTTTCTACTTGCGTGAAGCTCATACCAACTCCTGATTTTGTTAGCTCACCAAGATCTTATGGTTACTTCTTTGGATGTCTTCCAAGACCACCGGAGAATCATATTATAGATAGATTCAGGATACTTCACAATTTCTCAGGTTTGGGATGCTTCACTTACTCAATTGTTATAGGGAACCAAGCCTTAAACTGTTTATATGGAGCTGGTTATATGAATACCGAAGCATTCTTTGTTGCTGTGGTATGGAGATCATTCAAAGATGGATATGTTCATCGTAAGGGAGAGCTTTGGTTAGAATGCTTTATGCAAAATCTTGAGTGTGGTATTGCTAGAACATGGTTGGATTTTTGTCTAGACAATCATGTTTTCACACTCACATATTCTGGTTTGCTAATGATATCTTCAAGAGAGTACAACAAGGAAATCTTGTTTCTGGATTATCCCTCTCTGAAGAATTCAGCTGGTTTATTTGACGCATATGTGGTATATGTTGCTAAGAGCTTGATTGTATTGACTGTTTCTCACAATCTTAGAGCATGTGTATGTGCCATTCTGGTTTCACAAAACCTCAGACATGCATTTCAGGAGCTGATTAGCTTGATTCAATTGATGGAAATCTTTCCAGAGATGTGTATTATCTCTGGAGAAGACATGGATTTCAGAGGTCTAATGGATGGTTTCATAAGAAGGAAACTACATCTGATCAGTGTTGTTTCTTATTCTTGTTGCTGTCATGGCTGGATTATATTGAAAGCCATTCTTCGTCTGGTTATTATCCAAGACAGGGGGAGTTTAATCTGCCTCTCTTAGTGGATCACATTCTGGTGCTAATGTTTTTTTATGGAGATGCAATGCAGTTATTGAGGAAATGTCATTTCCATATCTCTTCTCATCGCTTATGCAATCCAGAGTACAAGTCACTATTTGGAGCAGCCTTTCTCACACTAGAAGAAGGTTTTTCTACTCCTCAGAACATAGATTCTGGTTGCAAGTTTTTGCTGCTGCTACATGAGTCATTGGTGAAGCAAAAGCTACAAAGTCAGAACAGAAATTGTGTTTTCTTTGCTTTCATCTATGGCTCTTCACCAAGACCACCAGAGTATTCATTTTTTACACAACTTTGTCTTGTGTCATCTATTGGCTTCTTGGAGTCTCTACTGGTTTCTAGTTGTTGAATGGTGAGATGCAGTTGGTTTTCTCAGGAAACATAGTTTCAAGGCTCTTTGAAGATGAAACGTGACGACGTGACAAATTCAAGATTCTTTGCGCTGTGTTCTTTCATTGTCATACTTGGAAGTTCATCAGATTCAACACCATGTTCATCCTCTCTTCCCATGAAGATCGCAAGTCCATAGGGTTATTATGTCCAAGATGGAATACTTCCATCTTGAGGGGGAGTATTAGAGTATGTAGATTATGGTTAATATTGGTTTACTTGGTTTAGTAGTTTTGGTTAGCTTTACTTTATGTTTACACTTGTATATAAGCTTTCTCATGTACTCGTTTTACACTTAATGAAGATTAACAAGATTATTGAAAAAGTCATATAAGGCAAGACACAAAAGATCGACGAATGATCGTGAATCTCTTTTGAAGAGACGAAAGACACAAGTGGCCAATAATATGCTAAAATCATGTCTCAAATAATGACAAAGATGAAGTCATTGAAATGCTAAGGGACGAGGACATGAGCATGTTTGACATCAAAGATGAACCTCCAGATCCAGCGTTAAACAATACTTGTCCTCAAGCCTAGAAAAATAGCATCCAAGTTGAGCTAAACGACTTTAAATAGAAGCGTTTAGTGGGAGGCAACCCACTCATAAAAGTCTAATTTTATTTAAGTTTCTTTTATTTTTAACAAATTTACTTAGTATTTCAGGAAGAAAATCAAAATACAGCTCGATCAATCGATCACATTGATCACCTTACAAATGAATAATCCTAAATTTTCAGGGGATTCACGATCGATCGATCACCATCATCAATTAATTGATTAACATCATCGATTGATCAATCAACGTACACATGACGGATCCAGAGATCCAGAGACTAACAGAGACTTCACGGTCGGTTGGTCACCTTAATCGATCAATTATCATCATCTTAGGTATATAGCAATTTGTATTATTTTTATTGAATTGATGCTAAACTATATATATTTGCCTCATTTATAAATAAGTGATTTAAAATAGCATTGTTTAGTTTTGTGATACAATATAAATGATGTAATCTACCTTTTTTTTTTGTAATGTGTTTGTATGTGTCTCAAAAATAAATTGTATTTTTTATTGCGTAAACCAAAAAAATTAAAAGAAAAAATCTAGTCGAGATGATCAATTGCCCTCGCGATTTCGCAGGGGTTCAATTCCTAGTTTATACAATTTATAAAGAAAACATAATATATTAAAAACCTCTTTTAAATCTTTACCATATTTTTAGATGTGAATTTTTTTAAAACAAAACGATGTTACATGAAAGCCATGTTTTTGGGGGGAAAAATACAACTTTTTTGTATCCAAAAACACTAAATGTTAAGTTTAAATTAAGTTTCATTTTGTAACCAAAAAGAACATTGGCACATGCACTCTTGGTCGAAGAAGGTAGGCGACATGAGCTGGACTACCTAGAGAGGGTCGTAAAAGCAAGGCGAGCTTTGTTGGAATATGAATATAGGATCACCGATCTTTGAGGGTTGATGCTCTGCCCAATAGCTTATCTCTAAAACTCTCTTTGGTTTTGACATGGTTTGCTCCGTAAGAGCAAAATAAGTACAGAGCAAAATGTTCATACCAAAAAGAGATCATGTAACAAAAATATTGGCATATTATGAAAATATCGATACCTCCAAAGAAATCAACCAACTTATCTCCAAAGACATTTGGTTGTGGTTGCACCATCCAGAGAGACAACCATCAGAAAAGAGTTGATATCTTGAATTTCACGAAGAATCTTCTCGAGACTAGGCATATCAAGAGATTAACATCACATTATGCAGTCGAGGATTGTTTGCCAATTTTTTCATCTCATCTATAATACATGCATCGCTTGCATCTTTTTTTTTCTCCTCTGGACAAAAAGAAAAACTTATTACTTGTGAATTCTTTAAAACACCAATTGATAATAAAAAAAACATTGATAATAAAGTTACTTACGTCCTAGTATTCTTATCTAACTAATGTTCTTGAGTAAGTTATGATCAACTACAACATCTCCTTTAGTCTTTACATCATTCACGAATACAACAAATATCTCGAGATCATCTTTGAAACCATTGCGGCTCAAACCCTCTTTTATACGATCACATATCTCTAAAACACAAACGTTCTTTGGAATCTGCATGTTCTCCAGATCCAACCAAACTGTGGTCTTAGCAGTGTATTGGCTACTATTTATCTTTAAAAATGAGAAGTTTACACGAGTGCAAAAAGAGCATGAGTTAGCTAGAAGTTTCAGCATTGTTACTGTTAAATACAACCTAATTTACCTCTAAATCGAAGTTGTACGCCTTGTTTTCTTTTGTACCAATGGGATGCACCAGTATTCATTCCAATACCAACCTTCCCCATGTATTGGAGGTTGTTTATGGCATCATTGAGGTAAATTAGGCAGAGGTGTGGGCTGCTAATGTTATGCTACTAATGTTTGCATAGGGGTCAAAATTTCTTTTAAATGAGGGTCATTATAATTATTTATAAACAACATCTAATAGGTTTTCTAAATTTTGTATGGATCAATTGACTATTTGAATGAAGATGAAAATCGATGTTCATTTAAAGTACAAAACAAAATATTTAAATGGACTATTCTTAAAATCTATGCAAAATACAAATTAAATCAGTTGGTTGAACTAAATTGGACTATTTGGATGGAGATGCTTCAATCCAAAATAAGAAATGAGCAATATATCCCTAATGTAACTAAAATTTTACACACAAAAAAAAAAAATCTAAGGCTAAACCATTGATCTTCACTTTTAGCCTCTTCCAATGAATAAACCCCATAGTTAATATTGAGATTAAAAATATGATTAGACTAAAACATGAGCAATTTAATCATTTTTGAATACAGTAATAAAATTTGTGAAGAACCTTCATCGACCACGAGTACTGCCATTCGTCTCAGATCTTGTCGGCTTGCTCGTTATCGTACCATATGTCCTACATCTTCTTCACATCCTTGTATTCTCCCCCACCCTCACTCTTCAAGCCCGAGCATGCAATGCAAATCCTATTGTTTGTTTTTGTCCCGAGCTTCATTATGAGGTTTCCGATACAATTTCATGAAGAATGAGGATAATGAACCGTCATCATCATTTCCATCTTTCCGAGTCCAAGGGAGCAAACCATAACTCTAAACACGTGATCATATATACATGAAACACCAAAAGTGGATTAGCAATCAATGATCTATAGTTAATTATTGTATCGATTAGCAGTCTCATGGGATTGTAACACACTTGGATTAGACTTGATATGAACACAAAACCCAAGCAAATCAATCGAAGGTTCATAAACAAACGAAATTTATAAACTCACAAAAGAAAATGCTATTACGCGAGAAACAAAATTTATTGAGTCCAACGAAAGCGTAAACAAAAAGGGAGCAAAATCAGTCATCGAAGATTGCCATCCAATTATTCAAAATGGATCATTCAGCTGGAAAACTTGGATCGCTTACCGTATGCTCAAGAAAATAGAAAATGCCTATCAACAACCTTTCCGAGCGAGCCTCTGGAATCTCCTGTAAACCTTTCCTTAGTTGAGGATTCTCGGATTACTATATCAAAGATGGAATTGTATGCTTATTAGTACTAGTATAGAGCTTGAAGTCTTTATGGATGTGCCGATGAATTGGAATGTCAAATAAGCAGACGAACATAGCTTTAGTGAGCTTTTAACGTCTTTGTATATATGTTAAAAAAAAGAGAGCTTAAGATGCCAAAAATTTGAAATTAGTGGAAAGTGGAAACTATGTTGGTAATCACTATACTTAATTAGCTCTCCGAGATTTGTGACAAGATTAAAACTTTTCTATATATTTTTGTCAATTTGATACCTTTCTCAAATATACAAGTTGGTTTTTGAAATGAGAGGATTTCAAACGTAAATTTTTGTATATATTTTCCTACTTCAACAACAAATTACAAATGATTAATGTCTTCTTCTTCGTCTTGTGTTAAAGAGAAGAAACTAACTGTGAAAAATCATAATCCATTAAAATACCATTCATAGTATGAACAATGATCTTCCCTCTCTTTAAACCCATCTTCTCTGTCTCGATTCCATTTACGACTAATCCAACACCATTTCTCTTCTGCCAAATCTTCACTGTCAAACCACTCAACGACACAAACGACGCCGTTAAGTAAATCCCTATGTCTCCTTCCTTAACTTTCAATTTCTCAGCTTTTTAAAAATTTGTATCTTAATTGGTTAAGTTTAATACATTTCCAATTTTCATTTGGAATTTTCTAATTTCAACATTATATAAACTTATTGGCTACCTTAAAGCTTGGTGTTGGCTGATGGATAAGAAGTAAATAGTTAGTAAGATTTCAGTAGTTATGGGCAGAGAATTCTTCTCGTCACAAGGCAGATTAGGGAGTTACACGGGCAAAGGAAACCCGGGCTCTTAGTGAGACAAAGAGGTCACATAAGAGAGGTCGATTAAGCTCTCCATGTATCAAGAGAATACATCTGAGGGAGCCATGCGAGTCATGTATACGTGACTCGTAATGTCACAACCTCATCACCAAGCTCTCTCAATTTCCTTGTTTCTTAAAAAAATCTTCAAATCTTTCTCTACGTTTTTTTAAAGGTTTCAACAATGGAGAAGTTACTTGTTGGACAAACAACCAATGGATCTCTTAAATCAAAGATGAAGATCGTTTGTACTCTAGGACTGGCTTCAAGATCGGTTCAGATGATCGAAAAGCTTCTCAAAGCCCGGTTCAATTTCTCACATGGTTCTCACTCTACCATCAAGAAACCCTCGATAATCTCAGAACCGCAATCAAGAACACCGATATTCTCTGCGCCGTTATGCTCGATACAAAGGGTCCCGAGATACACTACAAGAAAACAGGCTGTTTTCCGACGGAATTTCCGGCCGTCAGAATTCCCGTCGGACAATTCCGTCGGAATTCAGACGGTTTTCCGACAAAAAATCATTCCGTCAGTACTCCGTCAGTTTATTTTGATGGAATTCTGACGACCAGGATTACCGTCCGTATGCCGTCAGAAATCCGTCAATATTTACCGACGGATTACCGACGATGGTAAGCTGTCGTAACTTTCTGTCGACATTCCGACGGACAACCGACAGAAATCAGATTTTTCTATCTGACAGACGGAATTCCGACAGAATTGTGACGGGGTCCGATGTCGGCAAACTTTGGGTGGTTAACATATCGTCTGGGTTGGCCGATGGGATTGAAGTGTTGTTATGTCGGAGGTTTTGACAGTTTTCCGACGAATTTCTGACGGATTTTCATTCTACATAAGTTTTCACATTTCTTCCGACGTTCATAACAACATTTGAAAAACAAAATTTTTTTTTTTAGAGATGAGTTCTTCATATTTTCGGTCATGGATGGACGAGCCAATGATGGAAGAGGGGTCGAACTTATTAACGACCGAATACGCTCAAGGTATTTGCGAGTTCATGCAGTTACCTAGAAATCAAGAGGCGGCCAACAAAGGTCAGGATATCAAATGTCCTTGTTCTAATTGCTGTAATAGAATTAGTGTTGCGGTTCCTACTGTTTGGAACCACTTATATAGATATGGATTTAGGGCGGGATATAAGGTTTGGTATTTACATGGAGAAAGGAATTATGAATATGGTAGTACCAGTAGCAATGAACCTTATTTTCCGTCTAGCGTAGGGGAACCTACAACGGAAGTAGATGTTGGGATAAGTACAGTTGTGATGGTTAACGATGCGTTTAGAGAGAATTTGCAGTCGGGTGGGTATCATGAGGGTGATAGGGTTGAAGAATCTAATTTAGAATCTCGAAGGTTTTTTGATATGTTAGACGCATCAAAGCAACCACTATACAGCGGTTGTAGGGATGGTCATTCACCGCTATCTTCTGTTAGTACGATGATGAACCTGAAGACTGATTATAATTTGTCCGAAGAATGTGTTGATACATTCGCCGAGTTTGTGAAAGATATTTTGCCAGAAGGTAATCTGGCCCTAAGATCATACTACGAGGTCCAAAAACTTGTTGCCGGTCTTGGTTTGCCCTACCAGGTTATAGATGTGTGCATCGACAACTGTATGATATACTGGAGAGAAGACGAGAACCGAAACAAATGTAAATTTTGCCAGAAACCCCGGTTCCAAGACACAAGTGGCAGGGTGAAGATTCCATTCAAACGGATGTGGTATTTACCCTTAACGGAGAGGTTGAAGAGGTTGTACGAATCAAACCGCACAGCTAAGGCTATGAGATAGCATGCAGAGCATAGTCAAGATGGAGATATCACGCATCCTTCTGACGCGGAAGCGTGGAAACACTTCCAATCCGTATATCCAAATTTTGCATATGAATGACAGAATGTATACATAGGCTTATCCACTGATGGTTTCAACCCGTTTGGCAAGCATGGAAGAAAATATTCATTGTGGCCAGTCATCGTAACACCTTACAATTTGCCTCCATTTATGTGCATGCGGCGAGAGTTCCTGTTTCTCTCAATTCTAGTTCTCGGGCCAGATCATCCAAGACGATCGCTCGATATATTCCTCCAACCATTGATCTGTGAGTTGCAGATGTTGTGGGAGCATGGTGTTGAGGCTTTTGATGTTTCAGTCCAGCAGAATTTCAACATGCGTGCGGTTCTTATGTGGACCATAAGCGATTTTCCAGCGTACGGTATGTTATCTGGATGGACAACGCATGGAAGATTGACTTGTCCTTATTGCCAAGACAATACTACATCACTCCAACTGCAGCACGGAAGGAAGGCTTCATGGTTTGATTATCACATGTGTTTTTTACCGGCAGATCATCCATATCGTCGGTCTAAAAGATATTTCAGGAAGAATCTACAAGTGTTATATGGTCCACCTCCAGAGATAGATGGTCGCAGCATATTGGAACAGTTACATGATTTTGATGCAGAGCGAACTCCTGAATGTGGGGGTAATGGCCATCACCCCATCGACGGTTGTGGGGAATATCACAATTGGCACAAGAAAAGTATTTTCTGGGATTTGCCTTACTGGAAAGACCATCTATTGCGGCATAATGCAAATGTCATTCATGTTGAAAATAATTTCTTTGACAACATCATGAACACCATATTAAACGTCCCAGAAAAGACCAAAGACAACTGGAAGTCTAGATTGGACTTGCCATTGATTTGTTCGAGGCCATCTCTTCATGTTTCGGGTAATGGTAGATTGCCGATGCCTGCGTACCGGTTAGACGCTGGGCAGAAAGAAGTATTTTTTGAATGGTTCAAAAAATTTGTAAAATTTCCAGACGGCTACGCATCTAATCTACGTAATTGCGTGGATTCGACGGAAGGGAAGTTTATAGGAATGAAGAGTCATGATTGTCGTGTTGTGATGCAGCGTCTTCTTCCATTTGTATTTGCATATCTTCTTCCAGAACCAATCCACCAAGCAATTGGAGGTATATTTCTTACTCCCATTAGTTTCTTACTACCATAATATTACTATATATGTACTAACTTGTTTAATTTTCATTTATAGGAGTTGGTGCATTCTTCCGAGATTTATGTTCAAGAACGCTTACCGTCCACGGGATACGTAACTTGGAGGCCAATATCCCGGTATACCTTTGTAATCTTGAGAAGATATTTCCACCGTCTTTTTTTGACGTTATGGAACATCTTCCATTCACCTCCACGAGAAGCAGCCTTAGGAGGCCTTGTTCAATACCGATGAATGTATCCGTTCGAGCGTTACATGTTCCACCTGAAGAAAAAGGTTAAAAATTTGAGCAAGGTTGAGAGATCTATTGTCGCACAAAGCCTAAATGAGGAAGTCTCACACTTTGCAGAATATTACTTTCCATCGCAAGTTCGTACTAAGGCGAGACGTCCTGCCCGACATGATGATAGAGGTGAGAAAGCATTCTATGCCGTGGTTGTTCCTGAGTTGTTTGCACAAGTTGGTCGAGCAAGTGGAAAAGGAAAGAAATGCAAACTATCACCACAAGAGGTCACACATTTGCATACGTATATCCTCAGAAACTGTGACGAAATTTTGGAGTACGAAAGGTATATCAGTTATTATACTAAATTTATGGAATTATTTGCCTTCATCTACTAACGACTGTTATGTTACAGGATCTACATGTCTCTCGCACATGATTACCATTCTGATAAGACAGATGCCGAACTTGCTGTCTTGAAAGATGAAGAATTTCCGGGGTGGTTGAAATGTTATGTAAGTTTAATATAATTACTTACTTTTACTTTTCCATGCTTTCACGTTCATATGTTACTGATATCTTACTTATATCATTTTTAGGTTTCCAAAAGTTTAGCAAGTGGTCAATCACTCCCGACATGGTTAGTGGAGTTTGTTCAGGGTTTACGCAGCACCGCGACTTCATATCCCAAGTTTTGCACTAGGGGATATTCGTTCAGGATCCGTAAGGAAGGACGTCAAAGGTCAACCTCGGACTAAGGTATTTTGGCGCAGTCAGGTGATACCATGTACTATGGGATTTTAAACAAAATCTTGGAAATCCACTATCCAGGAATGTTGGACTTGAGGTGCATTGTGTTTATGTGCGATTGGTATGATCCATCCAATGGTCGAGGGGTTCGAGTTGACCCTCTTGGTGTTATTTCGATAAATTCAAGCTGGAAACTACAGTATTACGATCCATTTATCTTTGCGTCTCAAGCAGACCAGGTATCAATACAATAATATGTTTACACACGTACTCATACTTAAGGTTTATTGTTCATGTATATTAACAATATCCACTATTTATTAATAGGTTTGCTATATTCCATATCCTCGAGTTGCCTATCGTACAGATCCTTGGATCACAATAACTCCAATTAACCCGAGAGGAAAAATATATGGAGTTCCAGAACATGATGCTCTACAACCATCGAGAAGTATACCAATGTCACATGTGGTGGAGATGGATAACATTGACCTTGTCGTTGATGTCACCCATATCGGGGATGATCTAGTGCATTCAGACGATGAGGAAACACGTGACGAATTTGACGACGATTCAGACTCCATCCCTAGTGAAAGTGGATCAGGAGATTCAAATTAATAATTTAGGAATAAATGTGTGGTTATGAATGTTGTATTCTCACATCTATGGGCTCCTTGTAATATAGTGTACTGCATATATAGTAGACAAAAATTTACAATATTTTGCCATTGCTCATTAACAAATCCGATTGTGGAAGACAATCTCAGTATTACGACGGACAAAAAAGAAAACAATAAAATTGCACACCACCCCGGATTCGAACTCGGGTTTGATATAGTTTTAAAGGAAGCATAACCATTTAAGCTGAGGACAAATCTTGTATATCATTGACATTTAATCAATTCTGGTTACTAATTAACAATATATTTTGATTATGCAACACCAACAAAACATTCATTTAATGAAACTTCAAATTTAAAACAACTTAATACACAGGTAGATTAAAGACTTGCAAATATTAAACACACAACGGTTATGGTACAAACACATAAATAGACAATATTAATTTTAAAAACTTATGTCTGTATCCACTCCAAACTTACCATTTGTTAGAACCATTTTAAAATTTTCTTTCCCTTTTTATTCTTTGATGGAGAATCTAAAAATCCATCGCACAATTCACTTTTGATTGCATCAACATCAATATTTATGTTTGGCGTTTCTGGGCTTTGGGCGAATTGAAAATCATAGTACTGATCCTTACATTCTGTTGAAGCACTTCCACCGTAAGTATATGACTGTTCAGTGAATTGATATGGTTGGCCGGCATTAACAACCCGCTTCTGGTCAGGACATTCTGGCTGGTTATCATATTTGTGATTAGGAAAACCGAACTCATCTGCATTTTTTGGAGTGCATGAATCATCTGCCCATGAGTATGTGGGTATATCTTTAGTGTGTTTGTCGCACTGAGATTCCGATTCCCACGACAATTTTGGAATGTGGTGGTTGTTTGGCAAACACTGGCTGTCCGGCACTATTGTTGATGTGGAATCTTCCTGATGGATTAATGAGCAGGTATCAAATTCCCACGAGTAAGTGGGAATCTCTTGAGTGAATTCGTCGCAATGAGATTCATTTTCCCACGAGAATTTCGGAATATCCAAAAAAATTACCACGGTTTTTGATATAGATTCTTCGTTAGGAGAGGTAGAAGACATTTTTGTGTTAGTGAGAGGGGTAGAAGATATCCACTCCGTCATCAGTGTATTTATAATAGAGGTTATATGTATAAACCCTCTGTATCCCGTCGGTATTCCGTCGGTAAAACCGACGGAATTCAGACTACACGATGTCGGCAACGTTTGATTGGTCAGACAAACTGACGGATTTCCGCCAGAACTATGTCGTCGGAATTATGTTGACGGATTTCAGACAGAATTCTGACAGTTTGTGATGTCGGCAACGTTTGCGATGTCGGTAAACAGAGATCTATGGAATTACTATATGCAAAACCGCGCCCCCGGTCGAAACCCTCCAAACACAACTCATGTTCCTTCAAGCCCTCCTTACGATAACTTAAATGTTACTGAAGGTGAATCAACAATTTCACTTCATCCAACTCAACAATCCCAGAACCAAACGCCCGTAATACCGGGACCTGGCCAAGTCGTTCGGCGAGGACTGTTTCGCAAGAGGTCTCATGATGCAACGGTGGTACGAGGTGAAAGTTCTCAGACATGCCCAACACAAGATTTTATTCGAGAGGTCATTAATGAGGCACCACAGGCCGACCAGGATTTTAGTACTCCTCGGTGGACTTCAACTATCTATTACATAATCCGTGAAGTTATATATATATAATTACCGCATTTACTTTAACAATAATTGTTGTGTCTGACAAATACTAAATCTATCATTCATACATGTAGGTTCTTATAACAATAGTAGCACACCTTTATGGACCCAGGTCGCAGAAATTCAATCCCCGCATTCCCAATTTGTGAAAATAAAAAAGATTTACGTTTTCGACCAATTTTATTAACATTTAGAGATACAATTTATCTGACAAGTAAATTCTATTTCATTACTAAATTGTGGCTATGCTCTCTAGTTTGACCCTTAATGACCTGGGAGATCAGCTAGTAACCTTAAAAGATCCTTCAGGAAAAATCGAGGGAACCATGCACCATAACATCTTCAAGAATGACGAGTACAGACTCACGACTGGTGTAGGTGCTGTGGTCATCCTAAAGAATATTACCGTTTGCCGTTTTAACAGGAACTCAAAGTACGTGAACATCACAGAGCGGAACATTGTTAAGGTAGATGTATATCATACGTTTATAAATATTGCTGGGAAGACTTACCTAAATTCATTTTTCACACAGATAATCGGTGCTAATTCGATGATTGCTGAATACCAACCAACGGAAGTAGCTACCATGGATGAGGAAGATGAATGAACTACTGGGTACGAATATGAAACAGTTCCAGACTCCTCCATGAATTTAATAATTTCCGACTATCCATTGTACGAGTTTATCCGAATTATGTTGTTATGTGTAATATTTCCTATTTCCTATTTAATGTCATATTTTATTTGTAATGTCATATTTTTATATGTGTAATGTAATATTAAAATAATGAAAATAATGTTTTGTTTATCAATGATTTTATATGTCATATTACGGTTTTCCGGCTGATTTTGTGTTAATGTAATATTCTCGCATAGAAATTAAAATATAAAATAAATAATCCGTCAGAAATCCGTCATAATTTATGACGTATTTCTTACGGCTTTTGGTTTTTTTATTGATTTTTAAACTCTCCGAATAGAACAAATATAAAATTAATAATCCGTCAGCAATCCGTCATAATTTATGACAGATTTCTCACGGCTTTTGGTTTTTTATTTATGACAAAAAATTATATTCCATCAGAAATCCGTCATAATTTCTGACGGATACGGAATTTTTTTTTCTAATCGGAGATTAAAAAATTATTAAAAAACCAAAATCTGTCAGAAATTATGACGGATTTCTGACGGAATATATATTTTTTAAAAATTCATCGACATGAGTCTCTGGAATCGGGACCGGTCGGGCTGGTAATGGGACCGGTCGGTCTCAATTCCAGGAGGTAAAAGTCTTCGATCCTTTGGCGAGCAGGTGCTCCGATCGGGGCGAGGAGGTGCTCGGAAAGGGGAAATCAGCTTTGTACTCCAATTTTGTCTCGTTTGCTCCAATGAGCCCCAATAACTCTAAACCATGCTCGAGAGCCTCCTAGAACCTCAAAAGACACCAAAAAGAACTTGAAAGACTCGAAAAACAATAAGTAAAAGAGGCTAAAATCTTAATATATCAATCGGAGAAAGGAAAAACATTTTAAATTTATTATGAATCTTAAATTGAAATATTTTATATTCGGAGCAAGGAAAAATAAATAACCTTATGTCTGACGTATTCGTACTTTTATTTAATTTTTTTCTATCTCCAAGTAGAAATAATTGATTTTAAGAAATCCGTCAGAAATCTGTCATAAATGCTGATGGATTTCTGACAGATTATTAATTTTATAATTGTTTTAATCAGATCCTGAAAAAATTTATAAAAAAACAAAAATCCGTCAGAATTCCGTCATAAGTTATGACGGATTTCTGACGGAAAACCATAATTTCCTGCCGCCTAAACACTTCGATCTCATCGAAAAAGCGGGAACTTCTGACGGAATTCCGACGGATTTTAATTCTCCGCCATAATTCCGTCGGAATTCTGTCGCATAGTTCTTTAAAATCACAGACTTCGTCTTCCCCGCAGACAGAACCAGAGAAAAAAACTTTTTCCCCTAATCGCCTCCGTCTTTCCGTCCGTTACGCCCCGAATCGCCGCCGTTTGTCACCGTTTTTCCGACGTCCCCATTCCAATTCACAAAGCCTCTCACCAAATCAACGAGACAATGTAAGTTTTTGTTGATTTTAAATATTATGAACGGATTTTTCCTTGAAATTGTGTGTTATTCAATTGGGAATGGGTAAATGTCGAATTAGAAGCATTGTTTAACATGATTTCGTAATTGATAATGAGATGTTTAGGAATTTAAGATTTAGGGATTTAGAAAGTTTTATGAATTTAGGGATTTAGAAAATTTTATGAAATTTGAAATTATGAGAAATTAGGGATTTATGGATATATGGATTAAGGTATTATGATAATTTTAGGAACTTACTATTTGCAATTAATTGAATTTCAATTCTAATAAGTGTTTGTAATTTTTAAGGATTTATTGGGATTTATAATATGATTAATATACAAAATTCTATAAATTAAAAATTGTTAAAATTCTTGATTAAATTTTTTTTAAAAAAAAACTCTTAAATTTAAAAAAATTTTAAAAACTTTTACAACCATGTAACTCTTAAATTTAAAAAAAATTAAAAATATGTAACTTTTAAAAACATGTAACTTTAAATTTTAAAGATTTTAAAGATTCCCAAAATCTCAAAAGCCCAAACTCCGTGCTAAAGATTGTAAATTTTAAATTTATAATCGACATAGTAATTTTAAATACTAATTTTAAAGTTATGTAAAAATTTTGTAAATCGTAGGAATTATGGCCTATATCATGAGACTAGCGGAGCCGGTACTTCCACTAGGGGAGGTGGGACTGAGAGTCAGTCGGAGATCCCCGACACTCCTCTTACGGGTACAACTGCCTCTGCTCGTACGGCAAAAAGCATCGAGGAGTTTGTGTCCCAACCCGGTCGGGAAAGGTTGACACGACTTGATCTGGATGTACCACCTAAAACGACCTGGTAATGACTACTTAAAAAAATTTATAGGCTTATATTAACTTAATAAAATTGTTAACAAAATATGAAACAAAATACCGTGTAGGTTCCAATATTCGGGAAACGATATTTCGAGTTCCATCAACTCAATGATCAATAGCATGATAAGTAAGCAGTATCCCACTTATGAGTCCATGCCGGTGGCAGACCAGGACACATGGTTTCGGCATTTTGCGGTATGTATGTATATTCTAAATTAAAAATTCATCTTTTATATTACATTCCAATTGTCAATAGTATTTCGGGTATTGTTTTGTTTTTCAACAAGAATTTACGTGGGAGCCACAGCTGACTCTTATCGTCCGCAAAGAATTCGACGCAAAAGCGCGTAGAAAGTACTCGCAGAAGATGAACGAGTGGAAGGACGGGTGGTTCCGACGTCAGAAGGTGCCTAAGGTTCTTAAAAACGACGAAGCATTATGGGCTGGACTACTTGCACATTTGGAACGGGAGGACACTCAAGCGACCTCCGGGAAAAATTCGACTAACCGGAGGAGCGAGCAGAATGGGAAGGGACCGGCGACTCACAACCTCGGTGCAACGAGCAAGGCGTCACGTGTTCAGCAACTGGTAATTTTCCTAATTTTCCAAAAAATTTTAATTATCGCTAACATTTTCCGTACTTGACTATGCTAACAGATTGCGAAGACCGGTGTGCGTCCTTCGCATCTTGATGTCATCAGAGATGCCCTCACCAACAGAAAGACGGGTGAAATCCAAGATGCGATTGCTCGGGAAATCGTGGAGAGCGTGGAGAAGCTCGGGGAGCAGTACCTCCAATCGCAACCGAGCGTCGATGGAACTCCGCCGCCAACCGAAGTTCCATTCGAGAAGATCAACGAGTTCACTTACGAGGTTAGTAAACGTGTCAATTTTAAACACATTTAAAATACCTTTTAATACTAATACGTTTTGAAATTGCTTGAATTTTTTTTCTTAGGTAACTCCTAAGAGCAGAGGTCGTGTCTACGGCCTCCCCAAAGACAGTTGCTCATCCGTTTCGTCGGTGCGCTATCACGGTGGTAGCAGTTTGGTAGCATAAAACGCCGAGCTGACCTAGCGGGTTAGCTCTTTGGAGGAACGGTACGAGAGAGAGAAGGCGGAGGCGGAGGAACGCCTGCAGAGACAGATTGCGGAGGCGGAGGAACGGCGCCAGAAAGAGATGGCGGAGGTGGAGGAACGACGCAAGAGAGAGAGGGAGGAGGCGGAGGAACGATATCGTGCAATGGAGGCGAAGATGAACGAGTTCTAAATGTTTTTGGACATTTTAAATTTAATGTAAAACTTTAAATTTGGTTTTAAAACAAATGGAATTTAATTTAATTTTAATTTTGATTTTTAATTTAATTTTTTCTTAATAATTCATTTATTTTCATATATTTCAATAAAAACAATTTTTTTAAAAAATAATTGCAAATCCGTCAGAATTCCGTCGGTTTGGCCCGACGGATTCCTGACGGCACATGGATCACTGGAATCCGTCGACACTACGTCGGAATTCGGTCGGAGCACAGAATTCCGATGGTATTCCGACGGCTACATAAACTGACAGATTTCCGACGGTCTTGGAAGCCGTCTCCTTCCTTGACCGTCGGAATTCCGTCAGTATGAGTATCCGTCGGAATTCTGTGCTCCGACGGGATTCCGACGTAGTGTCGACGGATTCCGGTGATCCATGTCCCGTCAGAAATCCGTCGGGACAACCCAACGGATTTCTGACGGATTTGTATTTTCGACGATATAGAACCGGCGGACCAAATCCGTCAGAAATCTATCGGAATACCCCCTATTCCGACGGATTTCTACGGATTTGGCCGTAGGAATATGCCCTGTTTTCTTGTAGTGATACGAACCGGGTTCTCAAAGAAGGCAAACCGGTAAACCTAAAACAAAGGTCAAGAGATTACAATCTCAACTGATTACAACCTAAAAAGAGATTCAATCGTTATCTCCATGAGCCACAAGAAACTCGCAGAAGATCTCAAGCCTGGTGATGTAATTCTATGTTCCGACGGGACAATCTCTCTAACGGTTTTGTCCTGTGACCTAGATATAGGTCACAGGACAAAACGTCAATCTTCCAGGAATCGTAGTTGATCTTCCAACACTTACCGAGAAAGATCAAGAAGATATTATGCAATGGGGAGTTCCGAACAAAATCGATATAATCGCACTTTCGTTTGTTCGTAAAGGATCTGACCTAATCCAAGTCAGGAGTTTACTTGGAGAACACGCAAAGAACATTATGCTTATGTCAAAGGTGGGAGAATCAAGAAGGAGTGATGAATTTCGATTCGATTCTCGCGAATTCCGATGCGTTCATGGTTGCTAGAGGAGACCTCGGGATGGAGATTCCGATCGAAAAGATGTTTCTTGCTCAGAAAACAATGATCAGGAAGGCTAATGCTCTTGGGAAACCGGTCGTTACTGTGACACAGATGCTTGAGTCGATGATCAAAGCACCTCGTCCGACTAGAGCTGACGCGACCAACTTCGCGAATGCCGTTCTTGATGGTACCGATTGCGTTATGCTAAGCGGTGAAACAGCGGCCGGAGATCATCCAGAGACCGCGGTGAAAACGATGTCGAGGATATGTAAAGAAGAAGAGGAATTCATCGATTACGACGCTCTCCATAAGAAAACCCTATAAATTGTTCCGATACCTTTATCCGCAAGCGAGAGCTTAGCTGCTTCCGCGGTTTCACCGGCTCATTGTGTATTTGCGTCGGCGATTGTGGTTCTTACAAAGAGTGGTTACACAGCGGAGCTCGTGGCAAAATACAGGCCGAGTGTTCCGATTTTGTCGGTGATTTTGCCGGAGATTGGTCAGACCGATGATGGTTTGGATTCGGCGTTTCATGTGGTGAAACGTGGTTTGATTTGCCGTGGGATTATTCCGGTGGGGATGGCATCTTCGGATACGGAGGAGACGGTTAGATTTACGATGGGATTCGCGAAGACGAAGGGAATATGTAAGAGCGGAGATTTGATTGTGGCTTTGCACAAGATTGATGGTTCCTCTGTTTTGAAGATAGTGACTGTGGAGTAGAAGGATTTTTATACGGTCGAGTTTGAAATTCCGAGTTCTTGTGTGGTCGAAATTAAATTCAAAATTTTTTCACTTACGTTTTCGATTTAAACATAGTTTGATTGTTGGTTACTTGATTTAGAGTTTTGAAATATGAATTGAGTCATTAGTTTTTGAGGTGACTTGAGTTACCTCGAATTTTCTTGAGTACTTCGAGCTATGTTTTTAAAGTTTATTTAACAAATCATAATCAAATATAATTGTTTAGAGATTTTGTCAATCCGAACTATGTTTTCAAAGTTCATGTAATAAATCGTGATCAAACATAACTAAAAAGACGCTTAATATGAACGAGTTTTAGCGGTTATGAGTTAGTTCGGGAGCTAATATCAAAATACACAAATTAAAACATATATTGTTCGTCTCGTTAATTCAACAAAAATAGAAATAGATAGAGATATATGGAACTTCTTGTTAACGAATTCATAAAATTATCCATAGTTTTGGGAAACGATCGGATTAGATTAACGATCGGATTCGCCAAGACGAAGGGAATATGTAAGAGTGGAGATTTGATTGTGGCTTTGCACAAGATTGACGGTTCCTCTATTTTAAAGATAGTGACTGTGGAGTAGAAGGATTTTGAGTTCTTGTGGGCTGGAAATTAAATTTTAAAACTTTCATTTACATTTTCGACTCAAACATAGTTTAATTTTTGGTTGCATGATTTAGAGTTTTGAATTATGAAATGAGTCATTGGTTTATGAGGTGACTCGGGTTACCTCATATTTTCTTGAGTTTTAACTATGTTTTCCAAGCTTAATTAATACTAATAAATCATGGTAATTGTTTTGGATTTTTGTGACTCCCGAGTTATGTTTTCAAAGTTTATGTTACAAATCACGATCGAACATAATTGAAAAGAAGACTCATATGAACGAGTTCTACAGTTATAAGCTAGTTCGCGAGCTAATATTTTTACTTTAGAAAAGTATGTTTATACAATCAAAATACACAAACTAAAACATATATTCTTCATGATCTCGTTTAAGCCAAACAAAAATAGCTAGAGATATATTGAACTTCTTGTTTAACGAACCAAATGATAGAAATATCCATAGTTTTGGGAAAACTAAGAGTTTGGTAATAATTTTGTTGCATCTCTTGTAACACAGGGGAAAAAGTAGATTATCCGGTTTATAGAACAACATACATGGTTCAAGTTTTTATATAGGTTTCTAAGCAGTAACTCCAATGGGAACATTCTTGAGTCTTGATGTTCCATAAAGGGTTTCTTCGAAGCGAATGACCTCATTCTTTGAACCATAAGCGACTTGAGTTCTATCGTCGAGGTTGACGATGGTTTTGTCGAGCACGGACTTGTATCCGTCACTGCTGAATCCACCAGCATTCTCTATGAGCAAGCCAAGAGGAGCCACTTCGAACAATAGTCTCAACTTTGCCTTGGCCGTAGGAGAAGTCACGTTTGTGAATATTCCTTTCTCCTTCACAATAATCTGCCAAAAACAAATACATTAGAAACTCGCTAAATTAATATTCGATAAATCAATATATAAATTAGGTTTTCGATACAATTAATGAAAATATCGATGGCCCGACAATAGTAATTTATAGAATTTACACTTGAAGTGTTAAAAATTAAGTTTCATTCAGAACTCAGAAGTAGAAAAATCCGGTTAAGTGTCAAAGAGGAACAAACCTGGTTAACGTCAGGCACCATTCCTCCGGTGTATCGGAGTGTGTACTTCTCTTTCACATAGTAATCAATAAGCTGATTTTGACAAAGAAAATAACAATGAAGAAGAGCATTCAGAAATTTGTAGATTCGAGCAAAAGTTAAAGTCGGATTGATCAAAAGCAAGAACCTTGCTGTATTCGGAGTTGTCGAACGTGGCTCTTAGGTTTCCTGGTGAGAACATTTTTCCTTCATTGATTTCTGTTGTTTCCTTAACATGTTGCCATTTCCCTGAAAACACATTTTGAGCTTTTAGTTGAAAACTACCACAAAAATGAATTTTTTTTTTTTAAACCGAGATTGGACTAATTGCGAAAAACCTTCATCAAGAAGCAAGAACTCATGAGTTCCTGGAAATCCTTTAACAGCCAAAACATAAGTTGTTCGTGGACCGTAGATTCCCATTGCTGCAGCCACTTGATCACCTCCCGTGACTCCGGTTAACTTGTCTCCAGGCCAAACACCGAATATGGTTCCCACAGTGAAATTTGTATCCACAATGCTCGATCCATCCAATGGATCAAATGCAACACTAAATCCACCTAACCAAAGCAAATTTCACATATTTTCGATAAACATTTCCGCGCAATAAAAGAATCGAAAATGTCAGTTAATTTCATATATGGACCGACCTTCCACTGGACCTCCCATGTCTTGAAGCTCAGGTACTTCTTCAGAACACGCGTACTTACACACATGAGAGTATTGCAAAGCCTATAAAAAAAAAAAAAAACAATACACAAATCAAAAACCTAATGATCATTTCTCTAAAATCAAACTTATGGAACAAGTTATTATAATGAAACCTCAAAGAGAAGCTTATCGGCGAGCATATCGACAGCGAGTTGTTCATCGCCGAATGAATTAACACAAGCAGTTCCACCACAAGAAGCTGTTCTAACTTTGAAAGCTATTGTTCTCAATGCTTCTCCCATACACATCAACAAAGTTCTAAGTCCTTTATCAGGAGTTGCTTGTGTCAAAAACTCTTCCTATACACACACACACACACACAAAAGTCAAAAGTAAGAAACTTTCACTTAAAGATTGAATCTTTATTACATAATTTGAATAAAATTTGATCTTTTTTTTACCAAGCTTTGTCCAATTTCACATTTGGTCACAGTTAAAGCACCATTGCTCTTCGCCTTGGTGAGTTTCAATTGCGATCTTGGTGCTAGTCTTAGTGAGTCTCCAAAGATTGAGCTTGATTTCAAACGCTGTTTATATATATCAAAATTTTACAATTATGAATCCTAAGCAGTACTCACACGTGTGCTTATGTTTGTGTGGGAATTGAGTGTTATACAAACCTTGAAGGTGGAGGAAGCAGAGAAGGAAGAAGGAGGAGAGACCAATGTAGAGGATCGTTGAGAAGTGACTTTTGGGAGGAGGATCCCACGTGAGTAGCACGTGACGCTGGTCTCCATTTGCTTAGTTTGAGGTTGATGGAAGAAGAAGAAGAAGAAGAAGAGGTCTCTGTGTAGTAGAATGATGGTGGAGACAAAAGATCAAGCACAAGTGGTTTTGGAGAAGATAAAGGATGTTTTAAGGTGAGAGTGCCACGTGGCAGAGTGTGAAGAAGATATGATTATGGGTCTGGTGATGATCAATTGGGCAAAGGAGAGAGTGAGAGGTGAAGAGTTGATTTGGGATCATTCATTTATTGTGTGGTTATGATGGTCCTTTTATCATTTTGAGATTATATCTCACCAAGGAATTTGAAACCAAAAAGATGAACCAGAAAAAATTACAAAACAACATATCAGAGCCAGGTTTCGATCCTGGGACCTGTGGGTTATGGGCCCACCACGCTTCCGCTGCGCCACTCTGATTTATTGATAAACGTCATATACGTTTAATATTTGTATACATTATACATCATAAATTTTGGGAATATGACAAAAACCCAACTCTTATTTATATATATAATTTTTTTTTTTTTTTAGTCATACCCAATTATTATTTATATATTTACAGCTCTCTAATGAACCTTATGATTTTACGATACACAGAAGTATACAATAGACAATACTACTTGCACCACATCTATAATAGACGTTTATCCTCACATTATACGAAACCACGACGAATGACTACAAATGTTATATTTTCAATCTCAAATAAATTTTGAATTCATTAAAAAATAGAAATTGGAATCAACATGTGTACATAAGCCTTTTAAATTTTAAACCATTGGCCTTCAGACAAGGGGTTTCCACAATACACTACATTAACCAATACTCTTAGAGCATGTTTAGTAGTGAAACTATGAGGGTATCATAAGAATTTTTTTAGTATTATTTTTAATATTAGTTTATTGTTTGAGACTCAATAAGATACTGTTAATAAACCTTCTTTGAACTAATTTTAAATAAACATATGGACCATTAATTTGGATATTTGGTTTATGAAAAATTGAGTTAAAGTTTGAATGAGAAATTGATTTGAGCTTGGGCAATTGGACCTTCGGTCCATTAAGATTATTCTTTTTGGGGAAAATTTTTATTAAAAATTTAACCGAATAATCGCAATCTTTTGGTTCATGGTGACCGAACAATCGCGACCGTTAATCGCAACCCATCGGTTCTTTGAAAACTTGCGTGCCATCGTCTCTTTTCACAATCTCTTTTCTCTGCGAAATTTTTTCTTTTTCAGAAAAACTTCGATCCTCCACAAAGTAAGTCTCGAGAGTATTCTTAGATATATGTTCGTCAGATTACGATTTTGAGTGTTGCAAAATCGTTCTTCCTTACGGTTTTATCATGGGATTCGTAATCGTATCAAACCGTCTCACTACGGGCGATTTTTCGAATTAAGGAAAGAGAGTAATCTCGACTCCGCATACGTTTTATTATCGAGAATTTCTTCTTCTTCTTCTTAATTCGTATTCTTCTTTCATTCGGATTTCTCAATTCGGTTTTCGCAGTTCCTACAAACCTGTCCCCGTGAGACCGGTGTGGATATTATAAAAAATAATAAATTTTTTTAAATGTTTGCAAAATCGAAAATAATTAAAGTAATACATATATAAAAATAGAATATTATAAAAATTGTAATATTACAATCCGTAAATACGTAGAATGCAAGAAAACATATAAAAGCATGATGAAGAGAGAAAACAACTTTTATCAAATGAAGTAACACTATTTTCGATGGCGGTTTGGTGGGGATGGAAGTGGAGATGTGGGAATATATTCGAGAGTAACCGTAGGTGTTGTGATAGGGTGCGTTTTATTAAGGATGTTACCAAGGAGGTTTTGGATGCTCATGTTTCGTTGAGTTTGAAACCCCCATAGCGTTTTGCGTGAGTCTAGGATGATTGCATGGGTGCCACCGGCGGGAGGATGGATGAAATTGAATACGGATGGTGCTTCTCGTGGTAACCCGGGATTAGCCGCGGTCGGAGGTGTCTTGAGGGATGTGGATGGAAATTGGTGTGGTGGCTTTGCGGTTAACATTGGTATTTGCTCGGCACCGTTGGCTGAACTATGGGGTGTTTACTATAGACTCGTCGTAGCTTGGGAAAGATGGATTCCGAGGATTGAGATGGAGGTTGATTCAGAGATTGTGGTTTGATTTTTAAAGACAGGGATAGAGGATTCGCATCCGCTGTCATTCCTGGTACGCTTGTGTCATGGCTTTCTATCAAGGGACTGGATAGTTCGGGTTTCGCATGTGTATAGGGAGGCTAAACGTCTTGCCGATGGGTTAGCTAAACTATGCGTTTGAATTACCTTTAGGTTTTCATATGTTTCTTTCTTCTTTTGATGTAATTGATTCTATTGTTTTCGAGGATGCGATTGGGACTACGCGCCCAAGAGACATTCGCGTGTAGTTGTCCTTTTAATTTTATTGAATAAACGGTGGGATATTTTGTTCTCCCATCACCCTACCAAAAAATAAAAACTTTTATCAAATGAAATTTTTTTTTGCTTTTTTTGTGTTTCCCCAAACAAGATTAACACTGACGAATGACAGGCTGCCACGTGTCCACTTGAGACCGTCTCAACAATCTCACCACACTGAGACGTCTCAATCCCATTTCATTTATCAGATAATTTTTTTTTTTAGTTTTGGGCTTATGAAACCCATAGAATCTCACCACTAAAACTCCTCTAAATCGGTTCAATATCTAAATATTGTAATATGGCCATTTTGGAAAGATTTAACGTGTTATAAAAAATGACAATGAACAATTAGTTAATAACTTGTTTGTCTATTAACATCCTTAACTATTTGTAATGTCCTCCACTAAAAGCAAACATTCACAAATATTCTATTTAGCGATTATTAATTACATATCAAATAAGCATACAAATATAAGTACATAGCCCACAAACACCACTATTACACAATACGAAAGAATACGGTGGAAATTTGTATTTCAACAAAACAAATCAAACATTAACATTGAAAAGCTAAAACATAAATAAAATTTATATACAATATTTAATTATATATAAGCCAAAACGCTATAAAAACCATGAATACGCAACTTTGTAGACCACCGCTTCTACCACCGTTATTACCTTCTTCGCCACCTCCTCCTCCACCACGACCTCCACGGCCTCCTCCTCCACCACCGCGAAGCTCCCGTCGCCAAACCGGGAAATCGATCTCAGAAGACGTATGTTTCTTCAGATTGGCGAGTGAGAAAGAGGTTTCTGTGGTTGAACCAACGGCTTGGATATGTGCATGGATCGCTAGTAATAATAATAACACTTGAACCATTGGTTTAATTGATTTGTATGTAACCATTTTAGTCTTTTTTTTTGCTACTCGCTAATTCAAAATGTACAAAATGTTTGTTGTTATTAATCACCATCACCTATAGGCTATAGACCTCTATTTATACTACTTTCATCAGGTCAATGTCACAATATTTTACTTTTATTATTATTATTTTAGTATATGGTAACTTTCAAGGGCTATTCTGGTTTACGTATGAGAACAAGAAATGGATAAGGCTAATGGTCCGGACCGAAGCAAGATGTTGAAGTCAAAATTAAATATCTTTTTAATAAAATGGGAAATTAAAAACCACAAATCACATGCGTCAATCTTCCTTACAAATCAAATGTGGATTTTGAAAGTTTCTTTTCACACCCTCCAAATATTGATTTCTAAACACAAAGCACTCCATTGTGTGTTTCATACGAAATTGATGCAATATTGTTTTGTGCGTTTCATAGGTTGAATTCTTGTTTCTATTTTTTTTTTTAATAAATTCAAATGTTGTCTAAGGAATTTGTTTGCTAAGACGCAAACGTTTCGTATCTTGACTATTCAACGTAGGTTTTGAAAACTTGATCAGCGTCTCCCAATAACTTTTAGCCCTGCCTTTTCTTTTTAGCCTTCTTGACAAAAACCTAGTTGTTTACACTAGGTTACATACAAAACATAATTATGACTATTCAACATAAAAACATATTAACATTTGACGTATTAGTTGTTTTCTTGATTTTAATTCTATTTTAAGTATGTTTCAAGAACTTGGGATTAGATCGTCAAAAATCTTATTGAACTAGTACTACTTATAGACCTTGAACATATTGGATTTTCTCTAAGCTTTGACTCCGACTTAAAATTATAAAATCTGCGCCGATTTATGTCCAATTTAGTATAATTAACAGGGGAGTTTTGTACACAACCCATTGTAAATTTCTAATTTTTTGGAGAGGTCACAAGGAATATCCAAAAGTTGCTATATTTGAGGTAAAAGAGCTATTTTGTGTCCAAGGGAATGAAATGTAACGAATGCACTATTGATTCTTAAGAGGCACACTACATATAAACTGAAACTAAAGTTTCCATATCTGCTTTTTTACAGATTATAGAAAAAGACATGTTTTTTTGGAGTTTTTTGACGAGTCAAAACACAAGCTAAGATCACTAGACGTTGGTGAATCAAAGTGAAGGATGAAAATGATATTACCATGTCAAATGAATTCTTGGTGTGTGCTCTGCAACAACTTTTCCATTTTCTATATATCTTCAGTGTTGTATAGCTCCTAACTGTTAAATATGAAAAACACACAATAGGTCATTGATCAGTATCAAAATTAGACAAACATATACACATACACATTTGCTTCATCTTCTATAGTGTCTATGTGTGAGTCCAAAATAACATTCCCTGAACTAACCATTACACATTCACACAGATAAAACAATTTTCTTGTATCCAAAATCAATTATGTCACTCTAATCAAACAACATCATCCACACAACAAAGAATCAATCTTAACCTAAGCCAAACAACCTAACAAGTCCATCAAATTCCAAAGAACCAAAAGCAAGAATCAGAGAAAAAACAGAGACAATACCTTTTTCTTCTACATCAACAGATAAAGAAGCATCACAACCTCCACAAAGAATTCAACCAAAACCTCCATGAATCTTCTGGTTTCAGTTTCACCACCATCAGAGAACTCAAATCCATACTTATCAGTCATATTATGATGCAAAAGCCCCCAATTCCTAATCCCTTGCTTAGCTTCTTTATCAACAAGCTCAAACACATAAACCTCTGAAACACCTTCTTTCCTCAACGGTGTTCCATTTCCACTTCTCAAATGATCAATCAATCCTTTCAAGAACATTTCACTGTACAACGGCGTCGCATCGACTTCACTAGCATCGATTCCTGAGCTAGGCCAACCAGTCTCCGCCACAATCACCCGAAGATTCTGGTGACCCATAACCGCCATTGAGCTAATCACAGCATCAACCATCATATCGAATAGATTCCGGTATCTTACTCCGGTGGTCAAATCATCTCTGAAATTGAAAGGGAATTCTTCAAAAAGAGCGAATCCAATCGGAATCGAGAAGCTGGATCTGTACATGTTGTACGGATAGAGATTGATCAAGAACGACGAGTTCGTCCTCTCGAGGAATTGTAAAATCGGCCGGATTATCACATCGCCGTTAGGGTTTTGAAATTGCGCCGACGAAGGAGGAAAAGCGGTGGGTACGATGTTGAAGAAAGAGAAGGTGGTGGACACAGAAACCTTGAAAATTCTCAGATCTGCGAGAGAGAGATGAATATTCTGCATCGCACGGAGGAGGAACGGCGAAACGTCCGGCGAGTATGAAATCGCGTCGTTTCCGACGGAGATTAGCGAGATCTTCGTGCGCGGGTGAAACGGAAGCACGTGGCGATAAACCCAACGCATCGCGAGAGATCGATTCGAAGCGATGAGAGGAACCAAAGGATTGGGAACGGAGAGGAAGAGAGATACGTTTGTGTAAGCGAAGGCGCGAATCATCGCCGGACTTGAATCGAGAAGTCGCACCGCTTGAATATTCATGGAAACGATTTTCGCGGCGATTCTGTCCGGTGAGAGTACGGCGGAGCCGGGGATTGACGCCGGAGTCGAGTAGGTTACTCCGATCGTCGTGGCGGAAGTGGTCGTCGGGGTAGATGTGGCGGTTAACGAGATGAGGAGGAGGAGGAGGAGATAAATCGCCATTGATTGCATTTTTCTTTCACTTTCTTGGGAAAGAGAAAAACTGAGAAACTGATTATAGAGAGAAGAAGAAAAAGGAAGAAGACGAACTGTGAGAATGGGCGGGAGGATTCTGTTACAGAGTGATTCTCTGTGCTACAGTGTATAACTGGTACGGTACACGTTACTTTATATAAACCCAAACGTTCTTGTAACGACACGTGTCCTCTAAGGTCAGACGTTTGACGAAAAGTCTTCCAAGTCATAAACCTCTATGTTACTCGGAGTCTTTCTACTTCATGAGATTCAGTGAAGAATATAACTAAAAATACTGAAAATGATGTTTCAAAAGGAAAGTTTGGGATTTTTGATTTTATAGATACCAAATGATGATAACAAACAAGGTTTAGGTGATAACAGTTGGAAAATAAGAAGATTAAAGGATAGATTACACACTCACACACAAAGATACTGAGAAAAAAACAAACTGAATCAGTTTGGGAAATTTAGACTAGAGAGGAGGAGGAGAGATTATTGGATATTTTAAGATTCAGGAATTGTGGCGGCGGGTACACCAGCGGCGACTGCAGCAGCTGCAGAGCGTTTGATGGAAGCGGATTTGATTAAGTGGTTGTAGCTTCCCTTTTCCTTGAAAAGCTGAGCGAAATGGTGTTTGCAGTACAAAATTCCTTCGAGAGCTGCGTAGTTGGAAGGCGAAATCGGGCAGCCTCCGTGTGAGCATTTGAAGCAGTTCTTGTGATATGTCTGGCTCTCAACTGTTACCTGCAGTTTTCAGAATGAACAAAAAGAAGGATGTTTATGACTAACGAGCTCTCAAAGATCCCGGGAAGTGTTTCAACTAAAGCCGTGATGATGTGAATATTATTCGTATTCAAATTGAATCTTTCACCAAGAAATTGAAGGTTTACTCAGGAACCAAGCACAAGCAACCTTAAAGCTATCAAGATTAAACGAAATATGAACCTTTTCGATAGGATACACGGTTTTACTGCAAGTGGCGCATTTCTCTTGCGTACCAGAGAACATGCCTGCAACTCGACTAGGCGTCCTTGTCTGAGAACAAACCAACAAGGTAATAATATAAGAGTAAAGTTCAAAATCTGAGTAATGTAATCTCCAAACAAGATAAGAAACATTTACCAGCTCAGGAGATGATTTCTCAGGCGTTTTCGCAGCTGTGCAGAAAGAAAAGTTCCAAATACAGATTAAACGAATAAGCACAAGAAGGGTAAGCGCTAAAACTTATATCGAAAACCACATACGTGACTGAAAGTTCTTGTTGAAACTACCAGACTCCTTGAAAAGCTGCTCAAAATGAGGCTTACAATACAACACACCTTCCATAGATGAATATCTACTCAGCTGAACAAGAAAAAAACCATCAACTTTATCAGAATCTGCTTATGGTTCTCCAAATTTCACAGAACCAAGAACATGAATAATCTGTATAACTCATTCCTCCAGGTAAAGCACAAAACCTGAAGTCTGCTTTTGCAGTGAGTGCATTTGAAGCAAGATTTGTGATATCCAACTCCATCTGCAGAGAGAAGTTCCACTGGATAAACAGTCTTCTCACAAGCTTTGCATTTTTGTTGAGTTCCTGAAAAAGACATCCTCAAAATCCCTTTGCCTTCACTTTTCTCACCTTCTTCTTCTTCTCCCTACATTTCAATAAAACCCAGAAACAATTGAGCAAATTCGTAATTTCCCAGCGATTCTAGATACACATAACAAATCGATCCGTTGATAATTGCAACATCAAAACCAAGGTTTATTGAAGAAATCGGAAATTTCTAAAAGTTGTAATAATAGGAGAGAAATACGAAGCCGATCTCTATAAATCTCGCAAAGGATGGATCTGTTACCTCTCCTTGAGCTGGGACCTTACAAGATCTGATCCTCCTCGAACGAAACTACAAAATATAAGCCAAACAAAAAACAAAACGCCAAATTAGCCAGAGAAAGGTAGAGAGATGGGAGGAAGGAAAAGTTAAACATGTTTGAAAAAGAGAGGTGTTTACGTAATCTTTCGTCGAATAACGAAAATGGAGGATCTGTGTGACGATGATGATGAGGAAGAAGAAGAAGAAGAATGGAATATTATTCGGTGATTGGGTAAAAATTATGAGAAATTCTTAGGTACACCCACCTCCCCATCACCAATCATTTATCCACATATTATCTAAAAAATTAGAGTTAAAAAATAAATAAATATATATATATATTAGGTTTGTGTTAACTAATCCCAAATTAGGGTATAGTTTTGGAGTTTAGGGTTTAGGGTTTGAGGTTTTTAATTTATTTTGGGTTAACTAATCTCAAATTAAGGTATAGTTTTGGAGTTTAGGGTTTAGGGTTTGGGGTTTATAATTTATTTTGGGTTAACTATTCCCAAATTAGGGTATAGTTTTGGAGTTTAGGGTTTGGGGTTTATAATTTATTTTGGGTTAACTATTCCCAAATTAGGGTATAATTTTGGAGTTTAGGGTTTAGGGTTTGGGGTTTATAATTTATTTTGGGTTAACTATTCCCAAATTAGGGAATAGTTTTGGAGTTTAAGGTTTAGGGTTTATAATTTATTTTGGGTTAACTATTCCCAAATTAGGGTATAGTTTTGGAGTTTAGGGTTTAGGGTTTGGGGTTTATAATTTATTTTGGGTTACCTATTCCCAAATTAGGGTATAGTTTTGGAGTTTAGGGTTTAGGGTTTGGGGTTTATAATTTATTTTTGGTTAACTATTCCTAAATTAGGGTATAGTTTGGAGTTTAGGGTTTAAACTTCAAAACTATACCCTAATTTGAGACTAGAATTTTAGGGTTTAAACCCCAAACCCTAAACCCTAAACTCCAAAACTATACCCTAATTTGGGAATAGTTAACCCAAAATAAATTATAAACCCCAAACCCTAAACCCTAAACTCCAAAACTATACCCTAATTTGGGAATAGTTAACCCAAAATAAATTATAAACCTCAAACCCTAAACCCTAAACTCCAAAACTATACCCTAATTTGGGATTTGTTAACCCAAAATAAATTAAAAACCTCAAACCCTAAACCCTAAACTCCAAAATTATACCCTAATTTGGGATTAGTTAACCCAAACCTAATATATATATATTTATTTATTTTTTAACTCTAATTTTTTTAGATAATAGGTGGATAAATGATTGGTGATGGGGAAGGGGGTGGACCCATAGATACACCCTAGGGGTGTACCTAAGTATTTCTCAAAAATTATATCCTTTTTTAATGATTGTAGGAGACAGTGGGGTTCCACTTTGGCTTGTCCTATCTCTATTTAGAATTTTGAAATGTAACAGCAAAACCATAGGTTATACAAACTTGCAATAATGCAGAAATAAAAATCTAAACTTTTTGATTCTTATCTTACTGTAATCTTACCAAATAAAAGGGTTTAATTATCTGTTTTTGTAATTTATTCTCCTGGAATATGTTTAACAACTCCAAATTAGGTTAATGAACACTATATTTGTTTTTTACATCATTATTCACACAGAAAATATTTAACAAATGAATATGCGACGACGTCGACAAGTGAGCGTCCGTCACTCTGACTGAATTGCAAAAAGAATGTTTATTTTTTGTAGAAATCATATACTTTAAAGTTTAAACAGAATATATTTCCAAAGAATAGTCTTAGGCTCTTAGGCTAAAGTTTCTTTTTTAATAATTTTATGAACCCAATTTTGATTTCTTTATTTGGGACGCAAAATTAATTTAGTAGAGAGAAGGAATTGGAAAAGCTCATTTGGATCATAATTTTCTTCTGGAATTTCATGTATCAAAACTCTATTATCCAACGAAAAATACCAAAACCGAGACATAGTCTAAGACAAAAGTGAAAAAACTAAAGCTTCTGAGAAATGATAAGATGATGGTGCTTCCTTCTGATAGATCTTCAATCTTGAATCTACCCTCCTGCATCAAAAAACTGAATCAAGATCTAATTTACTTGACAGTACATAAGAAACAAGAGCATGAAATTGTCAATTATATGTCCAGGCTTTTAAATATATTAGGCTATCAAATCTCCTAGGGTAACGAATAAATGCAGAAGGTTTAGGTTCTAACTTATTGTTATGATTATAAAATGCTAACAAAATGAGATGTGAAAATGGGATGATGAATCAATACTAACTTGACAATATTAAGTAACAAATATTGATGTTTGGCATTACCTCATATGTTGCTTGGGTACATGAAGACTCTGACTTTAGCTCCCTGAGAGTAACACAACGAATAAAAACCATAAGTATCCGAAGTAGAGGCGCTAATGAAATGACCAATTAACAAAGATATGTTCCAAGAGAGTGAAGTACCATAGACTTTGGTGGTAGGTTTGATGTGAACTTGGCACGAACGACGCCACTGTTACCATGAGGCCTAGCAACTTTTCCCCAAATGCAACGGTAGTGCGAACCGTTCTTCTTTGTCTTGGCCTTGTAGATGTAAGCCATACGCTTACCCTTGTACCAATTAACCTCCTCTGTGGTGTTCACACCTTCAATCTGGACAAGAGAAGTGTTTGGGTATTGGTTCGACTTCGACCTGAATTTTTTACTTAATAGTTAGTAGTCAAACTTCAATTCATTCCATACAACCAATCAAACAAGTGCAAAAAGGTTAAATCTTTAACAAGCAATTGCATAAAACATGACAAAATGAATCATTTTGAGTACCCCAAATCCAATCAAATCAAATATGCCAACATTTAGACTACAGAAACACAAACAATAAAATCAAATACAATAAGATTCTATTCAAATCCAATAAACTCAAAAGTATTTGCAACTATACACTATAATCTCCGACTACAAACGCAACATTGAATTCCGAAAACCTATAGAAATCAAAAAAGCAAGAAGGAATTCGAAAGTACCTCTTGTAACCGAGGACGGTTCCTCGAACATACAATCTGCAAAAACAGCAAAATACACAGATTTGGTCAGACAAGTTGACCAAATTGTAAATTCGAATCGGAGATTAAGATGAAACAGAGGAGAAATCTGTTCGGAAGCGAAACTATAATTACCTAACTCTCTCTCCTTGACGTCCCTTCATTTTCAATCTTCTCCAACTGTCTTCTTCTTCCTCTTGCCTCTTTTTATGCCGGCGAGCGAATTACAGAGACAAAACCCTAGCTTTCGATTTTAGGTTAACTACAATATATACGGATTCATTAACACAAAACTCTATTGGGCCTAAATTTGCCTTTTTCTTATTGTTGGGCCGAAAATATAGTAATGCTTGGCCCAAACATTGACTATTGTTTGTTATTGCAGTAACAAGGTAATTAACCGGAGTAGGAACCGATATAACCATATAAAAATGAGTTTGTATTCGTAACAATGTAATTAACCAGAGTAGGAACCATATACCAAATTTAATATACTGTATCTGCATCTCTTGTTTTTAATTCGCATCATTTCGATTCCGATTTACCAAACCGGATAGAAGAAAAATGGTTTTGCTGATTGAACCGAGTTGAATTCAAACCAAACCGACAAACGGTTTAGAAACCTTCTTTCATATTTCAGGAGTAAACAATATTACAACTTTTCTGTTTGGTATAAAAGATTACAACGTGAACAATGTCGAAAACAAGACAATATTAAAATTTAAACATCAGCAAAAACATGGAAGTTTTTGGAATCAACAGAGATAAGTCTAACAGCAGCAATAGCGGCAGCAAGAGACATAAACCCAAAGACACATACATTAAGCCAATGCCATAGCTTTTGACCAGTACTAAGCTTAGTGTTCATGGCTACAAGATACATGTGATTAGCTAATATGAATGTTAAAGGGAATGTGCTTATCGCTCCCGTTAGGCTCATGAAATCTCCAAGGAACGGTAATAGCGCTGAGAGAAGCGTGCTAACCGCAATGTAGCCACCTCGTGCCACCGTTCGAAACAATAAATTCTTTAATGCTAATGGACTTCCTTTAATTCCATATTTTGTATCCATATACTCATACGACGGACTTGCGAAAATCTACACACACAAAAAAACGGTTTAGGTTTGCGGTTTTAGACGCATAATGTGTGTGTTTTTCCCCAAATGAAACAATCTTTAACATTTTCAAGAATTTTTTTTTTTTATATAATAATGTAAACGCAATGTGAAAATGGAGTTTGAAACAGTTCGAGGTGTAAATAGCGGTTTGAGAAAGAGAAACTTACATGTAAAGAGATAACGGATTGGAGAAAAGCCGAAATGTTAGCGAGAGCTTTAACCCAGAGAGGTCCGCTGACGCTGTTTAACAGATAAGTCGATGTCGAGGAACCGTAAGCCCAATAACCGATGAATGTAACCGCGTACATCGGTAAAACACCAGCAGTAAATTGAAAATACAGAGCCTTCATCATGTTTTTAACCACTGGTTGCTTCACTGTGGCCTAATTGTTACAAAAAAAAAAAAAAACGATTAAACGAATGATTCGATCGAGCATTAATAAAAATTTATTGATCAATGAGACTGACTTGTATTTCCGGGAGCATTCCTGTGTTGAATGCAAAAACTAGATTTGCAGCTGCTCCTGTTATGGTAAAGAGTTTGTCTATTGATGATCCTTGTATGGTGTAATCTCTTTCAGGTTTGTTTACTCCTACAAAAAAAAAAAAAAATGGGGACCAAAAACCGGATTAATCGATATATTTATTTATTTTATGAATCCATTTAGAGGTTTGATTTATTAAGAAAGTTACCATCTTTAGTTGATAAAACTATTGCAACAACAATGTAGATCAAGCTGAGGACTGTTGAAACTCCGAGCCAAATTCCAAGAGCTGATAAATGAGGAATACCGATTGCGAAAATCGCACATACAACACCCGCAATAGCGATAAAATGAGGCAATTTCATTAAACTGTCATCTCTAAAAAGTACATAGACCGCCTGCACACAAAGCAAAATCAAAACCAAATGACATTTTAGGCAACTTTCTGATCTCAAATCATCGAAAAATCGGGTTGTTATTATCGTACCTTTAAGGCGGAACCGGCAAGTATGATGTAACCACAATTAATCATGAAAAGATTAACATATTGCAATCCCCATGTAACGTGATACATCTTTTTACCTACTCAATCAAAGCAAAATACAATCTCTTGTAAAACCGAAAAAACTTAACCGAGTAAATGCGAGAAAGAGAGAAATGAGGATTTTTACCGTAAATGAAGCCTGCGAGATCTCTATAACGAATGTGTCTTTTTCCACCGAACTCATGAAGCTTAGCGATAAGAGAGTTTGCGTAAAGGGAGATTGCGGTAGCGAGAATAAGACCAACTACACCACCAATCCAACCCAAAGGAACCATGACTGTCCCGGAATATCCCAACACATAGGCACTGTTTATACCGGTTGTCAAAACAAATGCTACCTGAAACCATGAATCTGTACAATTTTCTCAATAGTTAAAACCATTAATCTGTCTGTACAAATGCTCATCGAATAACTCATATATCTATTGTTCATGCCAAATTAACCCTAAAATGGATATAAAGAAAAGAAACAGAGCCTAATAGCTGAACATCTTGGAGGATAAATAAACTGATCAAGTAACTTAAATTCCATATCGAATTTTCACATTCTTGAATCATCAAGACAATATTTTTCACAAGAGGGCATCCATCAAATCAACAAAGATAACATTTTTTTTTTTCAAAAAAAGCAGTTATGATTTCATTTCATTGATGTTTCAGTAGCTGAAATATGGATATTACTAATTTACTCTAGATATGCAAACATCAACGAAGTATTACTGAATCTGACAAAGAAGACAAAAAAGTTAGATCAATATTTTTTTTCCTCAAGAAAAAGTTTTAACTAAAAAGAAACATCAATCCGCAATTGTGTACACTTTTGGTTTTTCCAAAGACAAAAAAACAAAACTTTTCTTTAAAAAGCTAGAGATCACACAACAAACGGACAAGTACATGATTCACCCTAAAAGAAGAAGAAAAACAGAGAAAATAATTTTCAATAAAAATAAGAAATTCCAAAAGAGAAAACGATAAGAAATTCCAACCGCTACTAATCTGATGAGCAGTCTCAGGGACTTCGAGATCGAACTTTTCCACTGCCATAACTTTACGGTTCTTAGCTTCACTCGTATCCATGACCATGATGTTTCAGACTAAGTATCAGTTATATTATTCTTGTGTCTCCAAAAAAAAATCCTTCACTTTCTTCTCCAATTCAACTTTGAGAATTTCTTGATCACACTCCAAAAGAAGAATCAAGCAAGATTTGTTAATTTGTTGGAAAGAAGAATCAAGCAAGATTCGTAACAGACAGATTTATTCCACACAGAAAAAGTGTGAAATGGAATAGAGGAGAATGAAAAATGGATCTTTTGGGTCAAATTTAATTGAGATATGGTCATAGAGATTGATACGTCTCTGTGTGTGTCTGAATTATTTGCACGAGATCCTATAAAATGGGCGACGAACGTTTTTTTAGTGTATTTTATTTTTATTTTTTTCTCACTAATAGAAAAGGATCTTGGCTTTTATAATAAAGATATCAAAGGATCTCATAATTGGTTTGTATTTGGAAAGTCAAGAATTTTATTCCAGTTAACGAAATCTTTATATGAATGGGGTTATTACTGAAAAAAAAAACAGACAATTAGTACGTACAGTAGTTTGTTGGATAATTGCTAAATTAGACTATATTTAGTGGCAAAATGTCCTATTATGATTTATATTTCATAGGAATGTCCCATTAAGATTTTGTATTTTTAAATTCTAAATTTAACCTTGTTTTATAATTACTAAATATTTTTATTAATTCTCATAATAATTAAAAAAATAAGAGAAGGAAATAGAATAAATTGTTGTACTATAAATCTGAAAAAAGGAAAAACAAATTGTTTATTTAAATAATATATATTTGAAAAACGAAAATCAATTAAAAAACATATATACTAATTTTTTTTTTTAAAAAAAACCTAATCTACAAATTTTATTAAAAATATGTTTACTCAAATAATGTATATTTGAAAAACGAAAAATCAATTAAAAAACATATATACTTCAAAAAAATATTAAAAAAAAATTTTACAAAAAAAAACTAATATACAAAATATTAAAAAGTATTTGGAGTATTTGTGAGATATTAAAATTTGGAAATTAATTACAACTTGTTATACAAAAAAGGAAAACAAAAACAGAAAAAGATTATTTTCACAAAAAACGTAAAATATATTTTCAAATATTCATTTTAGTAAACAAAATATTTACTCATAGATTTAAGGAAATTATAGTTAATTCCGCAGAAACTGCATTCTACGAATCAGTAGATGGAAGATATATTGGTAAAATTTTCGGTAAAAATGTTATTCTGGCTACGATAGAATTTATTGAAAATGGTAAAATTTGAAATCTACGACTTCTACGAAAATGTAGAATGTTGACCATGTAATAAAACATATGTTCTACACTCGGTAGATTTATGCTAAATAGGCAAAATCTAAATTCTACTAGATTCTGCAGCAAAAAAAAGTAAAATCATATATACAATACGGTTTTTAAGTTTTTTTTTTTTTAAAATGTTTTCTGTCATGTTTATAATTATTATATTTTAAAAGAATTTAAAAACCTATTATTTTAATTTTTTTTTCACCAATTAAGGGGGGTTATTGGTTGATGGATTCTTATAGATTTTTAGAATTTGTAGAATCTATTGTTATTGATTTATGGATTATGATATTCTTAATGAAATCTCTTGTTATTGGTTTGATGATTTTTACATTCCATTTAAAATTCATTGTTATTCAAAAAGTTTAGTATTTATTGATTCTATAAATCTATTAGAATCTAGTGTTATTGGTTGATGGATTTTGTAAAATTTTACTCATAAAACAAGATTTTGAAAATACCTCATAAAACCATTGGATTCTTAGAATTCCAAATAACCAAACTTTTCAAATACACAAAACTCTCTACAAATTTAATATATCTATGGATTTTAAAAATTCTAAAACTCAATAGGAATCTATCAACCAATAATCCCCCTAAGAGTTGTATGGAAAAAAAAAAAAGACCAAGTTGTTACTAAATAGAACCTATTTTGATAATTTTCCCTAATTTGTTACGTTTTTTTTTTCCAATAGTCTAATTAAAACTTTAAAAGACCAAGTTGTATGTCGACCAAAAAAAAAAGTGGCCAAGTTGTATTAATGAAAAATTGAAAAGTCAAAGAGTAGTGCGTGAGAATAAACGGTGGCTTGCATTTTTGTTTTTGTGATTATGTTGACTAACGATAATGGCATTATATTCCTTTGACTTCTTGTCACACTATCTTTCTACATTGAAAATTTTCTACATTTTCCTTTTTAACAAATAGATTTGTAATATATGATTCGAACGACTAAAATGACTAAATCTCTTCTCTGCTGGAGCTTATCCTATTTAACCACTCCTAATCGCAAGTGGTAGTGCGGTAAAAGCTGGCCAAAATAACATGAAAACCATTAGCATTATTAGCTGATAACTAAACTACATTTGAGACTTCTTAGAATAAAAACATGCCGGTTCATATAAAAAATAATGATGGTTAATATCGAAAGTCTTTTTCCGAGTTGATGTAACACCCATTTAAAATATGGGATTATCCATTTAAGTCAAAGATCTTTCCGAATAATACAACAATCAGCCTTTAAGCAATTAACGTGGCTTGAATTTATGGAGAAAAAAAAATAATCAACACTCCTGCAAAATTTTATTACATTTTCCCCAACACTATTATGCTGAAATTTTCAATCATGAGTTTGGAATTTGGTTTTCGTCTTCCAAGTCTTCCCAAAGAAACAGTCATGCGTTCACATGGAAGTAACTGACTTTTCTTATTGACTAGATCAAGACTATAGTAATACGTACGGGTGTTTTCACTTTATACTAGTTTGAGGATCTGTAGTTGATGACAATAGAAAAGATTTGATTATTTGTACGTAGCTAATGACAATATAAAATAACAAGATATTTTGTTGTTCAAATGAAGGAAAAATGATCTTTTGAGTATTGAACAATTTTCTGTTTTTTAATATAATTTTTGTAAGTATGTTATGTCGTAGTATGTTTTGTGTGTGGACATGTAATTTATTAAATAGAGGTCTTACACGAGTTTACTTGTATATCAACCAATTGTTCCATAACAAATGAGTTTTTTTCAACATCATTTTATTATTTTTATATGTAAAGTGTGAACATTTAAGTCTAAGAACGTTTTAGAGTTCATCGTTTGAGAGGGATTTTTTTTGTCTTTTTATTTATTTATTTATTTGATTCATGAGATCTTCTCTCATAAACTAGTGACTGAGGTGAAGTGAAGTGAATTGACCTTAGTCTAGTGGCATGAGATAAATCTATTGCGTACAAACATCCTCATACCTGGAACGAGTCCCACTCTCTGTAGGAATTAGACAATTGGACCGGCCAGTTGTGGCCTAATGTTGAAAAAAAAACTAGTGATGGAAATGGCCTAAGGGTCTGGTTTATTGTAAAACAAAACGCCAAATTAGCCAGAGAAAGGTAGAGAGATGGGAGGAAGGAAAAGTTAAACATGTTTGAAAAAGAGAGGGGTTTACGTAATCTTTCGTCGAATAACGAAAATGGAGGATCTGTGTGACGATGATGATGAAGAAGAAGAAGAAGAAGAAGAATGGAATATTATTCGGTGATTGGGTAAAAATTATATCCTTTTTTAATGATTGTAGGAGACAGTGGGGTTCCACTTTGGCTTGTCCTATCTCTATTTAGAATTTTGAAATGTAACAGCAAAACCATAGGTTATACAAACTTGCAATAATGCAGAAATAAAAATCTAAACTTTTTGATTCTTATCTTACTGTAATCTTACCAAATAAAGGGTTTAATTATCTGTTTTTGTAATTTATTCTCCTGGAATATGTTACATAGAGTTGCTAACAACTCCAAATTAGGTTAATGAACACTATATTTGTTTTTTACATCATTATTCACACAGAAAATATTTAACAAATGAATATGCGACGACAAGTGAGCGTCCGTTTTTTTAGTGTATTTTATTTTTATTTTTTTCTCACTAATAGAAAAGGATCTTGGCTTTTATAATAAAGATATCAAAGGATCTCATAATTGGTTTGTATTTGGAAAGTCAAGAATTTTATTCCAGTTAACGAAATCTTTATATGAATGGGGTTATTACTGAAAAAAAAAACAGACAATTAGTACGTAAGTAGTTTGTTGGATAATTGCTAAATTAGACTATATTTAGTGGCAAAATGTCCTATTATGATTTATATTTCATAGGAATGTCCCATTAAGATTTTGTATTTTTAAATTCTAAATTTAACCTTGATTTATAATTACTAAATTTAACCTGGAACGAGTCCTACTTTCTGTAGGAATTAGACTATTGGACCGGCCAGTTGTGGCCTAATGTTGAAAAAAAAACTAGTGATGGAAATGGCCTAAGGGTCTGGTTTATTGTAAAAGATAGAAGATTTTTTTTTTACTCTCATTTATGGGCCAATGATAAAAGAGAAACTTTTTTTGTAATCAAATACTTTTTTATGTGGAATAAAGTTTTTCACCCATCATTATTAGTGGAAAAATGACTTTTTTTTTAGCGAGTAGGAATCACATTGAATTACAGCACTACAAGAAAACATGTCATTTTTTTTATCATCAATTCGGTTGGAAATTGGTCAACAACTGTTTTAACTAATTTTTTACCAACTCAGTTCGTAAAAAAAGGCGGTTGAAAATGAGTTCGTCATAAAATGGTTGTAAAGTTGTGACCAATTTAAGTGGTCAAAAAGTTGTCAAAAATATCTGACCAAAGAAGTGATCAAAAGGTTATGACCAATAGTAGTGGTCAAAAATATTTCTGACAAATTTTCGACCATTTATTATGACCAGTCTTTTGACGAACTTAGATGTTAAATTTAGAAACTATTTACGAAAATTATGAAAAGAAATTTAAATTTAAAACATTTAATTTATATTAATATAATAAATGTTTCAAAGCATACAAAATGTAACACACACATAAAACAATACAATACTAATTATCAAGTTTGGAGCTTGAAAAACAAAATCTCAAAACTAATCGAACTCCTTTGCGCTTGCGCTTTCACATGTTTTTCGTTCGTCTTAACATGTAATTCTTGTTTTGTTGATTTCCACCATGGTTTCACAAGTATTTGAAAAAGATTAAAAAAATAAGAAAGCAAAATTTCAAATGTTAGTTTGCATACGTTTGACTGCGATCGATAATATATGTGTCAAAATTAGCCAGACAGTAGAATGAGAACCGAAAATCTCTTTAGTGATATGTTTCATCAAACATAATTCTCTTTGATTTTCAGGTGCATGATGAGTGTGACTAACCGGGATTTGTTAGACAGCCACCGATGGCAAGTGGTGGAGAGGAGGAGAAGTGACGAACGGAGGCAAAAGAGATGACAGGCGGTGAAGGCGTAGTGAGCTCTTGGAGATTGACATCAAGAGCAAGGAAAGAATTTTCCTTAACGATGATCGTCGGCGTAAGTGGTGAGTCGAATGGGAGATGCAGTGGCAAGGAGGAGAAAACTGCTTGTGATGAATAAGTGTAATCTTATCTAGGGTTAATGATTTTATTATTTAGGGTTAATGATTTTAATTGGTCGCAAATTGGTAAAAACTGCGATCCATTTTATACATTTTTTTACCAATTTCTAACAAAATTTAATCTGGTCGAAAATTAGTCAAAAAGTTATGACTGATTTTTGATTAAACTAAAATGGTGACATATGCGGTCAATAAATGGTTAAAACTTTTGAGAAATTTCAAAATACGCTATTTTTGATATGTCACTTTTCAAAAATGCCACTATCACTTTTTCCAAATTTTTAAATTATTTATGTTTGGATTAATTATGTTATATTAGGGTTTAGGTTTTTGAGTTTAAGGTTTGTGAGAGATCAAAACATTTTTTTAAATTGGAAATTTTGAGATATAAAATTTTCAAACGAATTTATAAGTGGCAAGATGGTAAGAAAATAATTTAAAAGTGACATATTTGAAAAGTGGCATGTCAAAAGTGACATTTTCGTAAATGTCCCCTTTTGGACAATTTACTTTGGATATTTTTTGGCATAAATATTGACCAATTTGTTATTAAATTTTGAATTGGTCGATAATTGGTTAGAAATTTTCGACCATTTATCAACCAACTATATTGGTCTAAATGTTTTGACCAATTTTCAAACAATTTAAAATTTCATCATAATTTGGTCGAAAATTTGTCAATAATTTTTTGGACCAATTTGTTGGTTAAAAATTGGCAAAATTTCATAAAAATACCCGAACTAAATTCCGTTAAACTTTTTAATATCCCAACTTTTCGGTTATTCAATTTAATACACCAACTATTTATTTTTTCCTTTTTAATTCATCAACTTTCAAACGGTGCCCATTAACCTACCTTGACTTAACAGAAAGATAACATCCGTTATCTTTTTATTTTTAAATAATTCAGAAAATAATATTTATTTAAAAATAATAATAAACATCACAATAATTTTTTGAAATTCAAAACAAATTGGGGGAAAACAAATTCTGAAATTTCTTTAAAAAATAATTAATTTTACAATGATTTTTTTAATAATACATTTGGTTTAAAATTTAAAAACCTAAATTTAACTTTTAAATTTTCAAATTTATAATCTTCAAAACTTTAAAACCCTTTAAAAATCATAAATTATGAAGTAAACCTATCAATTTTAGATTGAAAAATTTTAAGTTTTGAATTCAAAAAACAAGTTAGGATTTTACAAAAAATTCAAAAATTCTTACAAAATAGTGTTATATATGTCATTTATCTATTTTATTCTAAATTGACTTAGACAAGGATTTTGAATATATAATATATATATATATATATATATATATATATATATATATTTTGGTTTGAACTCTCTGAATATTAAAACTTTTGATTTTGTTTGAAATTTAATTTGGTACTTGAATTTGAAATTGAAAGTATAATAAAATATTTTTCGTCAAAAATTTAGTTTTTATGCTGTTTTACTTTTAGAAAATATTTCTTGAATTTTTGGATTTTTTGGATTTTTCTTTTATTTTTAGATAAATTTTGAAAATTTAAATTATTTAAAAAAAAAAAGATAACGGATAAGTCGAGGTAGGTAAATGAGCACTATTTGAAAGTTGATGAATTAAAATAGATAAAATAATTAGTTGGGGTATTAAACTAGGTAGCCAAAAAATTGGGGTATTAAAAAACTTAACGAAATATAGTTGGAGTATTTTATGGAATTTTCCCTTAAAAGTTTGATCGAAAAGTGACATGTTTTCTTGTAATGCGAGATTCGATGAAATATAAGTGGAAAAAGGTAAACCTAAATATCATATCTAACAAATCTTCACAAGGACAAAGAACGAAGCCAAACTATGAATCCTCCTATGTCGAATCAAATATAATTCTGTAAGAGAAACCAAGCTTCATACTTCGGCAGAATGGAAAACTAACAAGAACTCCAAACAAAATTCCCTAAAATGCAGCTACTAAAGTCAACAGTTTACACCATAGAAACAAGTTCACAATGAGTAGACCCTGAATAATTCTAGAATATAGATACAAGGAGTGAACCAACTATCCAAACTGAAATCGAGCCAATGGTAATTGACTTAAGCGAAGAAAAGAGTCATGCAAAAAGATACGACACCCACCACCATAACCCAACCAGCCTCGCACCAATTTCCGTTTCATTCAACCGGAAGACCCTAAAACAAACTAACAAGCTGAAGAGCACCTAACCAAAACACATCCAAATGTGTTTGGACAACCACTTGAACTAAAGGTGAGATCTAAAAAACCAGCCAAGACCAAACGCAAAACCATTTTGGGGAACCAAACGGTTTACAAGAACAATGGAAACACCCTTAACACAAGACTATCTGACATATCATGGTTTTTACCAACCATGATATATATGGTTTTATCGAGTCTATTAGTGTTTTAAGAGTTGTTTTGAGTCTTTACGGGTTATTGTACGAGCAAGGATTTTTTGGAGCTTTATAAAGCTTTTTGGTGTCAAAGCAAGCAAAAAGGAATGATGATTTATTTTAGCAAAACAAAGAAGAACAAAATCTGCGAGTTGGTGCAAGAGACACCAAGAAAGGTGTCGGGCGACACCAAGAAGGGTGTCGGGCGACACTTGAGGCGGTCCAAGAATTTCCAATTTGCAAAATTTCCTAGAAGTTTCAGAAGGTTTCTTTTTTTTTTACCTAGTTCATGTTTTGCCCATTAAATAGCGATTTTTAGCCATTGTTTAGGCTATCACATACTTATCTATTGCTTTTGAGGGCTAAAGAGATTTGAAACCTTATGTATCTTTTTCTTTATCTTTTTAATGCAGAATTATTCATTTATGATGATTGTTCAACTGCTATGTCTGAGTAATTTACTTGTTAGGTTTATGGATCTTCAAAGGAGTATGATAAATTGTTAGACTTATATGATTTGCTAGGATAATTAATAGATGCGGAAGTATTATTGACATAGCTGAACTATCTTAGATGAGCAAATTATTTATCTGCAAAAGAATTTGGTTTAGATAATCCGTGAACAATTGAATTTGTGCCCTAATGGTGTTTAACTTATTGAATTTGCAAAAGAAATTTGAGATTTAAGAAATTATACATCGATAGTTTTCGCAACGAAAGTTGATTAACTTTACATGTGTTTTTATGTTTAAGAATGGATCTTTATACAATTTATAACAGTCTTTTTGTCTACAATTTTGATTTTCCTGCAAATTTCTTGAAGGCCTAGCGTTTGTCTCCTAATTTAAAACTCGTTTTCTCAAACCGATTTTCATAATTAACTTGTTACTCAAATGATTGATTTGCTTAGCTTGATTCGAAATTGAGAATTTTTCGTGCAATATTAAGTCTCTAGGGATTCGATAACCCTTTATATTATAGGGAAATTAGCATGAATATTAGTCTTTGTCCTTAAAATTAAATATCTAACACTACATAAAACATAATATAGTAACTAGCAATTAGTTTGTCTAAATTTTCGATTTAACACTTTTATAATTATACTAATTTAATATTAAAAATAAATTAAAACCCTAATAATTACTCCTCTAATCTTCTTCTTTCTTCCTCTGACACCGTAAGTCTTCATCTTCTCTTTTTTTTTATTTTAGTTTAATTCATTCACGCCGTAAGAATTCTTCTCATTCTCTTATTTTTTCTATATTTAATTTTGAAATTTGGTTTTTATTTTTCTTCTAAATTATTTTGTTTAACTCCTTATCATGAATCTAAATCTCTAATCATGGAGTTAGATGATGTTTCTTATTATTCGCTAAACTCTCCATCATCATCCATCTCTTGGTCAAATTGAGTGGTCACGACATAGTTAACTATGTTCGAATTAAATCAATATAATAGGCAACTATATTTCTCATAATAGTTTACTATATATATGTAGTCGCCAATATAGTTCACTATCATAATGTATCCCCTATATATAGTTCACTATCACTATGTATATTTATAGTATAGTTCACTATCAATATGTATATTTATAGTGAACTACTATAATAAACTATATGTACATAATCTTCTATATAATTCACTATCACTACGTACAAAATAGTTTACATGAATAGTTGACTACATATATTTTAATAGTTGATTATAGACATTCTAGTCTGTTACAAAATTAGAATTTCACCATTGACCATACTTTTAATACAGAAAAAAATAAAATAATATTATTCTGAATATATATATATATATATATATATATATCAATTTAAAATTTATTTTTGGATTAAATTGTTATTTCCTTTTTATTACAAATAAATTTGTATTAAATGTGCATTAAAATTGATAATTTAATTGAATTTATTATGGGTAAATTAGTCAAATTTTAGTTTCTCTTTGTTAGTTACCCAATTTGTCAATTACACATGGTACTTTATTAATTTACATGCTCATAGATGTTATTTCACTAATTCACCCTATATTATAGGTGCAATTCTGTGCACTTGCAAAAAAATTTCTAGGATAAAACTTAGAGTTATCACTAACATAGACAGAGGAAAAAAAATGCTGAAAAACCAATTCAATCTACTGCGTGAGGAGATTCCATCGAAAAGAGAAAGATAAGAGACCCAAAAAAGCAAAACGAGAAAGCCCAAGACGGAAGGAGCTAAACAAACATGAGGTTTGTTGTTGTCCTCAAGCAAACAAAAACTCAAAGAATTGACAACCGCCACCAACACCGATGACCCACAAACATGATGCTTCAAACACCCTAAAGACCAAACCAACCAAATAAGCTTGAGAAGACCGAAACAATATGCCAAAGTTCTCGAAATCCTAACACCATATTTATTACGAGCCGCATCAAATCTTAAAAAATATGGATTCACAGAGGATCCACTGTAACATCCCAAACCAAACCTTGGATTTTGGTTAGGGGTGTCTATCGACACTAGGGCAGGGTGTCGATCGACACCAATGTTTTCGAACAAAACCGGTTTGATTTAAATCATTCGGTTTGTTGCGCGGTTTAGGGACGGAGCCCTAGGTAGGGGTTTATAAAGTCCCAGCCGCAGAACACGACTTTGACAGAGAAAAATCAAAGGAAAAATTGTGTTTTGAGAATTGAAGGGTGATTTGAGAGGAGTTGTGACCCGTTTCTCATTGTTCTTCATTCGTGAGTCTTGTTTGGTGGTTTTTACGATTTGGTGGTGCGTTTTTGGCGAGTTCCAGCGGCTGTGAGTTTGGATTCGTCGCTGTGTCAGTTCCGTTCGTCGTGTTCTCCTCGTTAATCCCCTTTTCGTCGTGAAATCGAGGTAAGTGCATGATCGTGGATATGGAATTAGGTTGTTAGGATTTGATTGGTTGATTGTGATGATTTGAATTGTTTCCTGTAATAATTTTGTGTGAATTATGTGTTTTGGAATCGTGTTGCTCGCGTGTGATAGAACAGAACTCGAGTCGCGAGAGGATCGGACTCTGTTCAGGTTCTCTGCGAGAGGTGTCGATCGACACCTAGTGGTAGTGTCGATCGACACCACTGTGGTATGATCGTGAGGATCGGTTGCTTGAGTGAAGCGTCGATCGACACCAAGTGGTAGTGTCGATCGACACTCTCTGTTTTAAATATTGAATTTTTGTTGATTGTTGTGAACTGTTGATTGCTTGCGTAGAATTGATAATTTATTTCCTATTATATATCCGGTAGACGGGATGACCGCTCCACTAAGTATTTATTAAATACTTACGCAACTTTATTTTTCCCTTTGAGTTGCAGGTAACAGAAATGCGTGATCGCGGAATCAAGGCCGGTGAAAAGGATGATAGGATGTTTTATTTGTTTCTGTTTAGTCTAGTGAAACCTGGTTTTTAGGTTGCTAGATTTTTATTATCTCCGAAATTTGTTATGGAATCATTGGATTATTGTTTTAATTAATTATTGAATTATTTTATGAGAATTTCCGCAACTGTTTAATTTTTTTTTAAAAATGTTGGTTGTTTCATCCACCGTGGAACTGTAACGAAAAGTAGGGGTGTCAAAATGAGCTAGCTCGCTCGGCTCAGCTCAGCTCATGATGAGCTAGAGTGTTGCACAACTCAGCTCAGCTCAGCTCATTTATTATACGAGTTTATAAATATAAGCTCAAACTCAGATCACCAAGATCGTGAGCTAAATGAGCTAGCTCGCGAGCTAATACAAAAATAAATATAAAAACAAAATAAGTAATATAAAATCTAAAGTTAACTTTAAATATTAAAATAGTAAAACAAATCCAAATCCAAATAAGTATTGTTATCGAATGTTGAATCAAATTCAAACTTTAAAGAAAAACAATGCAATGATCATCGAGTGGTTGAATCTATTCCATTTGAGAGTCTTTAAATGGTCGAGGGATTCTTTGCTCATCATGTTCATTAGGATCCTCATCACATAATATGCATTAATGATTATTTCTATTTTTACTTTAGTTAAAAGGTAACAAGAATATATATTTTGGTTGATAAATTCTAAAATATATTTATAATATATCAATATAATATTTTAAATTGTTAAAATATGAATTGTTCATGAGTTAGCTCACGACTCATTAGAGCTCGCTTGCAGAACTCGCCAACTCATTTAAGCTAAATTAAACTCGTTTACTAAATGATCCTAAAAAACATAGCTCGCGTTAGTGAAAATTCGAGCTGAGCTGAGCCAGCTCCTGAGCTATTGGCTCATTTTGACACCCCTAACTAAAAGCCCCATAAACCACACAATTTTTTTCATTTACTTAGGTATTTTTTTTTTCTTTTGGATTATTTATTTTCAATCTATTTATGTTAGATCTTTTAGTAAATCTACAACCTACATGGTAGAAGTAGGACATATTCCAAAATATGGTAGTTGATGCAGAAAATATGTTCCAATCGATCTCCTTTCACTTTTCTTGCAAAAATAATACAAATGGATTTTGAAATACAAAGTCCTATATATCTTTCATTTCACTTGTTTTTTTTTGGTCGGAAGAAGGGCCGAAAACCCTTTTTATTATTAAAATTAAATCAAATTACAAACGTATTTGTCGAGGAACCGAAACCCCCTCAACATCTTCTTAAACAATCGAACTAACAATGTCCAGATTCATAGGAAACAAATGAAAACCAAGCGGAAGCGAGAACGCATAGTTTGATAACCCATCTGCTAGACGGTTAGCCTCCCTATACACATGTGAAATACGGACTATCCAGTCCCTTGATATAAAGTCATGACACAACCGTACAAGGAACGACATCAGATTAGTATCACTATTCCATGTCTTAAGAAACTCAACCACCAACTCTGAATCTACCTCAATCATTCATTTCACTTGTGATCTTTAACTATGTAGCCTCTGTAAAAGTAATAATATCAAAACTACAATATTTTAAATATATATAGATTTTAACTGTATCGATAAATCAATTTGACTTTTGATGTACTTACTGATTTATATAGTTTTTAATTGTAATATATAATACTAGAAAATTACCCGCGTTATCGAATAAAATGATTATCGGGATAAAATGATTATCGAATAAAACCAATAGTTTTAGTTAAAAAAAAGATTATGAAGAATAATTATACATAACCTAAGACCTAATTTATATATTTGAATTTTGCGATTATTTTGCATACAAATGTGTTCCATCCGTGAAATAATTAAACCAACAAAATTCATTAATAATTATATTTTTACTTGTACGAAGGTGCATTTACGAAAAATTAAAAACATCTACTTGTCAAACAAAATAACACATGTAAAAACATATTTTTACATGCTCATATATTTTCAAAAGATAATAAATAGTTTTATTTTATTTTAAATCAATTTTTTGGTATATATGTTAAATTTTTGTTCACATTTAATTCTATGATTTAAATGTATAATTACAAAATATTTTAATTTTGGCAAGTTGAAAATTTCAAAATATTTTAATTTTGGCAAGTTTAGGAAGATTCAAATGTGTTTGACAATTAGAGTTATAGTAATCAAAATAAGTATATTTGAAATTAAATGTGTTTGGTAATAAGTATAAGAGAATGAAATAAATAAATAAAAATAAAGAGGAGAAAAATTGTGGTGATGACACCTAAGCAAAGTGCTCCCAAAATGTTCCTATATCAGAGCCAGGTTTCGATCATGGGACCTGTGGGTTATGGGCCCACCACGCTTCCGCTGCGCCACTCTGATTCATTTGATCAATTTGTGAATTTGAAATCTATAACTATTAACAAATTTATAATTAAGGATAGTTATCGGATTCTTAAAATTCTATGTTTTGGAACATTTATTTACATGTTTTCTTATCTTTTTAAATGTTTTCCTAGATTAATGTTGTTCAAGTTTGGTAAATTAATTACGAGATGAGTAATTAAAATATTATTTTGTGGACAGAACTAGCACAACTATATGGGTCCGAGATGGTATGTTTCAGCGAGACATTCATCAAGTTAGAGACCTAATCGATTGACTAAGAAGAGAAAACTTTAGCTTCACCGGATGTATAAAAAGTTCGAGGAAGACAAGTAGTCTCTCACCGATTCTTGTGGCTCTCTAAGATGGAAAAAATATTTCATTTTAAAATTCAATTCATGGGCGTTGGTGGAGATAAAAGGTACGTTTGTTGGTTCAAATAACTAAAGAAATCATGATTGTTTATGACAAGGTTGAGAAATTGATGTCATTGTGATCACAAACTTTTCTCCAAAAAACATATGATCATGAATGAAATGCAGTTAAGAAGAGTGATCATATCTAAAGATAACGTTTTTGGCTTTGCTAGCTAAAGAGAATATATGGTTACACTCTATTAGCAAATGAGATTTGAAGTTGAACAGAAACAAAAGCTCTTGTGAAGAAGATGAACACAAGAGAATCTGGAAAATATAATTATTTATGTTGAACGTACATAAAGCATTACATGAGATTATATACAACTTAACCTTTCCGATAGAAACTAGTTAACTAAACCAAAGTAAACCAATTCTATATCCTCTAATACACTCCATAATCTGCCCATAACAAACCAAAAGAAGGAAATGAAGATTTGTATTTTAGGGGGAAAAAACAATGTACACAAATGCAGACAACGTTTTAACTAACTGTGACTCTAGACCATTTTGCGTCTTAAATATTCGGTTAATTCTACATAAGCATACGTTTGACTACAACAAAAATGTAATATTATCAAATCTATACATAATTCAGTCTTTTGCTGTTTGTGTGTTTAATCACACTTCTAGACACAAGCATTAGGCAGTGCTCGATATTTCTTGCCCGTGTTTATATTCATATAAAAATTATATATAAATGGAAACGAAGGTATAAACAATAAAGCATTAAACATTTTTTTCTATGGCATTTTGACATTGATCGAAATCTTACATCTAGGTTGACCCACGGTTGAAAAAAGTAATATAAGTGGCTGAGATCCTTTTAAAAGGGATCAATGGAGAAACGAAAGCTTGCCCAGTGAATATCATTATCTATTAATTACTTTACAGTAAAAAGTTTGCATTTTTCCAATAAAAAGAGGACAAATCATTGTATTGGAAGTCTCTTTACACTTCCACAAAGCATCGAATAATTAGAAGAAATTTATAACCAACGGTCACATTTTTTATTTAAAAATTAAAATACAGCAAGTGTAGCCTTATAAACCACGCTAGCAAAATCATTATTATTATTTCTTTACTCTGTCCCAATTTCGATTGTTTTCTTTTTCTGTTTTCTTTTCTTTTTCTCTTCCATGTTGTATTGAACTACCCTTACAAAAAAAAGGGTAGTATAAGCAGAGAAAGTTGGAAAAAATAATAATAGAACTACATTATTCGAAAGAAAAAGTGATTTTTCATTTCCATAGAATTTTATGGAAAAAGTGATGTTTATATTATTTTGTATACATAAAATGATATATGTACACTATATTACCATTCATTTCATACACCAGAGTCAAGTAGATTTACCTGAGAGTCATTTTTTAGAAACTACTGGACCTATCCTTTTTTTTTGTCAAGAATTTTTTTCCTTTTAGAAAACAAATCTTTAGTGGGAAAAAGTTTGTTTTTCTCTGAAGAATAATCAAGAAAAAAGGGGAGTACGGCAATGACTAAGAATTACCCCGTCACATTGAAATTTCACTCATTTTCATAGTTAATTACTTATAGTTAATGCTAATATTTCTGAATTAAACTATTTTTCCATCTTAATTTCAAAGTGATAAAGTCAAAGTGGACCGGATTTTCCACTAGTGCGTTTCAATAATCTACAGATCCAAGCATTTTGTGATCTAGGATTTCAAACTAGTAAGTTTAATAAAAAAAAATAGTTTTGAACTAATAATACGTTTCAACGAGGGTTAATTTACCAAGTAACCAAAATTTTTTTAATAGTTAGGCAACTAACCAAAATTGACTAATGTGGCTAAATGATAACCATAGAATATAGAGTATTTGGTTAGAATTTTAATTATAGTTTTTTTTTTAGTTATATTTGCCAATTTTCCTTTCAATAATCAATAATAAACAAAACAGACTACAAAACAATATAAACACCTAAGGTGAAAATATATTTTGTTTTCATGGAATGTGTTATGCTTATAAATAACAAATTTTGTTTATCAGTTTTAAAAAATAGTTTCTGTAAGAGAAATAAATGCTACAAAAGTTTAAAAAAAAAAAAAAAAATCTAGGTCTTGTATTGGAAATAATATATCCTAACTCTTTGAAACTTTAGTGCGAGCTTTCTATGATTATATATTTAGTTGACAAAAAAATAATCTTTGAAACTTACTTGTACAAACAAAGTTTCATAACTTGTTGTAATTTGTAAATGACTGGATCGATCCACCGAAGAATCTTCCCGCCGGTGAAGTCTCCCGTGATGAAACCCTCTAGCCAAAGTAGAAGCTACCAAAGGATGAATCCAAAGAGGTCGCATGATCCGGAAATGAAAGCAAAATTTTGGAGTTTTTTCTTCAAATCTTTCGATTGAAAGAAACAAGAAAATAAAATTATTGAGGAATAATTTAGCTTAATTAGGATCAATGCGATCCCTTTGGATCCTTTCTCTAGTTGCTGTGAAGAACTCTCTCTCTCTCTCTCTCTCTCTCTCTCTCTCTCTCTCTCTCTCTCTCTCTCTCTCTCTCTCTCTCTCTCTCTCTCTCTCTAAGTAGGAGCAATGGTGTTATTCTCCAAGGCCATCGATATAAAAGATGGCCATGTTCCTCTTCTTGTTAAATAACTAAAATAAATTACTCACTCTCTCTTTTTTTTATATAATTTTTTTTAATTTCACCTTCTATATACTTTAAACTTTTTATAAAAAAAATTATTACTATTTCTTTTCTTTTTTTTGAAACTTTTCTTTTTTTACTATTTCTATTCTCATGGTTTCCATTATATTTGACTTGAAGGAGTAAAAATGACGTCTACATTTCGAGTTCTTGTGGCCTTAATTATACCATGCTTTATATTTTAGACCGTTATTATAATTATTATATTTTACCGTTGTATGAACCTACACGTAGTAATTTACAACATCATTTATCCGCTTAAATTATGTGATTTCAAACTTATAAACAAGTCTAACTGTCATACCACCTAATATATATGAAGCTTATACAATTTAACACAAACCATATATATGTAAAGAATCACCCTTGGTATATGAAAAATGAAAATACAGATTAAAACATCAAAAACAAAACGTATTGCCTTATTTATTCATAACATATACAGATATACTATATAGCTTCAGCAAGTATCAAGTTAAGGGCTTTTAAACCACAAGATTGACATTTTTAACGAAGGTTTGCAGTCTATTTGAGTTGTTTGGTGTACCATTCTAAATATTTTGCGAAAACGTTACCAGATTCTTTCTGTTTACTCTTTTCATTTTCCTTTACGCTAGAATTAAAGAAACATTATCAGCCACTTTTCCACATTTTCAATTTAGAAAATCACCAAAGTGCAGGATGGATTTTTTGTCATTTCAAAGTAAAAGTCGCTAAGGTTTTTTCGTTAATACCACTTTGGTAACTATATCTTGGTTTCATTGGCGATGAATTAAATTTAGTGGGTCATAAGCTTCAACAACTCGTGCACATCCATCTAACAATTTTGAATTACATAAATATAACTCAATAAATATACATATTTAGGTCGTCGTAATAAGTTTTGTGACCATTACAATTATACTGCCATAGGATAAAATATACTATGCATACCCTAAAATATATTATGCATTACAATGATACTGCCAACGGAAAAACCGTTCTTCTTAAAGCGGTTCTTGCAGCAATGTCGGCCTACACAATGTCGTGTTTCAAGCTTCCCGTTTGTGTTTGCAAGAGCATTCAATCAGCGTTAACTCGCATCTTTTGGGATTCAAAACCGGGTATACGCAAAATAAGTTGGGTGTCTTGGGACAAGCTATGCTTGCCGAAAGGAATGGAAGGCCTCGGGTTTAGAGACATTAGTACTTTCAACGATTCTCTTTTGGCAAAAGTGGCTTGGAGGATTTTTGATAACCCAAATTCTCTTCTAGGTCGGGTTTTATTGGGTAAATACTGCTCGGATTCTTGTTTCTTGGATGTAAAATTACTGTCATCCTTTTCCCACGGTTGGAAAGGGATTCTCGCAGGAAGGAACCTCATGAGAAAAGGAATGGGTTTTGTCGTGGGTGATGGTTCAAAGATCAGAGTGTGGGACTCTCCATGGCTATTATTACCATCTCTCCAATCACCTTACGGCCCATCAACAGAGGAATCCAGAAATCTCCTTGTCAGTGACTTGATTAATCAAGGTACTAACACATGGAATATCGACGCAATTCGACACTTTTTAACTCAATACACTACAAGAAAACAGTTCGTTAGTGACTACATTTTGTGACTGTTTTTTTTGTCACAAAATATTGCGACCATTTTGAGACCCATTTGCTACACAATTGCGACGACAGCAAATAATGTGTCAAAACAGTCGCACAAGAACGACTACATAGTATGGTCGGATTATAGTCTCTAATTAGCGACTATACTGAGACTAGAAGTCGACTATCTCAACGTAGTCGCAAAATAGTCATTTATGAGCGACTATTGAGTGACCAGATATTTGGTCTGTAAGTGTCGTCACAAATCAGTCCCAAATTTGAGACTAAATGGCGTCGTCCCACATTAGTCACATATTTGAGACTAATTTGTAGTCGTAAAGCAGTAGGAACGGCTATGTCGGCAGCCCAAACAGTACTTCCACACATGTGATAAAAACATGTCGGCCACCTAATTTATGCGGGACCTAACTTTTTGCCATTTAGTCGCAAATGGGACTCAAAAGAGTCTCAAATATGTGACCGTTCTAGTGTGGTCGCAAAATAGTCGCAATGTTTTTGGTTATATAAGTCACCGCAACTCTGATCAGAGTGTGGGACTCTCCATGGCTATCATTACCATCTCTCCAATCACCTTACGGCCCATCAACAGAGGAATCCAGAAATCTCCTTGTCAGTGACTTGATTAATCAAGGTACTAACACATGGAATATCGACGCAATTCGACACTTTTTAACTCAATACACTACAAGAAAACAGTTCGTTAGTGACTACATTTTGTGACTGTTTTTTTTGTCACAAAATATTGCGACCATTTTGAGACCCAATTGCGACGACAGCAAATAATGTGTCAAAACAGTCGCACAAGAACGACTACATAGTATGGTCGGATTATAGTCTCTAATTAGCGACTATACTGAGACTAGAAGTCGACTATCTCAACGTAGTCGCAAAATAGTCATTTATGAGCGACTATTGAGTGACCAGATATTTGGTCTGTAAGTGTCGTCACAAATCAGTCCCAAATTTGAGACTAAATGGCGTCGTCCCACATTAGTCACATATTTGAGACTAATTTGTAGTCGTAAAACAGTAGGAACGGCTATGTCGGCAGCCCAAACAGTACTTCCACACATGTGATAAAAACATGTCGGCCACCTAATTTATGCGGGACCTAACTTTTTGCCATTTAGTCGCAAATGGGACTCAAAAGAGTCTCAAATATGTGACCGTTCTAGTGTGGTCGCAAAATAGTCGCAATGTTTTTGGTTATATAAGTCACCGCAACTCTGTTCATTTCACTTACAATAATTTTCTTCCTCATATTACTCACAAAATTTCCTAAAGAAAGAGAACGAAATAAAGACGGAAAGAAAGAGTGATCAGAGAGAAAAAAAAAACAAAAACAAAAAATGTGGCATGGTAATTCTCGAGAATGGATGTACAAGCGAATCGATACGCAGACAGATAATCTCTCAGAAGAATTTATGCTCGGGGTCCAACAATTCATTCAATTTGCATCTAACCAGGACATAGCTATAAGCAGTGGAGGTATGATACCGTGCCCTTGTGTCAAATGTAGAAATTCTTCTAGATTAAGAAATCTTCGAACTGTTTCAAATCATTTACATAGTATGGGGTTCATGAGAAACTATTATGTATGGACAGAACATGGAGAAGACAACAATGTAGTTGGTGCAGGAACTAGTTCTCATTACGAAAATATTGATTTTACTAGTCATTATGGGAATGATGATTTTAGTAACGTTAATCAAGGAATCAATAATGATGTAGAGAATGTTTATGCTGGGATGGTTCATGATGCATTTCATGGTTCTGTGCCATTTAATGATTATAATGAACACGATCAAAGTGGAAATGATCATGTTTATGAAGAACCTACCCACGACGTAAAATAATTCTACGACATGTTAGCTGCTGCAAATACACCATTGTATGATGGTTGTCATGATGGTCATTCACAGTTATCATTAGCTTCTCGGTTAATGAACATCAAGGTAGACCATAATTGGTTGGAAGTTTGCATGGATTCTGTAACGGAAGCGTTTAAGGAGTATTTACCTGAGCCTAATGAGGCGACTAGTTCATACTACGAGACAAAAAAGTTGATGCGAAAGCTAGGATTACTGTTCAGTACTTATGATGTATGCATAGATAATTGTATGCTTTTCTGGAAGGAAGACCAGAAGTTGGAGCATTGTAAGTTTTGTGGAAAACCAAGATATATGCCTAGTACGGGAGGGCGGAATAGAGTTCCGTTCAGTCGTATGTGGTATTTACCTATCACTGACAGATTGAAGAGGATGTACCAATCAGAGAAGACTGCTGCATCAATGAGGTGGCATGCATATCACGACTCAAAAGACGGAGTAATATGTCACCCATCAGATGCAGCAGAGTGGAAAAATTTCAATGCAACGTATCCGAGTTTTGCGGAAGAAACTCGGAATGTGTAGCTTGGATTATGTACAGATGGTTTTAATCCTTTTGGAATATCGAAAAATCATTCTTTGTGGCCTGTGATCATGACACCGTACAACTTACCTCCCGGGATGTGCATGAACAGTGAATATCTGTTTCTTACGATATTAAATTCGGGTCCAAATCATCCACGAGGGAGTCTTGATGTTTTCCTTCAACCACTGATCGAGGAGTTGCAAGGGTTATGGAATTATGGAGTAGAGGCGTATGATGTGTCATTAAATCAAAACTTTATCCTCAGAGCTGTTCTACTGTGGACGATTAGTGATTTTCCAGCATACGCCATGTTGTTAGGATGGACGACACATGAAAAATTGGCGTGTCCCATTTGTATGGCTGACACAAATGCTTTTTATTTACCAGCTGGTAGGAAGGTGTGTTGGTTTGATTGTCACAGAAGATATTTGCCCATGAATCATCCATTACGAAAGAATAAAGTAAATTTTTTGAAGGGGCAACACGCTTTGTACGACGAGCCACCTGCATTATTGAATGGTGAACAAGTATACCAGCGTATACAACATTTCCAACCACCTAAAACATCTGACTGTGGTGGAAATGGACATACAAAAAAACCGGCCGGATTTGGGGTTCAACATAATTGGCATAAAGAAAGCATTTTTTGGGAGTTACCGTACTGGAGAGATTTGAATCTACGGCACTGTCTTGACGTCATGCATATCGAGAAGAATTTCTTCGACAACATCATGTATACTGTTATGAATGTCAAAAACAGATCAAAAGATACCGTGAAGTCAAGAAAAGATATCGCAAGATTTTGTGCTCGGCCAGAACTACATGTTAATGATAATGAAAACGCCCCATTTCCCATTTGGAGATTGATGAAAAGAGGAATAGAAGCCTTATTGCATTGTGTGGAGAATGACGTTAGATTTCCAGATGGCTATGTAGCTGATTTAGCCAGTTGTGTAGTCATTACGAGTGGAAAGTTTGCGGGAATGAAAAGTCATGACTGCCATGTTTTTATGGAACGATTGCTTCCGTTTATTTTTGCAGAACTTCTCCCACGCAACGTGCATGAAGCATTATCAGGTATAAATATATATAAATCCACCATGTGTTTGATAATATTTTGCAAGTATATTTTTCAGTATTTAAAGAATTTTTTATCGTAGGGATTGGAGCATTTTTCCGTGACCTCTGTAGTAGAACATTGGAACAAAGTCGAATTGAAATGCTGAAGGAGAACATTGTGATGATTTTGTGTAATTTGGAAAAAATCATCCCACCTTCCTTCTTTGATGTGATGGAGCATCTACCTATTCACCTACCATACGAAGCCGAGCTTGGTGGTCCTGTACAGTATAGGTGGATGTATCCTTTTGAAAGGTTTTTTAAACATCTAAAAGGTAAAGCGAAAAACAAAAGATATCCAGCAGGATCAATTGTGGAATCCTACATGAAGGATGAAATATCTTATTTTTCACAACACTATTTTGCCTCAAACATTTCTACATCTATTAGACGAAGGTAATATTATACTTAATCAATATTGATGGTGACTAAATTACTTGTCACAAAATAACTACAATTGTGTATATTTTTGCAGGAACAAACGTTATATAGAAGGCGAAATACCCATATATGATGTTCCGGTACCAGATATATTTATGGAAGTTGGTCGTCCAAGTGGCAAATGCAGGGAAGACTGGTTAACCGAGAGAGATTACATATGTGCGCATTCATATGTGTTGCGAAATATAGACTATTTTAGGCCATTTGAAAGGTATTTCAAAATAATATCCATTTATATATCTTATATGATCTTATATAATTATTTGATGTATCAGATTATTGGACGAGCAAATTCGATTAGAAAATCCTGAATTATCTGAGGACGAGGTAACCGCAAAAAGAGATGAATATTTTCATACATGGATTCAACAATATGTATGTTATCTCAACCCTATTATAATAAATTTGATCCTTATACATTATGTTTGATGCTCATGTTTTTCCAACGTAGGTGGAAGCAATGAAATACCAAGAAAATTTTCCAATTTGGGTTCATGATATTGTGGAAGGTCCTGAAAATAAAGTGAGAATGTGGCCAATGTATTTTACTAGAGGATATTTGTTTCACACACGGAGTCACGAAGCGAATTTGAAGACAATGAATTATGGGGTGTGCGTTCGAGGCCAAAATTATTCTGATGCATCCAATGAAGATGATTTCTATGGAATTGTGGAACGAATTGTGGAGCTCCAATATCCTGGAGTTGTGAATTTAAGGATCATACTTTTCTACTGTGAATGGTTTGACCCTACAATTGGAAAAAGAACCCGAAAAAGTGATAGAGGTGTTGTGGATGTGCTCATATCACGAAGATATCAAAACTACGAACCATTTGTTTTAGGTATGAATTTATATACTTAATTCGTCCTACATATATTATTTTACTTTAGGCAATTACTAATGTACGAACAACAGGATCCCAAGCCGATCAAGTTTGTTATCTTCCATATCCATACAGTAAACGCCCTCGCAAAATTTGGAATTGCGTTGTGAAAGTAAATCCGAGGAGTCGTGTTCAAGGAATGTTTAATGATACTGAGCTAGTGATTTTGCAACAGCAAGATGATGAGGGAATGGTGGATACGGTAGAAGAAATAGTTGTCGACACTTTAATTGACAATAACCAAAGACCTGAACCAATTGCTTTAGAAATCGGAGACGCTGAACCCGATGACGAATTTCTTTGTAATCTATATTCTTCTGAGGATGGTGATCAAGCTGTTGTTTAAGTTTGGAAAAAAATTAAATTAGTATTTTAATATTTTTTGTTCAAATAGTAGTATTTTTAATTTGGGAACGATCGAAAATATTAGTATTTTAATATATTATGTTCAAAAAATTAGAATTTTAATATAATCCGTGAACTATTTTTAACATATTATATTCAAAAATAGTATTTTTAATTTGTGAACGATCGAAAAAAAAATCAACATAAATCAGTATTTAAAAAACCTCGTGTATATGTACATATATATAAATCTGTACAGAACTATCGATTAGTTACCGTATCTCAGTGGGCTGCGTAATAGGTGTCATGAATGCCAAGGTCAAGTGTTCGAACCACCAATGTTGAAATTGTAATTTTTATTTGTTTTTTATTTAGTCACAAATACGTAACAAAATAGTCCCAAACAAGCGACCACATTGCCACTATTTGTTGAGAAAACAATGATATTTGGGGTTTAGGGTATAGCTTCGTAAAAATAAAAAACTGTCCCACAATAGTCTCAATTTTGGGACTCTATTGCGACTATTATGGGACTACCAGTATGAAATTTACAATTTCAATAAAAGAGTGACAACAAAATCATTTCTACTACCCATTAGGAACGCCAAGGATACATATATAGGTGATATTTCATGTTTATCATATAATTAAAGAAATTTACAAAATTTCTTTTCAAACCTAAAACCATACATGTATATTACTAAGTACATATAATTCCAATCCAATATAACTTGAAATGATAATTAGAAAACATGTCATTGATTTTCATTTAGTTTAAGTCTGTATAATGAAGAATTCATGTTTGTAGTACCACTAAATCTATTTGGAGAAACATATAAATCATTTGAATCCTCAAAATTGTTTAGGGTTTAGGGTATAGCCTTGTGACTAATATATGGGTCACAAATTAGACACACATATGTGACTAAATTGCAACTACATATGTTTGTTTGCGTCTAAACTGCGACCATTTTAAAATATTTCACTTTCGCGGGTTTCTTATTTTGGGCCGAAATCTAAAATATTTTGGGCATTTGGGCGCCAATTTTCATTCTATAGTAAAACATTGTGCGTCTAAATTGCGACTAAATTGGGACTCCTCCGTTAAAAACAAAGTCTTTAAGTTTCAGATCCTCTTCTCCTTAATAAAAACCCTTAACTTTTCATCTTCCATATCCGATTCTCTCTCGATTTTAACAGAATATTACTCGATTATTTCTGTTTCTTGTTGAATCTCTCGGTTCTGATCGATTCTTTGTCGATCTAAACCCTAATCTCTTTAGTTTTCTCCGTTTTTCATCTCTTCTATTCTCTCTCAATCTCTCAATCCTGAAGAGCCGGAGGATGACATATATGACGAAGTGTACCCGGATGAAGACCTTGATGTTGAGGATGAATTCGATGAGGCGGTTCCTGAGGGACAAGACTATGACCAGTTGCTGGAGAATCTGATGGCTCTTCCTTGCCGTGCTCATCTCACTGTCTTGTGTGAGGATCCAATCCCCATCGGAGAAAATACATGGTAATTTACTTTTATTCTTACTTGGTCCTATTTGTTTCTATTGTTTTGATGCTTCCTGTGAAGAATATTAAATTTCAGTTGTCTTGTTAGTTGTATCTGTTATTTTAGTAGCAATTGCTTTAGTTTTGTTAAGATTGGCTAATTTAATTAAATTCATTATCTTATTCATATGGTTACATGTTTGTAACAGGTTCGATCGAGACGATGGAGAAATTACTAAGGTCATTTGTAACATCCTTCGCAGGAAGTTTAATGGCCTTTTCTTTAGCTGGAAGGTCACACCAATTCACATAAGAGAAAGATGGTTCAGAACTTTAGCGGTATTGTTTTACACTTTTGCTTTTTTATTTGTTATGCTTATAGGTTAATCATAGTTACTAATAACAATTATTATGTTCTGTAGAGGAAATACAATTGGGAGTCCGGGATTACGGAGATCGTCAGGAGCCATTTCGATCGGATTGTGAAGAAAAACTTGAAGGGCATTGTTAGTCAGGTTAAGAATAAAGGTGTCTGGCCGAATTGGATTGTCCCTTCCCTGTGGAAACACATGTGGGTCCAATGGGAAAGTGCTGGTGCAAAAACAAGAAGCCAGACTGCGTCCAACTCTTGCAACTCGGACCGTGGCGGTCTTGGAGTGTCAAAGCATGTCTCTGGTCAAAAATCCTTCTTGCGGAGAGCACAAGAGATGGTAAGTTGTCTATCAGTTATTGCTTTGCTCTTTATAATCATTTGTCTTGGTTTGATATCTACACTAATAATTGTGACTACGTTTCACAGGAAAAGGAATATGGACGCCCAGTTTCTTATGGCGAAGTATTTATCAAGACACATACACGGCTTTATGGGAGCTTTGTTGATCAGAAAGCCAAACAAGTAGCTGATTGTTATGAGAAGGAACTACAAGAGGTGATGGACCAGCAGGCTGGCGATGGTCCTGAGAACTCGCCTAACTCTTCTGAACATTCAACTCAACGAACCATCACCGTTGAAGAGAAGAATGCCATCTTTCTAAAGGTAATTCCTTTCCTCTTCTTCTTCTTGTCTATAGGTTAACACTGTCTTCTGTCTTATTTTAATTCATAATGAATGTTGTCTTGTTAGTTTTCTTCATGAATCTTATTATTGGTTATAAATTCTTAAGAGAATCATTAAATCTAAATCTGATTTAGAAACTTGTTCTTTAAGTATACTAATATAGATATTGTTCTTTAGTGAATCATGGAACCAAACGTAAGCTATAGTGCTTTTCAACATATCACTGATTCTGATATATAACTTGTTATTTAATATGCTTGTGTCTGTGGATTGTTTGAGATTGATGAACAATGAGATATTTTTTTCTGTGTGTTTAGTGTACTGAAACAGACAACAGGGGTAATCATTTTGGACTGGGTCAGCTTGCAGAGGTGGAAAGAAAGGCAAAAGGAAACGCAGTCAGCAGACCTCTTCTGGATCATTCAATGATCTCCATGACCAACTTCAGAATGCTCGTCGCAAGATAGACGAACACAAGGCAGAGAATGCTCGATGTGATGCGGAGAATGCTTGGCGTGATAAGGAGCACAAGGCAGCTCAATCAAAGATCTCTAAATTTGAGAAGGTGATGATGATCTTGCAAGAGACTAATCCACGCATTGCAGCTCTACTTGAAGAAGAAGAAGAACCGGACATGGAGCCAGAACCAACCTCAGCACCAGCCACAACACTAGCCACTGCAACAGGCATTGGACCAGCCACTGGAACAGTCACTGAACCAGCCACACTACCGACTGGTCTTTGATTCTTCATGGCTTTTATAACAATTTCCCATTTCCTTTTCGTTTTGCTTTTGGTATGAACTATGCATTTGCTTGTGTTTTTGTGTTAAACTTTTGGACAAAACATGTGTCTTAATCTAGTTATGTACCTTGTTAAGCTTCTTTCTAATTTTCAATTTACAAAATCTCTCAAATTAAATTATAAACTAGAAAAAACCGGATATAATTAGATGCAAAAAACTCACTCAAATATGACTTCTTTGCGACCAAATATTTACCAACCATTGCACTTTAGTCGCAATAATGTCACAACACAGTCGCACATTTGAGACTAATTTGTTACTAGAATTCTATCACCCACTACTTATATAGTCTGAAATTTGTCGTAAATGTACGACAACATATGAGTCTCAAAATAGTAGGTAATTAACGACGAGTAAATTGGGTCTTTAAATAGACGCAAACAAGTAGTAGTCGCGCTTTAGACGGCAAATTACGACTCTATTTTATCGTTACACAGTAGTCGTTCATATACGACTAAATATTTTGGTCCCATATTAGAAGCAAATGTGAGACTAACTTGCGACCGTTTATATTTGCGACCAAATTTTTGCAACCACATGATTTAGTCGCTCTGTGGTCTCAAATAGGCTCTTTGCGACCATTTTGTGACCATTTTGGTAGTCGCTCATGAGCTGTTTTCTTGTAGTGATATGAGGGACAAATCCGAAGCATTTTGTTAAGCTCTTATGGACAAATTGATTCCTGGGTTTGGCTACATGAAAAATCAGGTGTTTTTTGACAAAATCGGATACAATTCAAGCATAGCAAACAACAATCAAGCTCTGGAAACTGAATTCAATTGGTGGAACAACATTTGGAAAGTGGTTACACCACCTAAAATCCAATCTTTTATGTGGAAAATCAAGAACAAAGCTCTCCCCATAGGCCATTATCTTATAATCCGAGGCATATCCTCCGACCCTCGGTGTAAAAGATGTGGAGAAGTAGAAAATGAGCTTCATATTCTCTATAATTGTCCGTTTGCAGCAAGAATTTGGGGACACATGCCGTTCCTCCGCATCCCAAATCTGGGTGAGAATATCTCTACTGCGCACCTTCTCGAAAATTGCAAAAAAATCATCAACCTACCTCCGGCTGGAATCTCGGTGGCCATCTATCCATTCCTCTTGTGGCAACTATGGAAGACTCGCAACTTTTTGGTGTTCGAAAACAGAGCTATTATGGAAGAAGAGATTGTAATTAAAATCTTGATTGAGGCTCGTGAATGGCAGGTTGCAAATCAAGGGCCCAAAAATGTTGTTAACGGCTCTCCACGACTCAGACCTAGTGTACCTGATACAGATGCATACGACTGTCATGTAGACGTGGCTTGGGACTCTACTACGCTAAATTGCGGGACAAGTTGGATTTTGTCACCCCAAAACAACACAAACCAGAAAATTATATCTCTGGATCAAGGCTCTACCGGTCATAGGTTTCCATCGGCATTGGTAGGTGAAGCTTTTGCTATAAAAGTCGCATTGATTGCATCTACAACTTAAGATTATCGGAAGATAAACATCTTCTCTGATTCTCAATCCCTCGTTTTGCTACTTAATTCAGGTAGCGTAATCAACGAGTTGAAAAGCATCATCTTCGACATACGTTGTATTTTGATCTCCTTTTCATTTTATATCCGTTTCTTATTTAGCCGTGCTTGGATAATGAAGCCACGGACTGTTTGGCAAAATCAGACATTCGATTCTTATCAGGGACTTGATGTAATCGTTTTACTCTTTATCAATGAATTATGGTTTGAACCAAAAAAAAATACTATGCATACCCTAAATACATTCATACTTCATACTAACCACGAAATCATAACACATTATGCATTAAACTATCATAATAAGAGTATAGCTCATTATGGTTTTAGCATAATAAGAGTATAGCTCGTTAGGGTCCGATTGGTAACCTAAAATGGTACAAATTTATACAATTGTTGAAATATAAATAGTGCAAAACTATAAAAATTAACTATAAGCTTTTAGTTGTACAAATAAAGCTGAGTGTAATGTTTTTGTATCGCTTTTGTGATTGATAGAATTTAAAACATTATAAATTGTACAATTGTATAAACTTGTACCGTTTTGGGTTAATTGTAAATTGTTAGCATAGTGCAAACGTGTAAAAATTAACTGTAAGCTTTTAGATGTACAAATAAAGCTGAGTGTAATGTTTTGTGTCGCTTTTGTGATTGATAGAATTTAAAACGTTACAAATTATACAATTGTTGTAAGCTGTATAAATTATGTTACCAATCAAACACATTGTGTATGATAATACCCTTTGAAATTTCACTGATTTCACCAAAGTTTTTATATTGTGATGATAATCAACTAGTTATACAGTGAACCTTTTTTAAAAAATCGTTTTCATGCAAGGTGTAAATTTTTTATCAAAAACAAAAATCTTTTAGGGTAATATAATTACTTGAATTTGTTTTAATAACTTTTTTTCTGAAATAACCCAGACAAACTATCCCATCTTAGATATTCCCCACAAGTTGGGTGGCACTATTAATTAACTTTTTGTCGTTTTTATAACTTTTTTTATTTGTTCTTGGCCTCTTTTTATTCGAAAGTTTTTTTTTTTTTTGTGGTCCATCCCATGTTCCCCTTCGCTTTTGGCACCAAACATTTCCTATAGACTCTTAACACTATTTGTTTACGTTTTAAAATTAATGAAACAACAAATGTTTCATTATATTTTTATTTTTATCTATATTACTAAGAAAACTGTGAGTAATAGTTCCAAAGATAAATCAACTTCTTCTAAATTGGCTTATACATAGGCACAAATGCAATCATAGGATCAGATTCAAGTCAAAGATATGGTCATATGATTGACACCTAACAAAGAAATATTATATTAATGGATCCAATGCTTCTCCATCGTCTTGAATTAAATGATATTATAAGATATCTATAGATATATTTGCATCATTTTTTCCATAATACTATCAAAGATGCTCATTGTGTTTCTCAAAATTAAATTAGTTCATAGAGATCACATGTTTTTCATATATTTCCTTCCAAAAACAATTACATGCAAAAGCGACATCTTATAAGTTATTTATTTCCTAAAAATGACAATATGGAGAATCAGAACGAAAAGGCTAATAAATCCATGATGTTATGTGTTTCCAAATGAGTCAATCCACATAGTGGTTTACTGTAAATATCATGCATAGATAATAATTTCATAAACATTTTAAAAAATTCCGAAATGTGAGCAATCTTTAAACATGTCATCACTGCTTGGCTTGGCCAGGAGAAGAAAAAGGAGAGAAAAAGAGCATGAGCATGTGGCCTACTGTGTTTCCCTCTATTGGATTTAATTTCAAAATCTTCAATAAAAGAGAATTTTAATTGAATAATAATATATATAGGTGTGAAAACAAAGAATCTACAATAAATCAGTGCACATGGAGAGTCTATTCTATATAAGGGAGGTATTCAATTTCATACCAGACAAGGATAATCTTTGGCTATTCCATCTGTTCGAACATGACTCGAGTTACACCATATATATGCGTGTATAAACTCTTTATATATAAAAATTAATGAAAAGATTGGAAAATGCTTTTATCTTTAATTTATTCTGAAACTTATTTAGAGAAAAGTTTGGAATAGGTGCGAATTTCGAAATTGTAACTAAGATTGTGGCAGTCTTCTCAATCACATGATTTGTGTGTGCTTTTGTAACTACTAAGCACCTTTTTACTTTGACAGGTAAAGATATTATTGTTTTCAATTAGTTTAATAAAAAAAATAAGCAAATCCACTATGTATAAAATATTAATGGACCTTTTTTTTTTTTTTTTTCCTCAAACCGAAACTTATATTATTAATGGACCTTTAAGGCATAGACTCAAAGGGCCTAAAAATTTGTTTACATGTAATTCAATTAGTACTTGTGTCATCACCATCATGCCAACCCCATAAGGATTAGGAAAAAAAAACTTGTAAAGCATTTGGTCATAGCGTGTACCTGAAATCAATCATGGGAATTCCATAAATTGTTATATTTTATAATTTGAGAAACAATATTGCGTAAGCATATCAATACATAATAACTACAGTAAAACCTCTATAAATTAACAATGTTGGAACTTAAAAAATTTATTAATTTAGAGAAATATTAATTAATTGATAAATTAATAATTATTAATTTATAGAGATACCTTTTTAGTTTCTAATCTTAACAAAATTATTTTATTTTAAAATGGAAATTTTCTCTAAATGTTTTGTTTTTTACACATTTTATATCAATTTTTCTTTTAATAAATGATATTTCTCTTGTATGTACGAAATTTTAGTTGTTTCAATATTCTTCTTAGGTTTTTGATTATGCCTTCTTCATGTTTAATATTCTATCATTGTTTCAACACCATAATTTACAAAGGCTTCCTAACTAAGATTTATTACGAAATAAATAATAACATATTAGATGCCCAAAGAGTTATGTGAGTACAAAAAAGATCATATGTCATGCATCCGAAAAGATTTGCAAACGTAGTTTGAAGAAAATTTTAATCTAAAAATTACTCAAGAGGTACAATCTCAAACACACTTGAGAAGACAACACAATAAATTGTTGATGCAATAAAAAAAATTAGAGTTAAACTTCAACGTAATTCCAACTTAAAAAAAAAAACTAACAATATTGGAGTCATGTATTACTTAGTCGTCTTATTTATATATATATTATAACTATGATTTCTAATTATTAATTTATGATGTTGTTGAGACCATATTTTGTATAGGATTTTAAAAAATAATTATTATCTTATTATCTTATCGAATTTTGCTAATTTTTACATTGGCTCGGCTCGGGACCGGGATATTTTATTAATTTATAGTGATTATTAATTTATCGAGTATTAATTTATAGAGGTTTTACTGTATATTGATATCATGTTTTTATGCCCTGTTAAAAAAATCGGCTGCCTAGCCGATTAATCCTCCGATTAATCGCTGTCGGACACTCTCCGTCTGATTATTGTCCGATTAATCGCTGTCGGACACTATCCATTATTTTAAGTTCAAAATCGATTAAAACTTGATGGATCTGTCATATTTTGATATTAAGAACAATAAAAAAATTTTAAAAATGAAGAACAACGTGAGAAAATTGAACATATATGGCGGCTAGGGTTGCAGAAATCGTTTTCTTTCATGAGGAAGACGAGGGCAATTTCGTCATTTTGCATTTCATTAAAGTAAATACGCAGAAATAGATCAAAAAAGCAGATGAGAGATTCAAACACGCGTTCTCAATATATAATTAGTCTCGTCGTATCACCAGACCATCTTAACTTATTGCTATTTATCCGCAAAAATAAAATATATACTATATTTCCTTTAAAATGTGTAAACTAATCTCCGATTAATCCCCGTTTAATCTCCGATTTTCTCATTAATCGCTAGGCCCACTCCCACCGTCCGATTAACGCCTAGCGAATTTTTGAACATTGGTTTTATGTGATGTAATTGCATGGATACGAGAAAATATCTAATTATGTGTGACCAGACAAAACCAATCGGTCTATATATCATTTTTTCTTCTTTGATTTTTGTCTACATATTATGTTGAAATTGTAAGCTTTTTACTTCAAAAGCTTTACAATTGCTTAAGCTAAATATCAATAATGAAATTTGGACGAATCATTTAGTAATCACTTAGTTTAGTTTAGGCAAAATATGTACCACTTCACATGATTTAGCTTAGTCAAATAATATAGCGCCAAGTTTTAGTTTATCTCTTGATTACTACGCTGAATTTAGAGGTGTTTGAGCCCGATCATTCTACTACATCTGAATATTTTACTTGGACCCTTGATCGCTTGGTAGCGTGACCACGTTATTGAGTACATGGAACCTCACACATGAGTGAATAAGAGGCTTGAGGACATCATACTCATCTCAGTTAGTTATATGATTCTTGTTTAAGATCCATACCATGTAAGCCATCCTTCTTCTTAAGGATTTATGAGGTACCTCTAAGGGGGGGAATTCTATCATGTTTCTTAAAAAAAAAAAAAAACAAAATTAAATCATGTATGAATCATGGAACTCTTGCTTGATTCAACATGTGTCAAACCTCTCTTTTGCATGAATTGTATCTCACCAAGAAATGATAAGATCGATCCAACTAAATTGATGTCATTGAGAAAATATAAAACATAAAGCATGCAAATACATAAACACTACAAATTAAATAACCATATTCATCAACTTCTGTCTAAGAATTCTTTTTTTTTTTTAACTAGCTGGCACGAACGGCAACAAAAAGAGGTGGTAATTCTTAAGTGTCGCACTAATGCATGCAACCCGATATAAGAGTGCATGACATGTATTTCCTATAAAACCAACCATTTTCTTGTGAAAATGGGATCCAAATACTAACACTTCTCTATGGTTTTCAACGGAAAACTCCTAACTTTCTCATCTCTTTGGAAAGTGATTCTCAAATATACGTACGAGAAGAGAAAAACTAATGGGGATACACATAGCCAATGGCGTATGTACAAGATTTTTTTTTTTAAAATAATGATTGGTTCATGTTTCTTGGACAAGAGTGAGATCACAAACAGAAATTGAACAAGCATTGCAATAGACGTGTATGATTCTTAACCACTCTTCTCTTCTTTCATTTTTGTAAAAAAGAACTCAATATATATCCATTTAATATATAAATATCATAAAGTGTATGTATTTAGAGACGCACGTATGGATGTAGAGCATATGGTAGGGTAAAATGGGGATGCATGTTGTAGATAGATGAAATCATGAAAGTGAAATATACAAATAAGACAGCAAAACAAAAGTGGGTCACTTCGAAAAGATCCTAACGTAGAGAACATAATATATTACATGTCTCTTCTTTGTTGGACACCAACCCCAGTTCCGCACACTTCTTTGTCGTTCTTTCCATCTCCTTAGTTCGTACTCACCATCACAACTCTTTTTTTTTTTTTTTGTAACCTCGAAGTTCGGGCCGAAGCCTTAATATCCGTGGGTTCGGAGTCAGCCTTTAGTCAATTTCCTTTTTGGAAATCCCCCTCCTCCCAAGTGGAATATTTTCAACTTTACTATACATATGCACTTGAATAACAATGTTTGTTACTTCAAATTTTGTTAATTTTTGCTTTTATACTCATAAAGAAAAACAAATTATATTCGTAGAATTGCAAGTCGAATTCTAGAATAGTTTTGGAATTTTATTGTCCCTATATAAAATTTGTAATCGCCGAGAAAAAATGTTCGTTTTCGATTGATCCACAACTTCGACCAACATACTGATTACTATGTAATAATTATCGGAAAGTAATAAGTTCAGGTAGCGGAATAACTCGAAATCAATGGTTTCAATTCCAAAGGAAGTACTATATTATTGAATGATATATACTTAGATTAAGTGAAATGAAGAAATAAATTTTTACGTATTTCCTAAAAGACCACCTCCAAGGCTCCAACTCCATACATAATTTAAATTCTCGAAATGCAAATTTAAATTTAAATTTCGTCCAAGAGTTTTGAGTGGAGAAACGAAACAAGGACAAGTTGAACAAGAAGGCACCAACTCCTATGGACCTACTTGCTTTGCATTAATGCTTCCATCTTTCAATACTGATCAATGCTCTTTCCATCTTTCATCTTACAAGGTATTGCGCCACTCCTCACTTTCCAAAATATAAGTTGTTTTAACTAGAAGCACAAAGATTAAGAAACTATTTTTTTCTTATAAAAAATATCATTTAATATATATAATAAACATAATTTAATTAAAGCTAAAAAAGACTACATAATATTATTATTTTTTTTTTTTGAAACTTTTTTTTTTTTTTTTTTTCACCGCATGTCGAGACGCTCCCTACATAATATTATTGATCACACAATATTCAATAAAGATGAAAAGTACATATGATTTTCAAAACAACTTATATTTTGAAACAAAAAAACACCTAAAACAACTTATATTTTGGAACGGAGAGAGTATTTTTATTAGTTTGGAAAGAAAAATTAGGGTTATACTTTATTATGGTTTAATTTATTACTGAATAACAGAGATTAATAAGATTCATAAATCATAATATTGGGTAAATCACAACCAATTTAAATCATTACAAAATGCGTGATTGTTAGAATATGTATCTACTCAAAGATTAAAAAAGTACCTACATTTGTAATTCATAAAAAGTATCATTGTCGAGCCTTTCTCAAACTGTTTATCGGCAACGATACATATAATCCAGGTATGTACATAAATGTGTGATAGTTATAAAACGAGTGAGGGAAAAACTTTTGTCAGAAAAGGAATGACGATATTCAATGTTATCATTCAAATCCTAGCGGAAGAATTCAACCGGGACCATTTCGTGATTATACTTTCTAACAAAGATATCATTAATTCCGCCTCAACTATATGACTACAACTTACACGAGAATCCATGTGAATGAGTCCAAAATTTCGTTACCATCATACCATGTCGATATGTCAATGTTCGAATTCTTAGAGTCTAACCAGCTGGCGGTTGTAGCCTGGTGGTAATGGACCCACGACTGTGGATATCACGACCGGGGTTCGACTTCTGGCCACCGAGACTTTCATATGATTTTTTACCGAGACTTTCACATGGTTTTGTTTGGGCTTCCAGGACCACGCCAGTTCCGTTTGGACAAGGCGCTAGTTGGGGACCCATTTTGGTGGGACCTAGATACCTGAGTTATCAAATAAAAAAAGAATTCTTAGAGTAAAGATTGAATCTATATAATTATTAATTCACATAGAGGCTTATTGTTTTACATTCATAGTCATAAATTTCTTTGATTGTGGTGTGGAATTTAGCGTATATAAAGTAAACATTTACTCTTCTTTTTGAAAATGATTCGAACCTAAAACAAAAGTTTCAAGAGTTGATAAGAAGGTATTAATAGCACGTGGCAACATTAACTTAGTGTCCAATTGATATATTAGTATTTTGGTCTTTTTTACGTATTGTTTCTTTAGTCTTTTCGGTTCTTTCTGGTTCTTTTTGTGTCTTTTCAGGTTCTAGGAGGCTCTCAAGCATTGATTGATGTCATTGGGGGTCATTGGAGCAAAAAGGACGAATCTGGAGAAAAGACGGCGTTTTTCATAACCGAGCACGTGCTCGGTTTGGAGCGAGCACCTGCTCGCCCGAGAACTCAAAGATTTGAAGCTCCCTGGAAACCGGACCGGGCGATCCAACCACAGGACCGACCGGTCCACACCCGAAGTCCCGAAACCGAAGCCCCCAAGAATTCGGACCGACCGATCCGGATGAGAAGACCGACCGGTCCCGACACTCGAAGACCCGAAGACCGTAGCTGCTTGAAGACAGACCGACCGGTTCGGAACCAGACCGACCGGTCGGTCACCCATAACCAAGTTGCCCTAATTTTTACTATAAATTAGAGGCAACCACTTTCCTAAACGATGGTTCGATTCTGATATTTTTCCATTGCACGTTCTTGAGAGGCTGAGACTAATTTGTTCCAAGTTCTTGAGATCTTTCAAGTGTTTTTTATTCCTTGGATTTTGCTTGTAAGATTGGAGGATCATCCACGACTTTCTATTGAAAAGAATTCTTAAACCCTTATCTTTTTATTTTACCATGATGAATCCGTCTCATTTGATTGCTGCGTTTTTGTTCTCCATGGTCGAGTAATCTCATAGCTAGATTAGGGAATTTCAGTGGTGAATTAGGATGATAGTGACTGAGCCAAATAGGAATGATATCATTTATCTTCATCATTTGGGATTCGTATTGCTTAGGCTAATTTGATTACCTAGTCTATGTTCTCAAGTTTAACTTATTCACGACAGTGCTCTAGGTTGCTAGATAAACCATTGATGAGCAATCGGTGTGTAACCAATGACAGTTGATTGTTACCATCGATTGTGAACAAATCAAACCATCTTGTTAATGCTTATCAACATCTCTGAATTCAAACGACAGTTTAGGCATTTAGGGTGTTAGATAAAGATATTGATGCATCACGACAGTGGGGCAATATTACATTTATGTTTGAGTTCTAGACCGCGCTAAATTTGAATCCTAAATAGTTGCTCAGTCCTTAATCCGAAGTCACCGGCGAATGACCTTAATCTAGTGTCTTTCTCTTATTGAATTTACATCGTTTTGATTGATGTCTCGTTCATTGTTTCATTGCAAACCAACCCCCATTTGTCTTAGCTTTAAATATAAATCCATAGTTTCATAGAGTAACCTTGGTCTCTGAGGATTCGATACCAAAAATACTACTTCTTTTGTCTGTGCACTTGTAGATTTTATTTGGGTTAAAACTTTATTGCATCAAGTTTTTGGCGCCGTTGCCGGGGACCAATTGCGTTGCCTTTGAAATTCGATTTTGTTTATAGTCTAAGACGTTTTCTAATTTTGCTTTTGTTTTTATTTGTTATTGGTGTGTTTCAGGTGCATGAACAGTAGAAGAAAAAGAAGAAACATCACCGAATCGTTAATCACTGTCTCGAACGAAGAGTTAGCTCGCCTTGAACGTCAGAACCGTTAGCAAAGAAACTCGCCTAAACCGGACATCATGGCTGATCTGGAAGAGATGAACACTCAGTTACAATTGCTAAGGGATCAGATTGCGGTGTTGCAAAGGAATCAACCACCTGCTCCACCTCTACAGCCGGGTGCTGGGGATTCGGACAATCCCCATGTTTTTTACCAAAACCGCTCGGCTATAGTTTCGCCAGCAATTCAGAGGCAAGACTTGGAGATCAAGCCTCAGATGATCTCGTTGGTGAAACTACACTTGTTTCATGGATTACCGACTGAGATACCGATGGACCACATCGAGAACTTCGAAGAAATCTGCAGTACTACGGGGTCTAATGGAGTACCGAGTGAGTTCCTGAAATGCAAGTTGTTCCCGTTCTCACTTTCGGACAAGGCTCTAAGGTGGTTAAAATCATTGCCCGCTGGTTCTTTGAAGACATGGGATGAGGTTAGAGCTGCGTTTTTGGACCATTTCTACACTAAGTCCAAGACAGCATCTTTGAGGAACAAGATCTCGTCTTTTCAACAACATTCTGGAGAGTGTTGAAGGAGTACCGTAGAGAGTGTCCTCATCATGGTTTCAAAGATGAGCAGATTCTAGGGATTTTCTATGATGGAGTTAATTGGGATTATCGGAACGCCCTAAATGCTGCGAGTAATGGAAACTTCATGACCAAGACTAGAGATGGTGCTTTTGAGCTGATTGAAAGCCTTGCTTCAAGCTCTAGCAACAAGGCTCCTGAGTATGATAGGTCTAGGACAGTCAATAGTGTGGACACTCGGAAGATTGATGAGCTGACGGCGAAGGTGAATTTGCTTCTACGCGAGAGTCAAAGACCGGTTAAGTATGTAGAAGAGAATGGGGCTGCGTCTATTTCTCAAGCGTTTGAAGATGATGAAGATGCTTGGATACGGGAGGTTAACTTTGTGAGTGTTCAAGGACACCAGAACTGTGGGTTCAACCCCAATTATCAGAACCACCCCAACCTCTCCTACCGAAGCACTAATGTCAAGAACCCGTAAGACCAAGTCTATCCGCAACAAGGAGGTATGAATCATAGCCCACATGGTCAGGGATATCAGAAGTTTTACTCCAGCAACACTCAAGGGAATCAGTTCATCCCTAACCAGAATCAGACTCGTTTCCAAGGAGGGAACCAACAACAATTCGCCGCGCCACAACAAGATACTTTCGCGCCTACATCTCAGGATGAGTTGAAGAGTCTCATGCATCAACTGATGGTTAACCAGCAGAAGGCGTCCACTGAGATTAGCGCCAAGGTAGATCACATGTACAATGATCTTAATGCAAAGTACGAGGCTGTTACCGCGCATGTGAAGAAATTGGATACACAAGTCGCTCAAACGGCCGAAGCTAATAAGAGACCAGCTGGAACTCTTCTAGGACGTGGTGAGGTGAATCCTAGAAAGGAGTATCCAGTAAATGCTATTGAGTTGAGGAATGGACAGTTGTTGGTACCGCCTACAATCACAAGCTTCCACGTGAAGGCTAAGGAGAAGATTACCGAGCACCAGGCTCAAGATAGTGAATTTTCTAAGGAAGATAGGCATAAGGAGATTAGATCAAGCTCAGGAACACTTCAGGATTCAGTTCCGATCAATGCTGCGAAATTTTTTTCCGAGCACCCGCTCTCCGCCAGCGAGCACCTGCTCGCACAAGGTGCTCCCACGAAAATTTCAGAAACTTCGCCTGAGCGAGTTTATGTGCCAAGGGTGCCTTACCCTGAGCGAGTTTATGTACCAAAGGTGCCTTACCCAGTACCCCCTAAGAAATCTATGAAGGATTTGGAGGTTGTTGAGTGTAAGGAGGTGCTAAAAGATTTGACAGTGAAACTCCCTTTGATAGATGCCGTGCAAATGATACCATCACCCAAGAGGTACACGAAGGAATTGGTTGCTGGTAAGATTGTTGAAGAGGAGAGTGTGATGATGGTTTCTAAGGAGTGTAGTGCCGTACTTCAGAATAAGGTGTTAACAAAGAAAGGTGATCCAGGAAGGTTTGTGATCTCCGTGAAGATAGGGCCTTCCACATTTGCTTGTTCGTTGTGTGACTTGGGAAGCAGCGTCAATTTGATGCCATATTTTGTGGCTAAGCGTTTGGGCTTCACCAAGTTTAAACCCACCAAGATTTCGTTGGTTTTTGCGGATGGGTCTAAAAATCTTCTGGTTTGCATTTTTGAAGATTTGCACGTCTGAATTGGGGATACTTTAATCCCAGCTGATTTTGTGGTTCGATAGCTTGATGAAGAACCAAAGGATCCGTTGATTTTGGGCAGAGCTTTCTTACACATGACACGTGCTATCATTGACATCGAAGAAGGCATAGTGCATCTCCGTCTAGGAGACATGGTAGTTCGGTTTGAGATGAACAAGCTTCTCAAGAAACCGATGATTGATGGACAAACTTTTGTTATCCACGATGGAATAGAGATGTCGAAAGATGAGGTTGAAGAGATATTAGCAAGTGATCTGCTTGAAGTCGCATCGACAAAAGCCGAGGGTGAACACGATTTTCTGAGTGAAGACACCCAAGGATTTGCTAAGTTTCTGGACTCTAACATCAGAGTGGAGAAGGGAGATGAATTTCTGAGTCTGGGAGAGGGCACAAAAATCGAGGATCAACGAGCACCCCAGCGAGCACCCGCTCTGACAGAGCGAGCACCTGCTCTTCAGAAAAATCTATTGTTCACAGTTCTTGGAGCGAGCTAAAAGCTCCAAAACTTGAGTTGAAGACCCTCCCAGCATAGCTCAGATGGTTATTCAGGTTCCAAAAGTTTAAAGATAAGAAAAGGTCCGGTCCGTTCACAATCAAACAGCGCTATCCACCCGACCGAGCATCCGACCGAGCATCTGCTCTGGTTGCGCGACCACATGGAGCCATAGTGTTGCTGGACACTAAAGGAGGTGAGTTTGTACATCACGGTCAGCGGCTCAAGCCATATCTCGCTGACACATGCATTAGAGAAGGTGAATCTGTCACCTTCCGTGACCCCCCCTTGAGCCTAAACGGTCTACAAAGTCGAGCTAACGACTTAAAACAAGCGCTTGATGGGAGGCAACCCATCGGTAAGAGTTCTTGTACATAATTCGATTTTAAGTTCCTTTTATCACTAACATTTTATTTGTGTTTTCAGTTCTAAAAAAAAAAAAAAAAGGGGGGTTCACCCAGAAGCCCAGACCGGTCGGTATGCAGGACAAACCGGTCGATCCACCGATTTCAACAAACCAGAAGGAGTCCCTGGAAATGGGACCGGTCGGTCTAGTATTGGGACCGGTCGGTCTAGTATTGGGACCGGTCGGTCCCCAGCCTAGCCCCCTAGTCGAGTACCCCAGGAATTAGGCGCGAGCACCTGCTCGACGACGACGCGGAAGCTTCTACGCGGTGATATCTTTTTCACCCTTGTATCATCATTGTATTATCCGTTTTATTTATCTTTTTCTTGTGTCACCAATCTCCTAAACTTTTTTTACACCGGAGACGGTGTGATTTAAGTCCGGGGGAGCGGTCTTGCTTTTGCGTTTGTACTTTTTATTTTCTGTTTTATTGAGTCAAAACTTTGTAGGGAATTATGACTTTATCTTATGATGATATTTGAACTATATGTGTTTAACCTTCTCTCTAGTGACCATTTTTACATAGCATGGGTACAAGGAACAGTTGGGACACTTCGATGCACTATCTTCCAGGTTTCAGATTGACCAAAATTTCCTCTCGTTACTGGCACTAGATTAGGGAAACGAACCATATTCAGGACTCCTTATTCTTTTTACCATTCTTGTTCTTCCAGAATAGCTAGCTCCTTTTTAGCTAGTACCCTCCTTAACCATTTCCTCTTTTCAAACTCCTCGCCTTCTTGTTACTTCATTGTCACATGTGCAACATATGCGCAAAAGGGCCGGTGAGAATCGAGTCGACATTGCATCTAAATTACTCTTTCTGAAGATCGAGCACCTGCTCCCAAGGATCGAGCACCTGCTCCGAAGTCATTGAGCACCTGCTCCTATTTTCAGAAGATGATTTTATAATGAGGAAGGAATAGCAATGATGAGGTCCACTTGGGTATATACAACACTCCTATTTATATTCGTGTTTGAGAGACACATACTTGTAATGTATGTCCCTCTTCATCATCATCTAAAAATAAAAAATAAATAAATAAATCGATGATGAAGAGTGGTGAATCTGTAAAATAGAAAAGTGTGTCTCTACACAGCGAGTATACCCAAGGTGGATGATTAGTCGAACGAGACGTTAAAGAGTTTTGGAGAAGAAAGAGTGGTTTAGAGAATGTGGATATCAACGTACTCATTTTCTCTTGCAATTTTGTGCGATATCCTGCATCCTCTACGAAACATCGGGTAACCCTTAAACACTCTAAACACCTTGAACTCCACCTCTAAATGGCCTTAAACCCTTAACGTCGTCTTCCCTGAAAAGGTGCCTTTAGCGAGATCCTCACGCATACTTTGAGTGCGTTGAGTTTGTGTTTGGGAAATAGCTTGGTTGAGAAATGTGTTGAGGTTGTTTTGGTAAAGTTTGCTATTCGTAATTTGGATTATGTGGTCTACAGATTGAAGGGTATTCGGTTCACTGAGGATAAAAGAGTTCCCGCGTTTTTAAACCTCTCTCCTTTACTTATTTTTGAATTTTTTTGAGGACAAACAAAGATCTAAGTCCGGGGGAATTGATATATTAGTATTTTGGTCTCTTTTACGTATTGTTTCTTTAGTCTTTTCGCTTCTTTCTAGTTTTTTTGTGTCTTTTCAGGTTCTAGGAGGCTCTCAAGCATGGATTGGTGTCATTGGGGGTCATTGGAGCAAAAGGGACGAATCTGGAGAAAAGATGACGTTTTTCATAACCGAGAACCTGCTCGGTTTGGAGCGAGCACCTGCTCGCCCGATGACTCAAAGATTTGAAGCTCCCTGGAAACCGGACCGGGCGATCCAACCACAGGACCGACCGGTCCACACCCGAAGTCCCGAAGCCGAAGCCCCCTGGAATCCGGACCGACCGGTCCGGATGAGAAGACCGACCGGTCCACACCCGAAGTCCCGAAACCGAAGCCCCCTGGAATCCGGACCGACCGGTCTGGATGAGAAGACCGACCGGTCCCGACACTCGAAGACCGTAGCTGCTTGAAGACAGACCGACCGGTCCGGAACCAGACCGACCGGTCGGTCACCCATAACCAAGTTGCCCTAATTTTTACTATAAATTAGAGGCAGCCACTTTCCTAAACGAGGGTTCGATTCTGATATTTTCCATTGCACGTTCTTGAGAGGCTGAGACTAATTTGTTCCAAGTTCTTGAGATCTTTCAAGTGTTTTTCATTCCTTGGATTTTGCTTGTAAGATTGGAGGATCATCCACAACTTTCTATTGAGAAGAATTCTTAAACCCTTATCTTTTTATTTTACCATGATGAATCCGTCTCATTTGATTTCTGCGTTTTTGTTCTCCATGGTCGAGTAATCTCATAGCTAGATTAGGGAATTTCAGTGGTGAATTAGGATGACAGTGACTGAGCCAAATAGGAATGATATCATTTGTCTTCATCAATTGGGATTCGTATTGTTTAGGCTAATTTGATTACCTAGTCTATGTTCTCAAGTTTAACTTATTCACGACAGTGCTCTAGGTTGCTAGATAAACCATTGATGAGCAATCGGTGTGTAACCAACGATAGTTGATTGTTACCATCGATTGTGAACAAATCGAACCATCTTGTTAATGCTTATCAACATCTCTGAATTCAAACGACAGTTTAGGCATTTAGGGTGTTAGATAAAGATATTGATGCATCACGACAGTGGGGCAATATTACATTTATGTTTGAGTTCTAGACCGCGCTAAATTTGAATCCTAAATAGTTGCTCAGTCCTTAATCCGAAGCCACCGGCGAATGACCTTAATCTAGTGTCTTTCTCTTATTGAATTTACATCGTTTTGATTGCTGTCTCGTTCATTGTTTCATTGCAAACCAACCCCCATTTTGTCTTAGCTTTAAATATAAATCCATAGTTTCATAGAGTAACCTTGGTCTCTGAGGATTCGATACCAAAAATACTACTGCTTTTGTCTGTGCACTTGCGGATTTTATTTGGGTTAAAACTTTATTGCATCACCAATAAATAGAAGACAATGTCGTTGTCTTTCCCAATTCAGTAGTCCTAATTTTAGGGCAAGAGTATGTATGACTCAATGCTCTTGTCGTTTTCTCTTAGGTCTAATTTCAAACCATTGACTTGTATATTACGTAACTTTCGTTCCCAAATAAACCAATAAACAAAACTTACAATTAAATGGTATAATGAAACCAAATTTTTTTAAAAAAAAAGTTTTAAGGCGAAAGATTATTATATATTATTTTAAATCGTTTAAAAGTGTTATTTGTTAAAAAGTCCCGAAAACATAAAGCATAAATTGCCGTTTATGTCGTCACCGCGATACTGCGAATGCGTCGTTTAGACGTCTTCATCACAAGTCGCGTTCATTTTCCTCGTGCTACACCACGAGGTACTTTTGACTTTCTATCTAAAGGAATTACGTGTGTTTGGTTTGGGATTTGATTATAATTAAGTATTTTAATAGGGCATGAGATATGTTGAAATAGATGATAGATCGCACTAGTTACCATAGGAAAATATAAATTTTAGAAAAAACTAGCTAGCTAAGAGTTGATGGATCATACCTAGACCGAACAATATCACTAATGGATCCTAAATTTTTTCCTTCATGAGGCTTAAGAGTAGAGAATTTGATGAAGAAACGGAGTGCGAGTAATCGATGATTTATAAGGATTTAGGCTTGCTTAAATATTTAGATTAGTGTTATCTTTGTCTTTTTTTCATCGACGCATAAGAATGATTGAGAGAAGAGTGAATATCACCCCAATAAAAAAATGCATCAATACATAGGTAATAAATGTCCAAAGAATGGTTGTCAAAAAAAAAAAAAAAGAATCATCCCTTCATCTATAGGTCTAACGTAAACCCAATTTCATAGTATCATTTAATATTTGATCAGCAAAAACCCAAAAGGGCTAGTTGGGCCTTAGTTCAAATTTGCTACTTACTTAACATTGGGCCTTAAAGAGTGGTTGAAGTAATCTTTAAATTTAAAAGATTTCTTTTCAACTTTTTTTTTTTTCCAAATATTCACACTTGTCACTTACCTACCAAATAGTTTTTCGACACAACATGACATAAAAATCTATATAAAAACTTGTTGGCGATCTCATTTTCTTAATTATCAAAAGAACAAAAATATAAAATTAGTCAAAAAATCTGTGAATTGATGAATACAAATAAAATTAATTTTCTTTTTCAAATTTTAATTAATCCACCATCTATTCTCAACTGATTTCATTGATGTGGAGGCTTTTATTTATTTTTCATATAAAATATCACAAATATAGTAAAAATTGGGAAAAAAAGTAAAGCTGATGACTCATAACAGACTGGGCGTTATGAAAAAAAGGGGTAAATTAGTAATTTCACGACAGGAAAAAAGACCGCCTCTTCGCGAGAAACGAACCCGAAGCCTCTCTCTTAATAAACCGCTCTCCACTAAGCTTTTTTGCAGTTAGGAAAAAACAGGTACAAGAATAAACCCAGAAAATTAAAAAAAAAAAAAAATCATTTTAATTTTTTTGTTTCAAAATCTCGTTAAAAAAAAATAAAAATTCCATGGAAGGTGAAGAAACTAATCAATCGGAGCAGTTACGGTTACCATCATCGGCGGATTCCGATGAAGGAATCAGCGCTGCGATTGAGGCGGAGCTGGCCGAGTTAGCTGCCGGAGATTCAAGCGGCGGTGGTGGTGGTGGTTGCGGCGGAGGAGCGATTAAGAGTAAAGTGAAAGGACCTTGGTCTACGGAGGAAGACGCGGTTCTTACGAAGCTTGTGACTAAGTTAGGTCCAAGGAATTGGAGCTTGATCGCTCGTGGAATCCCTGGCCGTTCTGGGAAATCGTGTCGATTAAGATGGTGTAATCAGCTTGACCCTTGCCTCAAACGAAAACCTTTCTCCGGTAAAGTTACCAGAAACCCTCGATTTCGGTTAGATTCCTTGGGTTTTGATTTTGTTCTGAGGATTTCGGTTTTTCCAATTTGGTTTAGATTTGTAGTGATTACTGATCTTCGATTGTTTTATTTGTTGAACTGAATTTGAATTGGGTTTTTTAGACTGGATTTGGTAATCTTTCTGAGATTTAGTAATGTGTAAATTCTGATTCCACTGTTTTAGAAATTGTGAAGTGAATTGAGAATTATGTTTGATTGAGTAGTATTGCTATTCTGATGAAATTCAGTAAAAATGCTGATTACTAGTGGCTATAGAGTAAGATTAGTCATTTAAATGTATAATGAAATAGAGTTTTGAGGATTATTACATGAAGCATTTAAAAAATTGAAGAATAGATTATTATTGAACATGTTATAATGAATATCATTGATTTGGTGCAGATGAGGAAGATCATATGATAATATCACTACACGCGGTTCACGGAAACAAATGGGCTGTGATTGCAAAAATGTTACCCGGGAGAACAGATAATGCTATCAAGAACCACTGGAACTCGACGCTAAGACGTAAATACGCAGATCTATGGAAGAGTGGTCAATGGATGGCGAATTCAGTTACTACCGCTTACATCAAGAACGAAAACGTCGACGTGATACCTAATCCATCCTCAAAACAACAGTTGCCTCAACCAGAAATCGATTCACCGCCAAAACCTCCACAAATTAATGATGTTACGATGGATGATGCAGCCAATGAACCTGAAGAACAAGCCCCGATAGAAACTAACAGTAACACTCCAGTAGACGAGAGTAACGTGTTTCGCCCAGTGGCTTGTGTTGGTGCATTCAGTGTCTATAACCCAACCAGCCAGAGAAATGGATACAGGAACCACAATATAGTTCCATGTGAAGGACCGCTGATTCAAGCGGCGAAACCCGATTCATTGGCTGGTAAATTTCTACAATCTCTTTGCGATGAGCCTCATGTACCTTCGAAATGTGGTCACAGTTGCTCTACTTATCCGGTTGAAACCAAGTTTTCCGGTAAGTCGGTATTGGGACCGGAGTTTGTGGATTACGAGGAGCCTTGTGCAGTTTTCAGTCAAGAACTGATAGCTATAGCAACCGATTTGAACAACATTGCGTGGATAAAGAGTGGCCTTGACAATACCATTGTTAGAGAAGCAGAACAGAGTTTGAAGATGGATAATTTCAATTACAATGATCCTCGAGTCCAGTTTTCTGGAATGATGCCTAGACAAGATTACTTCTGTACAAGAAGCTGAAACTCAGAAGAAAGGCTTTTAGATTCATCTTTCCTTTTTTTGTCATTCTTTGCGCTTTGACGCATATAGATGGATGATCTTCATGTCGATAAGTACCTGGCTTGTCGCGGTTGTTTGTGATAATTTGAATTGGATTTGATGGAAGAAGAGAGATTAAAACAGAGTCTGTAATGATCATTTTAACATTTTGATCAAATTCTTATCTCTTATACAAATACAAACATTCCCAAATCCTAGACATCCATTTTTTATTGTTTCGAAGACAACTTATGGTCTAACCATATGAATATCCTTTAGAAAGAAAGGAAAAAGGCTTGCTTGCTATTTCTTTACGAAGTTATTTTACAAGCACTATTCTCCTTAAGGATCACATATTTACAAACTAAAAATAAATGAAGATGAATTTACAATTAAAAAATATCTTGAAATATCTTCATCTTTTTATCCTTCAAATTCTCCAAAATCTTCAATAGCATTGACTTTAGAGGATTTGAGATTCCAAGAAGTTGTGCTTACCTTCAGTGGAATCATCATAGGACTACTATAATCTCCAAAACAAAACCCACTTTCTTCATCTTCCTTGGTACGCAAGTCACCAGGAGGCAAGAAGAAATCAGAAGACAAACCTTTGACGTTAAAACCTACTTCTTCAATCTCCCAACTCTCTTCCATTGTAGTCTTTGAATGGCTCTCTAAACTCTCGTCAAGCCTCAACAAAGAGACACGTGTCCTTCCTCTGTGCGCGATCTGAATCCCATCTACGATCTTATAATCTTGGATCATTGTCTCAGAAGTAGTTTCCCACAAGACCACATCTTCTTCTTCAGGACCGGTCTTGATCCGTACGAGATAAGTGTCTTCTAATTGAACCAAAAGTCCTGTTCTTTGACTAAAACATCCCCACACGGTATGCTTTATAGTCTCTATACCTGTCTTGCTTCTCGATTTAAGCCCCGAAGGCTGCGTTTCGAGCTTAAGCATGAAGCATTCTTCGTCGTTAACCGCCTTTTCGCCCACGCAAACCGATCCAGAGAACAAATTAGCTGTGGTTTTTGGATCAAGTCCTTGAAGGAACCTTCTGAGTGGTCCAGACGGTTCATTAGAAGCTTGAGATTGTGCGAGCCAAGGGCTTTGTTTCCAAGCTACGTTACCATCACAACCAGCACTTACTTTACAACCCGAAACCACAAGCTCTAAACTCCATTGACTCAAACCTTTCTTCCATAACACGAAACCTCCAATCTCTCCTCCGTTTCCGTTGAGAACGTTTCTTATCCTCACCATCTTCTTCTTCCTCTTCCCGATTAGGGTTTTCGCTGCACAAAACTCGGTTACTCCCATTTTAACCTTTCCGATTGCGTACATGCTCTCTACTCCAGCTAACGCCGTCTCTCCTCCAGCTGCTGCAGTGTATTGCTTCACTATATACTTGGCCATTGCTGATTCCTGAAGATTAAACACACAAAAACAGAGCCAAGTTATATCAGAAAATTTGTCTCTCAAGTAAACTTGCTTTTCTTTCAAACAAACTAGTCTGATCTATATAAATTTGTATAGTTTTTTTTTTTTTTTTGTAATGCTAAGAGGTTATGGGCTTAAGTCCGTACATTCCTTCGTACTAAGGACCAGAGCATTTTATATAGTCTTCTCACAAGTGCCACTCGAACATAATTTACGAGCTGAGCTAATGACTCTTGGTCTAAATAAATTTGTATAGTTACTTACAATAGATTGGTTTTTGATGAGTTTGGAGATTGGATGATCAAGAACGTCGAGATCGGATGAAACTTGAAGAGGGATGGAAGGAGCCCCGACGATTCCAAGAAGCATCTGAATCTGAGAGTCACGGCCACCAAAAAGAGTGGCGAGGCTGCTACTATTATCCGGCGGTGACCGGAGCAAACTAGACTTGACACTTTTCCAAGCTCCGGTCTTGTTGTTGTCGGAACAAAACAACTCCTCCGGCATCGGAACTTCCAACACCGTCTCTAAACCATCTTCTCTATCGAAATTAGGACAAAGAGTTCTCATTTTTTCTTCACTCTTTCTAACAAATCTTGAAAATACTTGAAAGAGAAAAGTGATTGTAAGAAAAAAAGATAATGGAAACTTTGGTTACAATACTTTGAGGAGATGAAAGGGTTTAATAAATATTATGAGAGATTGAATGACATAATCTTACGGTATTTTGGAGATTTATATATGAAAATAGATTAGAGAAATAAATAGAGAAGGAGTAAACGAGATGACCAACCGACCGAAGCCGATCTGATACTATTTGTGTATTGTCGTGTTCGCACGCTTCATGTTACTCTCTATCGATAAGAAATTTTTAAATAATTTGTTAGTGTTGTGATTTGAGAACTAATATACATTTCCACAAAAAGAAATAGCAATACAATTATTTCTTTTGTCGACAATGAAGAAATCCACTAGAGCTTTTGTCCTTTCTGATTAACAAAAAATGATTGAATAAAAACTATATCAGGCTTTTAATTGGTAAAAGAGAAGTTTGTCCCTTGGTGCAGTTTAATCTATTGTCAATTTGTTTTTATTAATAATTTAATATAATCGTGTTTAATATACGGCGCCAATCTGAACGGAAATTGAAGTACATTGATTCAACGGTGGTTTCACTTCTAATTGATAAATAATAACGTTAGTCTCAATTGCTAATTGGTGCTGTTATATGTGTAGATCACAGCTAAACTAACTTTAACTACCAACACTAAGGTTAATTAGTCCTATAATTTTTCTAAATTTCCCTTGTTTTGTTTTGTTTGGTATCTCGCCGAAATAACTAAATTTATATAGATTTTTAATCACAAAAAGTCAATGTGAAATCTTTAATCTTTTTTGAGTTGCTTTAGCTTAATCCGGCTCACAATGTATTTCTTTGTTAAAAAGGAACTAAGTACCAAACTTTACTTTCGTTAATCTTTTACTTTTTGAAGAATGGAAACCAAGAAAGGTTGATTTGGCAAAGATCGCGCGTCTCCTTTTACCCGTTTCCTCTTTTGACTTCTAAGTACAATGTTTTCTCATTTAGTGTTGCATAGGGTTCAATGTATATCGGTTTCGTTTATACCAGGACGGATCCAGAAATTATTTTTGTATAGGCCACAATATATATAAATATTTAATATAATTTAAATATAAACTTTATAAAAAAAATATTACATTCAATATAAAGTTTTATGTTTTTTTATAAAACTGGATCAAACTAAATGATGAACGTAGCACATTTGGTTTGCGCTAAGTCCTTCTAGCACATTCTATAAAATAATAAAGCCAGGGTTTTACGCAGGGCCGACCCAGAGGTTATGCGGACTAGACGACCGTTTAGGACCACCAAAATATTATTCGTTTATAGACCACATTTTTATTTTAAGATATTAAATTTATAGGGTAACAAATATTTAAATAGCAATATACTAATGATTTTTTAGGCTACAAAGAAAAAGGAAAAGCTTTTTGAGTCATCAATATAAGAAAATATATAAGGGTTTGTAAATATAATATTTTAAAGCTAATATTATTTAATTTTTCTTTTGAATATAGAAATTTTAAGAGAGATTTATTTTTCATTTTTGTTTTGGACCACTATTTTTGTTGGACCGGCCCTAGTTTTACGATAGACAATTTTAATAAATATATTTATTTGTTAATTTATTTCTAAGTATGATAGAATTTATGTACGTTTGAAGGTGAATGGCTATATTTGAAAAATTATGAACGTAATATTTGAACATATTGAAACATTAACACAAATATATGCAGTTAAAAAAATTAAATCCTACGTGTACGACGAGAAGGAGAAAAACAAAGAGTAAAGAAGTTTTTTTTTAACTTCTTATCTTACAAACTCAAAATCTTGCTTTAAGTTACTCCTAATTAAAAAAGAAACAATAACGTGATACGAAGTATCTTAAAACTTGCAAATTGCATTCCCTAAGAGAGGTGCTTTGCTTATCTTAAAAAGATACACGAGGGACGTGACTTCTAAGTCGTACTAAAATATATGGAAAATTATAAAACATCCCAAATTTGAAAATATTTTTTTTAATTATGTCATCTTCTATATAAAAAAATAAAATCATTAAAAAGAAAAAAAAATCTTTCTCAAAACTCATACCCAAACCCTAAAATTTATCTTTAAAAATTAAACCCTAAATATAAAATAGTTAACCTGCCTAAACCCTAAAAATATAAAAGTTAAGTTAAAAAAAAATAACATTCTCATAAAAAAAAAATAACATTCTCATAAAAATTTTCAAACAATGGAAAAAAGGTAAAGTGGCGTACCAATAATAACATATCATAAAAATTCTCTAAAATGTAACTTACATATACGTATTAATTAAGTATTTATCATAGAGAAACAATGAGAAATGGATGGATAATGAAGAGACGGCATGTTGATTGGGAAATGAATTGTCGGCCGAACGTGGCTGACGGCGTTTCATCAGACCGACTATTAATATTTCCCTTTAATTTTGATTTGCTTGCCGTTACGGTTACATTAACAAATCAAATCTTTCTTTTTAATTTACATCTAATGTAGAAAAATGTGTGTGTCCATTAATTAGTTGCCTTCATCATTCGCTAATTGATAGAGTTCGATCTATATATATAATATAGTATGATCTTGATTCTTAACTATATTTGTGATTTTTCCACAAGAGCAATGTATCGTATAAACATACTTAGCATTATTAGTAAATAATAATGACATGTACGCTGTTGGGAATCTCTTTTGCCGATATGCAATTTGTCTGCATAACACATTATTACTAGAATAAAGATCAGTTCATGATATTAGAAGAATTAAAAACAATTATGGAAGCTCTCAAAACAAAATCTAAACCTGATATCCTAAAAGATTCGACAGGTAAGGCTGTTACGATCGTTCAATGTCTAAAACATACTTATGTGAACATACATTTTTATGTGGCATGTACTTAGTCATTGTTCAGAAAAAAAAAAATTGGCCGGACAAATATATATTCCATATGAAAGTGGTATATATGTTGCAAGTGCAACCAAGTATAGAATTAGGTTTTGTGATAGGGAAATATACCAGCTAATAAAAATGATACATAATTTGAAAATGTTTTCTTTTTATTTATAATTTGATAATTTTGGTTACATATAGCATTTTTTTTTGTTAATATATATAGAGCTTATGGGATTAATAAGTTGAATGTGAAAGTTTGATGTTCATATACAAAAAAAAAAAAAAACTGCTGACTAAGGGTTTTGTGGGAGCGGTTTCGTTTTATTTTGGTGTTGAAGTTCTTGGTCTAAATTATATTATTTAGCTAGAGAACGACTTTTTCAATTCTTTTTTTTTATATAAATTATATTATTTCGTTTAGTTATTTTAGACGTTTTACATGATAATAGATCTGGATTTCTACAAGTCTCGGAAATTAGTATGATTTCGATTCAGGATTTTTCCGGTAATTAAAAAAAATTGATCAGAGGATTTTTCTTTTCTGACCATTGTGTCACTGATTGTGGATGGTTAATGGAGCTGACACGAGCGCAAGAACTGACGTGTTCCCAAAGACAATCGCCCATAACAAAGGTTTGCCTTCTTTCGCACGTGGTTTTTGTCTTTCTCTCACGTGTTTTGTCCGGCGCCGAATCGGCTTTCACATAAATCTCCAATAATTTTGTTTATAGCTAACATGAAGGAAAATTATCAAGAATCTCAAAAAAATGTTAAATTAGTAATGAGAAATTTGATGCCTACGTTGACATATAAAATCTTAAGTTCCAATATGGAGTAGAAAACTCCAAAATTCTACTAATTATCTCGAAACATTTTCTTTTACCAAATTACCTCCTTTCGTTACGAACTCAGTTAGGTGTGAAATCTTTTAGAACTATCCAATTTATTTAAAGTCTCAGTTCAGTTTTAAATTACTTTATTTATTTCGGTTCAAATAGACAAATGAATGTTAACTGCATTGGATATTTTAGCGGGGTTGTTCTAAAAAAAAAATCAATTCACTATAATTATAGTATCATTCATAAGAATCATAATCACATTGATATCTATCACCTTAAATTTTTATTAGCATAATAATTTAGAGAAGGAAATTGTAAAAATATACCATGTTAATTAAAATGTTGTATAATATATTTTATGGTGCTAATTACAATCTATTATTACACATGAGCTATGTTTATTTGTCTCAACTAAGAACCAAGTAAACGGTTGCTAAAAACCGTAACGTGACTTACACACCGAAAATCTTCTAAGTTGCAGAAGCATAAGAATTAAAAGACAAAACATGACTCATAAGTTTGTCTAAATACTTGGAAGAAGACCCATCTTGACGTAAGCAAGCATTAGCTCTCTTTTTCAATGTAAAACATCTCTCTCTAATCCCATCTTCTTTCTCTATCATTGCACTTTTTATCACATGTTCAATTCCTCTCTTATCCATTTTACTTCTCTCTAATTCAATTCCGACTCGCCATACATCAACAATGTATCTCGCGTTCACACGTTGGTCCGTGAAACACGGCGTACATATCATTGGAACACCTTCACATATGCTCTCTAGTGTCGAATTCCATCCACAATGCGTCCAAAACACTCCAATCGTCGGGTGCGCCAATACCTCTAATTGATTCACCCATTTCACAATTCTTCCCTTATAACCAATGTTTTCAACAAACCCAGTAGGCAATGACTCGATCCACTCGGTCCCTCGGACTAACCCTGGCCGAACCACCCACAAGAATGGTTTTTCGCTGTTTCTTAGACCCCAAGCAATCTCATGAAACTCCTCCTTCTCTATTGCTGCAAGGCTTCCAAAACTCACATAGACCACAGACCGCATGTCTTGCTTGTTGAGCCAATCGGTTGTTAAATGGTCTTCTTTGTTATTTTTTGTCGATAGAAAATCCTCGCTATGTTTGTGAAACGGTCCAATAGGGAAGATGGGTACTTGAAACTTGCTGCTAAAATCCATGAGTGAAAGTCTTTCAAGATCTTCGAACGTGTTCCATATGACTCCCGAAGAAGAATTTGCTCCTTGCACCATGTTGTTAACTATCTGGTATAGTTCCTCCGGCTCATTCGTTTCCATTACCGGAAGATCTTTCACTTTCAAAGGTGGAAGCTCTATGACCGGCTCATCTAATCTAGAATCTTTACCAAAAGAAACGTATAACTATTTAGCTTTTGCTGTTGAAGAAAAAAAAAAAAAAAACTATTTAGCTTTTGATTGTTTTTCTTTTTTTAACATGTTTCATGTAAGCCAAATGGTAGGGTGCTTTATCCAAATGAATATTTGATCACGCTATTTTTCGTAAAATATAAAATAAAATATTTTATATAAAATAAAATAAAATTGAAAGCTAAGTTTTGTACATACACTATTTACCTTTTATAGGGAGATAATCCTTATCTCTAAGGAGAGGGTAAGCGGCGTAAGCACAAAATGACGCTGCACCACTTGTGATCAACACAAACCTTTGAATCCCAACTTCTTCCGCCGCAACCTCCGTCCCCCAAACAAGGTCGGAGACCAAACAACACACCGTCTCTCCTCCGCTTATTTCCGCCGCAAGAGACTCACGAAACGGTCCCTCGTAACTTTGTTTCAGCTGGCGAATGAATGCAACGAGGTCCATACTCGAAGCCTCTGGCTGAGACAATGGGTCTTGGTCTTCTCCTTCGTTTTTGTGATGTATGGTTCGAAAAGTGAAGTTAGGGTAGTGAGAAGGATCGGGAAAGTTGTAAGAGGTGTGGAGGATTGTGACGGAGAAGCCACGGTGGTGGAATAGTCCGGCGAGTTGGATGGTTGGGTTTAAGTGTCCGGGAAATGGTAAAGGGAACATGATAATTCTCATCTCTTTTCTCTCTTCCAATTTTTTCCTTCTTCTTTAACTTCCCTTTTCTTTGTTCTCTCTTAAAGAGACATTGAGGATATATATTCAATTTGTTGTTGTGGTTTGAAATTTCGTCGAGTACCACTAGCGCAAGTAGCTGTGCCACCTCTACAAGTTACTCGAACACGGCTTGTTAAAAAATTCCATAGTGGGATTAGTTGACGGACTAACATCTTTTGCAAGTATATAACTATAGATATTGGTTTGTGTGTAAGGTTAGCTCAAACTTAAGTAACTCATTTTCGGTTTCATTTGATTTAGGCCATTCAGTTGTTTTGATTACTTTTTCATGATGTAATACTCATTTTCACATAAATATATAATGATATAAAACTGAAACAACCAACATTTTTATTTCAAGAGAAATAGAAAAGAAAAAACAGAACATCCAAAAGTTTGACGAGTGCTTAAAATTTTAAAACATTATTCAGTGTTTTTCTAACTTGCAAAAGCATATGAATCAAAAGACAAGACATGAGTCACAAGTTTGTCTAAATTGTTAGAAGAAGATCCGTCTTTACCTAAGCAAATATCAGCCTTCTCTTTCAAGGCCATGCACCTCTCTCTCATACCATCTCTTTTATCTATCATTGCACTTTTTACTACCCGTTCAATCTCTCTCTTATCGACCTTACTTCGTTCCAGCATTACCCCTACTCGCCATACATCGACAATATACCTTGCGTTCACATGCTGGTCCGTGAAACACGGTGTACATATCATAGGGACACCTTCACATGTGCTCTCTAGCGTTGAGTTCCATCCACAATGCGTCCAAAATGCTCCAACCGCAGGATGAGCCAATACCTCTAATTGATTAGCCCATTTCACAATTTTCCCCTTATGTCCAATGTTTTCCATAAACCCACTAGGCAATGACTCGAGCCATTCGCCCCCCCGGACCAACCCCGGCCTAACCACCCACAAGAAAGGTAGTTCACTGTTTCTTAGACCCCAAGCAATCTCGAGAAACTCATTCTCGTCTATAGTTGCAAGGCTACCAAAACTTGCATAGACCACGGACTTTGGGTCTTGCTCGTCGAGCCAACTGGTTATTGCATAGTCTTCTTTATTATTATTTTTCGATGGAAGATCTTTGCTGTGTTTGTGAAATGGTCCGATCGGGAAGAAGGGAACTTGGAAGTTGTGGCTCAAATCAATGAGGTTGCGTCTTTCAAGATCTTCGAAGGTGTTCCATATGACGCCTGTAGAAGACTTGACTCCTTCCACCATGTCGTTAATTATTTGGTATAGTTCCTCTGAGTCGTTCGTTTCAATTACCGGAAGATCCTTCACTTTCAAAGGTGGAAACTCTATCACTGGATCATCTAATCTTGAATCTGGAAACATATGATTTATTTTTTAAAAACTCTTTAATATACCGCAAAGAAAATTTTACTTAAATATCTAGATATATACTCTATAAGTCCGGTTGTACATGTAGTTATTTTTGTTTTTTTTACATTAAGTTTAATAAGTCTCTTTGATACATAGTGGAAGAAAAATGTTCCAAATAAGATTGGAGCTAATGGAAGAATATTTTCGTAACTTAAAGATAATTGTATTTACGCTAATAACTTATTTCTTTCATTCTCTTCCATTTTTATTAGTTAATTTATTTTCAATTGCTAAATATCCCCGGATTTATACAAAACTCAACGGAAAATGGAAATATATCTACAAAGCCAAAAGCCCAGTCTTATTTCTGTCTCCTATTCACTCACATATATAGATTTGGTGGGCGCTAATCAAAGCCTTAGACTAGAGCCAAGGGACTAATCTTTTTCATAAGATAAACAAAAAAATCGAAATTGTTATTGAAACGCTTTATCAAAAACAAAACAAAAATAAATAAAAATTGAAATCGAAAGATAACGTATTTAGCTAATTACCTTGTATAGGGAAGTAACCCTTGTCTCTTAGTAGAGGAAAAGCGGCAAAGACACAAAACGACGCCGCACCACTAGTCCTCAACACAACTCTACCAACTCCAACTTTTTCCGCCGCAACTACCGTGCTCCTCCCCCAAATAGCGTCGGAGACCAAACAACACACCGTCTCTCCTCCGCTTACTTCCCCCGCAAGAGACTTACGAAACGGCTCGGTGTAACTTTGTTTCAACACACGTCCGAGAGCCACTAGGTCCATACACGAAGCCTTTGACTGAGAGAGAGGGTCCTTATCTTCTTCTCCTTCGTTGTTGTGATGGATGGTTCGGAAAGTGAAGTGTGGGTAGCGAGAAGGATCGGGAGAGTTGTAAGAAGTATGGAGGATCGTGACGGAGAAGCCACGGTTGTGGAATATTCCGGCGAGCTCGATCATTGGGTTGAAGTGACCAGGAAATGGTAAAGGGAACATGAGTATTCTCCTCCCTCTCCTCTCTTCCATTTCTTTCTTTCTTCTTTCTCTTTGTTTCTTGAATTTTTATTATATTTTGTGGATTTGTTGTTGTTGGTGTTTGTGGTTTGTGATTTTAACTCCGACTAGAGTTGTGGTTTTTCAAATAGTTAAGGGCCTTCTAATTATATATATATATAATATTACTGTTATGAATCAAGAGAACGAATGGGGAAGATTGTGTTTATTCATTAATCATAAGATCCTTTATATAGGATTATTACAAGAGAGAAAAGGAAAATTCCTTTTCCTAATGGGAAAAGGAAAGTACATAAAAGGAAAATCCTAATTCAACTAGGATTCATTAAACCGGCCTAAAGACTAAGTGTTAATGGGCCGTAAACGGACCAGAACTAGTTATGACAATCCACTATGATTTATAACACTCCCCCTTGGATGTCATAACTCTAATAGGCTTGTAATACGCTTTGGATGTTGCCTCATTAAAACCTTACCAAGTAAAACCCATTTTGGGACAAAACCGTGGTGAAGGAAAAAGAGTACAACACGTATTACTCCCCCTGTTCTGAACCTCACTGCAAGTCTTTCAAACGACGCATTCCAATCTGATAAGTAAGTTTCTTGAACGTTGAGGTTGGAAGTGACTTGGTGAATAGGTCTGCTGAATTCTCACTTGATCGTACTTGCTGCACTTGAATTTCTCCATCTTTCTGTAGATCGGATGTGAAGAAAAATTTTGGCAGAATGTGCTTCGTCCTATCACCTTTGATGTATCCATCCTTAAGTTGAGCTATACACGCTGCATTGTCCTCGAACAAGACCGTCGATTCCTGCTTACCTTCGGCCATTCCACAATCCACTCTTATGTGCTGGGTCATCAGCCTTAACCAAACACACTCACGACTAGCCTCATGAATTGCCAATATCTCTGAATGATTAGAAGATGTAGCTGCAATGGCCTGCTTCATTGACCGCCAAGATATTGCAGTTCCTCCATGAGTAAACACATAACCTGTCTGGGACCGTGCATTATGAGGATCTGAAAGATAACCTGCATCAGCAAAACCAACTAAACTGTCCTTAGATTGGTTAGTATAAAATAGACCCAAGTCTTTCGTTCTTTGTAGGTAACGAAGAATATGTTTTATCCCGTCCCAGTGCCTTTGGGTCGGACATGAGCTAAATCTTGATAATAAATTCACGGCAAAACATATATCTGGCCTAGTGTGGCTTGCCAGATACATTAAAGCTCCTATGGCACTGAGATATGGCACTTCGGGACCAAGGACTTCTTCAGAGTCTCTCTTAGGACCAAACGGATCCTTTTCTAGATCAAGAGATCTCACCACCATTGGGCTGGACAATGGGTGACATTGATCCTTATTAAAACGCTTGAGTACCTTTTCAGTATATGCCATTTGATGCACAAGGATTCCATCATTTATGTACTCAAGTTGCAATCCCAAACAGAACTTAGTTTTGCCTAGGTCTTTCATCTCAAATTCTTTCTTGAGGCATTCAACTGTTTGGACGATTTCACCAGGGGTTCCAAGGATGTTCAAATCATCCACGTAAACTGCTATGATAACAAACCCTTTGTTTGCAAACTTTTTTATAAAAATACATGGACTGATGGGATCATTCTTATAGCCTTCTTTGACTAAGTACTCACTCAATCTATTGTACCACATATGCCCACTTTGCTTCAGTCCATAAAGGGATTTGTTCAGCCTTATGCAGTGTTGTTCTCGAGAACCTTTCTTATCTTTGAGCTCAATACCCTCTGGTAATCTCATATAAATCTCATTATCTAGTGGACCATATAAGTATGCAGTTACAACGTCCATTAACCGCATATCCAACTTTTCTCTTATAGCCAGACTTATCAAAAATCTAAAAGTTGTAGCATCCACCACAGGGGAGTATGTCTCCTCATAATCTATTCCTGGTCTCTGTGAGAATCCTTGTGCAACAAGCCGTGCTTTATATCTCACGATTTCACCATGTTCATTTCTTTTCCTCACAAAGACCCATTTATGTCCAACTGGTTTAATCTCATAGGGTGTCCGAATTATTGGACCAAAGACATCCCTTTTCCTTAAAGAATTCAACTCCACGTTTATAGCTTCTTTCCATTTAGTCCAATTTTCACTCTGAGTGCACTCATATATCGACGTGGCTTCTAGATCCTCCATAAGTTCAAGTGCTACCTTAAAAGCAAATATATCATCGATTTCCACACACTTTCTATTCCATTGTATTCCAGACATAACATAATTCATTGAGATCTCATTATTTTCAGGAACGTCAGAACCATGAAACTCGGCGTCCCGAGTCTCATTGCTTGGAACTATCGGTTCAGTTATGTCTGGGGTTCCATCAGATTCCTCAACCACGATTTCAGCACCTTTCTTTCTTTTCCGAGGATTCTTATCTTTGGAACCTATTGGTCGGCCACGTTTTGAGTGTGGTTTAGATTCTGTAGCAACTTGATTGTGTCCCTCTTGAACATCAATTCTAATCGGTGCATTAACAGCTGATATGTAAGACTTAGTTACTCTTTTCGGGTCAGCAAAGGAATCTGGCAATTGATTAGCTAGCTTTTGTAAATGTATAATCTTTTGGACTTCTAATTCACATTCTTGAGTCCGAGGATCTTGCCATTTTAAGGACGTTTGATTCCATATAATTTCCTTTACCAGTCTGTTATCTCCTCCTAATGTTGGATAGACAGATTCGTCAAAATGACAATCTGCGTACCTGGCCTTAAACAAATCACCCGTGGTTGGCTCAAGGTACTTAATGATAGTAGGAGAATCATATCCAACATATATCCCCATCCTCCTTTGAGGTCCCATCTTTGTTCTCTGTGGTGGTGCAATAGGCACATAAACGGAACATCCGAATGTTTTAAGATGGGATATGTCTGGCTCTTGACCCGTTATTAACTGTGATGGGGAATATTTATGTTCACTAGATGGCCTGATACGAATTAGCTCTGCTGCATGTAAAACTGCATGTCCCCAAGCTGAGACCGGGAGTTTTGATCTCATTAGCAACGGTCTAGCAATCAACTGTATGCGTTTAATAAACGATTCAGCCAAACCGTTTTGTGTATGTACATGTGCCACAGAATATTCAACACTTACCCCCATGGACATACAATAATCGTTAAACGCTTGGGACGTAAATTCACCAGCATTGTCAAGACGTATAGTCTTTAAAGGAAAATCTGGAAAGTGTGCTCTTAAACGTATGAGCTGTGCAAGCAATCTTGCAAATGCCACATTTCTAGTTGATAATAGGCAGACATGTGACCATCTCATGGATGCATCAATAAGGACCATAAAATATCTAAACGTCCCACAAGGTGGGTGTATTGGTCCGCATATGTCTCCTTGAATTCTTTCCAGAAAATTTATCGTTTCCTTAGTTACTTTGATTGGTGATGGCCTAGTAATGAGTTTCCCTAGTGAACATGCTTCACACGTGAGATTCTTTGGGATAACTCTCCTTTCTTTCAAGGTGTGCCCATTAGTACTTGCTAATATCTTTCGCATCATGTTAGCACCGGGATGGCCAAGCCGGTTATGCCAAAAAGTGAAATTCTCAGTAAACTCTTTGTTTACCATAGCATTTGCTTCTATCATTCCGATCTTAGCACAATAAAGGCCCACAGAAATGGCAGGTATAGTCTCTAGGACTTTCTTATAGCCATGGACGGTTTCAAAGATTTGAAGGAATTCTTTGTTATTCTCGTCCTTAGTTTCAACATGAAGACCATTCATTCGAATGTCTTTAAAGCTCAATAGACTTCTCTTTGAACTAGGTGAATATAACGCATTAGAAATTTCTAGATGCGTGCCCTTAGGTAATAAAATATGGGCTTGACCGTGGCCTTCAATTAAATTTGCTATACCCGCAATTGTGGTTACATTTGCCTTTTTAAGTGTAAGATCAATGAAGTATCTCTTATCTCTTAATATCGAGTGGCTTGATCCACTATCCACAATGAACACATCCATATCGTTCATACTTCAAAAGAGATAACAATAGATACTTTTAAATAACACTCTTTCATTCCATAAAGTTTAATAGAAAGCAATAACACAAAACCAAAGTATAAAGTGTAAAACGTAAAACAAGCAAAACACAAAACACCAAAACAGAAAATCAAAATCAATCACTTAAGTATATCTGAGGTTTCAAAATTCATCAAGTCATCTTGCTCATGATCGAAATCTCCTTCATTATCATGCTGGATCATATGAGTTTCTGGATTCTTCCCTTTAAGGCTCTCTTGATAGAGTTCAACCAGATGCTTGGGAGTCCTACATGTCTTAGCCCAATGATTACTCATTCCACATCGATGGCAAACTGATTTTGGGTTTGATTCTCGTGGTTGAGAAGTAATACCACGGTTATTACGATCATAGTCAGTTCGGTATCCGCGTCCTCGTCCTCGCCCGCGGTTAGAATGATCGTTATGGAATCCGTGGCCTCGGCCCTGACCTCGGCCGTATGGATTAAAATGGCCACGGCCACGTCCTTGCCATCTACCCCCACGTCCACGACCACGATGTCTATAATCACTTTGGACGTGGTTAATTTCTTTCTTTTCATCTGTGGCCACATTCGCTTCAGGAAGTGGGGCTGATCCAGGAGGTCTCATCTCACTGTTTCTCATTAGCAGTGTATTATTCTCCTCGGCTAGTAATAGACATGCTATAAGCTTTGAGTATGTCTCAAAACCTCTTTCACGGTATTGCTGTTGAAGCAACACGTTATTAGTGTGAAAGGTGGAGAAGGTCTTTTCCAACATGTCTTTCTCAGTTACCTTCTCACCACATAGTCTCAATTGAGAAACTATTCTGAACATAGCCGAGTTATATTCTTCCACGGACTTGAAGTCCTGGAACCTGAGATTCCTCCAATCATAATTGGCCTTTGGTAACAACACCGTTCTATGGTGGTCATATCTTATCTTTAATTCTTTCCAAAGGTCCAAAGGGTTCTCAATGGTTAGGTATTGATCCTTGAGACCCTCAACAAGATGATGACGAATGATCGATATCGTTCTGTATCGATTCCTTTCATTCTCATTATTATCCTCAATGATACATTCGCCAAGTCCTTTAGACTTTAGATTTATCTTAGTATCCAACGCCCACTGTAAGTAATTGTCTCCAGAGAGATTGAGGGCAGCATAATCCAAATTGTTGATTTTTGACATCTGAAAACATTCATCCTATTCTCTAAGAACTATAAGATTTTAAAGTTTATGCATATGATGCAAAATAGGTCATGGGTGCTTATATAAACGGGTACGGATGCATGATGCTTATGAAACCAGATTTTTATGTTTAACAACCTAACATAATGTTTTTATATGCTCATGATGCAAGCCTAGTATTCAAATTCTAAACCGTATGATGATATGACCGGATTTTAATCAAGCATGTTATGTCTTAACCTCCGTGAGTCTTCTAGTTCGCCGTAACCGTTGATAGGCTGTATGAACTTTCTTCTAGTTCGCCGTAACCTTAAAGGCTGTATGAACTATGATTTGAACAGTAACGCCGGATGAACAGTAATCATCGATGAACAGTAATCGTCAATGAACAGTGCACGATGAATAGTGCGCGATGAACAGTACGCGATGAACAGTACGATGAATAGTAACGATGAACAGTAATCGCGTTTTTTTGTGTTTTTAGGGTTTAGGGAGCAACTCGTGCTGATAACGTGTTATGAATCAAGAGAACGAATGGGGAAGATTGTGTTTATTCATTAATCATAAGATCCTTTATATAGGATTATTACAAGAGAGAAAAGGAAAATTCCTTTTCCTAATGGGAAAAGGAAAGTACATAAAAGGAAAATCCTAATTCAACTAGGATTCATTAAACCGGCCTAAAGACTAAGTGTTAATGGGCCGTAAACGGACCAGAACTAGTTATGACAATCCACTATGATTTATAAAAATTGAAATCGAAAGATAACGTATTTAGCTAATTACCTTGTATAGGGAAGTAACCCTTGTCTCTTAGTAGAGGAAAAGCGGCAAAGACACAAAACGACGCCGCACCACTAGTCCTCAACACAACTCTACCAACTCCAACTTTTTCCGCCGCAACTACCGTGCTCCTCCCCCAAATAGCGTCGGAGACCAAACAACACACCGTCTCTCCTCCGCTTACTTCCCCCGCAAGAGACTTACGAAACGGCTCGGTGTAACTTTGTTTCAACACACGTCCGAGAGCCACTAGGTCCATACACGAAGCCTTTGACTGAGAGAGAGGGTCCTTATCTTCTTCTCCTTCGTTGTTGTGATGGATGGTTCGGAAAGTGAAGTGTGGGTAGCGAGAAGGATCGGGAGAGTTGTAAGAAGTATGGAGGATCGTGACGGAGAAGCCACGGTTGTGGAATATTCCGGCGAGCTCGATCATTGGGTTGAAGTGACCAGGAAATGGTAAAGGGAACATGAGTATTCTCCTCCCTCTCCTCTCTTCCATTTCTTTCTTTCTTCTTTCTCTTTGTTTCTTGAATTTTTATTATATTTTGTGGATTTGTTGTTGTTGGTGTTTGTGGTTTGTGATTTTAACTCCGACTAGAGTTGTGGTTTTTCAAATAGTTAAGGGCCTTCTAATTATATATATATAATATTACAATATTTTTTTAAGAGTATTTGCACAGGGAAGAACGAAAGATTGAGTATTTTGCTAATAAAAATTTTAACTGTTCACTTTTTGAAATCCGAGTTTAACCCTATAGCTACGAAATATAGTGGTAGCGTGTTGTTGCGTGTGTATATGCTCCGGCGGTGTGTGTATTTGAGTGTGTATATGCGGTAGGGTGTACTTGTGTGTATATAACCGGTTCTGATTTGAAAAAGTGGATATTAATTGTATTTGTCATCGATAATTATTTAATTGGTTATCCAATTTAATTTGTGTATGTGTAAATGCTAGTGTTACAATTTTATTGGTAAATGACTAAGCCAAATTAAAAAATATTTGTACTTAAGTTTATGAACCATTTGGGTTAATAATTACACGTTAGGGTATATATTTTGGGGTTTACAATTTTATTGGTAAATGACTAAGCCAAATTAAAAAAACATTTGTACTTACTTTATGGACCATACTTAAGTTTATGGATCATTTTGGTTAATAAGTACACTTTAGGGAGTTTCGGGTTTACAATTTTATTGGTAAATGACTAAGACAAATTAAAAAATATTTGTATTTAAGTTTATGGACCATTTGGATTAATAATTATATATACTTTAGGGTATATAGGGGGAGGGGTTCGAGGGATTAAATTTTAGGGTTTAGTAAATATTTATTCTTTAAATGTCTGAATTTGGGTTATGATATTTAATTGGGGTATAGTATTAGATTCTAACTTACTAGTAGAGATAATGTTGGATATTTATTTAGTTAGCCGGTTCAGAGATTGTGTGGACGAAACAATGTCGCCTGCAACCCTATAATAGCTACTTAGAGACCTATATCCATTTGATGAGACACTACACATCTATGCTCAGGCTCCAAAGCGTGTGGGCTGACAACAAGGTTATTACGTTCGGATTGAGGGAAAAATTGGCACTTGGCCATAATTTCAGGTTTTCAATCCTTCCTACCAATGTTTTGAAAACCGGACCGGACCGGGGGTCGGACCGGATTAAACCGGGAACTGGCCACTGATCCGGTTTGGGTCAATGTAAAAACCCACATGTGATCAAACCGGATATCAAACCGGGTTGAACCAGCAAAAAACCGGAAACCGGTATTGAACCGGAACCGCATCAAACCGGGTTTAATAATTTTTTTAATTAAATTTTTGTTTTTTCATTTTGTTTTCTTTAATTTATAAGTTTTAAGTCAAAATTTTTGATAAAACTAAAGAAATATTAAACTTTTTCCAAATAAAATATTTTAAAATTATAAAATGCATAAAGATTTAAACCAAAACGCTTAAATTTGTTACAATTGTTTTAGTAATTATAACTTAGTTTTATTTTGCTATTGATATTCTTTTGTTTTTTAAATGTTTGAAATAATTGAAATGTTTTATTTAATATTTGGATAGATATAGACCTATAAATAGAAAAAAAATATAAGACCAAATATATATAAACTAATATTTTAAAAAAACTATTAAATTTGATTGAACCCGGTTCGACCTGGCTAGACCATGTTAACCCACAACCCGAAAAGTTTTCCGGTTCAGTCGTCGGTCCGGTTTTAAAAACATTGCTTCCTACCTAATTTTCCAAGACTTTGAGGTTTTTTCTTGAATTAACTTTTTCTTTTTAATCTGCCAAAATGGCCCACTAGATAAACAAACCACCTCTTGTGGACAACTTTATACACCAAAAATGTAAAATATTGTTTTGGCATGGTTGTTAATAAATTTCCCCCAACGGTCCTTTTCTGATTAGATAAAGTGTTTTTTAAGATTAATGCAAGTGGACGTTTCTTTCCGATTAGATTAAGGATTTTTTAGATTAATGCAAGTGAATAGCGATTGTCCTTTTTTATAAGAAATAAAATATGTCATGATATTTGAGAAAAAACTTATCACATGGGGGTAGTACCCAAAATGATGCTATAGTAGCCTTGCAGGGGAAATAGTACCATACTTGTGGTTTTGCTTCTTTCTAACAATTGTCCAAATTCGTAGAAAAATTTGTGCAGTGATTAGCCTCGACAAAAATTTTCACAGTCCTTGTGCTAGGTGACTTGGCTCTCACTAGATTCCTAATTTGAAAACAAATTTTCACCATGATTCATCTAGATTCTTTTAATAAAAAAGGGCTCCATTTGGTATGAGTTAAACCCGTTTAAGTATAAGAACTTAATATGTATATTTGTGAATTGTAAAGTTGTGGCACTATGATAGTTTCAATTTTAGGAATCTATTGTGAGAGCAGTCAAAACAAATCTCTTGTTTACTTTAATATTTTAACACTTATCCAATTAGTACATCATTGCTTATATACCTTTTTGTTATTAAAGAAGCTCATATTTACTAATCCCTCCATTTTTTTGTTTGATTTTCTAGAATTTTCACACCTATTAAAAAAACACATTAATTCTTAGTTATAAATGTCTTGTTTTTTGCACTAAACAATTAATGTGTCTTGAAATTTACAATTCATCATTATTTTTTCATTAAAAATGCATTGAGAATGTAAAAAAATCAATCTTTTGAAAAAAACTTTTTTTCCTAGAATATCAATTAAAAAAAAAAACGAAGGGAGTATTAGTGTGAACCCATATTTTTCTTAGCCACAAAACTATTAATGTTTTTTCCATATTATAACTAAATGAAACTAACAATAAAAAGATGCCCTTAATTTAGAAAAAAAAATGAGATGCCCTTAGCCAATGTTTATATAATTCCTATGGAGGCACGACTCTGTACCTCGGCCGCAAGAGCCTGACGAAACGGCTGGAAGTAACTTTGTTTGATCACACGAATGAGAGCGAACATGTCCATACTCGAAACCTCTGATTTAGAGAGAGGATCTTGGTCTTCTTCTCCTTCGTTCTTGTGATGGATGCTTCGGAAAGTGAAGAGTGGGTGGCGAGAAGGATTGGGAGAGTTGAAAAAAGTGTGGATGATCGTGACGGAGAAGCCACATTGGTGGAATATTCCGGTAAGCTCGATCATAGGGCTCAATGATATATCATGGTTTTTTACCAGTTTTTAGCCATGATATAAGTCCGTTTTATAGAGTCTATTTGGTTTTTTGCGTATGTTTTAGAGTCTTTTCAGGTATTTAGACGTTTGGAGCATAATTGAAGATTATGGAGCATTTTGGAGCATTGCGGAAGAAGACGTCAAAGATTGCAAGTTAGAATCAGAATTTAGACTTGGTGTTGATCGACACCCGATCGTGACAAGCCAAAGTTCACAATTTTGAAAATTTTCCAGAAGTTCCAGAAGTTTACATTTATGTTCCAAAACGTTTTTAGGACCTTATATATATGTTTTCGCAACCATTATTTAGGCTTATGCTTTATTTTATTAGACTTAAGAGATATCTATAATTCTTAAAGCTTTTGTTATCTCTTTTCTGCTATCTATTTAAATTATGATTTGTGTCTCATTGATCATGTCTGAGTAGTTTTCTAGTTAGGTTTTAAGATTTTCAAAGGATGATGAAAAGTTGTCAGGATTTATTTACTATTGGGATTGCATAATATTTATTCTTCACCTTGATTGCATTAACTCTGATTTAGGCCTGAATTAGATATCATAGGTTGTTTAATAGATGCGACATCATTATTAGATTACTTGAACTAAATCATAGGTGAGCAAATATTCGATTCGCAACGAAAGTTTGCTTTGGATCTTTGTGAACAAATCAAACGTAAATTAAATGCTTATTTAAATTAATCTGAACGACAATTGGCTTTCTAGGGTTTAGACATAGAGAATATTTGCAACGACAATTGATTTATTTTACATTAGTGTTTCGAGTTCTAGAATTGCATTTCATTAATATCCCGATAGTAAGTTCATCCTTCAATTTGTAATCATTCCTGCGAATTTCCTTAGGCCTACCATTTGTCTTTTATTGAATTTAAAGCTTATCAACAATCAATGTTTACTGTTTCTGCAATCGTTTTAAATTCACATTATTCTGCTTAGTTTAATTCGAACCTTTAAATCTATTGTGTAATTTGATTCTCTGTGGATTTCGATACCCTAAGTACTGCACGCAATCTCTTAATTTGAGAGAGTAGCTCTAGAGATAATTTTGAGCTTATCAAATTTTGGTGCCATTGCCGGAGAATAAAAAACCATTAGATTTTTATTATTAGAATTTTGTTTAAGTTTTTTTTTTGTTTTAGTTACTAAACTAGCTTTTATCTTTTTGGTTTTAGGTGCATGTTTAATCGCAGCACTAGAAGCAATCAAGAGCAAGAGTTGGTTAACTACGATTTGCAGAAACTAGCACTTTTAGAACGCGATAACAGAAGAGCAGTCAGAGAAGCTAGGATTGCTGCTAGACAAGTAATCGTTCTGGTTCCGGGAGGTGATAGAATTCTGCGTGATCCGGCAGGATTGAAGTATAACAAGCAAGGACAAAGGATCGATGAAGAAGGTCATGTGATCGTCGAGGAGCTTGCAATTTTGGACTAAGGTGTTGCTCAACACTAAGAAGCTGTCGCTCGACAGGAAGAAAACGTGAGTGTTGATCGACACCAGTACCAGAATCGTCCAAATTTTTTGAGGAACAACGCGAATGTTGAGCGCGGACGCACCTTCGGAGATTACAACAGGCCTGATTAGTTCTATGCAAATCGAGCTGCGATTTGTCCACCCACCTTTCAGAGGAACGACTTTGAGCTGAAGCCTGCATACTTTAGTCTTGTAGCTCAACATCCTTTCCATGGACTTTCTCACGAGCATCCCATTGACCACATTGAGAATTTCGAAGATTTAGCATCTACCAGCAAGGCTAATAGAGTGTCCAACGACTATTTTTTCTGCAAGCTTTTCCCCTACTCTCTTTGTGGGGATGCATCTTATTGGATGAAGTAGCTTGAACCAGGATTGCCAACTACTTTGGAGGACACCAAGAATACGTTTCTAAACAACTTCTTTGATGATGCGAGGTCAGAGGATTTAAGGATGAAGATTTTTGCATTCCGTCAGGGTCCGACAGAAGCATTCAAGGCTGCATGGGTGCGATTAAAGGCTTATCAGAGAGATTGTCCTCACCATGGCTTTGGCGATGTGTAATTACTAAGCATCTTTTTCAGAGGAGTGGACTGGAGGTATTGTGGGGGTCGAAACCAACACAACTAGAATTTGTAAGAGTTCTAGGGAAGCTTGTGAGATTTCTATGGTAAGCTAGGGTTCAAGAAAGATATCAAGAGATTGTTTATTGCTTTTTCAAAACGTATGAGTACAAGATTAGGTGTCAAATTGCGGATCCCCTTTGGGGTGTTTACAAAAGTCTATTTATACTATGTCTAAGTCGGCTTCGTTTCCTATGTCCCTGCGGATTTGCCCTGATAAGGTCGGTCACGTTAGAGTGGGCTTCGCGTCTAGGCCGTAATGCTTTCACCTTTGGACTATCTTCACGTAGCTGGGACGAAGGTCCTATCGGACCGAAGGCAGGATCGGTCCGCTAAGGCATCGCCAAACCGAGTCCATACTCGGCCGTCCATCCACGCCGAAGCCACGGTCGGTCTTGGCGTACCCGAGCCTACAGTCGGTCCAGGCATGCCCGAGCCTACGGTCGGTCTTGGACATGCCGAGGCCTATGTTCGGGTCTTGGACGTGCCGACCCTATGGTCGGGTCCCGACGTGCCGACCCTATGGTCGGGTCTTGGACATGCCGAGCCTAAGGTCGGCCCTTGGTGTTCCGGGCTCGCGATCAGTCCTTCCTTGTCCAAGACTTTCTTGCTTCGCCTCACTCTACGATCACTTACTTTGCTACTATCCGCAAGAGGACCTCGGCGAACATTTTGACTTTCATCGTTTAAGATCGAGGGGGTGGAAACCGACCCAAACAGTTAGCCCCCCAGCTCGGTAATATCAGAAGTGATGATGCCGAGTTAAGAGATGTGTTAGATATCGGCGTTACCATTTAAAGTCAAGGTATTCGCCTACTCTTTTCTGCAGTACGCTTAAGTACTCATCTTATTCAATACTCCCCCTCAAGTGCATATAGCAACGTGAAGCATGAACTTGAAAGACACAAGATGGTGGCCTCGTTAAAACCTTAGTAGGGAAAACCCTTTGGGACAAAACCTCTACTTAAGGGAAAAGAGTGCCACGCATAATGACGAGGAGATTTGAACAAGGAACTTGGTTCTTCGTGGATCCCTTGCCATTGCTTGGACTGGATTCATCTACTTCGAGTTTAGCCGTAATTTCGTGTCTTTAAAATTCCGACCTTAGCTTCCCTTTGTTCGCCTCGGTCTTAGTAGAATTTTTCTTGATGGCCTTGTCTAAGTGACTTTGCGCAGGAGGTTTTAGGACTCCGTGTCCCGAATGCCGATGAGGATAAGGAGGCCGATGACTGGCTGTCTCCCCTTGTTTATGGCTTAGTTTATTTTTTGCTCATGAATGAGGCTCTGTGTGCTCATGAATGAGGCTCTGTGTGCTCATGAATGAGGCTTTGTTGGCTCATGAACGAGGCTTTGTTTGCTCATAAATGAGGCTTTATTTGCTCATAAATGAGGCTTCGTTTGCTCACGGATGAGGCTTTGCTTGCTCATGAATGAGGCTTCGTTAAGGCTGTGAAAACGCAAGTGCGCTCACGCTCTTAATCTGCCAACGTTGCTGTTGGGCTTTGTGAGTTGGTGCTGCTCTTCTAGACACATCTGTCCGAGAGCAAATCCACCTTGAATTTGACCAGAGTGCATCCTGGGTTTCAGAATGACACGTTCAGGGTATAGGCCGAACGGAAGTCATTAGCAGCTGCATTACCAACGACGCTGTTGGGTTTCTGAGTGATCAGGGGGTCATCCGGAGACGATCCTGAACACTGGAATTTATATAGCGCGCTGTATCCGTTGTGGATGTCATTGTGTTCGTATCTCTACACTATTGCTGTGGCCAGCAACAATAGATGTAGAACGACTCTACTCGAATAAAGCTTTGATCAGTCCGTAGAGGACAAGCTGTTCTCATGATGAGTGATGTGGCGAGTGTTTGTTGTGTGACGATGAGGTTGTCACTGGGGTTGGTGTCGTGTGAGCTCATCTGGAAGGAGGCTGAAGTGAAATGTAATTCCCCCCCTTTTGATGGAGGGGGGCAACTGAACCTATCCGAAGACAGGCTGCCTACGTACCCTTTGCAGGGATCAAGTCGCCTCGTAGTTCATTGCAAGAGCTTCTAAGAGGGTGGTGGCGTCACAGCGGACTGGATGAGCTCGTCCGCGTGCTTGGTTTTCCCGCCCCTCTTAGCGCGGACTTCCTCTTCGCTTCGAGCGAAGCCTGTAGCGCGGTGGAGAGCATCTTGGATAGTCGCAGGTGGGTTGACAGTCAACTCTTGCCAGAATGGAGAGGGGCATCGAAGCGCTCCTCTCAAGGCCTCCAGTGCGGACGTGTTGGTAACACCGTCCACCTTTGACAGCGTGTGCTTGAATCTTGTCACGAAAGACCGCAGGCTTTCGTTCTCTCCTTGCTTGTTTGTCCACAGCTCCGCACCATAGATCTTTCTTTCAGCGAAGATGTTGTAGTGCTGCACAAACATCTCTGAGAGTTGATGGAAGGTGTGGATTGATTTCTTCTCCAGCTTGTAGAACCACTGGAGGGCAGGCCCTTTGAGGCTCTCTACGAACAGTTTGCAGTAGCCAACGTCTTTCTCGGCTTCTGTGAAGTTTGCCCTTCCTAAGGCGACTTCGAATTCCATCAGATGGATAGCAGGGTCAGTGGTTCCTTCATAGATTGGAAGCTTGATTTTTCCGGGGTCGGAGATTGGAGTTCTCGCGACCCTCTCAGCGAAGGGTGTGTTCCGTGCTTTCTCGAGCACATAGGCGACCCCAGGAGCCTTCGCCGTGCTCCGGTACATCTGTAGTTGGGTAGCCTTTAGGTCAGAGGCGACCTGGTCTAACTGGGCTTTTAGCGCAGCGACCTCTCCATCTCGGAAGCCTTGCGGAGCCCTGCGCTCTTGTTCCCTCCTGTGGAGCTCTGCTATGATCGCATCCCCTTCTTCTGCGGCCGTAACATGGTCAACGTCTAGGTCGACACGGGCACGTCTTCGAGGAGGCAGATCCTCTGGATCTGTGTGAGCAGCCCTATGTGGTAGCTCCTCGTGTGGAACCCTCTGATTGGTTCGAGGCGTGGCGAAGCTGAGGCGTGTCGGACGGACACGGGACCTCCTGCGCTTCCTTCTCTTGAGCGATTGCAGCTCGCTCGCTGTATCTTCAGTTTTCTTCATCAGAATCTCAAGCATCTGCTTGATCTCCGCGAGATCCGCTGGGCGACTAGTGGCGCGAGGCGCGGTGTTCTCCACGGAGTTGTTTCTTTCCTCGTCGTGCTGGTGAGACATCCTTTCCATGGACTTTCTCACGAGCATCCCATTGACCACATTGAGAATTTCGAAGATTTAGCATCTACCAGCAAGGCTAATAGAGTGTCCAACGACTATTTTTTCTGCAAGCTTTTCCCCTACTCTCTTTGTGGGGATGCATCTTATTGGATGAAGTAGCTTGAACCAGGATTGCCAACTACTTTGGAGGACACCAAGAATACGTTTCTAAACAACTTCTTTGATGATGCGAGGTCAGAGGATTTAAGGATGAAGATTTTTGCATTCCGTCAGGGTCCGACAGAAGCATTCAAGGCTGCATGGGTGCGATTAAAGGCTTATCAGAGAGATTGTCCTCACCATGGCTTTGGCGATGTGTAATTACTAAGCATCTTTTTCAGAGGAGTGGACTGGAGGTATTGTGGGGGTCGAAACCAACACAACTAGAATTTGTAAGAGTTCTAGGGAAGCTTGTGAGATTTCTATGGTAAGCTAGGGTTCAAGAAAGATATCAAGAGATTGTTTATTGCTTTTTCAAAACGTATGAGTACAAGATTAGGTGTCCAATTGCGGATCCCCTTTGGGGTGTTTACAAAAGTCTATTTATACTATGTCTAAGTCGGCTTCGTTTCCTATGTCCCTGCGGATTTGCCCTGATAAGGTCGGTCACGTTAGAGTGGGCTTCGCGTCTAGGCCGTAATGCTTTCACCTTTGGACTATCTTCACGTAGCTGGGACGAAGGTCCTATCGGACCGAAGGCAGGATCGGTCCGCTAAGGCATCGCCAAACCGAGTCCATACTCGGCCGTCCGTCCACGCCGAAGCCACGGTCGGTCTTGGCGTACCCGAGCCTACAGTCGGTCCAGGCGTGCCCGAGCCTACGGTCGGTCTTGGACATGCCGAGGCCTATGTTCGGGTCTTGGACGTGCCGACCCTATGGTCGGGTCCCGACGTGCCGACCCTATGGTCGGGTCTTGGACATGCCGAGCCTAAGGTCGGCCCTTGGTGTTCCGGGCTCGCGATCAGTCCTTCCTTGTCCAAGACTTTCTTGCTTCGCCTCACTCTACGATCACTTACTTTGCTACTATCCGCAAGAGGACCTCGGCGAACATTTTGACTTTCATCGTTTAAGATCGAGGGGGTGGAAACCGACCCCAACAGGTATCAGCGTTGGATGTTGCAAGCAATGAAAACTTCAATGCCAACTCTCCAGAGAATACAGTTTTGCTTATCGAAAACTTGGTTTCTAGCAATAATATTAAGAACGCAGATATTGAGAGGAAAACGCTTGGTGGGAATATGGATGGAAGTTAAATCGCTGAGGTTAAGGCTAAGTTGGATTCTGTGCACAACATTCTAGTGGGAAAGAAGCTAGTCCAGTGTGCTAAAGAGGTTGAGACTGAAGAAGAGGATGTGAACTACATCCATGGGACTTGTTTTTAGAGATTTGGAAATCAAAAAGGCTATGATTTGTCTTATCAGAAGCCGTTTCTAAGCAACAACTTCAATAGGAATTATGGTTCTTCGTCTTACCAGAAGCCTCCTGAACAGGACAATGAGATGAAATCTATGCTTGAGCAACTCCTAGAAGGACAACAGAAGATGATAGTGAGCTTCAATGGGAAGATGGATGCGATGTATCAAAATTTGGATGGATTGAAGCGTTAAGCACTCATGTCAAGAAGCTAGATGTTCAGGTTGCCCAAACTACATGATTTATCAAGAGGCAAGAGGAGTTTTTTCCTGCAAAGATTGATACCAACCCCAAGCATGTTTGCAATGATGTTCTGGTGGGAATTGAGGATGATTTCGTGGAGATTAAAGGTGATTTTAGAACTTCAGAAGCAGTGTCCATCGACACTAATGGAGTGTGTCAATCAACACCTCCTAGAAATCCCAAAAAATTGCTCGACACCAACATCGACCAGATTTCGACATAAAAGGTTAGTGTCGATCAACACCAAGATAATATCGATCGACAACCAGTGCAGACGAGTCCAAATTTTGTGTCAACTTTTGAATCTACCGAGGAAAGAGTCTGCACTCTTAAGGTACCATTCCAAAGAGCAATAAGGTCTAAACAGGAGGTCGAAGAAGCCATGTGCAAAGCAATGATAGACAAGCTCATGGTTGAGATGCCTTTTGTCGAAGCGGTTAAGCTTTCTCCAGCGTTGAGAAGATATGTTAAGCGAATGGTTGCCAATGATGTGAGTCCTGAAGAAGGAGCACTGCTTACCAGAGATATTAGAGCGATTTTCTTGAACACAACTTGATGACTAAAGAAAAAGAAGAAAGAGGTGATTGTCTCTGAAGAAGTTAGTGCCATGATTCAGAGTAGGATTCTAGTAAAGCTATAAGATCCAGGAAACTTCGTGCTAGACCGATCAATCTCAACATGGAAGTTTCCTCATTCTCTTTATGATTTAGGATCGGGTATTAATTTATTGCCACTCTCTGTTGTAGCTAGACTTGGAATGACTGATTTCAAGCAACCTAGGATCTCTCTTATCCTAACTAATCGATCTAAGAGAATCTCAAAAGGTGTTGTAGAGGATATTCCGATTAAAATCAAAGGCTGCGTAATTCCTACTGACTTTGTGGTTGTGGAATACAATGAAGAACCTCAAGACCCTCTTATTTTGGGAAGATCTTTCTTAGCTACAGCTGGTGCTATCATTGATGTGAAGAAAGAAAAGATCAAGCTTGATCTAGGTGGTGTTATCATGGATTTTGGCATGGACAAGACAAGAAGGAAATCCATCATTGATGGTCAGACTTTTTCTGTGGAAATTTCAGTGGATGAAGATCCGATCAAAGAGACATTGGCTGAAGAACCCCAATAGAGCAAAGGTACGCACTTCCTGAACTCGATTCTAAACCTCCTCATTTCATTAGTAAGAATTTAAAGGGTAAAAAAGTTATTTCGCACTTATGCAAGCAAGGAAATTCTCGTAAAAGGCTTGGTTTTTCTTTGGTTGATGTTGTAGGAAAGAAAAGTGTCTTACCCAAGGAATGTAAAGAAGAGGTCAATAATGTCAAGGTGAAGTTAAAAAGGACCTCAAAATCTTTCTCTAAATTCAGAGTTATCATTCCTTTAGAGTTGAGGGAGAAAGGAGAAGTAGCTGTTCGGGAGATGACGCAGAATACGATGAAACTTTTCCTTGGTATTATTCCATTGAAGAATGAGGGAGACGCTCCTTATAGATCCATCCGACGCTTGATGATATACCTCATATTTTTCCCCTTTACTATTTATTTCTATCTATTTTATATGCTATTTAATAAGCTTTTCTATAAAAAATTGTAGTTTTCTTGTATATTTAATTTTTAAGAGTCATATAGGTCAAATCATCGAAAAGAGCATAAAAAGAGCAAAATGAGTATTCCTAATCATACAACAACTTTTCAAAGTCAAAGGAGACAATCCAAGTTCTCAAAGTTCAAGATTTCACAATTTTCCAAGTTAGAGAAAAGTTACCCATTGGAAAGATCAACTCGGAGAGAGGATGAAACCTACTTAGAAGGAGATGAAATTTCATTTGGAAATATAATTTTGAGTCAACTTTCCAATGGATCTGGAATTGCATCAAATAGAGTCGTGGTTTGGAAGATATTCAAGTTTTACTGAAGATATGTCATTATGCCTTGATGATGAATCAAGTCTAAGATGGGCCAAGACACCGATCCAACCCATGGGCTGGCTCATTGGAGCATACCCAAGTCTAAAGAGCATGTTTTGAGCAAGACCTCGGACCAATTCACGTGACTGGTGCCACCGTCCGGTGCTGTGGCCACTTTTGGACATTGTTAGACAAAAAGACGTTTTCGTCCAAAGTGAAACACTAAGGAGTCCACCGACCTAGAACCTCTTAAAACACCTATATATACTTGATTTTAGCCTCTTGAGAGAAGGAGAGAAGCCCTAGGCACCACAAATCAATAATAAACATGTATTTTCATTATTCTCTTTAGTTCTTCATCTTAAGAGCGATGAAGGCCATGATGTTCTTCTCAAACTTTGTTCTTAGAGATCCATCTATGTCGAGCACAATTCTACTATTTTATCATCTACTCTAGTTGCTCCATGTTTCATAACATGTAGAGTAATTGTATGTTTGATATAAAGTTATTTTAAAGTTCTTTTGTTGCATATTTTACATCTTTATTGAGCTTGCTTTTAAATCAATTTTCTATCTTTATTTATACCCAAAGCGTGATCTAGCTTAGCGACCTAGTGACCGATTTTAGGTTGGTATAGATTCCAAAAGTTTTTTACCGCAAGATCTAATATTTGATAGGTTAGACGTCTTAACAATTCGAAAAGTTAATTAAGGAGTTTAATGAATAATCGAATCTCAATCTTAGTGCACAATTTTACCTTGTAATAACAATAGAAAGTTGAGTCTATTAGCCTATTAGGGTAGAAGTTGTAGGTTTCAGAGCCACGAAAGTGGAAAAAATCTACCTTAGTGATTTGAGTTCTAGAACACTAGTTTCATCTTTTTAAAAATCGGTGTAGTTTATGTTGCATAAGTTCTTTTGATTTATTTTATCTTGCGTATTTTGATTTATCTATCCCTTTACTTTATTGATTTTCTTTTGTTCATCATAAAATCCCAAAACCAAATATATTTTTTCTTGGCTTATTCTCTATTATATAGATTTGTAGAGTAACAATATAGTCTCGAGTGGATCGACTGTAACACCCAGTTCATTGACTAGAAGTCAACACTCCAAATATAAGTCAACATAATATCATTTTATTGCTCTTAAAAGTTTTCTTACATTGTATGGTAAATTACAACGTTTCTAGACTATATACTACACTGCCTTAAGGAAAGTTTTCACTGTTACCGCTGCTCCGTCCTTGCCATCCTCTGGTCCACCTCCTTGGTTACCTATCCTGCCACTGTGGTAATTTTTTACTTTCTTTCTTTGGTAATAATTTCCTTTCTTGATAATTATTTACTTAACCAGATAATTACCAATTTCCTTTCTTGATAATTATGTAAATTTTCCTCTACCCGAATTCTAATTCCTGATCCGCGACTCCCTTCTCCTTAGCCTTGGGTTCCTAAGATTTTGGTGGATGCTTTAGAAGCTTCCAGAGTAATTAGGCCCAAGACAACATGCTTCCCAATGCCCACATCTTTTTTACTAAGCCTAATTGATATATCATGGTTTTTACCGGTTTTCAACCATGATATAAGTCCATGTTTTAGAGTCTTTTGGTGTTTTCTATGTGTTTTAGAGTCTTTACAGGAACTAGACCGATTGGAGCAGAAAAGATGTTTACTGGAAGTTTTGGAGCATTGCGGAATGGAGCGTCAAAAAGTCAAAATCTGCCAGCAGAGCCAGCGTCGATCGACAGGAGGTCTGGTGAGACAAGAAGATTTTCCAGAGAGTGTCGTGTCGATCGACAGGCATTATGTGTCGATCGACAGAAATGCCAGACGAGCCAAAAAGCCCAAATTGAAGATTTCAGTTTTTTTGAAGGAATTTCCAGATGTTTACTTTTATGTTCTAGTCGGTTTGGGACCCTATATATACTTATTACAACCATTGTTTACAAGGAAGCTTTATTTTATTGTGTTTAGAATTACTCTTAAGAGATATTTCTAATAAAGATGTTTTGTGCTTCATTGAATATGTCTGAGTAATTCTCCTGTTAGGTTTAGGGTTTTCAAAGGTTTTGATGAATTGCTAGATCTGATTTCTTATTAGGATAATATCATTAGAATGTTCTTCATCTTAACTTGTTCTTACTACTGATTTTAGCCTCGCGAACTGAAATCTGATCTAGGGTTTATTAATAGAAACGACAGTTTGATTGATAACCTGAACAAGTTTTTGATGAGCAAAATACCTATTCGCAAAGGGATTTGGTTTAGGGTTTTGTGAACGATTGTGCCTGATCTTTAATGCTTGTTTAGATTCATAGGATTCGCAAAGGAATTTGGCTTTCTAAGATTTATTCATAGAAAATATTCGCAGCGACAACTGGTTTGTTTTACTTTCGTGTGCATGTTCATGAACTGAGCTTTAATAATCCTATTCATTAATTGATCATCTGCAATTCTGATTCTCTTGAGATTTTCCTGAACCTAGGTTTTATCTTCACTGTTTTAAAGCTTATCACTATCATCTGCTTGCTTGTTTTATTTGCTTTTTCATTATCATTATTTTGCCTAGCTTAGTCTGAAAGTAATAATCTATTGTGTCCCTGATTTCCTGTGGATTCGATAACCTTAAGTACTGCAATTGATCTCTTAATTTGAGAGAGTAGTTCAAAGGAAATTTGAGCATATCACTAATCACTCAAAAACATAAGTACTCAAAATACCTATGTTATAATTCACTAATATATGTATATAAAAACGAGTGACCCCATTTTTGTGTCGGAAATGGGAAGTCCCATTTCGTCCCATCGAATACAATAAAGCCCGCAGTAGTAACTAGACTTCCCCTTAGCAGTGCCCGTCCAAGAAATCTTTTAAGTCGAGCTCTGATTCCAAATTATAACAGCCAGTTCATTGACTAGAAGTCAACGACCCAAATATAAGTCAACTTAATATCATGTCATTGCTCTTAAAAGTTCTCTTACATTCTATGGTAAATTACAACGTTTCTAGACTATATACTACACTGCCTTGGGAAAGTCTTCACCATTACCGCTGCTCCATCTTTGCCATCCTCTGGTCCACCTCCTTGGTTACCTATCATGCCACTTTGGTAAGGGGTGAATATTGAATACTCAATAAAACGATCTTCTCCGTTCCACGACTTAACATATTCTAATCTACCCATAACCATTGCAATCCCCAAATAGTACATTATTACCACGTGTATTGTCACTTCTCGAATGACCCCCCCCCCCCCCCCCCCCCCACACACACACACACAGACTCGTCCTAAGCAACGCTTAGTCAATACACACTACTGAGTAACCCTGGTCTCAGCTCCACACGATAAATAGTTACCAATCCATACAACAATCTCTCACGAGAATTACTGTTATTCGGCTCGTCGGCGGAATTTCTACTCCCTTTTCATCTAACCTGACCCCTGGTCAAGTTAGGTCTTCGTGCCACTTTTTGAGGCCAAACACAAACAAGCCAGAACGCATGCCCATACATACGCCCTATGTAATATATAATTCGGGTGACCTTGTGAACTGACTATCCTAACATTTTAATATGCATTCTACTCTAGACTCTTTCCTATAGTTCACAAGCAATATTTCTACTTCCATTTTAACCTAGTCTTTAATACCTCTATGTTTTCAAATAATAGCCGAAGTATTTCACATAATACCTTTGCCCCGTATGGTCTGCCCCATGTAAACATAGCTACCCCAATACGTTACACATGACACATCTATGGCCATATGGAAGCAGTATCTACAGAAATACACATAAAATTATCCATTCATTGTGGAAGACTCAGATACCAAATCGTATTCCCATTCGATATATGTCCTTCCTCTAACCCCGGATCGTATGAGTCTTAGCTTGAGTTGGCTTGAACCTCTCGAGTGCTTCTCAAACTAATCTTACCAATAGACCTATTATCGGGTTGACTAAGGATTGATCGAGCAACATATTCATTTGCTCATCCGAATCATGTCTAGGTAATTTACCCTAATGGTATAGGAACCCGACAAACAAGCGAACCCGCGGGTTAAGACATTTCTTACAATCAAAGTCCTCATTTTAGTTATACTTATCCATTTAATGAGTCCTCAGAGGTAACCACAAAGTTACATGAGTCAATATCTCGTTCCACCTTGCGGTAGCATAGTTTCCACATAACAGAACCTATGAACCAATACTTCCTCAATTTAGACAATCCTCACTTGATCGTGTATCTTACCATAGCTCTATTTCCATGATTTAGAGATGATCGATCGAGTCATTTACCAACGAGTGCGATCGGGTCAACACTTGGCTCATGGTAGCTACCTAAAATTGTATAGCTACGCCTATGCAAGACTCAATTTAGAAATGAGAATAAATCATCATTTCATACTTCCTAAACAATCCTAACAATATAAAATGTGATTAGGACTATAGAACTCCCGGAGCTCTTGTCATTCTCACCAAACAACGAGTCACTCTTGTCTGAGCCTTAGCTATGACAAGTTTCCCCGAGCATGTTGTTGAAATCCCGTGGCGTGTCCTCGGCGTATGTATTCAATCCATAGCCAACATATTCATAGATCAAGTCTATGTCTAGACCATATACCATTAAAACCTACGATTCCTTAGCTGAATCGCCATGATTCAACCGGATGCTCTGTCACTGCGCTTATGGCTAAGCTTACACTTATCCTTATGGCCTTGTGCTGGTTTTGGATTGAGGTCCTTATTGATCCTAGATCAAGACCTTACCAATCTACGGAAAGCTGCTTTCTAGGTTAGCATTGATGCGATCCATGCTCCTACGCTGCCCGTACTGACCTTAGACAAGATGTATCATGACCCTCTCGATATCATCTCCAGATCATCCGTGCTAAGGCAGCCCGAGGCCATACCAGTACGTTCTATAGTATTTATCGATGTGCCTATCGGTGCTTTCACTAAGGCACCATCGATGACCTACTATAACTATCGATGCCCTTGTCAAGGTGTCATTAGGCCCTTGAAGGCTCCATCGGCCCCTCACCGATACCCTAGCAAGGCGTCTCCGATGCCCTCTAGAGGCGTCATCAATGCCATGTAATGGTGCCCTATAGAGGCATCATCAAGGTACCCCGAGGCCATACAGATGCTATCCTTTGGCGTCACCGCTACCATACAGATGCTATCCTTTGACCAAACTATCCATTGTGGTGTCGATCGACACCCACGAACTGAACGAGGTAAGCCTTTATTTATAAACCCCGATAATCTTCTTCATTCTCCTAATATCTGAACCAAAATACACAACTTCCATAAACCTTAAATGATACACCCCTTGTAACAGCAATGGTTGCGGTTGTGGGAATTTGCGGAAGCTGGTGGTTGCGGTTTCAAGCGTTTTTGGGTGATTTGAACAATTGGTGTAGGAGTTAAAATTGGTGCGTTTTCGGTATATATACGACTGGTAGACAGCGGATGTAGTAGTGATTAAATAATAAATTAACAATATAAACACATTAAACAATTATAAAAAATTTCAAAAATTATATTATTATAATAAAATATAAAAATTATTAATTCAATAAATTTAAATACTAGAAAATCATGTATATGACACTTACGTTTTTAATTATTATTTTTACTATTATAACTATTCTTATTATAATAATAATTATTATTATTATTATTTTGGATGAAAGTTATAAATTTATTGGAAAATTGTTTCTTTTGTAGACTAATGTTATAAATATAAAATTATAATAGGTTACTAATTTAAAAGACAAATTATATATATTTCATAATTATAACACTCAAATCTTGATTTTTTAAAATTTATTATATATATTCTGATTTTTAAGTGAAAATTTTTTTTTCTAATAAAAAATAAATCCTCCTGCAGCCGTCCGCAACCGAAAATGCTCGAGGGATGCAGCTTTTGGTCTTGAATGATTTGGAGCGGTAGAAAGTGTTTTCCATTATTGTTGTCAAACGCTAGAAACCGCTACCGTCAATACACGCAGAATTTGAGGGTGGTAGCCGGTGTACCAATCAAGCTCTAGGTGTTTTGTGGGAGCGGTTTCGTTTGAATTTGTTGTTGAAATTCAATTTATTGGGTAGAGAACGAAATTTTTTTGTCAATCATCATTTTTTTAAATAGATATTCTCGATTGGTTACAAAAAAATATTCAAACAATTTTACTTGAGAAAGAATTTTTGCCATGCAACTTTATTTGTAAATTTTTTCTATTAGTTATTTTAGACGTTTTAAATGATAATAGATATGGAAGCTAACTTAAAAGATTCTCTCTCTATTTCTCAGCTGCCGAACCAATAGATCTTGCCTTAGTCTCGTGTTTTGGTTCCGGCGTCCGGTGGCTTCCACATCACCGATGTCGGAGCCCTTCGATTTAGGCTCTCTTCTTTTCTTTTTCATCAATTCTAGTTTTTTTTCAGGCTCCAATCAAAATGTTATGCAAGTGGGTTTTACTTCAGATATGTTGCTTGGTATTCTTTGGCTCACGTAGTCTTGATTGTTTGGTTTGGGTTGCGGTTCATGTGAAGGTTATGGTGAGGTGGTGAGGTTTTCATATCTGTGGAACTCGAGATCTCTTCTGGTGTTTACTCTGTTTGTGGTTATATCGTCGTTAGATGTTCCTTGTCGCCGTCAGCCTTGGCCGGAGTATGTCTCCGGTGATTGAAAATGATCGGATTCTGTCTTTGATTGATCGAGATCTTGTCTCTGTTTTTCCTTCTCAACCGTGGTATGCAGATGATGCTTTACTCCTTCCTTGCTCTTTTGATTGATTTGTTAGTCTGGTCTGCTTTGCGTAAGTGTTAGATGCTATGTTGGTGGTTTATGGCTGTGTTGTTAGTAGCTCTCAAGTGGTTAATGTATCAATTTTGGTCATTTGTGATGGATTTGGTGAGGAGTCATGCGCCTGATGTACAAGTATTTACTTGTTGAGGGTGCGGCATAGCTGCTTTCACTGTCGTCATCACAGTTCATTTTCATTTGGCTAGTTCTATTAGATGTGCGAGTATTGGTGCGTGTGGAGATTGTGGGTCGTCGTATTGCCAGCAAAAGTGGGTTTCAAACCAGTTCGTGTTTCCCGTCTTTTGGGTGTTTGGCTTGGATGCTTTGAATGGGTTCGTGGCTCCTACCCTACCCGGTGATTTGGAGCCTTAATCTGTTTCCTGTCTTCACATTTGATCAAGGCAAAGTGTGTTGATGTGTCTTAATAGTTCTTAGCTCGATCATTTTCTTCCTTTAGTCTCTAGCTTTTGTTTAGTCTGTTTTAAATGTTGTCGAATTTTTTCTCGTCTCTTAACGCCCCGACCACTCATAGGCCAGTGGGCCCACCATGTCCGACGATCGACGCGTTAGACCGGGAGGCTCGGAAGTCTTGTTTACTAACCCTGCAAATCACCACGCGATCTTTCCCCCTGTTTTGACCTCATTCACATGGTACTGGAAATGACTTCCCAGTAGGTCACCCATCTTGAAAATAATCCAGCTCAAGTACGCTTAACTCAGGAGTTCTCTCAAGACCTGTGACCGAAAAGATAAGTGCACTTTGGTGACATAGGTAGCCAAATCAATTCTTTTAAGCCTCTCTGCATATATCATATATGCTCTGAAACCGGGGTGTCATAGTCTCCCTTTGGCAGGGCTTAGTCTTCCCTTTCCCAAGGCAATGTATTTTACCTACGAATCCCATCAATCTATTTCACTATGGATTATATAAGATAATTCAGATGACAAAAAAAAATGATAATAGATTTGGACTTCAAATATCTTGGATATTAGTATAATTTTGATTGAGGATTTATCTGGTAATTAAGAAAAAAATTGATTTGATTTTTTGTTTCCGACTATCGTGTCGCTGATTGCAGATGGTTAACGGAGCTAAAACGAGTGCAAGAACTGATGTGTTCCCAAAAACCATAATCGCCGATAAAAAAGGTTTGCTTTTTTTTTTTCAACCAAACATTGAATGATAGAAACCTCTCACAATTGGTTGCCCAAAGTGGAGGTAAATTATTTACAAAAGAAAAAGAAAATTTCCTTGACCGAGCTGACCGTCTAAGGAATCAACATTAGAGTTTGATGAACGGGGGATGAGGGATAACGCAAAAAGAGGGAATTGAATTCGAAGGTCTTCAAATCTTCTTGCAAGGATGGCAAGCGCAGACCATTCCTCTGTCAAATGCGAAAACCTAAGTAGATCACTACAATCCGTCTCAAAATTCTGACAAGGCACGTTGTTCTCCAACCTGCAGCTCATTGCCCATAGCAGCGCTTCTATCTCTGAACGAAGAGGTGACCGCAAATATCGAACCCCCTTTGCACCTAATAAGATGGTATGATATCTTTGGTAACAGAACCCCTAATCCAGATGTGAGATCCGCCTCCTTCCACGAGCCATCAATCTTGCAACACATTTCCCCTGAAGAGGAGAAATCCCTTGGAACTTGTGCCCCATAAGTAATAACTTACAATTGGGCCTCATTCCATACCTTACATTATTTTATTGTTTATGTGATTATATCAGGCGGGTCCATGTCTATCCCTTGAAAAACTTTTTTATTCCTAGACTTCCATAAAAACCAAGCTATCCAGAGAAATAATTTGTGTTCACCACTCAAACCCCTTCTCTTTGGGCTTCGTCAAAACAGAAAATCCATATTGGCATACATCGATGAATATGGAAAATTATCACTTTCCACTACAAGAAAACAGCCGCAAATCCGACAGAAATTCCGACGGAAGTAATTCCGTCGGATATTTTCCGACGGTAATCCGACCGATTTCCGAAGGAATGGAAATTTTTCAATTCCGTCGGAAATCTGTCGGAATTATTTCCGACGGACCACAGACTGTCGGAAATCGGTCGGATTATTGGACCGTGTAACTAGCCGTTGCCGACGCCGGAGGAGATTCCGGTCAGTTGTCGGAAATCCGTCGGAAAATATCAATTTCCGACAGATTTCCGACAGACTCCCAACTAGTCTGTCAGAAATCTGTAGGAAAAAATAGCCGTTATATAACCGTTATATAGCCGTTATTATATCCGTTATTTTTCCGACGCTCTTCCGACAGATTTCCGACGGTCAACGTATTTATATATATGATTCCACACATCTTCATTCACTCACAAAACAACAACAACTTCCAACCAAATATTTGTTAGAAAAAAATCGTTAAGAGAGTGAGATGTCATCTTCTAGATATTATAGATCGTGGATGGATGAAGAGATGTATGATCCGGAGTCGAATACATTAAATCCAAGTTATGCACGAGGTATATGCGAGTTCATGGCGGTTGTCGGGAATCGAAAGGTGATAAAATGTCCATGTTTAAATTGTTGCAATTCTCGTAATGTTAATGTAGAACAAGTTTGGCATCACTTGTATACCGTTGGTTTTATGCCGGGATACAAAATTTGGTTTTTTCATTGAGAAACTAATAATGATGGTGCTAGTAGTAGCAGTGCACCATATGTTGCGGATAGCTTAGGCGAACATAGAATGGATAACTTAGGTGAACATAGAACGGATAGCTTAGGCGAACATAGAACGGAAGTAGATTTTGGTGTAGGTACCGCTGAGATGGTTCATGATGCGTTTAGAGAGAATTTGCCATCGATCGTAATAAGGGAGGATAGACTAGAAGAACCAAATGAAGAAGCTAGAAGATTTTTTGATATGTTAGACGCAGGGAAGCAACCATTATATGATGGGTGTAGAGACGAACATTCCCCTTTATCAACTGCTAGTAGAGTGATGACCCTTAAGACAGACTTCAATTTGGCGGAAGAGTGTGTTGATGCGATAGCAGATTTTGTGAAAGATATTTTGCCTGAAGATAATCAGGCACCTGCATCATACTACGAGATACAGAAACTTGTAGCTGGTCTTGGTATGCCGTATCAGGTGATAGATGTATGCATCGACAACTGTATGCTATATTGGAGGGAAGACGAAGACCGGAGAAGATGTAAATTTTATCGTAAACCGTGGTATCAGGAAACTGGTGGGAGAGTTCCAATTCCATATAAACGTATGTGGTACTTACCATTGACAGCGAGGTTAAAGAGGTTATATCAATCTGTGCGAACGGCAGAACAAATGAGATGGCATGCAGAGCATCGTCAAGATGGAGAGATTACACATCCTTCAGATGCAAAAGCGTGGAAACATTTTCAAATGTTGTATCCGGATTTTGCATACGAGTCAAGAAATGTGTACCTCGGGTTAAGTACGGATGGTTTCAATCCATTTGGGAAGCATGGAAGGCAGTATTCTTTGTGGCCCGTAATCGTAACACCGTATAATTTGCCCCCTGGTATGTGCATGCGTCGAGAGTTTTTATTCCTCTCCGTTCTTATTCCCGGCCCTGAGCATCCGAAGAGATCACTTGATGTATTCCTCCAGCCATTGATTTATGAGTTACAAATGCTATGGAGTCACGGTGTCGAAGCATTTGATGTTTCACGGAAGCAGAATTTTCTGATGCGTGCGGTCCTTATGTGGACTATTAGCGATTTCCCAGCATATGGTATGCTATCTGGATGGACTACTCATGAAACATTATCGTGCCCGTTTTGCCAAGACAACACTGACGCTTTCCAATTGAGGAATGGAAGAAAGCCATGTTGGTTTGATTGCCATAGAAGGTTTCTACCGGACGGTCATCCCTATCGTCGGTCTAAAAGATTATTTAAGAAAAATAAACAAGTGTTTGATGCTCCAATTGATGAGATAGACGGTCGTACTATATTGGAGCAGTTGAGAGATTTTGGTGCTGAGAGGACTCCTGATTGTGGGGGTAATGGGCATGAACCGCTTTGTGGTGTAGGAGGAGCTCACAACTGGCACAAGAAGAGTATATTTTGGGATTTGCCGTATTGGAAGGATCATTTATTAAGGCACAACCTCGATGTGATGCATATTGAAAAGAACTTCTTTGACAACATCATGAATACGGTGTTAAACATCCCGGGAAAGACAAAAGACAATGTGAAGTCTAGGATGGATGTTTCAAAGATTTGCTACCGTGCTTATCTTGATCGTCTTCCCGATGGTACATATCCTTTTCCTCCGTACCGATTGCAAATACAAAAGATAAGAGAATTTTTCCGGTGGATTGAACACGAAGTTAAATTCACTGATGGATATGCAACTAATCTGGGTAACTGCGTAGACTCGCGATACCTAAAGTTTTTGGGACTGAAGAGTCATGATTGTCATGTACTGATGCAGAGGCTTCTTCCATTTGCTTTTACCCATCTCCTTCCTCAAACTGTCCACGAAGCTATTGCAGCAGTTGGTGCTTTCTTTAGGGATTTATGCACGAGGACACTTACAGTAGAGGGGATCCGCAATTTAGATGCCAATATACCAGTGATCCTTTGCAATCTTGAGAAGATCTTTCCGCCGTCTTTTTTTGATGTTATGGAACATCTTCCCCTACACCTCCCCCGTGAAGCCGAACTAGGTGGTCCCGTTCAATTTCGTTGGATGTATCCTTTTGAGCGGTACATGTTCCATCTAAAGAAGAAGGTCAAAAATTTGGCTCGAGTTGAAGGTTCTATTGTCGCACAGAGTATCAATGAAGAATCATCACAGTTTGCAGAATATTACTTTCCGCGGGAAGTTAGTACGAAGAGTAGACGTCCTGCTCGTTATGATGATAAAGGTGAGAGAATCACGTATGCCGCGATTGTCCCTGAGATGTTTTCGCAAGTTGGCCGAGTGATTGGGAGAGGGAAGAGACGCTTCCTATCACAAGCAGAGTGGAGTCACTTACATATGTATATCCTAACGAATTGTGAGGAGATGGCGGAGTAAGAAAGGTAAAAACAGAACTTATTTAAATACATCTTGTTTTTAATACCTAAGTATTATATAGGTTTCATATGTTATATATTTTTTGTTTGCTTTCAGGATTTACATTGCATCAATACGTCGCTATTATCCAGAAATGACAGAAGACGAACTTGGAGAATCTAAGGAAAACGAGTTTCCAAATTGGCTGCAATATTACGTAAGTTTTTAAAAAAACGCTTACATTTCTTAAAATTAGTGAATTAATTATTACTTAATTAAATGTTTGTTTATTAATTTGTCTAAATTATTATCTCAGGTTTCTGAAGGAATGAAGAATGGAGAAAGGTTTCCGACATGGTTACAAGAGATAGTTTCAGGCTCAAGCTTTGAAGCAACTTCATACGCTCGGTATTGCACTAGGGGATTTGCATTTAGGATTCATGAAGAAAGGCCGAGGGCAACTGCAGATTACGGTATTTCAGCTACAAGTGGTGATGTAGTCTACTACGGGATTCTGAAAGAAATATTGCAAGTGCGCTATCCAGGAATGTTGGGCATGAGGTGCATTGTTTTCTTGTGTGAGTGGTATGATCCGTCATATCCAGAAGGTGTCCAGGTGAGCCAATTTGGCGTCACTTCAGTAAATTCTTCTAGGAGACTGCAAAAGTATGACCCATTCATCCTAGCATCACAGGCAGACCAGGTTTGATTTTAAAATTTTATAACACGTGCTTTATAGATAAATAATGATATTGTAATTGCCTAAATTAAATATGTTTGTTTCAGGTATGCTACATTTCTTATCCTAGGGTAACACATCGAGGAGATCCTTGGATTACAGTGACTCCAATTAATCCAAGAGGGAGACTGTATGGAGTTGCTGAGCAAGATGCTATGCAACCAACTAGAATTACTCCGATGGCTCCAGTTGATCATTCTTCAGCGGTGGACCTTTTTGTTGATTTCACTGAATTTGGTGATAATATCGTACATTCAGAATCAGAAGAAGAAGTTGGAGAATTTGATGAAGACGAAGACACAATTCCTTCGGAAGGATCTGATGAAGAAGAAGAAGTTGGAGAATTTGATGACGAAGAAGTTGGATAATTTATATATATATATATATATATTTTAAATGATATATATATATAATTCCGACTTATCTGTATATTTATTTATATATATATATATTTAATATAAAATGATTTATATATATATATATATATATTTTTTTTAAAAATGATATATCTGTCGGAAATCTGTCGGAAACATATATATATTTCCGACAGATTTCCGACAGATATATCATTTTTATATAAATAAGTTTTTTATTTTTATTTTGAAGGATCCGTCGGAAATCTGTCGGAAATATATATATATTTCCGACAGATTTCCGACGCAATATTCATATCATGCTAACCTTAAAAGACGACACGTGTTACCCTTACATCTGTCGGAAATCAGTCGGAAATATATATATTTTTCCGACTGATTTCCGACAGATTTAGGGTTTTTAGGCCAATTTCCTGAATTTCGAGAAGACAAAGTCTCGGCATATAATTCTGACAACTAAAGTGAAAGATAATTGAGTAAATAACATTCTCGATGTTATACAGAACATGTTTTGCGATTTTGTCATGTTTCAACCAAAAGCGTTTCATACAGTTACATATACAAAACAGTAGATGTTTACGGAAAATACTAAATGTTTAGAATTTGAAAGTAACAATGACCATTATCAAGTATTTTATCTTCCAAATATTGCTTCAACCATGCTATTAACTTGTAACTACGAAAACGGATCATAAACAAGTTTAAAACCCCAAATCTGTCGGAAATCTGTGGGAAACATATATATTTCCGACCGATTTCCGACGGATAAAATAAAAAAAGCTTATTTATATAAAAATGATTATCTGTCGAAAATCTGTCGGAAATATATATATATATGTTTCCGACAGATTTCCGACAGATATATCATTTAAAAAATATATATATATATATATATATATATAAATTATCCAACTTCTTCGTCATCAAATTATCCAACTTCTTCGTCATCAAATTCTCCAACTCCATATATATATATATATATAAATCATTTTAGATTTCCGGCGGAATTGGAGATTTCAAGTAAAAATATGTACAAAATGCTAACAATTTTTCCAAAATAAACATTTTAGAAAAAAATGTTAACAATGCTAAATATTGTTTAAAAATTACCAAATTTTTCCAAAATGCTAATTCATTAATTTCCAAAAAAAACATTTCTTAAATTTAATAAACATTTCCTAAATTTTTTCAATTCCTTAACCCTAAACCGAAAAAAAAACATTTTTTAAATTTAATAAACATTTCTTAAATTTCTTCAATTCCTTAACCCTAAACCAACAAAAAAACATTTTTTAAATTTCCCATACACTAAAACCACAAATCTGTCGGAAATCTGTCGGAAAAAGATTCATTTTTCCGACAGATTTCCGACGGATTTGCCAATTTTTACCCGCGAAATGAAAAATAAACACCGCGAAATCTGTCGGTCCAATTACACGCGGTCATTCAAATTTTTTGGAATTCCGACGGTATTCTGACAGATTTAAAGCTGTCGGAAATTCTGGGAATAAAACAGATTTCGTTCTTCTTCTTCTCTTCGCCGTTTCTTCCTCTCTTCTTCTTCTCTAGAAAATCCGCCGCCTCCTCCGCTCCTCCTTCGCCGTCCGCCTCCGATTTCGCCGTTTCTTCTTCTCTTCTTCGCCGGAAATCCACCGGATTTCGTCTCTTCTTCTTCTCGCCGCCTCCTCCTCTTTCTCCACGCCGCCTCCTCCTCTTGCTCACCGCCGCTGCCTCCTCCGCTCCTCCTCGCCACCGAAAATCGCCACCCATGTCGGAAATCCCAAGTCATTTGTAAGTATCAATTGATTTTGTGAATTGATTTTGGTTAGATTTAGGAAATGAGTTTTTGAATTGATTTTGGTTAGATTTAGGATTAAAATTAGGGTTAGATTTAGGGTTTTGGAAGTTATATTATGAAATTTGGAAATATTTACTAATTTTATGAAATTGTTACTAAATTGTTAGTATTTTTACTAATTTTTACTAAATTGTTAGGGTATATTTAAATTGTTATGAAATTGTTAGGGTTTTTAAATTGTTATGAAAAATTAGATTTATGATTAGGAAAAATGAGGGAAATTGATTTAGGGAAATTGATTTAGGGAAATTATTTTTTCCATAAATTTTTAGAATATTGTTAGCAAGTTTTACTAATTTTTAAACAATTATAGTGATTAATTTAAAATTTTAGAATTTTAATTTTTTAGAATTTTAAATTATGTAACAATTACTTAAGAATTTTAGAATATCGAAATAATTGTAAATTTAAAGATAATGGCTTAATTTTTGAATTTATATCTATATTTTAAAGAATTTTAAACAATTAGATTTAGGAAAGTTTTTAAAAGGTTTATAAGATTGTTTACAAAACCTTTTAAAACTATTTAAAAACCTTATAAAACTTTACAAAAACCTTATAACACTATTTAAAAACCTTATAAAACTTTAAATTTTAAATTTTAGAATTTTGGAAATTTTAAATTCCACCTCAGAATTTTAAATTTTACAATTTAAAGGAAAAGGACGTCGAAATTGAAAATTTGAAGACGACGGTCCAACAGATACGAGATGCACAAGCCGCCCTAGAAGCCTAGCGGGAAAAAGAGAGAGCCGAACGGGACAAGGACAGGGAGAAGATGCAACGGATGATGGAGTACTTGGGCCGCAACCCGGATTTTCCGGGGGGGGTCCACCATTTAGATTTTTATTTTCAACGTTTTTGTAAAACAATATTACTTTTTATTTCTACTTTTAATTTTATTTTAATTTCTCCTTTAAATTTTATTTTAATTTAAATAAATCAAATTTTAAATTTTAAATTTATATTAAATTAATTATTATTTAATTTATTATAATTTTTAATAATTTCTACGAATACGTCGGAAATCTGTCGGAAATAGATCCGTCGGAAAGCTGTCGGAAATAAAACCGTCGGAAATCTGTCGGAAATAAATACGTCGGAAGTCTGTCGGAAAGTCATCGGTTTACATGTAATCGGAACTCGTCGGGAATCAGTCGGAAACAAAACCGACAGATTTCCGACAGTGACATTTCCGACGGAATTCCGACGTCTCGCCGGACTCCGGCAGGATGTCGGAATTCCGTCGGAAATAAAGCCGTCGGAAATCTGTCGGAAAATTTTGACGGATTTCCGACAGAATTACCATTTCCGACAAGATAGAAACGATAGACAAATCCGTCGGAAATCTGTCGGAATATGCGTTTTCCGACAGACCTCCGACGGATATATCCGTAGGATTCTCGCTCTTTTCTTGTAGTGTTCCGTGAAAAAAACGACGCTAATTCCCATGTACTCCGAGCTATCAGACAATCAAACAGCGCATGATTGATAGTTTCATCTTCTATACCGCATCTTGTGCATAACGTGGGGCAGTCAATGCCTCTCTGATGCAGCCTCGTCATCACTTCCATTGACCCAGTTAAAATTTACAACAAAAAATGTTGAATCTTAGGTGGGCATAGAATGCGCCACACATGAGCCTTCAGAATTGTGGTACTAAGTTCCCTTATTGCCGCCACTACTTTCTTCTCTTGGAGCATTTTTGCTACTTGATATCTTGATTTAACCGTATAATTCCTGGATTTCGTGAAGTGCCAAATCCAATGATATTCCATAAATGTTGGGCTGATTTCAAGTCCCCTGATCCACGATATATCTTCCGGATCCATAAATTCATGTAGAATCGGCATATGCCAATCTTTTGAAACGGGATTAATTAAGTGATTTACCATAAGGTTCGGATGCCAAACCTTACCTCTTCCCCATGGTGGTCGGGGGAATGTATCTGGTAACCATTGGTCTTTCCATACTGCAACTCCATGACCCAAACCTACACACTTGCGACTCCCTTGATAGAGTAACTCTCTTGCTGAGAGTAAACTTCTCTATCCTAAAGATGGAGACCTAGGCTTCTTAGCCATTGGAGGGTGACAATCTCTAAAATACCTCTCTTTCATCACTCTAGCGACTAACGAGTTTGGAAATCTATACATCCTCCAGAAATGTTTTGCCAATAAAGCCGAATTGAACATCTGTAAAGAGCGAAACCCCAAGCCTTCATATAATTGGTTTGCTTTCTTTCTCTCACTTGGTTTGTCCCGCGCCGAATCGGCCCTCATATAAATCTCCAATATTTTTGTCTACTTAAAGCAAATATAAAAGAAAATTATCAATTTCACCAAAAAACAAAAAATGAAAATTATCAAGAATCTCAAGCCATGTTATATTTTAGAAGGGTTGTTCTATAAAAAGAAGGCATTCACCATAATTGTAGTATCATTTATAAGAATCATAATCACATTGATATCTAGCACCTTGACTTTTTATTAGCATGATAATTTAGAAAAGGAAACTATAAAAATATACTATACATGTTTATTAAAATGTTGTACGATATATTTTATGGTGCTTATTACAATTTTTGCTAAACATGGGCTATGCTTCGTTTTTTTCAATGTTTTTAAGACCGGACCGAACGGTGTCGAACCGGATTAAACCGGGAACCAGGTACCGGTCTGGTTCGGGTTAACTTAAAAACTAATTATAGTTAGACCGAATTTAAAACTGGGTTGAACCAGTAAAAAATCGGAAGCAGGTTTCTAACCAGAATCGCATCAAACCGGATTTAATAATTTTGTTTTCAAAATATTTTCTTTTAGTTATAAGTTTTTAGCCAAATGTTTTTGATAATATTAATGAAATAGTAAAATTTTCAATATAAAACATGTTTAAATTATAAAATGTTTAAAACTTTAGACCAAAACGCTTAAATTTGCTACAATTATGTTAGTATCTATAATTTAGTTTTATTCTGCTATTGAATTTTTTTTGTTTTTCCAAATGTTTTGTAATAATTGAAATGTTTTATTTGATATTTGGATAGATATGGAAATATAAATGGAAGAAAAATATAAGGCCAAATATACATAAACTAATATTTTTTTTAAAAATTATTAAATCCAGTTGGACCAGGTTTGACCATGTTAGCCCACGACCCGAATATTTTTCCGGTTCGGTCGCCGGTCCGGTTTTAAAAACATTGTTTTTTTTAACCACGAACCAAGTAAACGGTTGCTAAAATACTTGGAATAAGACCCATCTTGACTTACACACCGAAAATCTTATAACTTGCAGAAGCATATAAATCAAAAGACAAGACATGACTCATATTTTTTTTTAAATGATTGGAAGAAGACCCATCTTGACATAAGCAAGCATTAGCTCTCCTTTTCAACGTTAAACACCTCTCCTAATCCCATCTTCTTTCTTTATCATTGCACTTTTTATCACCTGTTCAATCCCTCTCTTATCCATTTTACTTCTCTCTAACTCAATTCCGATTCGCCATTCATCAACAATGTATCTCGCGTTCACTCGTTGGTCCGTGAAACACGGCGTACATATCATTGGAACACCTTCACATATGCTCTCTAGTGTCGAGTTCCATCCACAATGCGTCCAAAACATTCCAATCGCCGGGTGCGCCAATACCTCTAATTGATTCACCCATTTCATAATTCTTCCATTATAACCAATGTTTTCAACAAACCCACTAGGCAATGACTCGATCGACTCGGTCCCTCAGACAAACCCTGGCCTAACCACCCACAAGAACGGGTGTTCACTGTTTCTTAGACAGTAGACCCCAAGCAATCTCGAGAAACTCCTTCTCTTCTATAGCTGCAAGGCTTCCAAAACTCACATATACCACAGACCCTAGTTCTTGCTTGTCAAGCCAACCGGTTGTTACATGGTCTTCTTCGTTCTTTGTCATCAGTAGAAGACTATCGCTATGTTTGTGAAACGGTCTAAGAGGAAAAATGGGAACTTCAAACTTGCTGCTAAAGTCCATGAGTGAAAGTTTTTCAAGATCTTCGAACGTGTTCCATATGACTCCTGAAGAAGAGTTCGCTCCTTTCACCATGTTATTAACTATCCGGTATAATTCCTCTGGCTCATTCGTTTCCATTACCGGAAGATCTTTCACTTTCAAAGGTGGAAGCTCTATCACCGGCTCATCTAATCTAGAATCTTTAGCAAAAGAAACGTATAACTATATAGCTTTTTTTTTTTTTTGTAACATGTTTTATGTAAGCTAAAAAGTAGGGTGCTTTATCCAAATGAATATTTGATCATGCTATTTACCTGTTTTTAGCTATGAAATTAATATTTTTCGTAAAAATTAATAGTTGAAAGCTAAGTTTTGTACATACACTATTTACCTTTTATAGGGAGATAAGCCTTATCTCTAAGGAGAGGGTAAGCGGCGTAAGCCCAAAACGACGCCACACCACTTGTGATCAACACCAACCTTTGAATCCCAACTTCTTGCGCCGCAACCTCCGTCCCCCAAACAAGGTCGGAGACCAAACAACACACTGTCTTTCCTCCGCTTACTTCCGCCGCAAGAGACTCACGAAACGGTTCCTCGTAACTTTGTTTCAGCTGACGAATGAATGCAACGAGGTCCATACTCGAAGCCTCTGGCTGAGACAAAGGGTCTTGGTCTTCTCCTTCGTTTTTGTGATGTATGGTTCGAAAAGTGAAGTTAGGGTAGTGAGAAGGATCGGGAAAGTTGTAAGAGGTGTGTAGGATCGTGACGGAGAAGCCAAGGTGGTGGAATATTCCTGCGAGTTGGATGGTTGGGTTTAAGTGTCCGGGAAATGGTAAAGGGAACATGATAATTCTCATCTCTTTTCTCTCTTCCAAATTTTTCCTTCTTTAACTTCCTTTTTTTGTTCTCTCTTAAAGAGACTTTGAGGATATATATGTAATTTGTTGTTGTGGTTTGAAATTTCGTCGAGTACCACTTGCGCAAGTAGCTGCCTCTACAAGTTACTCGAGCAGGGCTTGTTAAAAAATTTCATAGTGGGATTAGTTGATGGACTAACATCTTTTGCTAGTATATAACTATAGATATTGGTTTGTGTATAAGGTTAGCTCAAACTTTAGAAACTCATTTTCGGTTTCATTTGATTTAGGCCATTCAGTTGTTTTGATTACTTTTTCAAGATGTAATACTCATTTTCACATAGATATATAATGATATAAATCTGAAACAACCAACATTTTTATTTCAAGAGCAAAAGAAAAGAAAAAACAGAACATCCAAAAGTTTGACGAGTGCTTAAAAATTTAAAACATTATTCAGTTTTTTTTTTCTAACTTGCAAAAGCATATGAATCAAAAGACAAGACATGAGTCACAAGTTTGTCTAAATTGTTAGAAGAAGATCCGTCTTTACCTAAGCAAATATCAGCCTTCTCTTTCAAGGCCATGCACCTCTCTCTCATACCATCTCTTTTATCTATCATTGCACTTTTTACTACCCGTTCAATCTCTCTCTTATCGACCTTACTTCGTTCCAACATTACCCCGACTCGCCATACATCGACAATATACCTTGCGTTCACACGCTGGTCCGTGAAACACGGTGTACATATCATTGGGACACCTTCACATGTGCTCTCTGGCGTCGAGTTCCATCCACAATGCGTCCAAAATGCTCCAACCGCAGGATGAGCCAATACCTCTAATTGATTAGCCCATTTCACAATTTTCCCCTTATGTCCAATGTTTTCCATAAACCCACTAGGCAATGACTCGAGCCACTCGGCCCCCCGGACCAACCCCGGCCTAACCACCCGCAAGAAAGGTAGTTCACTGTTTCTTAGACCCCAAGCAATCTCGAGAAACTCATTCTCGTCTATAGTTGCAAGGCTACCAAAACTTGTATAGACCACGGACTTTGGGTCTTGCTTGTCGAGCCAACTGGTTATTGCATAGTCTTCTTTATTATTATTTTTCGATGGAAGATCTTTGCTGTGTTTGTGAAATGGTCCGATCGGGAAGAAGGGAACTTGGAAGTTGTGGCTCAAATCAATGAGGTTGCGTCTTTCAAGATCTTCGAAGGTGTTCCATATGACTCCTGTAGAAGACTTGACTCCTTCCACCATGTCGTTCATTATTTTGTATAGTTCCTCTGAGTCGTTCGTTTCAATTACCGCAAGATCCTTCACTTTCAAAGGTGGAAGCTCTATCACTGGATCATCTAATCTTGAATCTGGAAAAGTATGATTTACCTTTTAGAAAAACTCTTTAATATACCATAAAGAAAATTTTTCTTAAATATCTAGATATATAATCTACAATTCCGGTTGTACATATCCTTAGTCTTATTCTGTCTCCTCTTCATTCACATATATAGATTTGATGGTCGCTAATCAAAGCCCATTAGACCCAAGGGATTAATATTTTCATAAGATAATTTTTTTTTGAAATTGTTATTGAAACGCTTTGTCAAAAAAAAAAAAAAAATTCTCTAGCGAAAAATGGACACGGGAGAGGAGACTAGGGTTTTGGGGGTGAGTGAGCAAGGTACGGTGATGATGGATACGGGAGATGGAGGCAGGCCACCGGGCGAGCCGCCGGATCGTAGAGGTTCGTGGGCAGAAAAAGTTATGGGGACGAGTGCATGTGGGAGGTTAGCACCGGAGGCGCTAATTGATGAGGCTTTGGTTTCGTCAAGACTAAGTGTCGAATTTCCTAATGGAGAAAATGGAGAGCCGGAAATTACAATTGAGAGCGAGGTGTTGGAGGCCATGAACAGATTATGGAAGCAATGAGGAGTGATATTTTGTCTCATACGAAGGTCTGAGTGATATATGTGCAGGTTGTGGTATCTATGGACATTTGATCCATAAGTGTTCTCAAGGAGAACCAGTGCAAAGGGACAATGTCTAGGCATCATTGGAACAAATTGATGATGGGTTCACGACGGTACGAAGGCAAACCAGAAAGCCACGGTCACAGGCGAAGCAGGTCGGGCAAACGGCGGGAGAATCAGGCAAAGATCTTGGTCGGAATCTGCAAGAAATCCCGCTAATTAAGGGGAATGAGAATATTACGCTATCTAATAGCTTTGGAAGATTGAATGAGGATATATCTACGCAAGAATCACGGGATATGAATGTAATACCGGGTGCAGATAAGGAAAATCACGTTTTCAATGCTTTGCAAGAGAATGGAAAGAGTTTAATGCGAAGGAATAAAGGAGGATCGGGAGGTGATTTGGTGAGAATTAAGTTTGGCGCCAAGGAAGGTTTAAAGGAGAAGAGTCTTGGGCTAGCTAAGCATAATAAATCAATGGATGGAATAAACAGGATCAGCCATCTAAAGGTTCGATATTTGGCCCATCTCGGTCTGAAGTTGATTTCTCGACTTCCGGTAAACGACTACGTATGGAAAAAGAGACGGTCGGGCGCCAAGGTGGAGTGTACGGGTGGAGATAGAGCGAGACAAATATGTCAGGGTTTAGGTTTCGATAACTCGTTTAGAGTAGACGCAACTGGGCAGAGCGGAGGTATTTGGTTACTATAGAGATCGAGTATTGGCGTGGTTACAATTGTTGATTCATCGGATCAATTTATTTACGCTACGGTGGCGCATGAATCATAGATAGTAAACCTGATTGTCGTCTACGCAGCACCATCAGTAAGTAAAAGAAGTGGGCTTTGGGGGAGTTTGAAGAATGTGATTACACAAGTGGATGGAACGTTAATCATCGGAGGTGATTTTAACACTATTTTAAGAGCGGACAAGCGCACAGGCGGGAGTGGCGACTTGTCACCTGATTTGTTGGCATTTGAGGAATGGATCCAGGAATTGTCACTTAATGATATGGGGTTTATGGGAACTCGGTTTACATGGCAGAGAGGTCGTAATGTAAATACGTTTATGGTAAAACGTTTGGATCGTGTAATGTGTTGTGCGCACGCAAGATTGAAATGGCAAGAGGCTACCGTCACTCATCTACCCTTTCTTTCTTCGGATCATGTACCACTGTATGTCCAACTTCAACCGGTTTCAAGAGGTAACCCAAGTCAGCGGCCTTTCCGGTTTGAAGCAGCTTGGCTCAAACACGAAGGTTTTAGGCCATTATTGGAAAGTTCATGGAATAATGCGATTGAGACACCGACTGCCTTGAATATGCTAAGAGTAAAGCTCAGGAGATGGAATCGGGAGATCTTCGGTGATATTCACAAGAAGAAAGAGGACCTGGCTTTAAACATTAAGAGGGTGTAGGATGAGTTGGATATCCACCAATCTGATGTCTTATTACAGAAGGAAGAATCATTAATAAAAGAACTCGACTTAGTACTTCAGCAGGAGGAGGTCCTTTGTATCAAAAGTCGAGAGAGAAGTTGATTGCGCTTTGGTGATAGGAATACAAAATATTTTCATACATCGACTATTATTCGGAGGAAGAAGAATCGGATAGAGATGTTGAAAGATGATGAAGGTAGTTGGGTTACTAACTCACATGACCTGGAGAATCTGGCCGTAGAATACTATAAGAGGTTGTACTCTTTAGAGGACGTAAACATGGAGAGGTTTCCGCCCGAAGGGTTTGTGAAACTAAATCGGGATGAAGTTAATAGCCTAACAAGACCATTTTTAGCTACATATATGGAGAGTTCGATACATAGCATGGGACAATTTAAAGCACCGGGCCCGGATGGATACCAACCGGGTTTCTATCAGAAGTGCTGGGAGGTTGTGGGACCTTTGGTGACTCATTTTATGCTAGATTTTTTTCAGTTCGGGGGTCTTATCGGCTGAATTGAATGACGCGTTAGTGGTTCTTATTGCTAAAGTTGATACCCCGGAGAGGATTACTCAATTTAGACCAATTAGTTTATGTAATGTTTTGTATAAAAGCATTACTAAAACATTGGTGATGCGACTCAAACCTTTCATGTTGAAGCTTATTGGGCCGGCACAGTCGAGCTTTATTCCAGGAAGGCTGAGTACGGACAATATCATTGTAGTGTAAAAAGCTGTGCAATCGATGCAAAGGAAAAAAGGACGAAAAGGTTGGATGCTCTTGAAACTTGATTTGGAGAAGGCCTATGATCGTATACGATGGGATTTCTTGGAGGATACGATGAAAGCGGCGGGTTACCAGAAACATGGATATATTGGATCATGCAATGCGTTACGGGTCCTTCGATGAATATTTTGTGGAATGGGGAGAAAATGGAACATTTTAAACCGGAGAGGGGACTCCGACAAGGGGATCCGCTATCTCCATACTTATTTATTTTATGTATCGAGCGACTTTGTCACCTGATTGAGCTCTCTATTGCTTTGAAGGAATGGAAGTCGATAAGTCTTTCTTGTGGGGGTCCGAAATTATCTCATATGTGTTTCGCGGATGGTCTTATCTTATTTGCGGAAGCATCGGTGAATCAAATTCGGATAATACGCAAAGTTCTAGAAATTTTTTGTTTAGCTTCCGGACAGAAAGTGAGCTTGGAGAAGTCTAAAGTATTTTCCTCAAAAAACGTTCACAGGGATTTAGCAAAGCTGATAAGCGACGAGAGCGTCATTCAATCAACTTGTAATTTAGGGAAATATTTGGGGATGCCGGTTTTGCAGAAAAGGATAAATAAAGATACTTTTGGAGGAGTTCTGGAACGCGTTGCGTCTAGACTGTCAGGATGGAAGGGACGTTTTTTGAGTCTCGCGGGCAGAATAACTGATATATTATGGTTTTTACCCATTTAAAGCCATGATATAAGTATGTTTTTAGAGTCTTTTTGGTGTTTTTGGTGTTCTTTTAGAGTCATTGCAGGTTTATAGGTATTTGGAGCATAATGGGAGATTTAGGAGCATTTTGGAGCATTTCGGAGAAAGAGATCAAAGTGTCAAAGTCGGATTGGAAATTCAGCTTTGGTGTCGATCGACACCATAATTGAGTGTCGATCGACACCCTGTTCGTAACAGAAGAAAAGCCCGATTCGTGAAACCCGTTTTAGCCCAGAAGTTCCTAAAGATTTCATGATTGTTCTAAGTCGGTTTTAGAGTCTTATATATAGTTTTTAACATCCATTGTTAGAAAGAACGCTTTATTTTTATCGAGACTTAGAGAGGAGATTGATTCAGAGCTTTTAGGGAGACAAGTTCAGACTCTGTTCAGAGATTTCTTCGAACCCTTTTTGTATCTCTTACTCTCTCTTTTAATGCAATATTATTCAGTTATTATGCTTGTTTCAATCATCATGTCTGAGTAATCTACTTGTTAGGTTTAGGGTTTTTCAAAGGCTGAAGATAAATTGCTAGAACTTTATTACTGTTGGGATCAGTCTACTTGTGTTCTTCACCTTGATAGTTTTAATTCTGCTTTAGGATTGATCACCCTGAATTAGACATGTTAGGTTGATGGATAAATGCGAAAGCATTGTTTGTTAGCTGGAACTATATTTTTGGTGAGCAAAATTACTATTCGTAAAGGAATTTGGCTTAGTGATTTGTGAACTTATCGAAACTGCTCGTTAATGCTTGATTTAATCTTTAGAACTCGCAAAGGAATTTGGTTTGCTAGGATTTAATCATAGATAACTTCTGCAACGAGAGTTGATTAGTTTTACAGTTTATTTCGAGTTTAAGAACGGTTCTTAATAAATATCCCGACAGTAATTTAGTGCTTCGATTTAAAGTCATGCCTGCGAATTACCCGATGCCTAGCGCTTTGTCTCATTGATTTAAAGAACAACAATCACCATTCACTCGCTTTATTTAGTTTGTTTTTCTTTTCATTACACTTTTATTTACTTAGCTTAATTCGAACTTGGAATTTTACTTTGTGATTCTTTTCCCTGTGGATTCGATCCCTAAGTGCTACACGATCTCTTAATTTGAGAGAGTGGCTCAGGGTTAAATTTGAGCATATCAAATTTTGGCGCCGTTGCCGGGGAATTTGAAATCACAATTAGATTTTGAATTATAGAATTTTGTCTAAGTTTTTCTCTTTTTTTTAATTTACTAACTAGTTTCTCTTTTGTTTGCTTTTTGTTTTGAATTTTAGGTGCATGCCAAAACACGTCACAAGAAGCAAAACATACAAGGAATTAGTTGGATTTGATCTCGACACATTAGCTCTCTTAGAACGAACGAACAGGAGAGCAGTTAAGGAAGCTAAAATGGGAGACAGACTAGTGCTAATACCGGTTGAGGGAGAAGAAGGAGTATTCCATGACAGAGCAGGGCTGAGATACAATGATGAAGGAGCCAGACTCGACGACCAGGGGAATGTAATCGTCGAAGCACCTGCACAGAACCCAGGCATCGAACGACACCAAGATGGTGGCATCGGTCGACGCCTAGCACATAACGGCCGTGGTATCACATTGGGCGATTACAATCGCCCCGATCAGTTTTATGCCAACCGAACTGCAATTCGCCCACCACCGTTTCAGAGAAACGACTTCGAGCTAAAGCCTGCATTCTTCAGTCTTGTGGCCCAACATCCTTTCCATGGGCTTCCTCACGAACACCCAATGGATCATATTGAGAAGTTTGAGGACTTAGCATCGAGCATTAAGGCAAATGGGGTGTCAACTGACTATCTTTTCTGCAAGCTTTTTCCCTACTCACTAGGAGGTGATGCTTCGTACTGGCTAAAGCAACTCGAGCCAGGATCTTTGACTACTTGGGAGGACACCAAGAATGCCTTTCTCAACAACTTCTTCGACGATGCAAGGTCTGAAGACTTGAGGATGAAGATTGCTACTTTCCGCCAGCAGGATACTGAGACATTCAAGGCTTCATGGGCACGATTTAAGTCCTACCAGAGAGATTGCCCTCATCACGGATTCAGTGATATCCAGCTGCTTAGGATCTTCTTTAACGGAGTGGATTGGAGATACCAGATGACACTCGATGCTGCAAGCAGTGGAAACTTCAAGACTAACTCTCCGGAAGATGCTATTGCGCTTATTGAGAACTTGGCTTCAAGCAACAGCAGTAAGAATGCAGACTTTGAGAGGAAGAAGCTCAGTGGGAACAGTGGTCAGTTTTCTCAAGAAGTTAAGGCTAAGATTGACGACGTGCACAACATCCTAGTGGGAAAGAAGGCAGTCCATTTTGCTCAAGAGGTTGAAGAATTCGAACCAGAGGCTGGGAATGAAGAAGAAGGTGTGAACTACGTTAATGGAACTGGATTTCAGAATCAGAGGTATGGTAATCAGCAAAGGAACAGAGGCTACCAGAGTAACTACAACAGCAGCTATCAGAGACCTTCAAGCCCGCAGTACCAGAAGAACGACTTCCAGAAGCCATTCCAGAGCAGCAACAGTAACTACACCAGGACATACGGTTCTTTTTCATACCAGACACCTCCTGCTAAGACTCCTGATAGCGAGGTGAAATCCATGCTTGAGCAGCTTTTGGAAGGTCAACAAAAGCTGACCGTTACCTTCAATGGGAAGATGGATGCCATGTATCAAGATCTAAACGGGAAATTCGAAGCTCTCAACACTCATGTCAAAAAGCTCGATACACAAGTGGCTCAGACTGCAGAATCGGTAAAGAGACAGGATGGTTTTCTTCCTTCAAGGACGGATACGAATCCTAAACGCAACGCTATGGCCATCATCACACGTAGTGGAAAGAAGCTGGAACCGATTCTGAAGAAAGGGGCTGATAAAGAGCGAATCGACGAGCTACTCGATATTAAAGTTGATGAGATTGTTGATCCGACTGAAGTGTCGCTCGACGCCACAAAGGAGCATCGGTCGACACTCATCGAGGTTTCAGATTCTGAGCATGATGAAATCGAAGACTTGCCAAGTCCAAAAACAAGTGACGATCGACACCATCAGGGTAGAATCGATCGACGCTCTTCTCAGAACAAACCAGAAACTTCCAAATCACCGGTAGCTGCAGAAGAACGAGTATACAAGCCCAAACTCCCGTATCCTAGGAGTAACAAGAAGTCCAAACAGGAGCTCAAAGATGCTAGATGCAAGGCCATTATGGATAAAATCACTGTTGAGCTTCCCTTGATAGATGCTATAAGATCAACTCCAGTGATTCGACGTTATGTGAAACGGATGGTTACCAAGAGCTTGAGTCTTGAAGAGGGATGCGCGATGATCTCTGAGCAGGTTAGTGCGGTGATACAGAACAGAATTCCAGAAAAGCTCAGCGATCCAGGAAGTTTTGTGCTTGATTGCTTGATCTTTACGGAAAGATTTCCTCGTTCCTTATGCGATTTGGGGTCTAGCGTCAACTTGATGCCACTTTCAGTTGCTATGAGCCTTGGGATGACTGATTTTCAACCCACTAGGATCTCTTTTATCCTAGCAGACAGGACAGTGAGAATCCCTGAAGGAGTCCTTGAAGATGTTCCAATCAAAGTTGTAGAGTGCATGATTCCTACGGACTTTGTGGTTCTGCAGTATGGAGAAGAACCCAAAGATCCTCTTATCTTAGGAAGACCCTTCTTGGCCACAGCTGGAGCGATGATAGATGTCAAAGGTGGAAGGATCACACTGAGTGTAGGCGATTTAGAGATGAAGTTCGACATGGAAAAGATCATGAGGAAGCCTACAATAGATGGTCAGACTTTCTTCGTTGATACCTTGGATCATCTAGCAGAAGATTACTTCCATGAAATGCGCTCTCCAGATCCCTTGGAAAGGGCATTGATCAACTTTACGCCAGAAATAGAGTGCCTAGACGAGACTGCTGCGGGTTATGCTTCGATAATGGATGCAAGCGAGCAAGTTATGCAAGTGGTTGTAAACACGGAATTGGCTAAATGTCATGAGCATCGATCGATGTCATCTGACGGTGTCGCTCGACACCAGGCCGAGAACAGCGATTGGAGCGAAGAAAAGGCTCCTAAGATCGATCTCAAGCCACTTCCTGCAGGGCTAAGGTACGCATTTCTCGGATCCAATTCAAGTTATCCTGTCATCGTTAATTCTTTTTTGAACAACGCGGAACTCGCGTTATTACTAATGAGGCTGCGCAAGTTTCGCAAAGCTCTAGGCTACTCTCTTGATGACATTTCAGGTATTGCTCCAGATTTGTGCATGCATAGGATTCACTTAGAAGATGAGTCTATGTCATCAATTGAGCATCAGAGGCGATTGAACCCGAATTTGACTGAGGTTGTTAAGAAAGAGATTATGAAGCTTTTGGAAGCAGGGATTATCTATCCCATCTCAGACAGTTCTTGGGTTAGTCCGGTTCATGTAGTCCCTAAGAAGGGAGGTGTCACAGTGGTAAAGAACGAGAAGAATGAGCTGATTCCCACAAGAACAGTCACTGGTCATCGAATGTGCATCGATTACAGAAAGCTAAACGCAGCCACTAGGAAGGATCATTTTCCTTTGCCTTTTATTGATCAGATGTTGGAGAGGCTTGCGAATCATCCGTACTACTGCTTCTTGGATGGCTACTCAGGGTTCTTCCAGATACCCATTCATCCGGACGACCAGGAGAAAACCACTTTCACTTGTCCTTATGGTACTTTTGCATATCGCAAAATGCCTTTTGGGTTATGCAATGCTCCTGCAACCTTCCAGCGCTGCATGATGTCTATCTTTACGGACATGATAGAGGATTACATGGAGGTTTTCATGGATGATTTTTCAGTGTATGGATCCTCTTTCAAGGACTGCTTGAACAATCTGGAGAAGATACTAGCTCGATGCGAGGAAAAGCACTTGGTTTTGAACTGGGAGAAATGTCACTTTATGGTGAGGGATGGCATAGTGCTTGGACATAGAGTTTCAGAAGCTGGGATTGAAGTGGATCGTGCAAAGATCGAGGTTATGACAGGCCTTCAACCGCCTAATGATGTCAAATCTGTGAGGAGTTTTCTTGGACACGCTGGTTTCTACAGAAGATTCATCAAAGATTTCAGTAAGATCGCGAGGCCACTAACTGCTTTACTCTGCAAGGATGTCAAGTTCGAATTTTCTGCAGAATGCCTAGCAGCTTTTGAGAAGATCAAGAAGGCTCTTATGAGCGCTCCGATTGTGCAACCACCAGACTAGAATTTGCCCTTTGAGATCATGTGTGACGCTAGTGACTACGCAGTTGGAGCAGTTTTAGGACAGAAGAAGGACAAGAAGCTTCACGCCATCTACTATGCGAGTCGAACACTTGACGAAGCACAGAGGAATTACGCAACTACTGAGAAAGAGTTGTTAGCTGTGGTGTTCGCCTTCGAGAAGTTCCGTCCTTACCTGATTGGCTCTAAAGTCATTGTGCATACGGACCATTCAGCTCTTAAGTATCTGATGCAGAAAAAGGATGCAAAACCAAGGCTGTTGAGATGGATTTTGCTTCTTTAGGAGTTTGATATCGAGGTAAAGGACAAGAAGGGGGTTGAAAACAGCGTTGCAGATCATCTCTCTCGGATCAGAATCGAAGGAGACGTCCCTATTGATGATTTCTTACCAGAAGAACGAGTTAATTTCGTCGAAAGTGGTCTACAGGACCAAGCATCGATCGACACTTTATTTGATCATCGGTCGACACTGAATTTCTTTGAATCGACGACGAGTGCAAAACAAAGAGCATCGATCGATAATTACCTTAGCATCGCTCGACACCAAGTCGACAGACTTGTTAGCCTTCCGAAAATCGTCTCGGCAGCTTTCCAAGAGCTTGTGTTCGCTGTCTCGAAGAGTGACAGGCCATGGTATGCTGACATCGTCAACTACTTGGCTGCAGAGGATGAGCCTACTGATCTTAAAGGATATGAGAAGAAGAGGTTCATGCGAGAGCTTAGGAGGTATTATTGGGATGAACCTTATCTTTACAAGCTTTGTTCAGATGGTATCTACAGAAGGTGCATTGCAGAGGCTGAGATTCAGGATGTGCTTTTCCATTGTCATGGTTCAGAGTATCCTGGTCACTTCGCTACATTCAAGACGGTTGCCAAGGTTTTGCAAGCCGGATTCTGGTGGCCAACGATGTTTAAGGATGCTAACACTTTCATCGCTAAGTGTGATGCTTGTCAGAGACGAGGGAAGATTAGCAAGAGACATGAGATGCCCCAGAACTTCATTCTTGAGGTGGAGGTTTTCGATTGTTGGGGGATTGATTTCATGGGTCCTTTTCCATCATCCTATGGTAATGAGTACATTCTTGTCGCGGTAGATTATGTGTCCAAGTGGGTAGAGGCGATTGCTAGTCCAAAGAATGATTCTGCGGTGGTTCTTAAGCTGTTTAAAACCATCATTTTCCCTCGATTTGGAGTACCTCGGATAGTAATCAGTGACGGTGGCCTTCACTTTATCAATAAAGTGTTCGCTAATCTGCTAAGCAAGTACGGTGTTCAACATCGAGTGGCTTCTCCTTATCATCCTCAGACGAGTGGTCAAGTTGAAGTTTCGAATCGACAAATCAAGGAAATCTTGGAGAAGACAGTGGGAGTCATAAGAAAGGATTGGGCAAACAAGCTCGACAACGCGATCTGGGCTTACAGGATAGCCTACAAGACGCCTTTGGGGACAACGCCATTCCATTTACTTTATGGGAAAGCTTGTCATCTTCCAGTGGAGCTTGAGCACAAGGCAGCATGGGCGGTGAAACAGATGAATTTTGATTATAAACCAGCTGCAGAAAGGCGTTTGATCCAGCTGAATGAGCTAGATGAGATAAGGCATCACGCCTTCGAGAACTCGAAGTTATACAAGGAGCGCACTAAAGCCTATCATGATAAGAAGATCATCTCAAGGAAGTTCGAGCCAAATGATCAGGTACTCCTATATAACTCTCGTCTTCATCTTTTTCCCGGGAAATTACGTTCTCGTTGGTCTGGTCCTTTCACAATTAAGGAGGTTAGGCCCCATGGAGCAATTGTGCTGATCAATCCAAAAGGCAACGAGTTCACTGTCAATGGGCAAAGGGTGAAACACTATTGGGCAAAAGCCGAGATTCCAGAAGGACACATTGTTCCTCTGGACGATGCACCCGTCGCCTAGACCAGACACAGTCAAGCTAATGACTGAAAACGAGCGCTGAGTGGGAGGCAACCCACTAGGTAAGTATAGCTATTTATTTTTATTATCATTTGTTTACTAACTATTACGTTTAGTTTAAGTCTTTAAGGAAAGAAACGAAGAAAACGTGGAATTGTGGCAAAACAGACCAAGCATCGACCGACACCACCATGTAGAATCGGTCGATGCCCTGCGGAAGGAACGAGGTAAGTGTTTCTACAAAATCCCGATTCATTTTTCATAATTTTTCTACAAACCGCAAAATCGCACAAACCTTTAGAGATTCATATCTCTCTCGATTTTTCACCAACTCAAGTGTTACTTGAGCCTATTTCACTCGATTTTTTGTCCTCTATTCGATTCTAGTCTCCGTTTTCCCGATCTACAAGGTACGTGTTTCAAAATCTCATCTATTCATTTCGGGTTAAAGGTTTGCAAATCCAAATTCATCTCGTTTCACTTGTTTTTATTGCTAAATCCGGCTTATTTGAGTTGTTTTCAAGTGAAATTGGTGAATGCATGTGATTGAATTGAGGTTTTATGCATGAACTAGAACTTTTAAGAATTTGAGATAGAGATGTTGAAAATTTAGGGATTCGAATGAAATTGGTTGAATTAAATGATGATTTGTGGTTATACATGTTGATTCGGATTGCATATTAGTGTTGATTTACAGGGAATCGTCTTTTAAATTCACGTTTGTTGGTTTTTGAAAAACTGAGATCGATTTTCAGTGGCATCGATCGATTCTTATGTTGATATCGATCGATGCCCAGTTCCAAATTACGATTTTGTTGTCTGATTTCGGGTTTTGTTGGTGTTCTCTTATGTTTTGATTGCAGATGCCTCAACAGAAACGCCAACGGACTGTTCGCTCAAAGACAAAGCCAATACACGAGGAACCAGAGGATGTTGACACTTAAGGGGATTTGGGACCTAATGGAGAATTGCCTTGTCGTCATCCTTGGCCTAGACTTGATAAGGCAAAGATACCAACTAAGAAGAAGTGGCATGACATACCTTCTAAGGTAGCACTAGGACGCGGAGTTGATGAGCGCCCAATTTTAGAGGATTGGGATGATTATGACACGCTCTTCTACAATGCGTGGACTGATGTGGAGTTAGAACAAATGCGCGTCGGTGATCGTACAGTTGTTCAGGCCTACAAGATCAAGGAGGATGTGGAGCGTATTTTGCAGAATGCGGGTCTAGGAAAGATCGCGACCACGCATTATACGTTATACCCAGAGTTGGCTAGGCAGTTTCTCGCCACTGTTCGTGTTTACTATCTAGATGAGGGTGTGAGGAGACCCAATCGGGGCTTTTTGACTTTCATGGTTCGTGGTATTCGATACCGCATCTCGCTGGATGAGCTTGCTGAGTTATATGGTTTAGCATTTCAGGATCGCGATCGCATTGCTCTTCCAGAGAGTTTACCAGGGATTTGCGACTTTTGGCAGCTTTTCGGTTCGCGTGTCTATGATTCCAAGACAGCGACTCAGACGGATATTCGCCATCCAGCTATCCGCTATGTGGTTCGACTTATCTCCCAGACGATCTTGTGCAAGAACGAGCCTAACAAGATGCGAGTTTCTGAGCTTATACCACTATACCATGGTCTTTGTGGTGATTTCCCTCATCTTCGCAATGATGACTTTCCCGATGATGTGCACTATGGAGCCGTCTTTGCACACCACTTGGTCTCCTTGAGGAAGACCCCTTTAGAGAAGACAAGCAAGACGAACAGGAAGGCGGTTACAGTGGGGAGTCTTCTTACTCCTATCTTTCGTCATTGTGGCATTAGTACCACTAATGCCACCCAGCTTAGCCAGTACCGCACTCTCGATTACAAGCACATGAGTCAGGCTAGATGGATTAAAACGGCATTCGAGTGGACTTACCGTGATATTGCAGGGAACCATGTTCAGGTTCGCATACCTTTGGACGGACAGCAGTCTATCGCTGGTAACTTGGATGCGTTACGCTTTGAGCCTGATCCGAGGGAGGTTAGAGCCATCACAGATCGTTCGGTTAGTTTAGGACGAGCTTCTGGAGGTGCGAGTTCTTCTGCCGTGTCTGAGCCTCTTCCAGGATTTCAAGAGACACCAGAGTTCCCTATGGAGATGGCCGATTTCCAGCGTTCGATCTATCATACTCTCCAGGCTATGTGGCAGCGTATGACTTCTGGTTGTGTTCGCCCTCGTTCTCGTTCGCCATCTCCAGCTGTTGCTTCTTCAGAGGAGGAAGAGGACGATGATTGATGCCTAGTTCTACATATTCTCCATTTTATCCCAGTTTTATGATTCTTTTTCTTTTTCTTTTATTTTTCTTTCTTTTGAGTCAGTTTTGGATTCTATCAAGTCCGTTTGTGTTTGTTTCACTACTTTGTTGAACTTATACTATCGTATTATGCAGTTGCATTTAATCTTGTTTTCTTTGAGTGTCTAACAGTGCTAACTTTGAGAGCCTAATCTAACTATGACGAGCACTCGACATTCTCCAGAAACAGAACTTGGTGAAAAAATTTCGGATTTTCAGACCTGGTGTCGATCGACACCATCTATGGGTGTCGATCGACACCCCAACTGGTAACACGATCCCTCAATTGTTTTTCAACATTCTTCAGTTTGTTTATGTTGCTTTCACCGATCTTAGGCTTAATAACACTGGGGACAGTGTCGTTTAAGTCTGGGGAAGGTAGTCGCTAACATTTGTGTTCTCTTTTGAGTTTTTATTGAGTCAGTCCTGTTTTGAGTTTTTATTCGGGTCGAAACTCCCCCTATCCACTTGCTTTGAACAGAATTCAAGGACCATTTCTACTACAAGTTGATTGGTTTTACAAGGTGGGTAACTGGGAGTGGATCGGTTTAACGGAGCGAGTTCAGACTTCTGGAGAACTCAGAAAGGATGTCAAAGACCCCGCCCCTAATGAACTCTAAATTTCTTGTCAAGGGCATTGGTAATCGCAAGACTTGATTCAGCTTCCAAACACTTGAAAGCGAGGAAGGACCGCTCTTGAAACTTCTTCCCGAATGACGAGTTTAACTGTCCTAGATCAGGTGGTAAAGGATCCTCTGTTGAGGTACCCGCCATTTCAAAAGCCTCATGACCCTGATTCTCATTAGAACATCACTTGAGAGCTGATCTAGTGATCATAGAGATGCCAAGTAAAAAAAAAAATGCAAGCAAGCCTGAAGTTTAAAAGTGCTAGAATCAAAGGCAGAAAATAAGCAGAAAAAAATGGAATATTTAGATGGTAAAGGACCCTCTGCTGAGGTACCCGCCATTACAAAGGCAAAAAGGCATTGCATCTCTATGATAGTCCTTAATTGGATACAGTTTCAGAGGGAAGAGAGAGGGTGAAATGCAGGATAGTGTTAAGGGAGGTGAAAGAATCTAGAAGGTCCAGCGATCGATATTCCCTTGATGAGACCGCACCTAATTAAACTGAAGGGGTCTGCGACTGAAAGTCTGAGTTTCTTTAAGGGGTTTGGGTTCAATCTAGAGGACTGCTAAGCTTCTAGGGAAACATCGAAGTATCACCGGATTAGCTTTGCAAAGGTATGTAGTTCCTAAAGGAGTGATAACATCTGTTTTGCTTAGGGACAAGCAAAAAGCTAAGTCTGGGGGAGTTGATATATCATGGTTTTTACCCATTTAAAGCCATGATATAAGTATGTTTTTAGAGTCTTTTTGGTGTTTTTGGTGTTCTTTTAGAGTCATTGCAGGTTTATAGGTATTTGGAGCATAATGGGAGATTTAGGAGCATTTTGGAGCATTTCGGAGAAAGAGATCGAAGTATCAAAGTCGGATTGGAAATTCAGCTTTGGTGTCGATCGACACCATAACTGAGTGTCGATCGACACCCCGTTCGTAACAGAAGAAAAGCCCGATTCGTGAAACCCGTTTTAGCCCAGAAGTTCCTAAAGATTTCATGATTGTTCTAAGTCGGTTTTAGAGTCTTATATATAGTTTTTAATAGCTATTGTTAGAAAGAACGCTTTATTTTTATCGAGACTTAGAGAGGAGATTGATTCAGAGCTTTTAGGGAGACAAGTTCAGACTCTGTTCAGAGATTTCTTCGAACCCTTTTTGTATCTCTTACTCTCTCTTTTAATGCAATATTATTCAGTTATTATGCTTGTTTCAATCATCATGTCTGAGTAATCTACTTGTTAGGTTTAGGGTTTTTCAAAGGCTGGTGATAAATTGCTAGAACTTTACTACTGTTGGGATCAGTCTACTTGTGTTCTTCACCTTGATAGTTTTAATTCTGCTTTATGATTGATCACCCTGAATTAGACATGTTAGGTTGATGGATAGGTGCGAAAGCATTGTTTGTTAGCAGGAACTATATTTTTGGTGAGCAAAATTACTATTCGCAAAAGAATTTGGCTTAGTGATTTGTGAACTTACGGGTTAGGGATCTTTGGAGGGATGGCTTTGGATGCGATCTTCCCAGGATTGAACCATACGTATCTAACCAGGTGAGGTTGCAGCTAGCGTCAGTGGTTTTAGACAACTTTACCGGAGCAGTGGATAGGATTTCTTGGAGTAGAACCTCAGATGGCAACTTTACGGTGAGATTGGCATATTCAATGTTATTGAGTGAAGAGCGGCCAAGACAATATATGAGCAAGTTTTACGCGAGGATTTGGAAGGTGGTAGCTCCGCAACGAATTCGAGTGTTCTTGTGGCTAGTGGCTCAACAAGTTATTATGACGAATGTGGAGAGGACCCGTAGACACCAATGTGGTTCAAGTCTTTATCAAGTGTGTAGAGGTGGAGAAGAAACGATTATGCATATTTTGAGAAATTGTCCCTCGATAGAAGGCATTTGGCGACGGCTGGTGGACCCGGGGAGGAGACAAGCCTTCCTTTCCAAATCACTCCTTGAGTGGGTTTATTGGAATCTAGGGAGTCGGAGGGACAGAGGAGGTTACGATTGGTCTACTTTGTTCGCGATGGTTGTTTGGTGGAGTTGGAAATGGCGGTGTGGTAATGTGTTTGATACGAATAGGAAATGTCGAGATAGAGTACGTTTCCTCAAAGAGTTAGCTAAGGAAGTGTCGAATGCTCATTGTGTGCAGAGTGATCACCGGGTTGGAAATGGCCGAGTCATGCAGATGATAGCATGGGAGCGGCCACAGGATGGTTGGATCAAGCTAAATACGGATGGGGCATCGAAAGGAAATCCTGGGCTAGCAACGGCGGGAAGGGTCCTTAGAGATGCGGTTGGAATTTGGTGCGGAGGTTTTGGCTTGAATATAGGAATATGCTCCGCGCCACTTGCAGAGCTTTGGGGAGTCTACTATGGTTTGCTTATTGCTTGGGAGAGTAGTTATCGACGGCTTGAGCTGGAGGTTGATTCGGAAATGGTGGTGGGTTTTTTGAAGGCAGGGATTAGTAATTCGCATCCACTGTCTTTCCTGATACGTTTGTGCCATGGATTCTTATCGAGGGACTGGATAGTCCGTATTTCGCACGTGTATAGGGAGGCTAATCGTCTGACAGATGGGTTAGCGAACTATGCGTTCTCACTACCGCTTGGGTTTCATATGTTTGATTTATGTTTTGATGTTGTTAATTTGATTGCTTTGGAGGATGCGAATGGGATTATGCGTCCACGAGACATTCGAGTTTAGTTTTTTATGGTTTATTTAATAAATGGGGATTTTTTTTAATCCCCTCCCCAACCAAAAAATTAAAAAAAAATTAAAAAAAAATTAGAAAAAAAATAAAAAAAGATAACGTATTTTACCTTGTATAGGGAAGTAACTGTTATCTCTTAGTAGAGGAAAAGCGGCAAAAGCACAAAACGACGCCGCACCACTAGTCCTCAACACAACTCTACCAACTCCAACTTTTTCCGCCGCAACCGCCGTGCTCCTCCCCCAAATAGCGTCGGAGACCAAACAACACACCGTCTTTCCTCCGCTTACTTCCCCCGCAAGAGACTTACGAAACGGCTCGGTGTAACTTTGTTTCAACACACGTATGAGAGCCACTAGGTCCATACATGAAGCCTTTGACTGAGAGAGAGGGTCCTTATCTTCTTCTCCTTCGTTGTTGTGATGGATGGTTCGAAAAGTGAAGTGTGGGTAGCGAGAAGGATCGGGAGAGTTGTAAGAAGTGTGGAGGATCATGACGGAGAAGCCACGGTTGTGGAATATTCTGGCGAGCTCGATCATTGGGTTGAAGTGACCAGGAAATGGTAAAGGGAACATGAGTATTCTTCTCCATCTTCTCTCTTCCATTTCTTTCTTTCTTCTTTCTTTGGTTTCTTGATTTTTTATTTTGTGGATCTGTTGTTGTTGGTGGTTGTGGTTTGTGTAACTCCCACTAGAGTTGTAGACTACTTTATGCAACAAATACTCCTTCCGTTCCCAAAAGATTGATGTTGTAGGAAAAATAAATATTTCAAAAAGATTAATTTTTTACATTTTCAATGAAAAATAATGATAAATTGTAAATTCCAAGACACATTAATTGATTTTATTGAATTACTATTGGTTTAGAGTCATGGAAAATTGTTTAGTACAAAAAACAAGACATTTATAACTAAGAATTAATGTGTTTTCTTAATAGTTGTGAAAATTCTACAACATCAATCTTTTGGGAACGGAGGGAGTATAAAATAATATTCTGGCATTGTTGTTAATAAATTTCCCCCAACGGTCTTTTCTGATTAGATTAAGGATTTTTTGTCGACCAAAAAAAAAAAGATAAAGGATTTTTTAGTTTAATGCAAGTGAGTAGTGATTTTCCTTTTTTATAAAAAAATGTCATGATTTTTTTTAAAACTTATCACATGGGGGTAGTACCCAAAATGATGTTCTTGTAGCCTTGCAGGGGAAATAGTACCATACTTGTGGTTTTGCATCTTTTTAACAATTGTCCAAAAACATAGAAAAATTTGTGCAGTGATTACTCTCGGACAAAAGTTTTTACAGTCCTTGTGCGGTGACTTGGCTCTCACTAGATTCCTAATTTGTAAACCAAATTTTCACCTTGATCCATTTAGATTCTTTTAATAAAAAACGGCTCCATTTGGTATGAGTTAAACCCGTTTAAGTATAAGATCTTGTATGTATATTGGTCGGCCCACTTTGCCGGCCTATGATCAGTTTTCACTTCTCCAACTACCTACATATGAATAATTTTTATATGGATAAAAATGCTCAGAGTTTTACTAATACTAAAAGAGATGTTTCGGTTTGTTCGACCATTTTGTGCGGTCTCAGGTTCTGGATTGAGGTTATGGTTAGGCAGGGGAGGTTTGGTTTCGTGATGGTCTTTGTCCAATCTCACGATGGAGGAAGCGCCGGATCTTAGATCGACGGAGGGCCGGATCTCTAGCCAGAGCAACGGTCCAAGAGTCTTGGTCGAGATTTGTTCATCGGAAGAGCCTTTTCTCAAACCTGTCTCAAGTCAGTTTCGGGTTGGTTTTCACGGGTCGTTTTTAGTGTAAAGTGTTAAGGTTTTATCTTTAGATTTTGATTAAGTTCTAGTGCTTCTCCTTTGATTCATCTGATTTTCAAATTAGGTGGTTAGGGAAGTATAGGTTTGTGTGTTATCGAGTTGGTTTTAGTCATTTGTGGGGTTTCTAGTTTGGGTGGTTCCCGTTTATTAAGAGTCTGTGTCTTTGATTGGTGTTGGTGGATTTCAAATCAAGGGCAAGTTTCTTCATTTGATATGTCATCTTTGCCACCGATTTGTGTTTTTATAAGGTTTTATAAACTCGTTGATTTGCATCTTGGATCTGAGTCTGGCTCTGTTTCGGTGGTGTTTTGAGTGTGGGATGGAGAGTTGGAGTACGTGGAATCGGTAGCGCCCAATTACATTGGACTTCGGGGGCCTCTTGAGGGTGCAGCATAGCTGTTTTTCGTTACGGTCCCGTGCTTGTCTTCAGCTCTAGTTTCAGTGGTAAGCTTTTGCCTCAAATTACTGTGACTATTGCTTGTGATGAAAGAGATCAATGGTTAGTAGTGCAAGTAGTTGAAGACTCGCTACAACTAGTTTGTTTAATTTAATTTCTGTTTTTATGTAATTTATAGTAATGGATTGGTCTTTTGATCCTATGGTCATCACTTATTTTGTGCGTGTGTTTTTGATGTAATCAGAATCTGAAATAAATAAAAACGAAGTTTAGATGTAAAAAAAAAAAAAAAAAAGATGTTCGGAATGTTTTGTTTGTTTGGTTTTAGATGTTAGGAATGTTATAAAAAGGCTCACACAAACAAAAAAGATGCTCATTCTTTCTTCCTTACATATGTATAAAAAAATATGTATGAGACTAGAGAGTCTTCCATTTTATTTAGCAGATTCAAACTTTAGAATCTCAATTTCGATTTCATTTTATTTAGGCCATATTCAATTGGTTTGATTATTCTTGCCATCCCTAGATGTACTACTCATTTTCACAAAGATAATCAATGATATAAAACTCAAACAACTAACATATTATTTTAAGAGGATAGAAAAAAAAAACAGAACATCCAAAGTTTGATGAGAATGCATAAAATTTTAAAAACATTGCTTCGTAATTTTTCTAGCTTGCAAAAGCATGTGAATCAAGAGAAAAGACATAAGTCACAAGTTTGTCTATATTGTTGGAGGAAGATCCATCTTTGCCTAAGCAAATATCAGCCTTTTCTTTCAAGGCCATGGACCTCTCTCTCATACCATCTCCTTTATCTATCATTGCATTTCTTATTACCTGCTCAATCTCTCTCCTATCGATCTTGAAGATGCAGCTGCTGAAGCAGCAACCTGTAGCAGCACCAGATGGGAATACTTCAGAAAAGGACGGGCCAGCTGGTGGGCTTGAAGCTTGATGGGCTTTTGGAGTGGATCAGTCCGAGCAAAGAGAGGACGTGATGAGCACTCAAAGGAAGGGCTAGAGGATATCTTTGGAAAAGATTTACTCAAGCTTGAAGATTTCCTTATTCTTAGGAGAAGATTAGGAAAGTGTACTTATCCATGAAGATTTATATTGAAGAGTAAATCTAGCATGGAGTGGAGGCCAAGGCTAGGTTGAGCCGCAGGTCATTGGGTATAAATAGGTGTGTTAGGACGAGAAAAAGCTTTAACACAACTAGAGCAAATATTTAGCAAAGGGATAAGGGTTTCAGGAAACACAGAAATCTTGTATCAAGGGCTAAAGGGAAAAGAGTTCACGTATCGGGTTGATTCGTGAACAGGGTAGACTAGGATTAAGTGAAAGCAATACGTGTAAGTATTCGAGTCATTAATCAAATGTCTTTTTGAGGAACCCTTTGTGTTGTGTTCTGTTTCTGCTTCAGTAGTATTCTCTGAATTACGTAGCTGTTACATTTTCATTTGGTATCAGAGCGGCACTTGTTCGTATTACTACAGGTGAGATCTTGTGTAGAAAATGGATAGCTATGACGAATTGGTTAACAATTCTAAGGTGATACTTGATGGCGGAAACTACGGGTTCTGGAAATCTAGGATGAAGTTCATAATCGTGGGAATCGATGTACTGGCCTGGAGATCTGTACTGTTACAATGGGAAGCACCTGTGATAGTGGATGACAATGGATTCAGGACTCCTAAACCAGAGGAGACATGGACAGAGGAAGAATTAAAGAAGGCCAAGTACAACGCCAGAGCCTTGTCTGCCATACATTCTTCTGTAACTAAGAAGACCTTCGAGCTGATTCAAGGATGCGAAACAGCAAAGGAAGCATGGGATCTGCTTCAGACACACTTCGAGGGAACCTCTAAGGTTCAGAGTTCCAGAAGAGACATGATGGCTTCTCGGTTTGAAAACATGAGGATGGAGGAACATGAATCTATATCAGACTTTAGTTCAAGGTTGAAGTCACTGGCGCAGGAGTCTGCGACACTGGGAAAGAAGTACAAAGACAAAAAATTGGTAAAGAAATTCTTAAGATGCCTTCCTGTTCGATTCATGGCTTACAAGTCAGCTCTGAATGTGTCTCAAAATACCGAAGATCTTAGTTTCTGTGAAGTTGTGGGGATGCTACAGGCTCATGAGATGGAACTGAACAATGCTGCAGACTACTCAAGGAAGAACAAGAACTTGGCTCTAACCTCATGTGAGACAACTGAAGAGACTGAAGACGGAGATCCGATGAGTTTGCTGGTAAGAAGGTTCGATCGAGCTCTGAGAAGAATCGAACGAGGTCAAGGTCAGAAGAGTACAGGAGGAGGTAGGTTTCAGTCTGAAGGAGAGAAGCAAGGTAGGAAGGCTGAACTTCAGTGTCACGAATGCAAGGGATATGGTCACTTCAAGTCTGAATGTCCTTCAATCAGGAGAAGAGAAATGAAATGCTCAGTATGCAAAGGAGTCGGACACACCCAGCAAGAGTGTGTTGATACTCAGAAGCAAAGAAGAGAGAGGTCGATGATGGTTGAAGAAGACTCTGAAGCTGACAGTGAGGCTGAAGAAATCCTGAATAACCTTGTATCATTCGTGGGAATCCTGGAAATAGAAGATGAACAGTCTGATTCTGAAGCTGATGATGATGAACTGGTTGAAAGTTACAAAGAGGTTCGTGAGACTCTCATCAGATTGGGACAGGAGAATCGTGCACTAGTAAAGGAGAAGCAGCGTCTTGAAGCCCAAGTTGTAGATCTACAAGGAAAACTTCAGGATGAACAGAAGTTGAGTCAGGAGAGTGTTCTATTACTGAAGGAAAAACTCAATCTGGCGGTCAAGGCAGTCAATCTGGAAAAGGAACTACTAGCTGAGAAGAAGATCTCTGCCGAACTTCAATCACAACTGGATCTGCAGTACAAGAAGATTCGCATGTTTGCTGGAACAGAACAATTGGATAGAATTCTGTCTTATGGAAAGACTGAAGCAGTTCACAGAGGACTAGGATACACTGGGAAAGGTGGATCAGAAGCCAACAGCATCAAGTTTGTGGCCGCCAGTGGTCAGTCACAACCTACGGTCAGAACTGGAGTTGCGAAAGTAAGAAGACTGGAAGTCAGTGCAAAACAAAAGAGTGGATGTTACTTCTGCGGTAAGCATGGGCACATACGAGCCTATTGCTACAAGTACTGGGAGAGAGTCAGACGGCTTCAGTATGAGGGAAGATTCACCTGGAATGGAAGTCGTAATCAGATCTGGGTAAAGAAATCAGATTTACGGGCTCCTGCTACAGGACAGAGAGCTAAACGCACTTCACAATTTGGGCTCAGATGTAATATGGCGATTTTGTCAGAAGAACAAGAAGATACAGGTCCATGGTATTTTGATAGTGGTAGTTCTCGACACATGACGGGAACCTTTGGCATTCTGGACAACTTCAAGACAATCAAGAAAGGCAAGGTTACTTTCGGGGACGGAGGACATGGTCGCATTCAAGGAAAAGGTCAGACATGTGATACAGATTTACCTAAACTAATGAATGTTTATCTGGTGCAGGGTCTAAAAGCAAATCTCATCAGTGTGAGCCAACTGTGTGACGAAGGGTTGACAGTATGCTTCACAAAACAGGACTGCAAGGCAATAGACAACAAAGGGAAGACTGTGTTGATGGGAGTTAGAACTGGCAACAACTGTTACATGTGAAAGAAAGAGGCTATCAACTGCTTCAGTGCAACAGATGATCTAAACCTATGGCATCAACGGTTGGGTCACATGAATGTTCGAAGCCTTACGTCTCTCACAAATCAGGAGATGGTCAGGGGAGTTCCTCAACTTAAGGGAGGAGAAACATTTGTGTGTGGACCTTGCAGCAAGGGTAAGCAGGTGAAAGTTCAACACAAGAAGGTGATGGATGTTCACTCGGAGTCAGCACTTGATCTGGTTCACATGGATTTGATGGGGCCTACTCAAGTGGAGAGTGTCGCTGGAAAAAGGTATGTGTTTGTCCTCGTTGATGACTACACAAGATATACTTGGGTCAGATTTCTCCGGGAAAAATCTGAAGCAGCAGACAGCTTCAGAATCTGGGCGTTACAACTGATTAATGAACGAGGAGGAATCAAGAAGATACGCAGTGATCATGGTGGTGAATTCCAGAATGGGTACATGAAGGAATTCTGTGAAGATCATGGTATTACGCACCAGTTTTCAGCCCCTTGGACGCCTCAGCAAAATGGTGTAGTTGAAAGGAAAAACAGGACGCTGCAGGAAATGGCTAGAGCAATGATACATGGAAACAACATTGCTGAGAGATACTGGGCAGAAGCTGTAAGTACTTCATGCTACATTATCAACAGGGTCTATGTTCGGAAAGGATTGTCCAAGACACCGTATGAGTTGTGGAAAGGTAAGATGCCAAATCTCAGCTACTTTCATGTGTTCGGGTGTAAGTGCTACATTCTGAATGACAAAGACTACCTGGGAAAGTTCGATTCAAGAAGTGATGATGGTATTTTTCTGGGTTATTCCGAGAGTAGTACAGCCTTCAGATGTCTGAATAAAAGAACAGGAGTGATCGTTGAATCAGTCAATGTGGTTTTTGATGACTGTGCTGGTACAAGGTCATGCAGGGATAGGATTGTGCTTCATGACGAGGAGTCAGAAGACCCATCAGATAAAGGAAGAGGACAACAGTCTGGTACAGAGGTAGAGTCTGACTCAGAACTCCAATCTGGTGCAGAGGAAGAGACAGAGCAAGCTGCTACACCTCACGTGCCTCGGAATCATTCAGCATCTGATCTTATCAGTAATGTGAATGAAGGGAGGAAAACCCGAGGAGTTAAGAAGGATTATCGCGAAATGGTAGGCCTAAAGAAGAAAAACCACGAAGTAGTTCAATTTGCATGCTTTGTGTCAGTGATTGAACCACGGAATCATGTTCAAGCCCTTGAAGACGATTTCTGGATTATTGCAATGGAACAAGAGCTCGAGCAGTTTGAGGGAAACGATGTGTGGGAATTGGTTCCACGACCAGAGGATGTCAACATTGTGGGTACGAAGTGGATTTTCAAAAACAAGATCGATGAGACTGGAGTTGTGGTTCGAAACAAAGCAAGACTGGTGGCACAAGGATATTCTCAGATTGAAGGAGTGGATTTTGAAGAAACATTTGCTCCTGTAGCAAGATTGGAGTCGATTCGTTTTTTCTTGGGCATGTCGTGTATTCTGAACTTCAAAGTTTATCAGATGGACGTCAAGAGTGCATTCCTGAATGGTTTCCTGCAGGAGGAGGTTCACGTGGAGCAACCAAAAGGGTTTGAGGATTCGGATAATCCAAACCATGTGTACAGACTGAAGAAAGCCCTGTATGGGCTGAAGCAGGCACCACGAGCTTGGTATGAAAGACTGACGAGCTTCCTGATGCAGCAAGGATGTGCAAGGGGTAGTGTGGATAAGACACTGTTTATACTTGAGCAGGAGAAGCATATCATGATGGTCCAGATTTACGTGGACGATATTATCTTTGGAAGTACATCACAGAAGCTAGTAGACGAGTTTGTGGAAAGCATGACTCAGGAGTTTGAGATGAGCATGGTTGGGGAGTTGAAGTACTTCCTGGGACTTCAAATTACTCAATCAGAAGAAGGTGTGTTTATTTCTCAGAGTACCTATGCAAAGAATCTTCTGACCAAGTTCAAGATGGACCAATGCAAAGAAGCCAAGACACCTATGAGTACTACAGCCAAGATGACACGAGACAGTGAGGGGAATGATGTGGACGTCAAGCTGTACAGAGGAATGATCGGCAGTCTGCTGTATCTCACTGCAAGTAGACCTGATTTGTGTCTGAGTGTTAGAATCTGTACTCGGTTTCAAGCCAAGCCAAAGCAGTCGCATCTTGAAGCAGTCAAGAGAATTATCAGATATGTCAAAGGTACAGCCAATTTGGGAGTTTGGTTCTCAAAAGGATCAAACAAAAATTTGGTTGGATACTGTGATGCTGACTGGGCTGGGAGTTTAGATGATCGGAAAAGTACCAGTGGTGGGTGTTTCTTTTTGGGAAATAACTTGATCTCCTGGATGAGCAAGAAACAGAACTCTGTATCTTTGTCCACAGCTGAAGCAGAGTACATTGCCCTAGGAAGCTGCTGCACCCAACTTCTCTGGATGAAACAAATGTCTGTTGACTATGGGATGGATTCTGGACCACTTCTGGTTCACTGTGACAACAAGAGTGCTATAAGCATCTCAAAGAACCCAGTGCAACACTCGAGAACGAAGCACATTGACATTCGACACCACTTCATCAGAGAACTTGTGGAGGAGAAACAGGTAGTGGTGGAACATATTGTTACTGATTTACAACTGGCTGATTTATTTACAAAACCCCTGGATTTTAATCGTTTTATCACTTTAAGAAATTCAATTGGTGTTTGTGGAATTTGATCAATTGTGAAGTGTACAGAACTGATACAGGTACTGGTTCAAGGTGCATATGAGGCTTTGATTTTGTTTGGAGTCTAAAACATCAATGAGAAAGAGCTGCCTATCATGTCGTCTTGTCTTGACATCAGTACAGGTTCCACGGTAAAGAAAGAGTCAAAGCTGAAGAAAGAAAATTCAGGAGACAGCTTCTGAGAAGTCAAGTGATGGAGCTGTCTCAGTCAAAAGAAAAGAAAAAAAAAAAAAAAAAAAACAACAACAAAAGAACCCAGAAAAGTGGGCAGGCGTGTGGAGGTGAAGAAAATCAAAAAAAGGTGATTCACACGCCTTGAGTGCATCAGCAACTTTCTCGAGTGGATAAAGGTTGAAAACTGGTTGAGACAAGATAAAGACATGATGGTGTGAAAGCTACTCATTGGAGTAGAAGATGACCAGATGGTATGAATCAGGTCAAGCTGAGTGTGTACTGCGAATTGGTCAAAGCTCAGTCTCTGAAACATCACTCAAAAAAAAATGGTAAATTAATCTTGTGTCAAAGAAAAGTTTTTCAAAAGCCAGTTTAGATCCTTACAATAACCATCATTATCTGTTTAATCCCCATTATGCTATCAAGTGAATGTGGTTGTTACTCTGTGTGTTTATGAAAAATCTAATGAGTGTAAAAAGCTGTTGCAGTGTTCTGAAGTTGGTACAGGATCTCCTAGTTTAAAACAATCCAAGAATTTGGGCTTCTGTGTGTATGGGCTTGGCAACAAAAATGGGCCTCAGAATGTCGGTTGGACTTTTAGTGTTTTCCAAATTGCAGCCCAAAAGAATTTCGTGAGTTTAAATAGTCCTCTTGTTTGGCCACGAAAAGAAGTACAGGAAAATCAAGAGTCTTTTACTTCAGAAACCCTAGAAATTCAAAAGAGGAAAAAGAAGATTTCGTGCAGTCACCATGGGAGGAGATTCAAGCTCGAAGTTGGCTAAAAACAAGAGATCGAAGAAGGATTCCCCAAAGGACGATCCCAATCAACTCTGATTGAGGGATGAAGCAGAAGAAGACGAGGGGTCACCGACTTACAAGACCCCAGGTCTTGAACTAGGTGGCGAGGAGATGCCTATGTTTGATGCCCGGGTGAATGAAGCAACTGATCTCATAGGTCAGCTTGCAGAAGACTATCGGACTCCGTCGTCATCTCCGATTCGTGACGAGGATTCCGAGAACGAGGAAGTCGAGGTCACTGATTCTGCATGGGGTATGGAAGAAGAGGAGATAGAAGAGAAGCCTTTGATTCGTAACTCAAAGACACTAAAGGTGAAAAAGGAACTGCAGAAGAAGTTGGGGAAACAAGTCGAGGAGGAAGAGAGCTCTGAAACTGGTGATTCAGACGATGCAGGAACAGGATCTGCTGCTGGAACAGGATCTGTGACTGGTGGAGTCTCCTTTGATTCTGACAAGTTCTGCTCAGCTGGAGCCTACCAAAGGTACATCGTATTCAAACATCGAGGTATTATTGGTGAAAAATTGGTTGATTTAGAGAAACAGAAGGAATTGGAGTATCCGTCTGTGATTGCTGAAGCTGGATTTTCTCCCACAGTATCGATTAAGTCAGGTTATGATAGAGAGGTTATTAATGAGTTTTATGCAAATCTGGGAGACACTGTGATTAATGATGGGGGAGTTATGGTTTTGGTCCGAGGTCGCATCATTCACTTCAGTCCTGTCAAGATCAACGAGTTTCTGAAGATGTCTGAACTGAATGCCAAGGATTTGAAGACTGCAGCAGCAACTGACAAAACAGATCCAGACTATGTTGCTATTTTTCTGAGAGAAGATGGATCTCATGAGGGGATGGTTCAGGTCACCAACAAGCGTCCCAAGAAGGTTCCAGCGCTGTCTACAGTTCACCTTTCTCCAAAGTTTGCTGCTTTGGCTATTCTGGCTGGGCACAACTGGTATCCAACAACGCATCGTACACACATCGCTCAATACTGAGCCTTGCTTCTGTATAAGTTGGCTCAGAAGGTGCGAGTGGATTTTCGAGAGATGGTATTTCAGCAAGTTATGGCCATAAGTGAGATTGAGAGAGAAGACAACAAGCAGGCTGATTCAAGAAAGCTGGTGTTCCCTCATCTGATCTATGGGATGATTCAGGAACAGTGTGGAGATGTTGTCAGTGAAGATGAGGTTTTGGTACTCCCTACGCATTACCAGATGGATGGTCGAACTGAGAAGAAGGACACGGGAGCAACCAAAGGGGCAACCAGGACATCATTGCGTACCAGGACCAAGGCTGCTGCATCAATCAAAGATGAACCAGTAACCAAGAAAAGAGCCCAGCCGTCTTTAAGCCTACCTGCTCTGAAGAAGAAAACCAAGAGGGAGCCAGAACAGTCAAAGCCGTCTAGCTCAGCTCAGTTTGATGACTCAGGATCAACAATCGACGTTCAACTTGGCCACATCAGTGTGCCTCTGGGTCGCTCAAATCAGAAGGTGGTCAACAACGCTCTGCATCAGATTACTTCTGTGCTGCATCAGCTGACTGGGATAGTTCGTGACCTGCGTCATGCAAACCAAGGTGAGTCTCTCTGATCTCTTGTTATTCTATTTTGTCCACTAATGTCTGTGTTTTTAACTTGTGTGCTCCCAAGCAGGGGGAGAAATGAGTGATGACGAAAGTGGTTAAGTAGGTCGTGGTCTGTGGGGGAGCATGGGGGCTGGTTTTTTGTGAATGAAGTTTTTAAATTGCATTTAAGAACTCGGTTGCGATTATGGGGGAGTTTTTTCTTTTGGGTTCTGATTCCAAACTCTAAGTACTTTAGTTTGTTCAGACTTGAGCTTGTAATACATTTTACAAGTTGGCTTCTTATGGATGGAGTTGGAACTTGTGTGTGTTGGGTTGCGGTTGTCTTTGTGGTTGTTGTGAGTTTGTTTTTGCAGATACTTGGGAGACACACAAAGCTAAAAAGGGGGAGATTGAAGATGCAGCTGCTGAAGCAGCAACCTGTAGCAGCACCAGATGGGAATACTTCAGAAAAGGACGGGCCAGCTAGTGGGCTTGAAGCTTGATGGGCTTTTGGAGTGGATCAGTCCGAGCAAAGAGAGGACGTGATGAGCACTCAAAGGAAGGGCTAGAGGATATCTTTGGAAAAGATTTACTCAAGCTTGAAGATTTCCTTATTCTTAGGAGAAGATTAGGAAAGTGTACTTATCCATGAAGATTTATATTGAAGAGTAAATCTAGCATGGAGTGGAGGCCAAGGCTAGGTTGAGCCGCAGGTCATTGGGTATAAATAGGTGTGTTAGGACGAGAAAAAGCTTTAACACAACTAGAGCAAATATTTAGCAAAGGGATAAGGGTTTCGGGAAACACAGAAATCTTGTATCAAGGGCTAAAGGGAAAAGAGTTCACGTATCGGGTTGATTCGTGAACAGGGTAGACTAGGATTAAGTGAAAGCAATACGTGTAAGTATTCGAGTCATTAATCAAATGTCTTTTTGAGGAACCCTTTGTGTTGTGTTCTGTTTCTGCTTCAGTAGTATTCTCTGAATTACGTAGCTGTTACATTTTCAGATCTTACTTCGTTCCAACATAATTCCGACTCTCCATACATCGACAACATACCTCCCATTTACACGCTGGTCCGACTGACACGGTGTACATATCATTGGAACACCTTCAGATATGCTCTCTACCGTCGAATTCCATCCATTATGCGTCCAAAATGCTCCAACTGCGGGATGTGCCAATACCTCCTCTAGCTGATTAGCCCATTTAACAATTTTTCCCCCATCTCCAATGTGTTCCATAAACCCACAAGGCAATGACTCGAGCCACTCGCCCCCTGGGATCAACCCCGGCCTAACCACCCACAAGAACGGCTGTTCGCTATTTCTTAAACCCCAAGCAATCTCGAGAAACTCCTTCTCTTCTATAGCTGCAACGCTACCAAAGCTCACGTAGACCACAGAATTTTGGCCTTGCTTGTCGAGCCAACCGGTTATTGCATTATCTTCTTTCTTATTTTTCATCGATGAAAGATCTTCGCTAAGTTTGTTAAATGGTCCGACCGGGAAGAAGGGAACTTGGAAGCTGCGGCTCAAATCCATGAGTTCGGGTCCTTCAAGTTCTTCGAATGTGTTCCATATGACTCCTGAAGAAGACTTGGCTCCTTCCACCATGTCGTAAAATATTCGGTATAGTTCTTCAGGATCCTTCGTTTTTATTACCGGAAGATCCTTCACTTTCAAAGGTGGAAGCTCTATCACTGGATCTTCTAATCTTGAATCTGGAGAAAGAAAATTTTAAAATCTTTCATACTCTTAAAAAATGTTTCGAAAATAATAATTAGATTCTATGACCCAATCACATTTTTTGCCTCAAGTATTATAGTTATTTAATAATCGTATAAACATATGTTGAGAAAAAAAAAACAATATAATTAACTAAATGAGTTGGCAATAAAATAAAATTTATTGTAGATCGGTTAAGTAAAAATGTTCATAAAATTAGAAGAAGAAAAAAATTCAAAACGATTAATATTGATATTTTAAATAAAGATATATTCATAAAAAATTCTGAAAACAAGAAATTTATTTATTTTACATAAATTTTAGAGAAAATCTTTAAAATAAACATATATGACTATTTTTTTTTTGTACCTTGTGCAGGAAGGTAGCCCTTAGCCCTAAGAAGAGGGAACGCAGCAAAAGCACAAACCGAAGCCGCACCAGTAATCTTGGAACTCCAAGTACTTCCGCCGTAATCTCCGCGTCCTTCCCCCACATAGCGTCGGAGACCAAACAACACACTGTCTCTTCTCCGGCTACCTCCGCCGCCAGAGCCTGACGAAACGGCTCGAAGTAACTTTCTTTGACCACACGAATGAGAGCGAAGAGGTCCATACTCGAAACCTCTGATTTAGAGAGAGGGTCTTGGTCTTCTTCTCCTTCGTTCTTGTGATGGATGCTTCGGAAAGTGAAGAGTGGGTTGCGAGAAGGACCGGGAGAGTTGAAAGAAGTGTGGATGATCGTGACGGAGAAGCCACGGTGGTGGAATATTCCGGCGAGCTCGATCATAGGGTTCAAGTGTCCAGTCCATGGTAAAGGGAACATGACTATTTTCCTCCCTCTTCTTTCTTCCATGTCTTTCTTCTTCTTTTGGTTGGTTTCTTGATTTTTTTTTTTTGGATTTCTTTTTGAAAGAAGTGTTTGTGGTTTACATTTCCACTAGAGTTAGAGACTAATTTATAGAACAAATGATGGAGTATAATGTTTTGGAATGCCCAATGGTCCTTCTTGATTAGATAAATGCAAGTGAATCGTGTTGACCTTATAATAATAAACACATGCTTCTCAAACGGGATAATATATATACTATTTGATTAATCAAAATAGTTGTTGACAAAAAAAAAAAAATCAAAATAGTTTCTATTGATTTCAGATTATTTTATTTTTATCACTAATAGCATGGGGATAGAATACATATATACTGGATTTGACGGGATTATGTTTTTACTAGGTTAAATTACAAACATGCCACCTTTGAAGCTTTTTATTTGTATTGCATTCAACATAATTTAATTTAAGAGCATCTTCATCGGGTGAAATTTTTTTTTTAAGGTTTGCAATAATAAAATAAAAAGAAAATTTGTAACAATAATCTCAAAAATATTTTTGTTTTGAAAACTAACTTCTCTGTCAAATTTTTTGAAAATAACCTATTCTATACTTAAAATAATTAAATTAAAATGTGTATTTTATATATTATGTAACCTACTTTTATGCTCCCATATTAGGGTTTATTACCCCTAAATTATTCAAATCAAGTGTTTTACATCATTCAATATTTTACGTTTGTTTGTGAGGATTTAGGCTGACATCTTAAGGTTTAGTATTCCTTTAAATCTACTAAATTACTCAAATAGAATGTTTGAATTATACAATATTGTACACTCATTTGTGAGGGTTAAGGCTCTCATACTAGGGTTTAGTATAGTTTCAAATCTATAAGTTTAGTCAAATCGAGTGCTTGAAATCATACAATATTTTACGTTCGCTTGAGAAGGTTTATGCTAGAATTCTGTTCAAAATTAAATATATAATTCTGAAACTAAAAGATTCGGTAATCTATAATTCTTAATTTGAAAATATAATTTGTGTGATTATTACAATATATCTTCAACTAGGTGACTTCCCGTACCATGTGCGGGCTATAATGTATTTAAAAATTTATAGATTAAATTACACAGAGTTATAGAAATGTGTGTATTGTTTTATGATTCAATAGTTGAAGTTATGATTTTAAGTTCCATCTTTGTTAGGTAATACCAATTTTTTATTTATGTAGTTCATATTGAAATAGTAATATGAGTCATAAGTAGGTTTATGGGTTATGTTTCCATCGTTTATTAAAAAAAATCACATATTTGTACCAATTTAAAATGCAAAATACTGACATATAAATAAGAATGAATTTTTCCATGCAAAACATACACATTGCTCCATTTCGTTTTTTTTTTAATTATGACTTTATTTACCTTTTGTTCAAGTTTGTTTTGGTTTAATCAAATAATTTACATAAACTCTATATATAAGTTAGATAACTACCAGAGGTAACCGATGTTTAAAATACTCGAGTCTCGACCCATAGAGATTACATGGTCCAATTAAGAGAAGACATGTGGCAATAAGAAACGTATCAGAAGTCTCTACATATTGAGACGTATCAAATCGAATATAACAGTTTTTATTTATTTTAAATATATATATTTTTTATGATACTCACTCAAACTCACCGTTGCAAGTGCTCTAAGGAGTCACACCTTTTTCAAACAATGAAAATTATGGGATATCACTGACTTTTAGGTCTTTCTAAACTATAAGATTCAATCTGCAAGTGGAAACAAAAATCGAATAAGACTCAAAATTATGTTTTGAGAACTTTGAGTAGAATATTTATAGAAGAGGTTAAAGTTTTGCGAGAATCACATACGATTAGATCATTTACAAAAAAAAAAATTTTTTTAAAAATTTTAAAATAATTTCAACATAACCATTGTAATGAAATTTTGAAATCTTATGCATCAAATCTTCTTAAAAACCCTAATTTTCAATACCTCCTTTAAATCCAATAATTTGATGCAGTCTCCGATCCCCTAATTTTCAATCTCTAAATTCATTAGCTTTTGTATACTTGGTTTTCATGTTGCTTAGATTGGTTGTTATATGGAGAATGTATGCTATAGCGCTGTTGAAGTTTATCACGTTTGTATAATGCTGTGGAAAAACGATGGTTGAATCTATCAAACAATTATAAGAAAAATTAATTAACAAAACAATCTATATAATTAGCTTAAATCCATGTCATCTTTTATTGATGGACATGTCATCATTCCATGTCACATTTTTTTGTTAACAAAACCAATCAAATTAAAACACATAAGCTTTTTCAATAAAACTATTTCCCTTTTAATAATAAGGGGATACCTAAATTAAAATTTCAAGAAATGCCACTTTTGACATGCCACTTTTCAAAAAAGTCACTATCACTTTTCCTAAATTTTAAAATCATTTATGGTTGGGTTAACTATGTTATATTAGGGTTTAGTTTATTGGGTTTAAGGTTTGTTAGGAATCAAAACATTTTTTAAAGTTGAGAAATGTGAGATATAAGGTTTTTAAACGGATTTATAAGTGGCATGTTGGTAAGAAAATAATCAAACAGTGGCATATTTGTAAAGTGACATGTCAAAAGTGGCATTTTTGTAATTGTCTCAATTATTATTAACTTTTGAAAAAAAAAATTTTAATTTTAACTCTTCAAATATCAAGAGATTTTTGTGTTTTTATTCAACAATAAAGTTATTTTTCAAAGTTTTCTTAACAAGGGTTAGTTTTCAAATTTTATATATATTTTTGGAATATTAAACCAATCCTCCCTAAAATAAACATATTTAATTTCATTTATTATACAAATAAATTTGAATTCGAAATTAAAAATATTAATCCGTCACAGAGACAAATTTTTACTAAATGTTTTCATGATTTCTCATATGAAAACCGATTTTACCCTTTCTCTTATTTTTGTATTTTATTTTCTTTATTTTCTCTTATTTAATAGTAAGATACTTATTGAGATACTTCTTTTGGAGTTGCTCTTACATCCCTTATATATTTTTAGAGAAGTGATTCTTCTAAAAAATCATACATGTCATCCTCACATTCTCTCTCACAATTTAAATGTGACATGACATTCTCTAAAATTTGACATGGCAAAAGTGAGAGTTATAATGGGTCAAATCTCAAATAAATTTTAAGAAAACTAATACAATTAGTGGGCTAATTTCATAAATTCATTCAAAATCTAACCTAATCTCTCATACCAAATGCATTTGTTATTTGATATTTTTATTAAAATACAAACACAAACCAAAATCAAACCAAACAAAAAAATCCACTTTTAAAAAATTTCATTTTTAACTAATTAAATAAAAATTATACTATCTCGCTATATGTTTTATTCTTTTTTTTTTGTCGTCTATGTGGGCCACAGGCCGGTCCCACTAGTCTTTCTTATTTTTTCGTACATTAGGAGGGTCGAACTCGCGACCTAGGTGCCAAGCTGAGTGGTCTCTACCACTTGCACTAAGTGCGCTCGGCTTTATTCTAGATACTATTATTCACAAAAAAAAACTTTAAAATAGAAAATATCCTAAAGACCAAAAATAAACTAAAAATAAATTGAACATTAATAATTGTAAAATTAAAAATATATTATTTCGCGTATAACGTGGGGAGCCACCTAGTTATCATTAAGTTGTATTTGTATTGGTCATTTTGTGTTGGTGTTTGTGGTTTTTAATTCCTGAGATGGAATCCTGGATATTATTATTTTCTTGCGCAAACGTCATGGAGACTAATTTATACAACAAATGTAAAAATAATATTTTGGCATTGCTGTTAGGTAATTTCCACCAACTGTCTATTCTGATTAGTTTAAGCTTTTATTAGATTAATGCCAGTAGCATTTTTATAATAAATAACTAAAGAGTGATTTTTTTTTTCCGGTAAAAAGCGTGATGGTTATTTGGTTATCGAAAGATTTAATTCTGAATTAAAACAAATTCGTTATGCTTTGATTTTTTTATCAACATTATGGCACAACTGACCGGTTCATTAGTCTAATTTCTAAATTCACAGGAAATGAAAATCGATGGTGTAATGGTGCATGTATGCAAACAGCCACTACACATACGCAAGATATATGGGATCACACATATGGGCCACAAAAAACAGCTAGGATTTGAACAGAGTGGATCCTTTTAGTAGTTGTTTCTAATGAATAAAATCCTCAAAAACAGCTAGGATTTTATATGATTCTGCTTACTTATTATATTTGATTAATCAAAGTATTTTGTATTGAATTTAGTTTCTTTCAATTTAACACTATCAAATTGGCAATATATATGTAACTAAAGATTTGACGGGATTTGGTTTAGCTAAAATTTTGAATTATATTTGATTAATCAAAGTATTTTGTATTGAATTTAATTTATTTTAATTAAACACTATCACAAGGGAGACAGAATATATATACTAAGATTTGACAGGATTATGTTTATTTAAAATTTTCAATTATAGTTGATCAACCAAAGTATTTTGTATTATATTCAGTTTATTTTAGTTGTAACTATCACATGGGAAACATAATACATATGCTTTGGTCAGTTTACTTATTTTTTTATGGAACAATTTTTAAATTTACCATTTTTTTTAATTTCTTATGCAATCTACCATCCAAAAAAGTTTACAAAATCTACAACATTTTTGTCTTTTAGTGAGTGTGAATTGATACAATTACCCTTAAGTTTCATCAACTATCTATCTAGTTCGGTCTACGAAACCATGTATTTCCCCCGCATCTGTTCAAACCCACCATCGCCGTCTTTATCTTTCACCACCGTCGCCGCCGTGTCCACAACCATCGTCACCGTCGTCGTCATGTCCACCGTCGTCGTTTACACTCCACCGTTGTCCATGACTATCGTTTTTGTTGTTGTTTCTGTTTTTTACTACGACCACCGTCACCGTCATCGTCGTGTCAAACGTCGTTCTCTTGTTCACGACCATCGTTTCTGTCTCTGTCTCGTCGCTGTTTCTGTCTACGGCGGGCGATGACGTCCATGACCACCGTCTTTATTCATATCCACCGTTGTCATCAACCACCGTCATTGTCGTCGTCTTGTCCACGACCATCGTTTCCGTCTCCGTTGTGGTCACCGTCACCCTTTCTGTCTACGACGGCGATGCTGTCCACGACCACCGACGTTATCAGCCACCGTCACATTTTTTCCACGAGCATCGTCTCCGTCATCCTATCTCCGTCTTATTCACCGCCCTCTTTATCGTTGTTCATGATCACTGTTTATGTCTGTCGCCGCTGTTTACAACCATTGTTTCCGGCACCATATCCACCATCACCGTTTTGTACACGACCATCGTTTTTGTTTACGTCGTGACCGTTTACACCTCTGTCTTTATTGCTATCTACCATCACCGTCTCTGTCGTCCCTGTTTACAAACACCGTCTCTGGCATCATCTCTATTTTTCCGGCGAGAAGCTTTGTTAACGTAGAGAGAAAGAGAGAAAGAAGGAAAAAGAGGGGAAAAAATGTATAATGGGTATATGTGTCATTTCAATAGAAGATGTGGTAGATTTAATAAAGTTTTTGAATATGTGATAGATTTTATAAGATATTTTGAAAAAAATGGTATAGGATATAATTTTCTCTTTTTTTATCTAGTGCATTTGTCTTTTGTGGCTGGAATTTGTAGTTTTTAATTCATAGTAGAGGTGGGGTCGTGGAGACTGGAGACTAACTATTTTTTAGCGCAAACGTCGTGGAGACTGATTTATACGAGAAATCCTTTTAATTTGCTGGCATTGATGTTAAGTAAATTTCCACGAACCGTCCTTTTTGAGTAGATTAAGGGTTTGTTAGATTAATACCAGCGAATGGTGATTGTCCTTTTTTTTTATCTTATAAGTAATCATACAAAATGTTATGTTTCTTAAAACAATTATCACATGGACAGTCAGTCGGCCTTCAAAATTTGGTAGCTCGCCTCTACCTAATTTTTTTTTGGAAAAATAACTTTTAGCTATACGAACTATTAAGTAATATATTATTAACTTTTTTGGATTAAATTTTCTTTTTTAAAAATATTTAACAAAATATTGATTGGTTAACCCAAAATTAACAATTTTTGATAAAAAAAAACATGTTTGTAGTTTTTGACATATTTACATATAATTGGTGTAGTTTAGAAAGCATTTTTATACTTGGGATGGTTAAAAACATATTAGCTAATAGTTCGCGTAGCTAAGAATCATTTTTCCAACTTTTTTTCACCCACTAATTTTTATTTCTATTAAAAACATGATACACAGTTACATCCTTGTTTCTTCCCAATATTCTTCCCAGTAGACGAAATGGTACCATATATACATATCGTTTGCTTCTTAAGAATTGTCCAAAAGCATAGAAAAAGTTGTGAAGTTTTGGACAAAAGTTTTCATAATTCCTAAAGGAACATTTGGATTTTTTTTTTTTTTTTCATAAAAAGGACTCTCTTTGGATGAGTTAAGCCCATTTAGGTAAAATAACCTTTAACAAAAAAAATATATGAATGTTAAATTTTATACCATCTTCTTCTGATTTTGAGTTTACAATGTTGTTGAAACAACTTATTACAAAAAACTACAGCTGAAATTAAATTTAAGTAATTACAAACGACAGGCAAAAAATAGTAAAAATGCATGTTTAGAGCATGATTATAGGTAGTAATTTAGAAGGTTCCTAAGTAAAAAAAAATTAATAAAAAAACTAAAAAGTTAGAGAGAATGAAATGGGATTATAAAATTAGAAATTTTAGAAACTCTATTGAACTTTTTGAGAAACTCATTTACTAGGTGTACATATTTGATTTGTTGATATTTTTTTTTAATTAAATCTTTTTAAAATTAAAAGAATTGGTTAAAATAATGTATTTTAGAAACTCCATGAATTTACTACCTATAATTATCCTCTAAGAGAGAGAAAACTTACACTTGCAGCTAGGATGAAAGGATATGACGATCTCTCATCAAACGGTTAATGCCAACCCGAATGGTCGCCACTTGCGAGGAGATGGAGACGAAGATACGGCAGTTACGCTCCTTCCATAGAATATAAACACAAACTTGAAAGAGTACCTTACAACTACACCCTTACTCGAGCGAAAAAGAATCCGATCGTTCAGGATTGTAGATGCAAGCAAGTGGATATCTCACGACCGAGAAAACAATTAAGAACTACTGAAACGGTTCCCAACCTACGAGGAGAACTGACACGAAAAGAATAAATAACCATTTGTCTCTTTGATACAACGAATAATCATGATTATTTCTATTTATTTTTTATTTTAATTATATTGATATTTTAGTGTTTATCTTTTAAGGTTTCTAGAATATTCGAGAGTTTCCTATGATTTTTTTTCTTTTCAGTTTATAATTTAATCAATAAATTTTTTTTTAGGAAGAATATTCTCTAGCCCTATTTTGTCGCGATTAAGTTTCAAACAAGAACCATGTTCCAAGCGAGAATTCTATCAAATTCCTTGGTTGAGCGTTGGTCCCAAGCAAAGATTCTGTTGAATTCTTTGGTTGAGCTTGTTTATCATTCCTCTTGCTCTAACAATTGGTATCAGAATCAGGTTATCACTCTTCATCCCGAGAGCAAAGCACACACACACATCCAGACACATTAAACCCTATCGTCTAAACTTATTACTGTTTGGAAGTCTTGATAGCATTGTCAACCAAGTAATAAAAAAGCAACGATGGATTTCCTCTCTAAAGCAAACAACCTTAACCCACAACACCATTAGCGAGCGATCTTGCAATATATCCCAAGTAGACTAGCTATACTCAAACAACCAACATTTTTATTAAAGAGGAATAGGAAAAACAGAACATCTAAAAGTTTGATGAGGGTGATTTCAAATTTTAAACATTGCTTCGTAATTTTTCTAAATTGCAAAAGTAGATGAATCAAAACGCAAGGTATAAATCACAAGTTTGTCTATATTGTCGGAGGAAGATCCATCTTTGCCTAGGCAAATATCAGCCTTCTCTTTCAAGGCCATGGACCTCTCTCTCATACCATCTCCTTTATCTATCATACCTCCTATGCACACTGGTCTGATTGACACGGAGTACACAATGGCAAAACTACATGGTTGTAAAGGGGGTCAGTTGACCCCCATAATTTTAATAAAATATTGTTTGTAAAACTATTGAATTGGTGTTTAGTAGATCATTTTGGTGAGAACTTGTTAGTTTGACCCCCATGTCACAAGATCAAATCATGTCTCCTGCCGCCTTTTTGTTATTTTTCCCACTTAACCACTTTCTTATTTGGGCCACTTTTGATATTGTTACGTTTACTCTAAACTCCTTACTACGATCTATTTTGCATATTAATTTTTTTTTACAGTATTTCTATCTTATTATACTATGGAAAGCGCTAGACGATAAACAGTAACCCAGAGCCTAGCGCCTAGAACGCTTAATCGAGGTCGATGCGATTTTAAGCATTTTAGGCCTTTAAATCATATGAACGTTTCCAACTATACATACGGAGTTAAAACTTATAAATTTAAATTTATGTAGTTGGAAACTAAAAAAATACAATAAAATAAGTACTATGCAATTTTAGCCGGTTAAGGCTGTCGTTTAGACATTGCTTGAGCGCCTAGCGCCTAAGCGGGGCCTAGACGACCTCCTAGACCGCTTTTTAGAACACCGATAACTAAAATGCAATTACTTTTGATTTTTTTTTTATGACTAAAATACAACTATTTGATTTTGTGTTCTCTCTATTATATGTTTAGTATGTGTTTACCTAAACAACATGAATACATAATTTAATAGTATTATTGACTCCGATAAAATATATTTCTGGCTCTGCCACCGGGTGTACATATCATTGGAACACCTTCAGATATGCTCTCTACCGTCGAATTCCATCCATTATGTATCCAAAATGTTCCAACAGCGGGATGTGCCAATACCTCTAGGTGATTAGCCCATTTCACATTTCCCCCCCTATATCTCCAATGTGTTCCATAAACCCACAAGGCAATGACTCGAGCCACTCGGCCCGTGGGACTAACCGCGGCCTACCCACCCACAAGAACGGCTATTTGCTGTTTCTTAGACCCCAAGCAATCTCAAGAAACTCCTTCTCTTTGATAGCTGCAACGCTACCAAAACTCACGTAGACCACATACTTTTGGCGTTGCTTATCGAGCCAACCGGTTATTGCATTGTCTTCTTTATTATTTTTCATCGATGAAAGATCTTCGCTATGTTTGTTAAATGGTCCGACCGGGAAGAAGGGAACTTGGAAGCTGCGGCTCAAATCCATGAGTCGGGTCCTTCAAGTTCTTCGAATGTGTGTTACTGCCATATGACCCCTGAAGAAGTCTTGGCTCCTTCCACCATGTCGTTAAATATCCAGTATAGTTCCTCCGGATCCTTTGTTTTTATTACCAGAAGATCCTTCACTTTCAAAGGTGCAAGCTATCACTGGATCTTCTATTCTGGAATCTGGAGAAAGAAAATCCAAAATAAAAAAAATATTGGATTAACTTATACAAGAAAGAAAAGCTAAGTTTTTTAAACTAATGTTGAGACAGAAAATATCTCTCTTTCTCTATAAACCTCCGACTTCTCTCTAAAACGAAAAAAGAATTTTGGTGAGTTGGCTCGGCGTCCGGCTCTGTGCCAGCGTAGAGGCTCTGTATATAGTTTTCTTGTTTTTTTGTTGTATGTCTCTTCGTTTTCAGATCTAGATCTTGGCTTTAGATCTGAATAGTTGTTTTCTGATTCGTTCAGAACAGTGTTTCCGTTTTACAGATTTTAAATTCTGGCTTGTCTGAATAGTTTACCGGATTTTTGTTAATTTTTCACTTAGCCTTCTTCTCTGTAGATCAAAATTCAAAATCGAAAGCTAATTGAGAGTGAGTTTTATCTCTGATGCTCAATTCTTTTTTTAATGAGAGTAATTTTTTGTTTTCCTATTCATTGGGCCTATAGATTAGGTATGAACAAAGTTTCTCATTTGAAGATAGAGAATTGTGTTGTTAGAATTTAGGATGGGTTTGGGGACAAAATTAGTAGAAGCTGAAAGATGCCGAAGGTTTTGATTTCTCTAGCTTTTGATAGATTCTCTGTTTTAATCCGGTGGTCAAGCAACATCGATCAATTAGCTGTCGTGGTTTTCAGAAGAAGGTGAATCAAGTGGGCTTGAAGATTTAGAGTTTTGGGCTGGGTTGATTTATGTTATTTTTTCTTTTCCGGAGCTCTTCACCGGCGAGTGTATGAGTCGGCAATCCTCTTCACCGGCGAATGCATGAGTTGGAGAGATGTCAATTTGATAACCCATTCTTGAAGACACGTAGGGGGCACGTGGGGTCTTCCAATTATCATTAGCTGATGTCTCCTAATTTGGGTGGGTTAATAAATGTATTATCGGCCATTTGTGGCATCTTAATATCATAGTTGAAAAAAAAAAAAACTAACTTTTTTATATATGAAAAACTAACTTTTTATACTAGGGGATGGATGCTCCACACGGCACACGTTGTGCTTACTTGAAATTAATATAATCCAAATATGCAAAAAAAAGCAAAATGTATATTATTAAGTATTATATGTTTTTTTTTTTTTTTGACATGGATGATTTTATATTTTATATCATAAAAACGTTGTGCTTATCTAAAATTAATATAACCAATATATGCAAAAAAGAAAGCAAATGTATATTAAGTATATGTTTGGGTTTTTTTTTTTTTTTTGACATGGATGATTTTATATTTTATATGTGTTTTTAGTAAGTAATTTTGTAACTTCTAAGCCTATATTGTTTAAAGAAACATATTTCTATTTTTTTATTTTATTAACAAAAATTAGTTATACTAGAATCATTTTTCTTCTACGATATCTTTATGGGAAGCATAGAAAAAAAATGGATAAGATTCTATTTGTGGATATTTGAATCGATTAATTCTGTTGTAATACTATTGCATGTAACACTAAATATTTTCGAAAGTAGAGACGTAAACGTGTACATTTTTTTGTTAACAAATTTTAAATCGGCCTTATGAGATATTGAAATATATGAAAAAAAAATTATTGAGATATATTCATCGTTTATTTCATTTATTTTCCTCATCGCTCCTATTTTATCTTTTGGTTATCAACAATGGAAAATTTAATTATTAGATTGGAGATTTGGAGTTGTGGAGTTCATAATATTTTTTTTGTAAATTAAACATATGACAATTATTTTTGTACCTTGTCCAGGAAGGTAACCCTTACCCCTAAGAAGAGGGAACGCAGCAAAAGCACAAACCGAAGCCGCACCAGTAGTCCTCAACACCAATCTTGGAACTCCAACTTCTTCCGCCGTAATCTCTGCGTCCTTCATCCACATAGCGTTGGAGACCAAACACCACACAGTCTCTTCTCCGACTACCTCCCCCGCAAGAGCATGACGAAACGGCTTGAAGTAACTTTGTTTGATCACACGAATCAGAGCGAAGAGGTCCATACTCGAAATCTCTGATTTAGAGAGAGGGTCTTGGTCTTTTTCTCCTTCGTTTTGTGATGGATGCTTCGTACAGTAAAGAGTGGGTGGCGAGAAGGATCGGGAGAGTTGAAAGAAGTGTGGACGATCGTGACGGAGAAGCCACGGTGGTGGAATATTCCGGCGAGCTCGATCATAGGGTTTAAGTGTCCAGTAAATGGTAAAGGGAACATGATTATTCTCTTCCCTCTTGCCTCTTCCATTTCTTTTTTCCTTTGGTTTGTTATTTTTGGGGCAAACGTCGTGGAAACTAGTTTACTTAAGAAATGTAAAATAATATTTTGGCATTGCTGTTTATAAATTGAGAAATTCCTTAAAATACAATATTTTGAAGTTTTGTTTTTAACCATACCGCCAATTTTCAAAAGTTTTGAAAAAATTTAGTTTTGAATATTTAAAATTAATTTTAATTTTGTGATATTTTTGGAGCATTTAAAAATTGGTGATAGTTTTGGAAACAAAACTTAAAAGTGTGATATTTTTGAAAATTGTCCTTATAAATTTCTACCAATAGTGACCAAAGCAAGGCTCAACAAAATAGAGAGTATCATGACGTCAATCTTCCATTCTTGTAACGATGTTACTGTGGTTTAGGAATAGTGTACGAAACCAAAAACGTATAAAAATTTTCTGGTTTATTCATAAACCAAGAGGCAGAGTATTTATACAAGGTTTTAGTCCTAATTGTATGCAAAGTAAAAGACTAATCTACCCATTACCGCATATGCTCTGATAAAATAACCAATGAGAGAACGTCGAGTAAGGGGACACCCAGACCAATCAGAATCGCACCATGCCGTCAATGCCAAAGACTTGTGTGTGCGAAGAAGTATCCCGGTCCGGATTATTCTTGAGAAATCGAACCACACAAAGTGCAGCTTCCCAATGAGCAGTCTTCGGCTTTTGCATGAACTGCGTCAAAACATGGATAGCATAGGAATTATCGGGTCTTGTCACAGCAAGATAAATCAGTCTACCAATAAGGCGTCGATAATGTTTTGGATCAGGAAAATCATCACCTTTATCAAGTGCTAAGCGATGATTTTGATCCAATGGAAAAACAATAGGACGAGCTCGAAGAAGACCAACTTCCGAGATAATATCAAGAGCATATTTCCGTTGACAAAGATACATACCAAAGGGACTCCGTGCAACTTCAATCCCTAAAAAGTATTTAAGCACACCAAGATCTTTCATCCTAAAACAAGAACTAAGATAACTTTTGAATGTAGTAATTAGTTCATAAAAGCTTCCGGACTAAGGCATCGATATAGACAAGCATATAAAGCTGAGCATTATCACGGTTGTAAGTAAACAGAGAGTAATTCTCGAGACATTGAACAAACCCACAAGATAATAATGCTTCAGAGAGCTTCGCAAACCAACATCGAGGCGATTGCTTCATACCATAAAGTGATTTTCAAATCATACACTCTCCAACCTTTCTTCCCAAAGGGATAGCCCAAAAAGATAGTCTTGTTGCTTCGAGAAGCAAACTTGTCTCCACCATGGTGTTGGTTATGAACGTAGCACAAACAACCGAAGACAAAAAGATGTGATAGCAGAGGTGGTCGATGATAAAAAATCTCAAATGGCTTTTTGCCACCAAAAGTAGCCGGTGGAGTCCAATTGATCATATAGCCAGCAGCTAATATACTTTTGCCCCAAAATTCAAAAGGAAGAGATGCTTGAAACAAAAGAGCGCGACCAACGTTTCAGATATGACGATGCTTTCTCTCAACTCGACCATTTTGTTGTGGTGTTCCGACACAAGATGTCTCATGGAGAATGTCGTGTTCACGAAAGAAAACTCCTAAACAAGTGAATTTTGTGTCATTATCACTACGAATTGTTTTTACTTTTTGTCCAAATTGTCGTTCAATGGCGATAAAATTCTTTGAACTCGTAGGTGCTTGTTGTTTATTTGGTAACAAGTAAATCCATAGAGCTCGAGACTAATCATCCACAATTGTCAAAAAATAACGTGAACCACATAAAGCCGGAATTCGATACGGTCCCCATAGATCACATTGCACAACTTAAAAAACATTTGTAGTTTTATTCAAACTTAAAGGGAAAGAAATACGAGACTGTTTTGTCCGAATACAGACCTCACACGTCTTTGAATCAAAAGTACTACAACCACTTTTATTATGAATAAATATAAAATCTAGAGCTTTAGTCGTCGGGTGTCCTAAACGTTGATGCCAAATATCCAAAGATGATTTCGTGGACACATGCATCGCTGTTGGAACATCCATGCTTCCAAAGAAATACAGCCCATGCTGGTCCTCACTCGCTCCAATCAGCGTCCTCGTAATGTGGTCCTGGATAATACACAGCTTATCAGTTATCTGGAAAACACATGCTCGATCACGGTTCAAGCGAGAGACTGAAATTAAATGGCATTACAAACCTTCGACAAAGAACACATTCCGAAGACTCAAATCAGAACCCAAGTGAACAACTCCCTGCTTAGTAGATGTAGTAAAGCGACCATCCGGTAGTTTTATAGGAACCGTTGGCATATCATAGACCGTATCAAACGACATCATAGAACCGGTCATGTGATTAGATGCACATGTGTCTATAATCCAAGAAGAGAAAGAGATCGTACCAGTAAGTTGGGAAAGAGATGTTCGTTCACGTTCGTTGAGTATCGTGACCAGAGTTTACCACTATGTATCACTTAGTCCAGTAATCCCGATACGATCTGCTTCAGTGATTGTAGCATGAGTTGAAGCAGTCGGAACTGATACAGGAGCTGCTACAGAAATAACACGAGCTGGTGTACCTCCACGACCTTGTCCTTGTACCAGTGCCATGGATGATGAAGCACCGATTTTGAAACGTGGCAGAGATCGATCTCCATACGATTCAGGATATCTATTTTTGCGATAACACGTCATGGCCATGTGACCAAGTTTCCCACAATAAGTACAAACCGGACGAGCTCGATGATCTGAAGGACTTGCCTTTGGAGCTGAAGCTTGAACCACAAAACTCATCTCTTATGGCCATGTAGTAAGAAGACGGTTCGTAAGTTTGGACTCTTCATCTTGTGCCAACACTTGATATGCCTCATCTAAGGAGGGTAAACGATTTATATGATTTTAGCTATTGCTCTAATACCATGTCAAAAATCAAAAACGTACAAAGGTTTTCTGTTGTTTATTCACAAACCAAGAGGCAGAGTATTTATACAAGGTATTAGCCCTAATTGTATGCAAAATAAAAGACTAATCTACCGTTAATTACAACATGATATATTACTAACAAACACCCTTCTATGCTTTCACAAGCCAGCTACTCTTTCTGATTAGATTGTTGCTTTCTCAGATTAATGCTAGTGAATAGTGATTTTCCTTTTTCATATGAAATCATAAAAAAATGTCTTGTTTTTTAAACAAAACTATGACATGGGGGTAGTACCCAAAATGATTTTATTGTAGGCGAAATAATACCATACTTATCATTTTGTTTCTTCCTAACAATTGTCTCGGACAAATTCCTGTAGGAAATTTCAGCAGGTTTTAATCGGATTAATCTTTATTAATCAACCTAGCGACAATTCCTTTGCCTAGGATCTAGGGTTTGTAAACGATGAATCTATAAGAACGGATCTCGAATATACCTGGAGTTTTGCAGCGGAATTAGAACAGGGATTCAAGATCTTTAGCGCATCAAGTGCTGCGCCTCTACTGATAGTCCACACGCACACAAACTGGAATCCGCAGGGATGCTAGTACCTGGAATCGGATCTCTTAGGGAATCCTGTGTTTCAGAGGCGGCTATGGACTTAAGGCTTATCAGGTTTTCGTGCCTCATATCCTATATATAGGCACGAGCCAAAAACCTAATTGACCAGTAAATAAACCGGCTCAAATTAAGTCATTAAACCAAAATCCCTATTTCGATTATTGGCCCGTGTCGATCGACACTACTCAGTGGTGTCGATCGACACCTTCTTTAAACCACGATTATAATGTGTATCAAATACACATGTCGATCGACACCACTCTATAGTGTCGATCGACACATCCTCTAAAAACATGATTCTTATGTGTATCAAATACACATCATTTGATCATTACATTAATGATCATTCCCACATAAAGTAAATCCAGTTTGCTTAGGTGTGTGACCTGTAGGATCATATAATACTAGCAATGAGTTCATAACTCATAGATCATCAGCGGCTTCTAGCAAAACGTCATGACCACCTAGTATCATATGAATGTCTAATCTCGACAGTACAACTATCTCTAGAGTGAATACAAGTGTGATTTCAGGACATTCCCAACAATCTCCCACTTGTACTGGAATCAACTATTCCCATAATCCCTTCGTCTTTATATCTCGATATGGCACAAGGCAAGAACCGTGTCATCCTTATTACAGCCAATATCACGTTCATCGAACTCCGATTTATACTGACCAAAAACAAACGACTGACAATCACCTCGTTTGAGCGCGGCCACACATTTCTCAGTATCAAATCTTCGATGGGCCCTGAGATATTTATCTCCTGTTATATAGGAGGGACAAATCCCATCTTGTTCCATCCCTGTTACTTTACACACTTCATGATACGCCCAATCAATGCCTTTATAGTCACCTGTTACGGATAACGTTTGACAAAATCAAAGCGGACCAATTCATATGCAAGAAATCATGATGAACTCAGGTCTAAGGACTATACTCTATAGTCGTAATGAGAACCTCTTATGACACTTATATAACTATCCTGTAGAGTTCTCATTAGCGGGTCATGTCCGATCCTGTGTTCTCTAACACATATCTATGTGATTGACTTTAATACTCTTATTAATGACTCCATGAAACTTAGTCATCAGTCACCTCACATACCAGTCTCACACGGTTGTCAGTGTCCCACTCTAACAACCTTGACCAGGGACAAAAATAATCTATGTCATTTATCACTTATAGGGTTTCATGATCAAGTCCTCAACTTGATGACCTATAAGAATGCCATAAATTACTTTGGGACTATTATTTAATTATCCAATAATCAAATAATACATGAAACAATTTCATTATGACATAACCAAAGTATGTCTATATGAATATCATAATATAACTAATTCCTTTACAACTCCCAGTAGAATCAAGATCACATCTTAATATATCTAACACCTATAGCAGGAGGGTGAAACTCATGCTTAGGTCGTGGAGAGGCTGCGACGCTCTACTTGGAACCCTTTCCAACAAACCGCAGGCTGCGGTGCTCTGCTTGGAACCCTGTCCAACAAACCGTACCGCAGTATAGACACAAGACATAACCAGGTTCCGACCGGAAATCGTCTTTGTCCGTCTAACCATTCTCAACAAAATCATTACTTCCCTAGTTCACCAAGCTATTATCCTTAGTATTTCCCAAATACTTGAGAATATTCTTGGTAGCTGTCCAGTGACTTTCACATGGATCATATTGGTATCTACTCGTCCTGCTTAAAACACAAGCAATATCTGGACAAGTGAAGGTCATGGCATTCATGATAGATTCCACTGCATAAGCCTGGGAATCCTACTTAAATGTTCTTGCTCAGCCTGTGTCTAGAGACACTGCATCTTGCTAAGATTAATGCCATGAGACATTGGTATGAGGCCCTTCTTGGAATCATGCATACTGAACCTGCCCAAGACCTTATCACCATAAGCATCTTGACACAATCCAATTAGCCTACCCAATCTATCTCTATAGATTTTATTCCAAGAATTCACGCGGCTTCTCCCATGCCTTTCATTGAAAAATAACTTCCGAGCCAAGTCTCTAAAGACTAAAGCAACGGAACGTCATTTCCGAGAAGAAGTATGTCATCTACATACATAACGAGAAATGCAACTACACTCCCACTAGTCTTCTTGTAAACACATGGTTCCTCTTCATTCCTGATGAAGTCAAATCTTTTGACCGCTTCATCAAAACGAAAACTTCAACTCCGTAATGCTTGCTTCGATCCATAAATGGATCGATAAAGCTTGCATTCTTTCCCAGCATTACTAGGATCTGTGAAACCTCAGGTTATGTCACGTACACACCCTTTTCCAGAATTCCATGACGGAAAACTGTTTTCACATCCATCTGCCAAATCTCATCACCATGATAAATGGCAGTTGCTAGGATAATCCGAATGAATTTAAGCATAGCGCTGGGGAATAGGTTTCTTCATAGTCATACCATGAATTTGCTTGAAACCTTTAGCCACAAGCCAAGCTTTGAATATCTGGATATTCCCATTTCGGATCTAGCGGCTCCAAGCCACTTATCGGAGTCCGGGCCCAACACTGCTTCTTTAAAATTCGCAGGCTCGTCATTGTCAATGATCAACAAGTCATGACAATCGGTCACGAGAAATCCCTATTTCTCATGATCATTACGAATCCTCTCGGATCTGCGAACTTCAGGCACCACAGGTGTAGGTTCTACAACTCTTTGTAGATCCAGCTACTGCTCTTCCTTAACAGGTTGAGCAATCTCTTGTGACTCTCGAACATCTTCGAGTTGTACTTCACTCCCACTGTTCTTCTTGGAAAGACAATCTCTCTCAATAAAACATAGTTCTTAGCAACAAACACTTTGTTTTCAGAACTGTTGTAGAAGTAGTATGCCTTGGTTTCCTTAAGACAACCAATGAAGTAGCACCTATCGGATTTAGGTGCGAGCTTATCAGATATGAAATTTTACATAAGCCTCACAATCACAAATTTTCAGGAAAGACAAATTGGAACATTTCCAGTCCACATCTCATGTGGTGTCTTTTCAATTGGTCGTGATGGAACCCTATTTAGTGTAAACTCAGACATTTCTAGAGTGTATCCCTAAAAGAGATATAATGGAAGATCTTTGTGACTCATCATTGATCGAACCATATCCAATAAGGTCCGATTCCTCCTCTCGGAAACTCCATTCCATTGGGGCGTTCCAGGAGGAGTGAGCTATGAAACAATTCCACACACTCTCAGATGATCACTTAACTCTTGACTTAAGTATTCTCCTCCGCGATCTGATCGAAGAAGTATTCTCCTCCGCGATCTGATCAAAGAGCTCTAATACTTTTGCCAATTTAATTATGTACTTCATTCTGGAACTCCTTGAACTTTTCAAAGGATTCTAACTTGTGACTTATTAGATAAACATAGTCATGCCTACTGAAGTCATCAATAAAGTACTGATAATTTCCTCTAGCACTGGTGCCCATCGGGCCGCGCACATCTGTATGTATAAGGCCCAATAGTTCTTTGCCCTTTCATTTAATTTGATAAAATGGGCCTTAGTCATTTTGTCCAACAGTAGGATTCACATTTCTCACATGATTCACAATCAAGTGAGTCGAGAAGCCCATCACTATGGAGCTTCAGAATCCGATGTGGCCCAAAATGACAATGCTAGAGAACCGTTTTGTATTTATGTTATAGACAGGCATAGATTGGTTTAAGACATAAAACCCATTCTCTAATGGGGTGCTACCATAGAATATATCATTAGGATCAAAAGAGCAACATTTGTCTTTTATCAAAATAAAATCATTCAAAATCATACAAGAAAATGAAATGACATTTTTGCTCATAGCAGGTACATAATAGCAATTATTTAGTTTCTAAAACCAAGCCTGAAGGCGACTACAAATGGAAACTTCCTACAGCTAATGCAGCAACCCTTGCTTCATTCCTGTTGGGCATATCCACTTGTCCCTTCTTCAACGTTCTATTGTTGCTTAGGCCCTTCATATTTCAATAAATATGAGCACCACAACCAGTATCTAATACCCTTAAGATAGAACTTGAAATAACATAAATACCTGAAGAAGAAGTCTCATACATCTTCATTATTTCCATAGTATCTTCCATGTATTTCTTGCATTTTCTCCTCCAATGCCTTGGCTCCCCACAGTAGCTGCAAGTATCATCATCAGATGGGCCAGACTTGGGTTGAGTGAGAAAATCGGGCTTATCCTGATTCACAATCTGGACGGCCTTTCTCTCACCCTTGTCTTTACTAGGTTTCTCAAACCTTTTGCCCTTCTTGATATTGAGCTCAGCTGTCTTGAGCATGTCATGCAGCTCAGTCAACGTTTTCGTCAAGCCATTCTTGATGTAGTTCTTGATGAACTTATCATAGCTCGACGACAGTGACTGCAGAATGATGTCAGTAGCCAACTCTTGGCTAATGGGACAATCCAGTCTCCTCTGGTTATCAATATAACTCATCATCTTTATGACATGAGGACTCACTGGAGCATCCTTTGGTAGCTTGCACTCAACTAGAGATTTAACCGTCTGGTATCTCTCAGTTCGAGTCTACTTCTGAAACATCGCTTTCAGGCTAGTGATCATCTCGATGGGCGACGCCACGTTCTCACATTGCTTCTGCAATTCAGAGTTCATGGTAGCCAACATCAGACAACGCACATCGACCACATCATAGTAATGCTTATTCCAAGCATCATATACTGCATGTGAGGCATTAGACCTTAGTTTCTCGGGGAGAAATTTCTCAAGGACATAGTCCTTTCTCTCCTGCTTGAGAACGATTCTCAAGTTCCGATACCAATCAAGGAAGTTGGATCCATTTAACTTGTCCTTCTCAAGGACGGATCTCAACGAGAAAGAGTTCTGATTAGACATAACTGTAATAAGAAAAGGAAAAATTCAGTTATGATATTCAGGAAATGAGAAATCTTAACAATTAAGAAAACTCGCATTATATTCAAAACAATGTTTCCTCAAATGAATATAATGATCCAAGATCCATATTTCACCAAAACCCGAGCGAGCCACTGGCTGTCACTCAGATCTTAGCTATATAGGTAAGCAACACTTTGCTAATCATATCCAATATGACTCTTGGTTGTGGATAAAACATCTTATGTTTAGTCCACCTGATGTCTATGAGCCCAGAACATCTGATAGCCTATTCAAGTAAACCAATCTCTTCAGTCGTGTAATAGTTGATGCCATGCACTGCAAGCCCATCAACACAATTACCTACTGCCTTACTCATGTAACTGCAGACACCTTGCACTGCAAGCCTATCATGCAATGAAACGAGTCTTGACAGCTGACAAGATTGGGAAGACATCTTGAACACTTGATATTTAGTTGAGGAAATGAACTTTTAATCCTAATACATATCATATATGCATTCAGGAATGCAATCTCATCAAATCTGGTTCGGTTATTTGATTTTAGGTTCACTAACCCACAATCTTTGTAGGTTGTCGATCGACACTACCTTAGTGTCAATCGACACTCACCTCTCTGTAACAGTTCTTCGACAACCGATCAATCCAATTGAACTGGTTTCGATAACCGACCCGATAACCGGTCAGTGTCGATCGACACAACATTTTTATCGATCGACATTGACTAACCAAATTTAATTTTCTATAACCGGTCAATCCAATTGACCGAATCGATAACCTGTCAATCCAATTGAACCGGATCGATAATTGGTCTCTGTCGATCGACGCTAACCAAACCAAATCAATTTTGCGATAACCGGTCAATCCAATTGAACCGAATCGATAACCGGTCAATCTAATTGAACTGGGTCGATAACCGGTTGGTGTCGATCGACACAACATTTGTATCGATCGACACTAACCAACTCGCAATTAACCGCAATAAGCCGGTTTAATTGATTTCTAACCAAGTGAGATAACCGATTCAATCCAATTGAACCGATTATCCCTTTTGCAAGGTCATGTCGATCGACACAACAGCTGTGTCGATCGACACAACAGCTGTGTCGATCGACACGATCGTCTCGGTTAATCAAATCGATTCAATCCAATTGAACCGATTATCCTTTCTTAAGGTCGTGTCGATCGACACAACCATTATGTCGATCGACACGATCACCTCGACAACAATTTTCAACAAAACGATTTCAGAGAAAATTAAGATCTAGCAAGCATCCTATACATCATATGTATCAATCTGAATTCTCTAATTCAATAACGCTCTAGTGATTCAATGTTAAACCCTAAGGCTCTGATACCACTGTAGGAAATTTCAGCAGGTTTTAATCGGATTAATCTCTATTAATCAACCTAGTGACAATTCCTTTGCCTAGGATCTAGGAATCCGCAGGGATGCTAGTACCTGGAATCGGATCTCTTAGGGAATCCTGCGTTTCAGAGGCGGCTATGGACTTAAGGCTTATCAGGTTTTCGTGCCTCATATCCTATATATAGGCACGAGCCAAAAACCTAATTGACCAGTAAATAAACCGGCTCAAATTAAGTCATTAAACCGAAATCCCTATTTCGATTATTGGCCCGTGTCGATCGACACTACTCAGTGGTGTCGATCGACACCTTCTTTAAACCACGATTATAATGTGTATCAAATACACATGTCGATCGACACCACTCTATAGTGTCGATCGACACATCCTCTAAAAACATGATTCTTATGTGTATCAAATACACATCATTTGATCATTACATTAATGATCATTCCCACATAAAGTAAATCCAGTTTGCTTAGGTGTGTGACCCTGTAGGATCATATGATACTAGCAATGAGTTCATAACTCATAGATCATCAGCAGCTTCTAGCAAAACGTCATGACCACCTAGTATCATATCAATGTCTAATCTCGACAGTACAACTATCTCTAGAGTGAATACAAGTGTGATTTCAGGACATTCCCAACAGGTAGTACCCAAAATGATTTTATTGTAGGCGAAATAATACCATACTTATCATTTTGTTTCTTCCTAACAATTGTCTCGGACAAAAGTATTCACAACTCTTTGGGCTAGGTGGACTTTTGTATCTCTAGATTCCTAAATTGAAAACCAAATTTTCACCTTGACTCATCTAGATTTCGTTTATAAAAAATGGCTTTCTTTGAATGAATTAATATGTAGGAATTAACATGTATATGCATAAAAAAAATTGAGAATTCTTTTAACAATAGTAAAAGAGGTGTTACGAATGTTATAAAAAAAGACTCACACAAACAAAACATAACTAATTTTTCTTTCTTCCTTTCATATGTATAAGCAAATATGTACAGGCTAGAGTAGGGCTGGGCACGGGCAGGTACCCGGTTTTTTCGGCCGCCTTGATACCCGCCTTGTTACTTGCGGGTAATTGAAATTTCGTCTTGATACTTGCCTTGCTCCGAACGGGTACCCGCCTAAACAAGTACCCGTTTTTTTGAGCCGCCTTGGTACTTGGCTTGTACTTGCGGGTACTTGCGGGTACTTGTGGGTAATAGCGGGTAATTTGCGGGTACTTGCGGGTAATTTGCGGGTAACGGGTACGGGGCGGGTAACGGGACAAGTATTGAAAAAAAAATTGTGGCTTGGTACTTGGCTTGGTACTTGCAAGTAATCCAATGTGCGCCTTGTTACTCGGCTTGTTCAAGGCGGGTACTTGTTTTTACGGGGCGGGTACGGGGCGGGTCGGACGGGTCAGGCGGGTACCAAGTATTTGTGCCCAGCCTTGGGCTAGAGAGTCTTCGAATTTATTTTGGAGAAAATTGGTGCAAATAACACTTTTTGGAAATGTATGTGTGAACTTGGCACTTCCACGAAAATAGTATTATTTTGACACTTCGACCACTGTTCACCAATCTTATACCCTCGTACACTCATCATATTTACCCTAATGCAATTTCTCTCTTCTCTCCACCCCAACCTCACATTCTCATTTCTTTTTTTATTTTTATTTTTTTTCTTTCACATTTGTTTTCACTTTCTTTTATATCCACTTTTATAAAAAAAATATTTTTTTTGTTTCCAATTACAATATTTTATTCTTAATCTTTAGAGTTCCATATTACAATATATTTACATAAATTAATGATATATCTCCATATGTATATGTATACGGGTATATATATATATATACATGCAAAGAAAAGAATCTACAATTGGATTAATATATATATATATATATATGTATATATGCGTACATGTATATATAGCATAAGTGGATGTATATTAATAACATATTGTATGTGTACATATGTGCAACACATCATATATACGTGTGTACGTATGTACGTATGTACAATCAGATTAATGTATATATGTATATGTGTGTGTACGTATGTACATGTATACAATCGGATTAATGTATCCTTATCTACATGTACATATAGATTAAGTGTACGTATATTAATAACAAATTGTATGTGTACATATGTGCAGACACCATATATACATGTACGTATATTAATAGTATATCATATATTACGTCTTATAAGTGTACACGTATACATATATGTGCATCTGTACACATATATATAATGTCGGTTAATGTAGTTTAAGTGTACGTATCATATTATAGATTGTATATTTTGTATGTGTACATGTGTACGTATATGTGTATGTATATACATAGTATTTTAAATATATGTACATCTATATAATTATTGACGAGTGTACATGTATACATGTAACACAGTATATATGTACATATATACTGAAACTACTAAGATTTAGTATATATATGTACGTCTATAACATATTATATATGTGTACATATAACATAACTTATAGTTTTGAAATAATTCTTAAAAGTAACAAAATATAATGAAAATAGATATCAAACTGTAAACAAAAAAAAAATTATAACACAAACTGAAAATAAAATTATTTTTACTAAAATACAAAATGAAATATCTAAGAAGATAAAAAAATAAGATGTAATAATAAAATAAATCAAAAATTAAAACCAAAAGAAAAAATTGATACGTAAAGGGAAGGGAGAGAGACAATGGAGAAGAGTTTGTACATTGGCGAATTTTATGCGAGAATATGGACAGTTTAGTCAATTTCGACGCACAAAATGTTAAATGCACGTAGCTTTTCAATTAAGTGTTATAAATACATATGAAAATTAAGAAAAGTGTCATCCTCTCCAATTATTTCTTTATTTTATGTGCAAGGTTCGATTCAAACTTTAGATCTCAATTTGAAAGAAAGGGCTGATATTTGCTTAGGAAAATATAGATCTTCGTCCAACAATTTAGACAAATTTGTGACTCATGTCTTATCTATGCTATGCATTTCTCTCTCATACCATTTCTTTTATCTACCATTGCACTTATTATATTACCTGCTCAATCTGTGTCTTAATCATCTTAGTTCTCTCTTTGTGGTATTTTAAAGAGGTTCTCTAAAATATAAATTTTCTTTCTCCAGATTCAAGATTAGATGATCCAGTTTATTTTTTTTTGTTTCAGATATATCAATTCTGGTTTATTTTTCAAAAATATCATAAAAAGATTATTTTTCCCAAAATTTAAAATAAGTGTTTTTAGTAACATTATGGCTCGGATTTATAATTATTAATGATTTATAACAATAACAGAAAAAACAAAACTATTTTAATGAGGCGACATAATGATTTGGTGTTTTTCTTTCGAGATTTTCCACCTAAATTTCAATTCTTGTACAACACAAATTTTAATTGAACCATTAAAACAGTCTCTATAGGTGTACGTCATTTATTACTTAGTAAGAAGCAACATGCAAGAAACCTTAAATAATTCGTTTTATGTAATTACCCAATATTACCAACAATCATTTTTCTTAAGATTAGTAAAGCTGTCAAACAGGTCAACTTGCGCCCAAACAGACTACCCACGGCGAAAATAAATGTATTTGATAGTGAATATAAAGTAATTACATATATAAAAATAAAAAAGATGAGAAAAATTGTATGTTAGACATCTAAGGGCATCTCCAACCCCACTCTACATTCCACTCTAAAAGGAAGTTTAGAGTAAAATCATCTCCAACCACATTCTAAATCATACACCAAAATAGAATAACTATTATTTTTACTCTGTATGAAGAGTAAACTCATTTCTCACTCTATTCTATAATTAAACTTTTTATTTATAAAAAACGTCTTTTAATTTCTTACTCATTCTACTTTTACACCTAAAATATATTATTAAACATATGTTTTTGTTATTGGTTCTTTAATTTTTGATTAAATGATTAATGACCCTTTAACAAAATTACAAAATGATAATCAAATTCATATTAAAAAAAACCTTTAACCAACATAATTAAAATGTAACAAAAATTTCAAATATGATGAAATTTATTAATGGAAAATAATAAAATTAAGATAAATAACATAAAATAAATATTATCATTAATGAATTAATAATTTAAATCATCAACTTTTAAGAATTAGTGGGAGATGATAATATTCGGTTTCAAGAATTTCTTGGGCGATTTAGAAGAATCAAATATAAAAAAGCTCATTTTTTACTTCGTAATGATTTAGTTGATCATTTGTGGGAAAAATTCAGTAATATTAATGCTAAGATTATATTATTTTGTTTTTTTGCTATTGTGTAATGTAATTTTATTTCTATAATAAAATTTTAATTAAGATAGTATCATGATTTTAGTGAATTATTGCTAATTATAAAATATTTGGGTAAAATGTATAACTTTGATAAATTAAGGATTAAACTGAAAAAGAATATACTAAGAATATTCTTTTTAAAGTGGAAACAAAGTAAGAGAGAGTAATGAGTTGAAGAAAACTCTTACACTAAAATAGAGTTACTCTTTTTTAGAGTAAAAAATAGAGTAATGGGTTGGAGTTAGTCTAAATAAAGTTGTTCTAAAATGTTTCTCCTTTGATATATAGAGAATGTGAGTCATTTTTTTTTAAAGTATCATGTTTAGTTTGTTACGCATCTCAATAAAACATGATTAGATTGTTAATGCATTAGTGGAAGTTGATATTCTTTCACAATAACATGTTTTTAAGATGCCATGTTTGATATTGATGAAATAGGATCATATATGTATATACTTTTGGTTGTTAATGGACACCTCCAAATAAAAAGAACAAATCCTAAATACGCAAAAACTAATGAAAAAAAAGTAATCCATAATCAGTAATCATCATTATAGCGATATTGATGTGGCTTTTGCTTAACGCACACCGTCATCGTCTTAGATACGTTGATGGTTAAAAAAGTATTGTGGGCGAGAATCGTAATTGCAATTATAACCTTGAAAAAAGTAGCCTTGAAAAAAGTAGCTCCCAACCATGTTATATCCTCAATTAAAGGTCCATTTTATATGCATTTATAACAATGATTAAATCAAACCATCATTAGTATTATTCCAATAGAAAATGACATTAAACATGAGACATAAGTTGAAAGCTTTTGTTAATCGTGTTTCTTAGAACTGAAATTGGCTATGCATTTTTTCACATGTAACATACATAGCGACATGACATTGATTCACGAAAAGAAATCTTAAAAGCAGAATGTTTTCAATTATAATAAACTCTTTTAAGATTCGAATGGAAACGGTAGGGAACCAGATGTAACAATGCACTACCCACACAAAACCTACGGCCTCAGCTTCATTTGGAACCTTAAAGATGTCGATATTTGATATATGGTTTTTTAATATGGTGTACTATATTGTATTAAGGTTTGACTCAGTCAAACTCGAAAGGTGTGAAAATTTATAATTCCCAACCCAAACATCATCACTCACTCGTTTTGTCTTCACATTTGTGGCTTACCTTCTCTCACCTTCTTTTGTCTTTTTTTTTTTTCTTAACACTCTTTTTCCGCGGGAAAGGCTGAAAAAAGCAAGCAAGCTTGAAACTAAAGTTTAGTGCCCTAATCGGGATTTAACTTAGATGACACTTTTAATCATATAAAAAAAAAAAAATATATATATATATATATATATTGAGAAGAGTGTGGAATAGAAGCCAATATGTTTGTGCATTCTAACTCTAAGGTAGACCATATAGAGTTATAGACTCAAGATCTTCAATGGCTGTTCTAAATGGAACCAACAACAAATAAAAAAAATTAACATATTATATATATATATATATGATTCATATACACTGAAATTTTCCTCATTCCACATAATGTAAAAGTGTGTTCCATATGTCGACTGCTTCACGTCTAAGCATAACCTTCTTTTCCTTTTCCTTTCTTTTTCACTTTTCGTTATCTTTATTCATTTTTACCATTTCCGCTTTCGGATGCCAATTTTTGTTTTGAAATTAGTCTCTTAACCCACCCTTCTCACACAGAACTCTTTCGAAACGAATCATCTTAATTCCATCAGAGTAACAACTATCCAATGTAAGAAAACAAATACCATAAACTTTGCTTCATTGAATAAAACAAACCACCAATAACAAACAAACAAAAAAATACATATAAATTTTAATTGTAAGCCCCATAGATTCCAAAAAGAGTAGAAAATACCCTTAAGTACTCTCAACACATCCTCTATGTTGTTGAACTAAATACACATTAGAATTCCCCTATGAAAACAAAAATTCTCCCAAGGCCAAAAAAAAATTTCTTATTATTACTATTAAAATAGTGCTTTTGTTATTCTCCTAATGAAACATTAAATAAACCAAACCAACTAATAAAATCCCAATCCAACTTCCCCCACATAATTATTCTTTACTATGACTAGTAACCATCACAATCTCAACTACAAATCTAACCAACTAACTACGACCATTTCTGTTTTCTTCTTCTTTCAAAATCTCAATACATCCATTCTTGTGGAAGATGTTTTTCTTCCTTCAAACCGCCACCACCAACTGCAAACAAATGAATTCACATTCAAATCTCTACAAAATTTAAAAAGATTTCAAATTAAAGATTTGGGAAATGTTTGAATTAGTACCGTTATTGATTTTGCTATGAGCTTGTGAATTTGCTTGACACCGACCAGAGACCTCTTCAGTTTTAGAATGAACAACCTTCTTTGACGGAATCTTAACACATCCACCTCCTGAGATTCAAGAAATTTCACAAATTTAGCTTCTAGAGTAGAAAAACTGAATGAAATTTCTTAACTTTCCCAAAACCCAATACGTAAATCAACGGAATTTGGGTAAATTTACCAGGTTTCTTCTTGGAATCTGAAGGGTTTGGGTATTTCCGGGGAAGGAAAACGCCGGTACCAACAGAAGCCGGTTTAACGGCGTTTAGAGCGGTGAAAACGCCAGTACCAGAAGCAGCCGGTTTAACGGCGTTTAGAGCGGTGAAAACGCCGGTACCCTTAGAAACCGGTTTAACAGCGTTTGGGGGAGGGAAAACGCCATTAACGGCGGTTGGATAAGGAGAAGCGATCAAAGCGGGTTGCAATGTTGTTGAGTCGAATCTAATCTGAGATTGATGATTATGACTGTGAATAAGTTGCGATTGCCATAGCCAGTAATAGTAAGAGTGGTCATAAAACGCTGCGTTTTGAGGAGGAGGAAATGGGATTAAGGGATTAGGGTTTTGTTCAATTGGGCGGCTAATGGGTTTTGTTGCATCGAAATTCGCCATTTTGATCTTGGCGACTTCTCCAGCTGCAGCTGAAATCACTTTCAAAGAGTCTTCTTCACTAAACGGAGATGCCGGAGGTGAAGGAGCTTGAGAAAACGGACCATTTGGACTTCCGAGTCCACTCCGAGTTGACTCAGTCGGTTTAACCTGAAAGAAAGAGCAAAAAGTTGAGATTTTTAAGTTTAGGAGACAACATTTGAGCAAAAGATCGAAGCTTTAATAAAAAACCTTGTCAGGAGAAGAGAGACGAGTCGAGAGGGCGAGTCGGCGAGTTAACCCGGCGAGGAAATCGTCTTCGTCGTCGGTGGTTTCGTCTTCCGTCTCCGTTGAGTCCTCTGGCGAAGTGAAAGCGAACTCGTAAGGGAACTCGTTCGGGAGTTGACTCGGAGTTGATTCGGAGATGAGAAGGGCTTTTTCGACGAGTTTTGGAGACACGGCGGTGAGTGGCGGCGCAATCATGACGACGAGTGAGTAGAGAGAGAGGTATTGTGAAATGTGAAAGAGAAGGGAGGGTTCTTCTTTTTATTAAGATTTTTCAGGGTTTTAAGGAGACAGCTAAAAAGCATTATTGTATTGTTTTCTGATTATTATTTTATTAAATCCGTAATTCTTGCTCTGACATAGAAAAATCCAAATGTTTGACCAAAAATATAGAAACCAAATGAGAAAACGAGAAAAGACAGGTGTGTAATGGGTGGACTGTATGCGGACTTTCCCACTAATTCCAGGGTTTTCATAAAATGGAATCATTAATTTCTTTTTATAAAAAATTACCATCAATTCATATTTTAGATTTTTTTTTCTTTCTTCCAATGAAACTTAATAAATAAACTCGTCAAAATATATATTTTGGTTAACTAAAAACTTTAGAGATCCGTAGATCCATAAATCTTTTTGATGTAAAAAATAAAAGTTTTTTTTTTTTCGACGAATTGTGAAAGTACTTTTTTCAGTGAAACTACTTTTTTTTTTAACTACTTTCATAAGTTACAACAAACATCATTAATTACTGAAATAACAAAATGCAACATAACATTCTTTTTTTTTTTTCGTCATGCAACATAACATTCAAATCAGAAAATTATGAGAATCAATCTTTCCATCTATATATGGGAATAGTATGGTAAAATAGTGTGGGTGAATAGTCATGAAATGAGTCTTACCATACATAATTATTGTGCCGCGTAATACCATTGTAAACATTTTCATGGATTTGAAAATTCTTGTGGATTTAGAAATCTTACATAAATCCATTGAAATCCAATTAAAATGATTTAAGTGGATTTCAAAATCTAATGAATAGACTGTTATGAATCAACGAAATGGAACTACATGGATTTAAATCGTATCCATTAACCTTGGTATATATATATATTTTTTAGGCCAACAAAAGCATTGAAAAAACCATCAAAATGAAATCAACAAGGTTTTAGTGTTACATATTCAAAGATTATAGAGATAACATTTTATATAAAAAAATATAATAAATTTTCATTATAGCCAATAGAAAATTGTACAAAACAAAAATTGGAAAAATGGAAAATTATTATTATAAAAGTTATGTTACGTTGTGTGAGGTTGTATTGTGAATTTGACATCTTTGATATATATATATATATGTGACGTGAAGATGATATAATTAAGAACCTAATAACAAATCCATCCAAATAACAAGGTAAATCTCAAGTGAATAGATAACTTTTAGCGAGTAAATAGAAGAGATTCTCTCTCTTAGGCGATTAGGGTTTTCTTTTGCCCTGCCGCCACAGACGGTGTGGCCTCTCGTCCACCGGCGAGAACCTCCATCTTCATCCCTCCTCTTCCTTTCTACCATGGTTAGATTAGGGGGTGCTCCGGCGAAGCTTCCTCCTCCTCCGAAGCCGCCGCCGTTTGTTTCTTCGCCCAGATCTACTGTTTTTTAGCCCTCTTCCTGAACCTCCAGAGCCTCCTGACTCTGTTGGCGTCGCCAACATACCGGATCTGTGTTTCTGGTGGCTCCAACCTTGCTCGCTTCCACTCTCCTCTAAAACCCTTTCTCCTACCCGACCACAACCACACCTAGATCTTCTTCAGAAGGTTTCACATCTCCTTCGTTGCTGGCCTTTGAAGCACGAAGACCTTTCCGATGAGCCACCTGGCTTCATCGTGAGCACTACGGTTCAAGCAACCACAACCTTTAAGTTCGTTGAACACTTAATGGATCTGGGCGGGGGGAGAATTTGTTTTCGGAAACAATCCTGCAACAACTCACACCAATCTCTGTCTCTGATCGCTCTGGTCCTGCATTAGTCGACTAATACCTGATTGGAAGCTTCTCTGACATTCAATTACAATTGCTTCGATTCCTCAGGCTCAGGACTGGTATGTATCAACTTCCTCTCAGCCTAGTGTGATATCGTTGTCACCTTGCTCCTTTTTAAAGGAGAGATCTTTAACAAAACTATCTACTTTTGAGTCAAAGTTTTTTGGGTTCTTTAAAAACCTTGTAAAATCTTCTATTTGGTACAAATCAGAGGCTATTAATTTTTATGCCGTTCCCTTATTCATCGTTACTAGATGTTTAGCTCTTAGATATTCTTTAGGACTCGTCTAGAGTTAGTACATCTTGGTTAGTATGGATTTGTGATCAACGGTCTCAATCCCGTCTGAAGAAATCTTGTGTATCTTTGTCCTCTACTGAGGTTAGAATCATACGTCATATCATCCTCTCTAGTAGGGGTGATTGGATTTCGGTCTTTCAATCGAGGAATCTCTCCTCCTTTAGGGAGCGAGTACTTTTAAGCTCTATACAAAAGATTATAGCTCAAGTCTCTATGATTTTAGTTCTAGTCTTGCGAGCTAAGAATGACCATGTGATGGTCATGGGTTTAAAGAAAGTTGATGCCAAGAGTGTCTCTCTCCAAAATTCAACAATTCGATGTTCCGTGGACGGGGATGTGATTGTTGCGTTTTCGGTGGTCGGATGGGTATTGGTTAAAGCTTCGGGCAAAGTCCTCAATGTTTTGAACACGGTTTCGGACTCCGACTTTGGCTCCCTATCTATCATGGAGGAGTTTGCAATCGTGTGTTGTAGCTCCTTTGACTCTATCATGTTTTTAATGTTTTTAAATCTTTTATGTAGTTTCTTAGTGGTTAATGTAACCTCGTTGTATCCCTTTGCGGAATCGAACAATTTCTCCTTTTTGGAGTGTAACCGCTTAGCTTGATATTAATCCAATGTGTTGAACAAAAAAAAAAAAAAAACAAGGTAAACCTCAATATTTGATCCTTTGTATTTTTAGCATCAAAATTCTTCTAAATCAACTAAAATCCAATATCAAATCAAATCCATAAGTAAATCTGTGGAATTGAATAACACTGGATTTTAAGATGAATTTCAAAATCATAGAACAAATAACATTGGATTTGAACATAGATTTTAAATTCTTAGAACCAATAACATTGGATTTCGTTTGGATTTCAAAATCCATTAAATTCCATGAACGAATAACCTCCTTACTTAAAATTATCAGATTTTTCACATATCTCGGTGATTACCTCAAAATTTGGCAAAACAAGAAAAAATGAAAAACTAACAACTGATTAAATTTTTACATGGAAAAGAATGTAGCTGAGAAATTGTACAATGTTCAAATTCAGTAAGCAAGGTTATATGCGAGAAGAGATGGATTGTTTATTTAAGCGGCATGTGACATAAAACTAAAATTTATAGCGTTTTTCAAATTTCGTCGTGAATCATTAAGATTTTCATTAAACTTTAATATTGAACTATGTGATAACAAATCAATATATGATGGAATGGAGATTAAATTAACACGTTCCAAAAAATCTATAGATTTATAGTTCTAAACTTCTTTGGTTATATTTATTAAAATATATATATGGTTATTGTTTTTTGTCAACTGCCGTCGGGTATAGTGAAACAACCACACTGAAAATGACCTAATACATTAGAAAGAACAACCGACATTATAAGGTGTATTTTGTTGAGAGGCTTTTTTAAGTCCATGTCCAACTTCCCAAATTAGTATGATATTGTCCGCTTTGGGTCCAAGTGGCAAAGCCCGCACGAACTTATCTTTGGGTTTTTTTCCCAAAAGGCCTCATACTAATTTGGTTAGACTTTACTTATATATTAGATCAATCTTGTCTAATCTTCAGATGTGGGACTTGGATTGATATCCCAACATTCTCCCCTTCAAACCAAAGACCACATGACTCGTGTCCTCCCCTCTAGCGAAACCTTCTTATTCACGAGGTTATTCCACATCATTTATTTTTCCTATCCACTTCTCTAGGTCTCCTAGGATCGTTACCGCTCTGATACCATGTTGAGAGGCTTTTTTAAGCCCATGTCCAACTTCCCAAATTAGTATGATATTGTCCGCTTTGGGCCCAAGTGGCAAAGCCCGCACGAATTTATCTTTGGGTTTCTTTCCCAAAAGGCCTCATACTAATTTGGTTAGACTTTACTTATATATTAGACCAATCTTGTCTAATCTTCAGATGTAGGACTTGGATTGATATCCCAACATATTTTACATTCACAAATAAATAAATAAAAATTGTAGATGATTCACTAATTAGTCGTATAAGCTATCAATAGAAGCCAACGTTGATTAGAGTTCTTCCATTTTATAAAGAGTTGAAAGATTAGGAAAAGAAAATTCAGTTTCGCCTTACGGTTTGATTTCGGTTAGTTTTCTATTTGTTGTTTCTCTGTGATTCTCACAGATAGTCTCTCCATCCAAGGCGAAGAACGAGAGAAGATCAATGATCGGCGTGGTTCTGACTTTTCAAGGATGGTCCAATGTTGAACTCAAAGTGTGTTTATACAAATCTAGCATCAAAAAGGTATCCAAATCGTTCCTCCACTTGTTTGTTTGGTATTTTGTTCGTGTTAATCTATGGCATGAAACGAAATAAATGAATTGCAATCCAGATAACTTGAGCTAATTATTCATTATTTGATGCATCTGTTAGAATATTGGCTTCCAACTCAAAACCAATTGACAATGAGTGGATTGACCCATATCCCTTATATATTGCTTAGATTCCCTTCCAACTTCCGATGTGGGACTTTTGTCCCTAATAGCATCCTTATCAGTTCATGCTCTGCGCCAACATTCTCGGTTTTGCCAAATTATGTTTACATGATTCTTGTGTTGTCAATGTTCTTACTTTGATGCAGAAGGGAATTTTTGGGCAGTCAAGACCTGAGAGGGTAAAAGAATAAAACACATTCGTTCTATAGCTAGATCTTAACACACTAGTCCTTGAGTTGAGTCAGAGCTCGATGACGATATTTTGAGAATTTGGTTTATTGTCACTGACACTCAGTCATTTCTCTTTGTTGGTACTTCATTTGAAGCTTTAGTTTTGGAGTCATGAACAAAGTAGTTTTTGTTGTTAGTGTATATGTTGGAGATTTAAGTGAATAGTTGTAATCGTTCATATGAGGAGTTGCAACTGTTCATGTAAAAAGTTGCAACTATTGGATTTATGGTTTATTTTATCAACCATTACAACCTTTGACATATTATAAAAGCTTTAGAGCAATCAAACAAAGAAAAATGATGAAAAAGAGATCACAAAACACAAAACAAAACATAGAAACTCTATTTGTCTCTCTTGTATCTTAGCCTAAAACAAGAGGAAACTTTGGTTGTCTTATTGATATAATGCGTTTTTGGCACATTCTAACCTTTGTTTTGTAGGTTTTTATCGAGTCTTTCTTTCTCTTTTGAGTCATTGTAGGTATAAAAGAAGCTTTGGAGCATGGATTGGAGTTACGGGAGTTCATCGGAGCAAAGAGGATGAATTTGGAGAGAAAAGGCGTTTTCTCATAACCGAGCACCTGCTAGATCTGCTGGAAGCACCTGCTCGCCTGAGGACTCACAGATTCGGAGTTCTTGGAATCAAGACCGACCGGTCCAACCAATGGACCGGCCAGTCCGGCCTTGAAGATGCGAGATCGGACTTGCTGGGATCGGGACCGACCGGTCCCCATGTGAAGATCCGAGACCAAGCCCCTGGAATCAAGACCGGTCGATCCAACCAAGGGACCGACCGGTCCCGTTCTGAACACTCGAAGGCCAAAGCTCCTGGAATCGGGACCGACCGATCTCCACAAGGGACCGACTGGTCCCGAACCGACTACTGGAAGACTCGAAGACGGGACCGACCGGTCCGAAACCAGACCGACCTTTCCCGTGCCCAGATCCGATTTTAACCTACTTTTAAGTATAAATAAGAGAGAGCCACCTCTGAAAAAGACATTCTAAAACAGTTCCTTTTTCTCTTTTACCCAGACACGTTACTTTTAGATTTCTTTGGAGACTTTATCAATTGTTCTACTCTTTGGTTTGCAATTTGGAGGACCATTCCACAACTTTCTTTTGAGAAGAATTTTAAACCCTATCTCTTTCAATATCATTATCATGTATTCTCCTTACATCTTTGTTGTGTTTGATTCCATCATGCTTGAGTAGTCCATTAGCTAGATTAGGGGATTTCAATGGTGATTTAGGATTGATTAGTGAATGAACCAAATAGGATAGATTATCATATTTCTTCATCAATTGGGATTCGTAATGCTTAGGCTAGCGTGGCCGCCTAGTCTATGATTTCAAGTTTAACTTATTCACGACAGTGCTCTAGGTTGCTAGATAAACCATTGGTGAGCAATTGGTGTGCAACCAACGACAGTTGATTGTTGCCATCAATTGTGAACAAATTGAACCTTTTCGATAATGCTTGTCAACATCTCTGAATTCAAACGACAGTTTAAACATTTATGTTGTTAGACAAAGATATTGATGCATCACGACAGTGAGACAATATTATCTTTATGTTTGAGTTCTAGACCGAATTGCAATAGTTTCTGAATAGTAGCTCAGTCCTTAATCCGAAATCACCGACGAATGACCGTGATCTAGTGCTTGTTTTAATTGAATTTCATATTGTTTAATTTGCTGTTTCGTTTATTGTTTCATTACAATAAAAAAACTCATATTTTATCTTAGCTTTAATTTAAAATCTATAATTTCATAGTGTAACCTTGGTCTCTGTGGATTCGATACCCTTTATACTACTGCGATTGTCTGTGCACTTGTAGCTTTATTTGGGTTAAAACTTTAGCACATCAAGTTTTTGGCGCCGTTGCCGGGGACCAATTGCGTTACCTTTGATTTTTGGTTTTATTTATTGTCTAAGAATTTTTGCTAATTTTATTTTTTTTATTTGTTTTTGGTGTGTTTCAGGTGCATGAACAGTAGAAGAACAAGAAGAAACATCACCGAATCGTTAATCAGTGTCTCGAACGAAGAGTTAGCTTGCCTTGAACGTCAGAACCGTCGGCAAAGAAACTCACCTAATCCGGACATTATGGCTGATCAGGAAGAGATGAACACTTTGTTACAATTGCTAAGAGATCAGATTGCGGTGTTGCAAAGGAATCAACCATGTGCTCCACCTCTACAGCCGGGTATAGGGGATTCGGATAATCCCCATGCGTACTATCGAAACCGTTCGGCTATTATTTCTCCAACAATTCAGAGGCAAGATTATGAGATCAAGCCTCAGATGATCTCATTGGTGAAACAACATCTATTCCATGGATTACCGGCTGAGATACCGATGGATCACATCGAGAATTTCGAAGAAATCTGCAGCACTACAGGGTCTAATGGAGTATCGAGTGAGTTCTTGAAGTGCAAGCTGTTCCCGTTCTCACTTTCGGACAAAGCTCTTAGATGGTTGAAGTCCTTACCCGCTGGTTCTTTGAAGACATGAGATGAGGTTAGAGCTGCGTTCTTGGACCATTTCTACACCAAGTCCAAGACAACATCTATGAGGAACAAGATTTCGTCTTTTCAACAACATTCTGGTGAAGCTTTCTGTGAAGCTTGGGAAAGCCTGAAGGAGTACCGTAGGGAGTGTCCTCATCATAGTTTCAAGGATGAGCATATTCTAAGGATTTTCTATGATGGAGTTGATTGGGATTATCGGAACGCCCTAAATGCTGCGACTAATGGAAACTTCATGACCAAGACTAGAGATGGTGCTTTTGAGCTGATTGAAAACCTTGCTTCAAGCTTTAGCAACAAGGCTCCTGAGTATGATAGGTCTAGGACAGTCAATAGTGTGGACACTCGGAAGATTGATGAGCTGAGGACGAAGGTGAATTTGCTTCTACGCGAGAGTCGAAGACCGGTTAAGTATGTGGAAGAGAATGGGGTTGCGCCTATTTCTCAAGCGTTTGAAGATAATGAAGATGCTTGGATAGGGGAGGTTAACTTTGTGAGTGGTCAAGGACACCAGAACCGTGGGTTTAACCCCAATTATCAGAACCACCCCAACCTCTCCTACCGAAGCACTAATATCGAGAACCCGTAAGACCAAGTCTATCCGCAACAAGGAGGTATGAATCATAGTCCACAAGGTCAGGGATATCAGAATTTTTACTCCAAAAACACTCAAGGGAATCAGTTCATCCCTAACCAGAATCAGACTCATTTCTAAGGAGGGAACCAACAACAATTCGCCGCGCCACAACAAGATACTTCCGCGCCTACATCTCAGGATGAGGTGAAGAGTCTCATGCAACAACTGATGGTTAACCAGTAGAAGGCGTCCACTGAGATTAGCGCCAAGGTAGATCACATGTACAATGATCTGAGTGCGAAGTACAAGGCTGTTACCGCACATGTGAAGAAATTGGATACACAAGTCGCTCAAACGGCCGAAGCTATTAAGAGACCAGCTGGAACTCTTCCAGGACATGGCGAGGTGAATCCCATAAAGGAGTATCAAGTAAATGCTATTGAGTTGAGGAATGGACAGTTGTTGGTACCGCCTACAATCACAAGCTTCCACGTGAAGGCTAAGGAGAAGATTACCGAGCACCAGGCTCAAGAGAGTGATTTTTCTGAGGAAGATAGGCATAAGGAGATTGGATCAAGCTCAGGGACACTTCAGGATTCAGTTCTGATCAATGCTGCAAATTTGTTTTCCGAGCACCCGCTCTCTGCCAGCGAGCACCTGCTCGCACAAGGTGCTCCCACGAAAATTTCAGAAACTTCGCCTGAGTGAGTTTATGTACCAAGGGTGCCTTACCCTGAGCGAGTTTATGTACCAAGGGCGCCTTACCCAGTACCCCCTAAGAAATCTATGAAGGATTTGGAGGTTGTTGAGTGTAAGGAGGTGCTAGAAGATTTGACGGTGAAGCTCCCTTTGGTTGATGACGTGCAAATGATACCATCACCCAAGAGGTACACGAAGGAATTGGTTGCTGGTAAGATTGTTGAAGAGGAGAGTGTGATGATGGTTTCTAAGGAGTGTAGTGTCGTACTTCAGAATAAGGTGTTAATAATGAAAGGTGATCCGGGAAGGTTTGTGATCTCCGTGAAGATAGGGCCTTCCACATTTGCTTGTTCATTGTGTGACTTGGGAAGCAGCGTCAATTTGATGCCATATTCTATGGCTAAGCATTTGGGCTTCACCAAGTTCAAACCCACCAAGATTTCGTTGGTTTTTGCGGATGGGTCTAAAAAGCTTCCGGTGGGTGTTATTGAAGATTTGCATGTCCGAATTGGGGATATCTTAATCCGAGCTGATTTTGTGGTTCTTGAGCTTGATGAAGAACCAAGGGATCCGTTGATTTTGGGCAGAGCTTTCTTACACACAGCACGTGCGATCATTGATGTCGAAGAAGGCATAGTGGATCTCCGTCTAGGAGACATGGTAGTCCGGTTGGAGATGAGCAAGCTTCCTAAGAAACCGATGATAGATGGGCACATGTTTGTTATCCACGACGGATTAGAGATGTTAGAGGATGAGGTTGAAGAGATTTTAGCAAGTGATCCGCTCGAAATTGCATTAACAAAAGCCGAGGGTGAACACGGTTTTCTGAGTGAAGACACCCAAGGATTTGCTAAGTTTCTGGATTCTAACATCAGAGTGGAGAAGGGAGATGAATTTATGAGTCTGGGAGGGGGCACAAAAATCTAGAGTCAGCGAGCACCTGCTCCCAAAAAATTTTACTGTTCATGGTTCTTGGAGCGAGCTGAAAGCTCCAAAGCTTGAGTTGAAGACGCTCCCAGCATGGCTCAGATGGTTATTCAGGTTCCGAAAGATCAAACATAAGAAAGGGTCCGGTCCGTTCACAATCAAACATCCCTATCCACCCGACAGAGCATTCGACCTGCTCCGGCTGCGCGACCACATGGAGACATAGTGTTGCTGGACACTAAAGGAGGTGAGTTTGACCCTCCTTGAGCTGAACGGTCTACAAAGTCGAGCTAACGACTTAAAACAAGCGCTTGATGGGAGGCAACCCATCGGTACGTTTTCTAACTATTTCAATTTACTTTCTTTTATTACTAATTTTGAATTTCAGTTTAAGATTTCAGGAGGTTTGCAAAAAAAAAAAAAAAAAAAAAAAAAAAAACAGCAAACCCGGAATACGTGTGGAAAGGAGCACATGCTCCCCAATCCAGAGCACCTGCTCTCGAGGGTAAAAATCAAAAACATTTTCATTTTATGCTTTTCCTTATGATTTATTTCCTTTCACTCTCTCTTTTCTTATTCTCACACCGAGACGGTGTGAAGTAACTCTTGGGGGAGTTGCTACTAATGACGTTTATTTTGGTTGTTTTCTATTTTCTTATGTCTTATTGAGTCTAGTTTTTATTTTGTTTTATTGAGTCAAAACTTTGTAGGGAATTATGACTTTATCTTATGATGATATTTGAACTATCTATGTTTAATCTTCTCTCTAGTGACCATTTTTACAGAGCATGGGTACAAGGAACAGTTGGAACACTTCGACACACTATCTTCCTGGTTTCAGATTGACCAAAATTTCCTCTCGTTACTGGTACTAGATTAGGGAAACGAACCATATTCAGGACTCCTTATTCTATCTATCACTCTTGTTGTTCCTGAATAGCTAGCTTATTTTTAGCTAGTACCCTCCTTAACCATTACCTCTTTTCAAACTCCATGCATTCTTGTTACTTCATTGTCAAATGTGCAGCATATGCGCAAAAGGGCCGGAGAGAATCGAGTCGACACTGCCCCTAAATCACTCTTTCTGAAGAACCGAGCACCTGCTCCCTTGAATCGAGCACCTGCTCGCAATTTCAAAAGATGATTCTATAAAGAGGAAGGAATAACAATGATGAGCTCCACTTCGGTACGTACAACACTTCTATTTATCTTCGTGTTTGAGAGACACATACCTGTAATGTAAACCCTCTTCATCATCATCTAAAAAAAAAAAAAAAGAGAAAAAGAAAATCGATGATGAAGAGTGGTAAGTTGTAAAAGTGTCTCTCTGCACAGTGAGTATACCCAAGGTGGATGATTAGCCGAATGAGACGTTAGAGAGTTTTGGAGAAGAAAGAGTGGTTTAGAGAATGTGGATATCAACGTACTCATTCTCTCTTGCAATTTTGTGCGATATCCTGCATCCTCTACGAAACATCGGGTAACCCTTAAACACTCTAAATACTTTGAACTCCACCTCTAAATGGCCTTAACCCCTTAGCGTCGTCTACCCTAAAAAGGTGCCTTTAGCGAGATCCTCACGCATACTTTGAATGCGTTGAGTTTGTGTTTGGGAAATGGCCTGGTTGAGAAATGTGTTGAGGATGTTTTGGTAAAGCTTTGCTATTCGTAATCTGAATTATGTGGTCTGCAGATTGAAGATTTTAAACTCGGTTCACTGAGGATAAAAGAGTTCCCGCGTTTTCAAACCTTTCTCCTTTACTTACTTTTGGATTTGTTTGAGGGCAAACAAAGATCTAAGTCTGGGGGAATTGATATAATGCATTTTTGGCGCATTCTAACCTTTTTTTTGTAGGTTTTTATCGAGTCTTTCTTTCTCTTTTGAGTCATTCTAAGTATAATAGAGGCTTTGGAGCATGGATTGGAGTTACGGGAGTTCATAGGAGCAAACGAAATGAATTTGGAGAGAAAAGGCGTTTTCTAATAACCGAGCACCTGCTCGATCTGCTCGAGGCACCTGCTCGCCTGAGGACTCGCAGATTTGGAGTCCCTGGAATCAAGACCGACCGGTCCAACCCATGGACCGGCCGGTCTGGCCTTGAAGATGCGAGATCGGACTTGCTGGGATCGGGACCGATCGGTCCCCACGTGAAGACCCGAGACCAAGCCCCCTGGAATCAAGACCGGTCGATCCAACAAAAGGACCGACCGGTCCCGTTCTGAACACTCAAAGGCCAAAGCTCCAAGAATCGGGACCGACCAATCTCCACAAGGTACCGATCATTCCCGACCCGACGACTTGAAGACTCGAAGACGGGACCGACCGGTCCGGAACCAGACCGACCTTTCCCGTGCCCTGACTGACCAATCCGATTTTAACCTACTTTTAAGTATAAATAAGAGGCAGCCACCTTTGAAAAAGATATTCTAAAACAGTTTCTTTTTCTCTTTTACCCAGACACGTTACTTTTAGATTGCTTTGGAGACTTTATCAATTGTTCTACTCTTTGGTTTGAAATTTGGAGGATCATTCCACAACTTTATTTTGAGAAGAATTCTAAACCTTATCTCTTTCAATATCATTATCATGAATTCTCCTTGCATCTTTGTTGTGTTTGATTCCATCATGCTTGAGTAGTCCATTAGCTAGATTAGGGGATTTCAATGGTAATTTAGGATTGATTAGTGACTGAGCCAAATAGGATAGATTATCATATGTCTTCATCAATTGGGATTCGTAATGCTTAGGCTAGCGTGGCCGCCTAGTCTATGATTTCAAGTTTAACTTATTCACGACAGTGCTCTAGGTTGCTAGATAAACCATTGGTGAGCAATTGGTGTGCAACCAACGACAGTTGATTGTTGCCATCAATTGTGAAAAAATTGAACCTTTTCGATAATGCTTGTCAACATCTCTGAATTCAAACGACAGTTTAGGCATTTAGGTTGTTAGACAAAGATATTGATGCATCACGACAGTGGGACAATATTATCTTTATGTTTGAGTTCTAGACCGAATTGCAATAGTTCCTGAATAGTAGCTCAGTCCTTAATCCGAAATCACCGGCGAATGACCTTGATCTAGGGCTTGTTTTAATTGAATTTCATATCGTTTAATTTGTTGTTTCGTTCATGTTTTATTACAATAAAAATACCCACATTTTATCTTAGCTTTAATTTAAAATCTATAATTTCATAGTGTAACCTTGGTCTCTGTGGATTCGATACCCTTTATACTACTGCGATTGTCTGTGCACTTGCAACTTTATTTGGGTTAAAACTTTAGCACATCAAGTTTAGCACATCACTTATCCTACAAAGGATTTCGTGTAACCCAATGCTTTAATAAGGGTCAAAATACTCTTTAAGGAAAGTGCTCTTGTGCATAGAGCTGTCAATTGGACATGTCCAAGTCCAACAGTCATGTCCATACGAATATTTTTTTTTCCGTCCAAATACGTCCGAGTCCGAATATGTCCATGTCCAAATATGTCTGCGACGAATTGGACATGTCCAACATGTTCGTTGGACTAGGAAAACTATAACTTGATCAAATGGTATAAATTTAGTTATGTAGGTATTTTAGTCTTATTTTAGTAAAAACAATTTTACGGAATGACTTTTTGCGATGAATTTTTTAAAGAATGATGTTTTTGGTGGGATTTTATACGGAACGGCGTTTATTTACGGTCTCGAGTATTTTAGGAATGATGTTTTTTTGGCGGAAAAATTTTACTGTTTCGAGTTTTTTGGCGGGAAAATTATATGGTATAAATTACAAACATTTTTTATGTTTCATGTTTTTTTAATAGATTTAAGTTTATTGTTTACAAATTAGACATAATCTATAAAACACATCAAATAAGATATATCCTATTTAATTTTGTCATTGGACATATCCACTGTCCATAAAGTCCAGTCCACATTTTGACTTTGGACTAATTTGGACTCGTCTAATTTGGATCGTTTCATATTTGGACGCGTCCATGTCCAGTCCAAACGATACGGACCAGACTTTGTCCATGGACAAACTTTCCAATTGAAAGCTCTACTCGTGCACGATTCAGTTATTATCCAAGTTTATCGTTACGTTACGTTACGATCCCAAAGATAAATCGATAAGTGAATTTTCGGGCCAATTTTCCATCGTTTTATAAGGACCCAGACGACGATCAACATACCGTTGGAAAGCCCCGACTCTCATCTTTGTAATGATATTAAATTAGTATCCATCAGAGTTACGAGTAAAAAGTTATCGTTGATTCTATACACTGCGTTTTTACAACAATTTCAAAGAGTATTTTTTTTGTGAACGATGGCTAATAGTTTGATGCGTGAGATGATGTCAAAGTTTGGTAAATTAGACAAATTTGAAGGAGTTGATTTTCGAAGATGACAAGTGTATCCACGTTTTTGGGAGAGAAACTCTTTAGGAAAGAGAGAGAAACTCGTCCCAAAAAATCAATCTCACTAGAAATTAGATCGGGTTGATCATGCTCAAGTTTGGAGAGTGATCGGGTAGATTCGGGAAGGATCATGGTCGATCAAAGAAGATTATGAGTGGATCGAATGTTCGAATCCAGAAATAGAAATCTTCCATCGAAATCGAGTCATGTGGAGAAGGTTGGTTGAGTGACTTGGTAACAATGAGGATTGGTGAGACAAGGTTGCAATTTTGAAAAGATGCAACCGTGAAAGGGTGAAACAATGAAAGGGTGCAACCATGGAAATGTGCAACCATGAAAAGGTGCAGCCATGAATGGGTGTGATTGCAAACAAATTGTTCGGATGAACGGTAAGGAATTGATTTTTTCAAGCCAACTTATGGGTAATGGATCAAGTGAAAGGAGGTAAAACAAAAGAATGGAGTATGGGCAAATCGAATCTACGAATTGGCAAAAGTAAGGCCTAAAATTTCTTATCAATTGATTGGATATTGCTAGATATAGGACGATTAATGTAGAGAACAACCAAATACTTAGATTTGCATGAATTAGTTGAGTAATATAAATCTTAAGTTGAGTGGATGCCATTAGATAGATTGAGCGCTTAAGACCGAACAATTTCAGCTAAGGCTATTCTATGCTAACGAGGTTGTCCAAATGTACGGATAAACATAACCGGTAATAAGGATAATTTAGGTGAATAAATTTAGAATGGTTAGAAGACTTTAAGCGTGTATGGATCTAATCTTAGAAATGACAAGGAAGAGTCATAGCAAAGTTCCTAAAGCATACATGACTTAAAGAGAATAATTAAACTTTAAATAAGTTCAATCTAAGAGGTTCGCCCAGGAAGTCGCTCAAACACGGAGCGACTTGACCATAACCCTGATAAGCCGGGACAAGGTGTTTCAAGTTATATGAGACAACCCGAAAGGATTTGTTATGCCCGGTAATGAGCATAAGCTATGTAAGTTGATAAAGTCAGGCTAAAAGAAGCACCAAAGCAGTGGCATCAAAGGTTTGATGAGGCTGTCTTATCAAGTGGATTCACGTTAAACAGTCAGATAAGTGTTTATATAGCAAATTTGATGAGTCCGGAAATGAAATAATCAATTGCTTATATATTGATGACAAGTTGATATTTGGTACTAATCTTAGATTAGTTGAACTTACAAAAGAATTTTGCCATCAAAATTTTGCAATGAAAGACATTAGGGAGGTGGACATAATTCTAGAAATTCGAATCATACTACTTTGGCTAAGGCCTATAGCCAAGTGTATAATGATAAGATGTGACATATGTGTGTTAGACATAGCGCGTTACGTGAGTTTATCACTCATGGAATGATTAATTTAGAATTTGTTTGGTCGCAACAAAATCTACCAGATCATTTGACAAGGAAATAACTAGGGACTTGGTAATAAAGTTGGCTATAGGGATGAGATTAAAGTCCATATGAAATTTTTATTTATAGGATTCCCAATTTCCCTCTAATACGACATTAGAGGCTGAATTCAATGTGGAAGGCCTACACTTAAAAATTGAAGCACTAATTTCGTAACATCCCAAAGTATGTGCTTGGACCTGCAAGAAAAAAGTAGGTTGAAGTTTTCTTCTTAATAGATTTCTTGAAAAAGTGCATTTTGCAGGTGCATGATTAAACAATATAACTTTACGAGTGTGAAGTGTAGCCACTTCAAGAAGCTTGGACTTTTCTTTGTATACACTCATGAATGGATAGGGACACATGGCTTATAATAGTGTCAAGTAAAACACTTAGAGTAGTGTAGAAAATCTTGTGTGTAGTATCTTCATGTGTCCAAAATGAGTTGAAAAGATTCAATCCATAGGACATCTTGATTCTCGGACGTTTAGAATGTGTAATAACACTAAAATGAAAATTCAATCGTTACGACATTTTTATTTATGCTTGAGTTTGGATTTATGTTATGTGAATCTCTGATTACACTTAAATGAGGGAGGGTTGTTGGAGATTTAAGTGAATAGTTGTAACCGTTCATATGAGGAGTTGCAACCATTAGATTTATGGTTTATTTTATCAACCATTGCAACCTTTGGCATATTATAAAAGCTTTAGAGCAATCAAACAAAGAAAAAGGATGAAAAAGATCACAAAACACAAAACAAAACGTAGAAACTCTATTTGTCTCTCTTGTATCTTAGCCTAGAACAAGAGGAAACTTTGGTTGTCTTATCCTACAAAGGATTTCGGATAACCCAAGGCTTTAATAAGGGTTGAAATACTCTTTAAGTGAAGTGCTCTTGTGCACGATTGAATCATTATCCAAGTTCATCGTTACGTTACGATCCCGAAGATAAATCAATCTGTAAATTTGTGGGCCTATTTCCCATCGTTCTATAAGGACCCAGACAACGATCAACATGCCGTTGGAAAGCCCCGACTCTCAGTTTTTAGTGATATCAAATTCGTATCCATCAGAGTTACGAGTAAAAAGTTATCGTCGATTTCGTACACCGCATTTTTACAACAGTATATACTTCCAATGTGGTTATTTCCTATCATATTTTTTGAGGATTTAGATGATTCACTGGCTCATCAAATTCTTAGAATTGACAAATGGTTTTAGAAACCTAGTTTGCTTATGTGGTGGAAATAGAAAAACTTCGAAGAAGGCTTCTAAACATTTAAACAGTAACTTCTTTTTGGTTTCTAAAGATCGAAGAGTAAACTTCGAAAAAGGCAATTTCAAAAAAAAAAAAAAAAAAACTTCGAAAAAGGCTTCTAAAGTTTTAAGCCAAAACCCATACACCTCACAAGCAAAGTTCGAATCCTACGTTTTGGAGCTTTTCTCCTTTTTTTTTTTTTTTCAACAAGCTCCATATATTAATTCATATTTGGTCGGTCGAAACATCCCGAAATCGGATACTTTCTACCGACTCATCGAGATCTACATGGAAAAAGATATAGTTACGTGCTCGTGCCGAGTTTCCTAAAGCTATAAAAACAAAATGTATTCTTCATTTCATATACTAGTTTTTATGGTAACATTTAATAAGATAATTAATCATCCCATCCAAAACAATAAGGATATGTTCCATCGCGAGTTATACGACACATAGGGTGTTTATCATCTCTTCCAACCTCCCACATACATTGTTTATAAATCGGAGTCTCTGAAAACTTACTATCGTCTCTCGATACCTTTTTTTGTTGTCAACCATACATTAATCAGAAAAAACCTCCAGGACCGGTTGTCCAACTTGGAGAACAATTGTTTACAAATGAAAATTCTAACGCATAAGAACGAGCATGGCGAGCTAAACAATCCGCATGTAGATTATTTAAGCGTGAAATCTTTGATACGGTGAAAGTGGGTAGGTGTGCCGTCAAACTCTGAACCGTGTCGGAATTAAAGAAGGGAAAAAGTAGGCCAATCGTCCGGGTTTTTTATGATATCAACCAGATCCGAGCAATCCGTCTCGAACAGCTGACACTCCATTCCTTGATTCTTCAAACAAGTTATCGCCCAAATGAGCGCTTCCATCTCGGAAAGTAATGGTGATCTTCGCTGACTCACACCTCGCGCACCTAATAACACATTGTGATCTCCCTGAAAGCATATCCACCCCATTCCAGAGGTTGAGTCTGTATTCTTCCAAGAACCATCCACTTTACACCTTAGATGATTAGGCAAATTAACGACAATTGGAATTTCGACCATCAGGTCTGATATCATTATATCCGTGGATTGAGCATTCGTACAAGCCCAATACTCCTTATCTACCAGGTTAATTATATCAACTGGTTCCGGTTTTATTCCCTGAAATTTTTATTTTAATGATATCTCTCTCCTTGAGCCTCCAAAAAAGGTGATCCATATTTGTATAAGTCAACGACCTATGCAAATTGATTCTTTCTTGAGGGGATAAGAACAAAGCCCAAATTCGTTTAAAGATGTGGCATTCAAAGAATGCATGGTTAGCCGTTTCCTCTTCATCGCATACATATTGTGGGACAATTTATGCCACGTTGATTTATCATGGTTCGATTAGCTATGCAACCTGACAGAATTTGCCAGAGAAAGTGCTTAATTTTCGTTGAACATTTGATCTGCCATACATGAGCTTTAAGAGTTATAAGGCTCGGCTCACTAACCAAATTTGGTTCCATCTCTCTTTCTAGCTTATTTGGTAACCAATATCCTGATTGCACCGTATATCTCCCCGATTTAGTAAAATGCCAAATGTAATTATCCTTCATGAAGGAGTGCCCCAATTCGAGACCCCGAAATACTTGGATGTCATTTGGATCCAAAAATTCCTGTAGTATAGGCATATGCCAATCTTTCGTACGACTGTTGTACAAATGATTTGCTTGTAAATTTGGGTGAAGAATACTCCCCGCCCCCTTGCTGGTCTAGGATAATAATCCGGAATCCATGGATCCCTCCAAACTGAAATTGTATGCCCGGAACCCAAATTAAGCCGACTTCTTTTGTATAAAAGATCCCTGGCTAATAACATACTCGTCCAGCCATATGAGAGTGAAGTCTCTCGATACTTTAAATATGTCAAAAAAAGTGAAATCCACCTCCATATCACGTAAGGTGGCAACGAAACTTGGTAGTTTTCCATATGTTAATATGAAATCTGAAATCCAATACTTATTCCAAGGGATATGGATCAAACCCAAATCATCTTCACTAGATTTGCAATGTATAAGCAGAGTATGTCTGGTATGTATAACGTTGTGGACTACGACATGCTTTCCTGGTAGAGGTAATAAGCCAGTGGCGTGGCACGGTCCTTGTGATGGTGCTTCCGCTTCAGCATATGAGACATCTAACGCTAATACAAAAATAAAAAGTGCAAATAAGATCATAAACATCAATATGCAATGAAGCTTATTGGAGAAAACCATTTTTTGGTAAATTATGTAGAATGGTTAGATAAAACTTAAAATGCATATTGGTTCCCTATTTATAGATGTGATGAACAAGATGTATATTTGAGATAGGAGTGTGACTAAAGATTCATGTGACGTTGAATGCATGTATCCAAAACTTTACAGTCAACGTATAGAGTTTTAAAAATAGGAATTGTATATATTTTTCTGTATAGAATTCAAAGTATTTCATATATGTTATATTTCATCAATTAAGGAAAAAAAAATTCTATGACTTTGACTTTTTAAAAATATTAAAATTTTATAGCCTTGTTTTGTAGGTTAATCATTTTTTTTTCTTTTATGCCATTTCTAATTGGGTTCTTTGAACGATATTCCTCACAACCACTCAAAAAGTATTTCACTAGTTCATTTAAACATGGTAACTAATCAGAACCTACAATTGAGCATCTATATATTAATATTCTATAAATTAATAATCAACATAAATTAATTAAATTTATCAGTTGAGTCGGGCCAATTTAAATATTAATAAAATTTGATAAAATGATAAACTAATAATGTTTTTTAAAATTCCTATGTAAAAATATGGTCACAATAATAATATAAATTAATAATCATAAAATTATATATATATATATATATATATATATATATATATATATATATATATATATATTCTAAAATAATTTAGTCAAATATGACTTTTGTATAATTTGTTTTTTTTTAAAACGAGATTCTTGTTGTAACCAATTTCTAATTTTTCTTTTTTTATAAAAAAGTTATAGTGTTGTCATTTCGATTTGCATCCCAAAATCATAAGAGCTTTGACTCGATAAATGTTTCTTTATACGTAACTACTTTGAATATTGTTATCTTGTCTTTATTTTTTTTGTCAACACTAGACCACAACTGGCCAACCCATTACCCTAATTCATACATTAAGTAAGCAGAGAGACTCGATCCCGGATGTGATGGTGCCTGCTCTCAGTGGATTTACCTCCTCCCACTAGATTTAGGTCACTTCATGTTGTGAGACCACAGTTTCGTGCCCAGTTTCGTCTTAATCTTTGAGATGAAACGAAATAAATGAATTGCAATCAAGATAACTTGAGTTAATTATTCATTATTTGATGGAATCCTTATCAGTTCATGCTCTGCTCCAACGTTCTTTGTTTTATCAAATCGTGTTTACATGATTCTTGTGTTGTCCATGTTCTTCCTTTGATACAGAAGGGAATTTTCGGGCAGTGACCTGAGGGTAAAACAAATAAAACACATTCGTTCTATAGCTAGATCCTAACACACTAGTCCTTGAGCTGAGTCGGAGCTCGATGGCGATATTTCGAGAGTTTAGTTTGTTGTCACTGACACTCAATCATTTCCTTGTTGGTTCTTCATTTGAAGCTTTAGTTTTGGAGTCATGAACAGAGTAGTTTTTGTTGGTACTGTATATACTGTTGGAACTCGTTTTTTGAATTGAATTTTGTAACTTATAATTCAATTGGTCAAAATGATTATGATAAGAAAATCAATTCCAATTAAACGAGACTTAACTCTCGTCCTTCTCCTCATTATTGCTCAACGTTTCATTACGTTAGAGTTAGTGGCCTATATAATAAGTCATTCTCCTCCTTCTTAAAAACATAGATTATGAATCATTACATGATAGTAATCATGATCAACATGATCAACAACAACATCTCTCACAACTTTTATTTTTATTTTATTTTGAGTCTGAGAGTATAACACAAAATCTAGCGTTCGTGTGATTCCGTTCTTGAGTTGTGCAAACGGAATCGATTGCAGTTGTATCCTGAGATTCGGAACGTCATACAACCGTCACACTACGGGGCGTTTTCAGAATTAAGGATAGAGATTATATCTTGCCTCGACAAAATTCGTTCTTATCCTAATTCTTGTATCGGTATTTTTATTCTAATATCGTATTTATTTATTTTATTTCATAAATATCAGTTTGCCCATATTGTAGTAAATTTAAGTTCCTACATATACTTCCAATGTGATTAGATGATTCACTGGCTCATCAAATTCTTAGAATTGGCAAATGATTTAGAAACCTAGTTTGCTTATGTGGATATAGAAAAACTTCGAAGAAGGCTTCTAAACATTCAAACAGTAAACTTTTTTTTGGTTTCTAAAGTTCGAAGAGTAAACTTCGAAAAAGGCTTCTAAAGTTTTAAGCCAAAACCCATACACCTCCCAAGCAAAGTTCGAATCCTGGGTTTTGGAGCTTTTCTTCTTTGTAGGCCACTTAACGACCAATAGAGCTACCTACATTTAATTTGGATTCAAACAATAATTTAATTTTAATTTTTATCTTTATCTTTTTTTTTTTGTTCTTAAGATTTATAAATGAGGTGATCCGTAGCGATTATATGTAGGCTTCGAATATGGTTATTTCTATCATCGATTTTGAGAATTTGGGAGACTCAATCAAGTTTTTGCACATTGGAGCTCAAAACCATCTCCATGAAACAAAACTGGGCAAATGGAGTTAGAAACTTATTTTACTTCGTGGATACGCAACACACCTTCATAGAAAAAATGCTATAAAACATTCGAACATAAAAACAAAATGTATTATTTGTTTCATTTAGTTTAGATGGTAACATTTATATATTAAGATAATAGTAATAAGGGCGATTTTTAATCATCCCATCCAAAACAATAGGGATCTGATCCATCACGAGTTATACGACACATATCGTTTCTTCCAACCTCTCAAATACATTCTTTACAAACTGGAATCTCTCCAAATGCACTATCGTCTCTCGATACTTTAAATATGTCAAAAAAGTGAAATCCACCTCCATACCACGTAAGATGGCAACGAAATCTAGTAGTCTTTGACATGTTAACATGAAATCTAAAATCCCAAGACTTATTCCAAGGGATATTGATCAAACCCAAATCATCCTCACTAGATTTACAATGTATAATCAGAACTTGTCTGGTATGTATAACGTTGTGGACTACGACATGCTTTTCTGCTAGAGGTAAAAAGTCGTTGGTGTGGCCCTGTCGTGGTGATGGCGCCTCTGCTTGAGCATATGAGTTACCGAACGCTGATGCAAAAAGAATAAGAGTAAATAAAGTTTTAAACATCATCAGTATGCAATGAAGCTTATTGGAGAAAACCATGGTTTGTAATATTATGTGGGTTCAGGTATAACTTAAAATGTATATTCCCTATTTATAGATGTGAACAAGATGTATATTTGAGAATGAGTGTGACTAAAGATTCGTGTAACGTTAAATGCATGTATCCATAACTGTATTCATGTAACGTTGAATGCTTGTATCCATAATTTTAGGTAGAGTCAACATATATGAATTATATATACTTTTCTATATATCATTCGGAGTAGTTCATATATGTTATAATTTCACTACAAGAAAATATGATTTTTGTGACACTTTTGTGACGAATTACAAGAGTGACAATTTTTTCGTCGCAAATTCAGTTCGTCACAAATACTACACTAATTTGCAACACTTTTGTGACGCGTTTTTGGAGTAGCACATTTGTGACTGATTTGAGACGAACATATGCGTCACAGATTTGCGACATAAGAGAGACTACCGTATGCGTCACTAATTACCAACGGAAGTGTGACACTATTGTAGTGGCTAATTGTGACGCCATTGTGACTGTTTACTGTTTCCCTAATCTGTGACTCATTTATGACAACTTATAGAGAAGTGGTAGTCTCTAAAGTGTCACAAAAGAGTTATTAATTTGCTACGCATAAGTGACAATTTTGATTCGTATTTTTTGTTGTATGGTACATCGTATTCTACTTCGTATAATACACCGTATTCGTATCCTATTCAGTATTCTACTAATACAAATTTCACATATAGGAATTGTACATTAATAAACATAGTTCAAGTTCAAGTTCAAGCAAAAGATGGGTCCGAAAACGGTTAACAAACACTACAAAATAATTAACCGTTACATAGCCGAAACATTAGATAATTAGTTCAACTAGAGCAGACAGAGACATAAACCGTTTATGGGGCTTGTGGAGAGGTGGTTGGTGCAGTTCCTGGTGCAGTGGGTGGTGAGGTGGTTGGTGCAGTTCTTGGTGCAGTGGTTGGCGTTGTGGTTGGTGCTGTGACGTCTGCTGCAGTGGTTGATGCTGGATCTTCATTGGTCGGAGCGTTGCGACGCGGAGACATGAGCTCCAAAGTATCCAAGACAGGAGCAAGCTGATTCATGTAAGCTGCGATGCGAGGATTGTCGGTCTTCAAGAACGACACGAGCCTTCTCATTTCAGAAAGCTCAGCTAGAGCGCGTTGTTGCTCTGCATCTCGTCGACGGTTTTCCTGTTCTTGAGCTGCGATCTTTTGGTTTGCTTCTTCAAGGTGTTCATGGAGTTGTGCAATCACATCAGTAGAAGAGCTTGCATAGCTCCCTTTGCTGCTTCCTTGGCCGACCAACTGGTTGAGTTCACCAAGTCCAAATAGGTTTCCTTTCTGGTCACTCGTTGTACACTACAACAACAAAACAAATAGAAGCATGAAATTAAATTAATGAAGCTAAACTACTAAGTTTATACAAAACAAGTAGCAAACCAGTCAATACCAGACAGAACAATAATGTAAAAGAGGTATGTGTCATAAAAAAGAAGACATATAATTTACCTTGAGAAAGATTGCATTTTTTTCATCGACGGTGAGACTGCGGTGAGTAGAACGCTGTGAAGAGTTATCTGAATTATCAGGCCTGTCAGCTGGATCCTCAGACATAACCTCTTCGAGTTGTCTCTTGTAAGCTTGAGCAACCTCTTCCGCTTTCAAGTCAAGAAAGGATCCATCTGTGTTGGTGTGTGTACGCAGGAACACTTCTCCGAAAGTGACCTCACGACCCAACTCCTGCTCCTGCAATGGCAGGAAAAGTTATGTGTACGCAAGAAAAAGAAAGAGAAATAAGTAAGGAATCAGACTCTATCGAAATTGTATTAAGTGTAACTAGAAGAGATAAAACAGAAGTTACCATGTCACGCTGAATCCTGAGGAACGACTTCTGACCAGAGCGATGCTTAGCAACTCCTAGACCGCCACGATCAGAGTTGCGGCATTGAGAAGCAATCACAGCCCTCTGCTGGACCAGAGGTAGTTTCCAGTGCTCGCACATTTGACCCCACAACGTTTCACCGATCCAGTAAGGTCTTCCAGGACCATGCTTTGCTTGACTAACAATGCCGCGCAGCCGGTTCGATGCAATTCTGAAGAAATGTTGCCTTACTGTTGGAGTAATACCAATCTCCCAATTGTACATCCCCTACAAAGAATTTGTGTTCGTAATTTCTTACATGAATGTTAAACATGTAAAGTAAAAGCAGAGTGAGTAAAAACAATTACCGCAAATGTTCGGAAGAAGAGCTCTTGATCATCGACTGGAGTGACCGTCCAGTTGTAGAAAGGACCGTCGAATTTACGACGGAGAATTCCAGCAATGTTACGGGTCAAGGAACCGAATTAGCACAGATTTAATTTTAAACAGAGCTATGAATGCGCAATGACAAATCTGTACAGTCACAAACCTATCGTCAAAGCTACTCGCATATGCAAGTCTAATCAGAAACCTACTCATCTAAGCAATTTCCAGAATATGCAAGACCAAGTACATATATAATCACATGCAGAAAAAACCAAAATTCAGATAACTTACCAGGTGGTCCTGACATTTGGGATAAGATGCTCTGACAAACGGGGCAGCTGCTCGCGGCCAAGAAGATTCAATAGGTTATCTAGGAGGATTTGGTAGTCGGCACCGATTGGGTTTGGAACAAGAACTTCATCTTCATCTTGGACAGGCAGATCATTTGGTGGATATTCAACTTGATCTTCATCTTCTTCGTCTTCAAATTGAGGCTGTAGAACCAGCAGAGGAGGAGGAGGAGTACCTCGACGTGCGAGCTGCTGTGGTAAGATCGGCTGTGTCAGTGGAGGAATCTGAGACGGCATTCTTGTTCTAGAAACACTGCCTGAAACAGTGTTCTGTGACGAGGTGTGGCTTGTGGATGAACCTCCACCATTCCCACTCGTCCCTCCGACTTGTGAGATTCCTCCTCCTGGAGTCGATGGAGTACCGTGGCCGTTGACTCGACCAGCGAGACCGCCTCTGGGTGTAGATGGTAGTACTTCGGCCCAGGTGGAACATGTACAGAGCGAAGGCTATTCGATCCACCACCATGACCACCACGTGTAGCTGGTCCAGATCGGGCGTTAGTTCCACGGCCACGATCACGAGATCCGATTGAGACGCCTAGTCTTGCAGCAGATCTAGTAGCATGAGTTTGAGGAGGGTTTTCCATGATGCCTTTGCCGTTCTTTTTAGCCATAGCGATGGAGATAAAACGGAACAGAGAGAGAAAATGAGAAATTCCGAATTAGGGTTTCGGATTTGGTTACTGAGAAATGAAATTTTTGAGAGATAAAAGAGAGATCCGGTGTTTACGGAGAGAAATCGAGAAGAAACAAGCGAGAATCAAAGAAAGTAGGGTTTGTGAAGCACAACCCTAAATCGCCGCAGAGAGATGAGAGAAGAAAGATAGGTTAGTGTTTTGTGGAAATGAAATAAGGGTTTTTGCGAATTCCTTTTACTAAAACGAAGTCGTCACAAATCTGTGACTCAAGAGTCACAAAAAATATGGCCCAACAAGCAAAAAGCCCAGATATAGCTGATTCAGGCCTAAAACATTTGTGACACTTTAAATTAGTGACAAATTTGTTTCTGATTTATGACACTTTTGTGACACTAAACATTGAAACCCTAAATCCTAAATATTTTCTATTTATCATATGAGGCATACATGTTCCCTATAGTTTGAGCATCTATTGGTAAAATGTATTTTTCATTTGTAAAGGTGAATGTTCAATTCCAAAGAAAGTCAAAATCAACAAGTATAAGTTAGAAAGATTAAAGATGAAATGTAATGTTCATTAGTAGAAGAGTTTGTTAGTTGGTTACTATAAATTTGCAAACATGAAATTTGAATTTTTTTTTTTGTAAACATAACATGAAAAGGGTATTTAAGAATAATAGGAAGCAAAAATAATATTTTGTAACAACTCTATGCCACAAATTTGTGTAAACATTAAACATTGTAAACTGGGAGTTGCAAATCTGTTGCAAAATTGTGACGAATTGGTCAAAGTGTTACAAATTAGTAACGTATCTGTGATTCGTGTGTATGCGTCACAAATGAAACCCCAAATTTGTAACTGTTTTGCCACAGATTTGTGACGCATGAGGAAAAAAGGAAAAAAATGGGGATTTTGCAATCACGTAGAATCGAACCCAGACTGGTGCGTTTGTTTCAAGAGGTTAAGGGCACTGGACTATGGTATTTGTTCGGTATTGTTGTCCAAAACATAATTATATACACGGTTTTGCCGAACAAGAAAAAGAAGAAAAAGTGGGGATTTTGCAATCACCCAAAATCGAACCCGAGACCCGGGGATTGGTTATAAGGAGTTAAAGGCACTGGACTATGGTATTTGTTTGGTATTTATTTGCAATAACTAAAATATATACACGGTTTTTCCGGACAAGAAAAGGAAAAAAAAGTGGGGAGTTTGCAATCACCCAGAATCGAACCCGACACCCGAGGGTTGGTTTTACTTGGTATTTATTTGTTATTTATTTGGTATTTATTTCCAATAACTAAAATATATACACGGTTTTTCCGGACAAGAAAAGAAAAAAAAAGGGAAGGCACTGAACTATGGTTAAACTCCAAATATATTACATATCGACTTTAATCTCCAAACACACTCAACTTTAATTACAATTCAAATCCAATCTCTAAATTTCTTCATCTTCATCGTCATCGTCATCTTCATCTTCATCTTCATCTTCATCTGCATCAGTTTTTTCCTCCTCTTCACCTTCATCTGATGTCGATAAATTACACAAAAATTCATCTTCGGGTTCACTGTCTTCAATTTCGAGAGATATTGGTGCTGATGAACGGCTCACATCGACTAACGTATCAATATCAATTTCACCAACTGTTTCTCCCACGTTATTATCCTCTGTTTGTTGCAAAATAACCAATTCCGTGTCGTTAAACTTCCCTTCTACACGATGCCTTGGATTAACTTTAATCACGACAAGCCACGATTTTTGAGGACGTTTAATACTTGGATATGGCAGATAACACTCTTTATGTTGTGTCACAAATCTGTGACGGATACATCCGTCGCAAAACCGTCACTTATTTGTGACGCGTACAAAGTGTCATGATATATCATGGTTTTTACCGGTTTTCAACCATGATATAAGTCCATGTTTTAGTGTCTTTTGGTGTTTTTGGTATTGTTTTAGTGTCTTTACAGGAACTGGACCGTCTGGAGCATAAAAGATGTTTACTGGAGGTTTTGGAGCATTCACGGAGTGAAGTGGCAAAATGCAAATTCGGAACCAAGATTTTGAATCTGTGTCGATCGACACTGATGAAGTGTGTCGATCGACACGTTAGTTACTGGAACAGAAGAAGCCGATTTGAAGATTGGTGTCGATCGACACCACCATGAGTGTCGATCGACACCTTGTTCTGTCAAGCCCGAAACTTAATCAAAGAAGCCCGTTCGAAGCCCGAAGACTCTAGATGTTTACTTTTGTGATCTATGATGGTTCGGAACTCTATATATACGTATTTACAGCCATTATTTAGGCTTAAGCTTTATTTTATTGTGTTTAGAATTACTCTTAAGAGATATCTCTAATAAAGATGTTTTGTGCTTCATTAAACATGTCTGAGTAATTTCTTTGTTAAGTTTTAGGGATTTCAAGGGTTTTGATGATATGCTAGATCTGATTTCTTTTAGGATAATATCATTAGAATGTTCTTCATCTTGACTTGTGTTTATTGCTGATTCTTGATTAGCTACCTTGAATCTGATCTTAGGATAATTAATAGAAACGAGAGTTTGATTGATTTCCTGAACTAGTCTTTGATGAGCAAAATTCCTATTCGGAAAGGGATTTGGTTTAGGGTTTTGTGAACAATTGTGCCTGATCTTTAATGCTTGTTTAGATTCATAGGATTCGCAAAGGAATTTGGCTTTCAAGGATTTATTCATAGAAAACATTCGCAGCGACAGTTGGTTTGTTTTACTTTCGTGTGCATGTTTAGGAACAAGAGCATTAATAATCCTAGCTTTTATTTATCATCTGCAATTCTGATTCTCCTAAGATTTCCCTGAACCTAGCTTTTATCCTTATTGATTTAAAGCTTATTATCCTGCTTGCTTGTTTTATTTGGTTTTTCATACATTATAGTTTGCCTAGCTTAGTATGAAAGTAATAATCTATTGTGTCCCTGATTCCCTGTGGATTCGATAACCTTAAGTGCTACAATTGATCTCTTAATTTGAGAGAGTAGGTCTAGGGTAAATTTGACCATATCAAATTTTGGCGCCGTTGCCGGGGAACCATACCATTAGATTCTTATTACTAGGATTTTGTCTAGGTATTTATTTTTCTTGTTTTTGTTTTTTTTTGTTTTTTTTTTTGTTTTTGTTTTGTTTTGAGTTTCAGGCGTAACAAGGATGGAGGCTATGCTTGTGAAGCTCCTCGAGGGACAGCAGAGATTGATTGAGAACTTCAACAAAAAGCTGGATTCAATGTATGCTGATCTGAATGGGAAGCTTGAAGCTTTGGGTAGTCATCTTGAGGAGTTGGATGTTCAGGTTGCTGAAGCTGCTGATTTTATCAAGCGGCGAGACGAATTTCTTCATGCGATGACTGATACGGACCCTAAGCATGCTCAAGATGCTATTCCAGAGGAAAACAAGGATTATCTCGACGAATTTCAAGCAATTTTCGGAGTTACAGAGTCAGTGTCGATCGACACTAAGGAGTTGTGTAGATCGACACGTGAAGAAAATCGAAAATCCAAAGCAGAGGAGCTAGTATCGATCGATACTACACACATGTGTCGATCGACACCAGCAGAAGAAGTAGCATCGCTCGACATGGGAATCGACGCAGAATCTGAATTTCATAGTGGTGTCGAGCGACACCACACCAGCGTCGCTCGACACCCTGCCCAGTCCGGTCCAGATCTTCGCGAAACGCCTGAATCATCCGAGGAAAAGGTATGTACTCCTAAGCTTCCTTTCCCCAGAGCTCGAGAGTCGTCACCAAAGGTTGAAGAAGCTTTATCCATGACGATCTTTATTGAGAATCCTCCGAAAGAGCCAAGGTATGAACTTCCTGTACTTATTTTTAATTCTCCTGTTATCGTCAATAAAGATTTAAATTGTGAAAAAACTATTTCGCACTCATGCAAGCAACGAGTTTCTCGAAAGCTTGGTTTTTCTATTGATGTTTCTGCAGAAAAGCGAAGTAATCAAACCAAGGTGAAGCTTAAAAGGACCTCAAAGCCTTTCGCAAAAATCAAGATCATCATCCCTTCCGACTTAGAGGAGAAAGGAGAAGAAGTGATCCATCAAATGATGGAGAACACGATGAAACTTTTTCCAGGAATAGTTTTTGATAAGTCTGGGGGAGCTGGAGCTGCAAAGAAAGGACGAACAAAGGACAGAGCTGCAACCATCCTAACGGATAAGGGAGGTACAACACTTCCCGATGATCCAAACGCCTAAGCATGTCAAGCTAACGACTCAAAACAAGCGCTTAGGGGGAGGCAACCCACTGGTAAGTATATTTAAATTTTTATTTTTGTTTTGTTTTACTTTAAGTGTTTCATTCAAAAAAAAAAAAAAAAAAAAAAAAAACAGAGAGTCAAGCGCCGATCGACACTCACTGAGTGTATCGATCGACATCCGAGGAGAAGACCAATCGATGGAGCCTCGGATCGACCTGATCAATCAATGTGTGGGCAAAAATTTCTTGGTGTCGATCGACACCATCAACTGTGTCGATCGACACCCCTCGGCAGGTAAGTTTCTTCTTCCTTTTTCAATTCGTTTCAATTTTGTTTATGTTTCTTTCACCGATCTTAGGCTTAATAACACTGGGGACAGTGTTGTTTAAGTCTGGGGGAGGTAGTCGCTAACTTTTGTGTTTTCTTTTGGTGTTTTTGAGTCATTTTTAAAATTTTTAGAGTCAAAACCTCTCCTTTAGACTTGTTTTGAACATCACTCAAGGACCATTTCCAATGCAAGTTGGCTGGTTTTACAAGGTGGGTAACTGGAAGTGGATCGGTTTAACGGAGCAAGTTCAGATTTCTGGAGAAGCCAGAAAGGATGTCAAAGACCCCGCCCCAATGAATCTCTAATTTCTTGTTAAAGGCGTTGGAAATCGCAAGACTTGATTCAGCTTCCAAACACTTGAAAGCGAGGACGGACCGCTCTTGAAACTTCTTCCCGAATGACGAGTACAACTGTCCTAGATCGAAAAAAGAAAAAGCCTCATGACCCTGTCTCCACAAGAACACTAGTAATGAGAGCTGATCTAGTGATCATAGAGATGCCAAGGAAATAAAAAAACAAGCAGAAAAGTGCAACCAAATTCAAAAATGGAGCATACAAATGGTAAAGGACCCTCTGCTGAGGTACCCGCCATCACAAAAAAAATCATTCAACAAAAAGGCATTGCATCTCTATGATATCCTTAATTGGATACAGTTTCAGAGGGAAGAGAGAGGGTGAAACGCAAGAAAGTGTTCAAGGAAGTGAAAGAATCTAGAAGATCCAGCGATCGATATTCCCTCGATGAGACCGCACTTAATCTACTAAAGGGGTCTACGACTGAAAGTCTGAGTTTCTCTAAGGAGTTTGGGTTCAATCTGGAGGACTGCTAAGCTTCTAGGGAAACATCGAAGTATCACCAAATGGCTTTGCAAAGGTATGTGGTTCCTAAAGGAGTGGTTATATCTGTTTTGCTTAGGGACAAGCAAAAGCTAAGTCTGGGGGAGTTGATATATCATGGTTTTTACCGGTTTTCAACCATGATATAAGTCCATGTTTTAGTGTCTTTTGGTGTTTTTGGTATTGTTTTAGTGTCTTTACAGGATCTGGACCGTCTGGAGCATAAAAGTTGTTTACTGGAGGTTTTGGAGCATTCATGGAGTGAAGTGGCAAAATGCAAATTCGGAACCAAGATTTTGAATCTGTGTCGATCGACACTGATGAAGTGTGTCGATCGACACGTTAGTTACTGGAACAGAAGAAGCCGATTTGAAGATTGGTGTCGATCGACACCACCATGAGTGTCGATCGACACCTTGTTCTGTCAAGCCCGAAACTTAATCAAAGAAGCCCGTTCGAAGCCCGAAGACTCTAGATGTTTACTTTTGTGATCTATGACGGTTCGGAACTCTATATATACGTATTTACAGCCATTGTTTAGGCTTAAGCTTTATTTTATTGTGTTTAGAATTACTCTTAAGAGATATCTCTAATAAAGATGTTTTGTGCTTCATTAAACATGTTTGAGTAATTTCTTTGTTAGGTTTAGGGATTTCAAGGGTTTTGATGAATTGCTAGATCTGATTTCTTGTTAGGATAATATCATTAGAATGTTCTTTATCTTGACTTGTGTTTATTGCTGATTCTTGATTAGCTACCTTGAATATGATCTTAGGATAATTAATAGAAACGAGAGTTTGATTGATTTCCTGAACTAGTCTTTGATGAGCAAAATTCCTATTCGCAAAGGGATTTGGTTTAGGGTTTTGTGAACAATTGTGCCTGATCTTTAATGCTTGTTTAGATTCATAGGATTCGCAAAGGAATTTGGCTTTCTAGAATTTATTCATAGAAAACATTCGCAGCGACAGCTGGTTTGTTTTACTTTCGTGTGCATGTTTAGGAACAAGAGCATTAATAATCCTAGCTTTTATTTATCATCTGCAATTCTGATTCTCCTAAGATTTCCCTGAACCTAGCTTTTATCTTTATTGATTTAAAGCTTATTATCCTGCTTGCTTGTTTTATTTGGTTTTTCATACATTATAGTTTGCCTAGCTTAGTCTGAAAGTAATAATCTATTGTGTCCCTGATTCCCTGTGGATTCGATAACCTTAAGTGCTACAATTGATCTCTTAATTTGAGAGAGTAGGTCTAGGGTAAATTTGACCATATCATGTCACACTATAGTCACAAATGTGTGACAAGTTTGCGACGACATGATATTACTCACTAATATGTCGCAAACGTCTCGGTGACACTTCATATCAGTCGCAAATTTGTGACGGATTTGCTACTGAAAGGGGTAGTCACAAAAGTGTGGCAAAACTGTCTCACTTCTGTCACAAAAATCTGTGACGCAAAAAACTGTCACAAACAAGAGTCACTAATTAACTGTTTTCTTGTAGTGTTTACTGTATCAATTAAGAACAAAAAAATTATGTGACTTTGACCTTTGTAAAATATTTTATATTTTCTAGCCTTATTTTGTAGGTTAATATATATTTTATTTTTTGAGCAAAAAATATATTTTTTAATTGCGTCATTTCATTGATTTTTCTCACGACCGCTCAAAAGTTATCTCACTGGTTTGTTAAAACGCGATAACCAATCAAAACCTATATGGAATTTCCACTCAATATAGGATTTTTAAATTGTATTTATGAATTTCTTTATTAAATTTTTTCATGAATTCACATTTTAATTATTTAAACTTTCATGCTTTTCAATCCTTGCAATGAAACATTACATCTTAATAAACCTTAACAAAACAAGCTTCCGAAAATCATAGTAAATATAAAAAAATTATTTTGTTTGTCTAAAATTTGTTTGTTTAAATCTTATATTGAAATCCAAAAAAGTTTCTAAACTTATTTGGTTGTCTTCTGAAGACAATGATGCAGAAAAATACATGAATTATTAACATGGTTCCAGGGGTAGATATATGAAATAAACTATGACGTAACTTGGTCGTATTTGGGTACTGCTCTTGTATCTATATCTCCAATTTTTGTAATGGCATATCAATCCTTTGGGAGGAAATTCGTCAAAGTGGAGAATGGAGATCTTCTTGAATAGAATAACTTGTCGTGGGCCTAGATTGGAGATTTCAATGTCACTCTCTGTTCGGAGGAGCTCGAGAGAGCGATGACGGGTTGGGAGTTCAAAATGATATGATGGATTTCCAAGTTCCGGTAAATGATTTCCAAACTCGTCATTCAAAATTGCTATTAGGCGTATCTATAATGGTGCAGGAGATGCTAAAACAAATTTGCAAGATATAAAAGAGGAAGTAGATTTCGATTATAAGAAATTTCTATTACAAGAGAATACGGGCCCAACCGACCCAATGGATAGTGAGCTTGCAAATGTGCATGAGTATAGGTGTTTTGAGGATATGGCTGATCTAGTGATAGAGAAAGTCAATGAAGAGGATATTAAGCAAGCTATACATTTTATGCATTTGAGTAAAACGCCAGGTCCGGATGGATACACAAAATAGTTCTTCTTTGTTGCGGTTTGGTCAATTCTTGGTGCTGATTTTGTTACGGCGGTTCAATCGTTCTTTCAAAATGGATTCATGCCCAGCGGAGGAAAACGCAACGATCCTCATCCTCATCCCAAAAAGAACCGAAGCTTAGTTGATGAAAGAATTTGGACCAATTGCATTCTGCAGCACAATATATAGGTCATTTCCAAGGTTCTCGCATTTAGATTGAAAGCTCTGCTCCATGATGCTATGCTCAACAAATTACTTCCTAACTATATTATGCAATTTAATTTTAAGCATTGGAACTAATGAACATATATTAAAAGCCAAAAGAAAACCAAGAAAAACAAACCCGTGATGGAGACGTAAGAATAAAATACATTCATTTACAATTTATCCCAAACAAAGTACACCCAAATAGTTATTCAGAAGACCTCTAAGCAAAATCATTTAAGTTCCCTCCTTAAAACATTCAAATCATCAAGATGATAACAAATATTATTAATATAGTGAATCACTGAACCTAACCAAAGATAACGGAAACATTTCTTGAAAACAATTAATTACATCCCAAACCAATGAAATGGAGAGTTATGTTTTGGACTTAAGTCAGCGGGAAGAACACGGAACCTCTTTGTCCGAAATCTGACGTGGCAAGGTCTAACGGCTACTTTCTAGACGTACACACAAAAAATAATATATATATATATATATATATTTTTTAATAAAAGTCGCAAAGAGACGTTAAGATTTGCATGTGACCTTTTGCAAAATTCAAAAAATTTAAGACAGAACAAAAAACAACACAAACAATCGGAATAACCAGAAGAAAAAAAAGAAAGATTTTTTCTCCAATTCATGGACCACAACTTCTGCCATAATCATTCTTCTTCTTCTTAGTGATCTCTTCTTTTAAATTTCTGGGTATCCAAAAAAAAAAAAAATCAATCTTTTTCAACAAAAATGGAGAGTAGTAGCTGTATTGGGTTTGAAGAAGGATCGAAAAGATTTTTTGAGAGTAAACGAATTATTAGTTTAATTGAGTCAGTGAACGAGTCAACGACTGAGTCAAGCCTTAGCAGCTCGAGTTGCGGTGCTGGATCGAGCTCCGATAGATCTTCAGTGGCGGAGAGATCTGTTTCTTCTCCGTCGTCTCCTCCTCCTCCGACAAAATCTCAGATCCTTGGATGGCCGTTAGGATCAGGTTCTTGGAGAAAGAGTTCCGGTGAGATGAAGAAGAAAACTCCGACAAAAATCGATACTTTCGGGTTTAAGAGAATCGGAACCGAGACTTCAGGTTTGTGAAATCAAATCAAATCTCTTTGTTTCATAAAAATCCTAAAAAGAAACGAAATTTGACTCTTTTTTTTTATGTGTGTGTGTAGAAGTTGAGTTATTAAAAGAGAGAATGGCGAAATTGCTGCTTGGTGAAGATATGTCTGGTTCTGGTGAAGGAGTTTGTCCTGCTTTAGCTATCTCAAACGCAATTACTAATCTTTATGGTAATTTTTGAGATAAAAATCCATACTTTAGCTTTGATGTTTATGTTTATGTCATATTGAGATTGATTCTGAGTTTTTTACTTTTGAATTCGATGAAAAAGCTGCGATTTTGGGGCAACAATGGAGGTTAGAGCCAATACCTAATGAGAAAAAAACAATGTGGAGAAGAGAAATCGAAGTTCTTCTTTCTGTTAGTGATCACATTGTTGAATTAGTACCTTCTTTTCAGAATTTCCCCAATGGAAGCAAGATTGAGGTACTTAATTAGCTTAAAGTAAGAATTAAGTCATGTAAATTGGATTTTGACCTGAGTTATTGTGTTTGTTCTTAAGGTGATGAATTGTAGACCAAGATCAGATCTGTTTACTTGTCTTCCCGCTCTTCGGAAGCTAGACAATATGCTCATTGTAAGAACCTGATTCTTGATTTGTCGTTCTTCATAATGTTTCAAATACTGTAGCTAAATGTGAGTTCTCTCTTTTTAATCTTAATTTAGGAAATATTGGATAGTTTTGGAGATACAGAGTTTTGGTATGTTGATCAAGGGCTAATAGATGCGGAATCCGGAAGGTCCAACTCTTTCCGTGAAGACGGAGATAAATGGTGGCTTCCATTACCACGCGTGCCATCTGATGGACTTACCGAGAAATCTAGGAAGAAACTGGATCATACTCGCGATTTCACTAACCAAATCTTGAAAGCTTGTATGTCAATTAACAGCATTGCTTTAACTGAGATGGAAGTTCCACAATCTTACCTTGAAGCTCTTCCAAAGGTAATTAAAAAAAAAAAAACTTTAATCTCGAAGCCGAAAAATTTATGTTGTTTTGAGCTAAATTTGTGTTTATTCGCAGAACGGAAGATCATGCCTTGGCGATTTTCTGTATAGAAACATTATATCTGATAACTTCTCGGCGGATTACTTGCTCGAATCGATAGATCTTTCATCTGAACACGCGGTTGTAGAAATGGCGAATCGAGTAGAAGCGTCGATGTACATTTGGAGGCGAAGAACTCACTCGAGGCATTTGATTTCTCTGTATCGGTCCACAAGTACAAAACCGTCTTGGGGGATGATAGTGAAAGAGATGATGATGAATCAAACCGACGGTGACAAAAGAGAAACATTTGCGGGAAGAGCGGAAAGGTTATTGATTCGCCTCAAGCAACGTTTCCCGGGACTTAGACAAACCGCCTTGGACACAAGCAAGATCCTATACAACAAGGTTTTCATTCATTATCTTTTCACATTACACTTAAAACATAACAAAGTCAAATCTCAAAACATTAAAGGGTTGATTTTTTTTTTTTTTGAAGGATGTTGGGAAGTCTATACTTGAGAGCTACTCAAGGGTATTAGAGAGTTTAGCGTATAGTATCGGAGTGCGGATAGAGGAAGTGTTGTATATGGATGACATAAGCAAAGATGATGATTCTTGTTCAGACAAGTTGAGATTTTTGTCTAAAGAATCAGCAAATGGCGGTTCAGGCTCGCTAAGGAAGAGACTTTCTGCTCCTTCCTTGTTCTGGTTGTCATTCTCAGGCACGACAACTCCGTATAGAACTCCATCGTTCTCAGCATCGACTCCGACTTATTCACCAATGCCATTGATAAGCCCCATCAATGGAGAGAGAGCCCCGTTTCTCTCTGGGAGGAACATTCGAGAACGTTGTGGGTTTGGTCCAAAGAAAGCATTGGCTAATTATCTCAGGGGCTGAGTTTGAAGAAATTTAGTAGTTTTAATCATGTGATTGAGTTAAAAGATTTGTTTAATTCTTTTGTTTGTATCAAAACAATTCGTTATATCAACACCGTCTTTATGTTATTGTCTTGTCAAGAGTTGTTTTAACATTGGTTATATATATGTTTGATTGATCTTGTGTAATAATTTTCTACTTTTTGAATGTTCTTAAGGTTATCAAAGGCAATTCTTGATCATTACTTAAGAGTAATACACAGAATGCCAAAAACTATCTCTCTTTTTTTTATTTCTTTTAAGTTAAAAGCTATGAATGGAAAAACACTTTGATTTTGGAGTGTTGTTAGTTGTTACTGTGTACGCTTCTAATGTGGTTGTTTATCTCATCTTTACAAGAATTTAGATGATTCAATGGCTCATCAAATTCTTAGAATTGGTCTCCTGAATGGAACAGCAGTCAAAAACAATTGGCAAATGTACTTAGAAATCTATGTTACTTATGTGGATAAAAAACAACTTCAAAAATGAAAATTTATTTGATTCATTCATTATTTATTATAACCTCTATTAAGATATAGGAATAACAATATTGTTTTTTTTTCCTTTCTTTCTTCAGGGTGATTATTGATCATCCCATTCAAAACAATATGGAACTGATCCATCACGATTTATACGACACATAGGGTAAACATTTATTCCTCCAACCTCCCAAATACATTCTTTACAAACTAGAGTTTGTCCAAATGGATTATCGTCTCTTGATACTTTAAATATGTCAAAGTAGTGAGATCCGCCTCCATACCACGTAAGATGACAACGATATTTGGCAGATTTCGACATGTTAACATGAAATCTGAAATCCCATTGCTTACCCCAAGGGATATGGATCAGACCCAAATCATGCTCACTAGATTTGCAATGTATATTCAAAGTTTGCTTGTTTCGTACAACGTTGTGGACTACGACATGCTTTTCTGCTAAAGGTAAGAAGCCGTTGGCGCTGTCTGGTCCTGGTGCTGGCGCTTCCGCTACTTCATTTGGGTCATCTAAAGTTGATGCAGAAAGAACAAGAGTAAATAAGATCATAAACACCAATGTGCAATTAGGCTTACTGGAGAAAGTCATGGTTTTGTAGTATTATGTGAGATGGGTAGATAGAATTTACAATGCTTATTGGTTCCCTATTTATAGATTTGAACAAGATGCGTATTTGAGAAGGAATGTGAATAAATATTCATGTAACGTTGAATGCACGTTTCCATAGATGTACATTCTACACATAATTTTTAATTGGTTTCCTTCTCAATTATAATTTTAGGAAACAAGTTTATTCTTTTGTCTTGACTTAGAATTTTTATAAAATGTTAAAGATTTTAAAGCCTCATTCATTCCTTGAAGCTCTTCCAAAGGTATCATCTCAAAGCCAAAATTCAAGTTGTTGAATCACAATTTCTTCTGACTCAACTGTTTTATTTGCAGAACGGAAGATCATGCCTTGGCAATTTTCTTTATAGAAACATCACATCGGATAACTTTTCGGCAGTTGAATTTATATAAAAATCACATCAGATAAGCCCCACTAATGGAGGAGGAGAGAGAGCTCCGTTTCTCTCTGGGAGGAACATTAGAGAACGTTGTGGGTTTCTCTCTGGTAGGAACATTAGACACAAGAATAAAATAAGCTTCATCTTCAAGTCGGATTCACAAACGTTGATTCGTGCAATTAACAGTCGATTTTCGATTCCGGCGATCTATGTGATTGTATTGGATATTTTGATTTGTTCAAAATCTCTATCTAAGAGCAAGTTTAGCTATATCCCTCCCTAGGAAGGATAGTGTCAAAGCTGATCTATTAGCCAAACATGCACTTAGGAGTGTAATTGAAACCATTTAAATTTATAAGAATGGGTTGAACAGGAAAAAAACCTTCGCATGTTTGTACTGTCAGGAGTTTAAGCACAGTTCGTTTTAGAAATAGTTATATATGTTGGTTAATGATTTTCTACTTTTTGAATGTTTTCAAGGTATTCAAAGGCAATATCACTTGATATACCAAAGAGCCTTTGCCCAAAAATAACCATTTTTAATGAACCGAAGTAAATTATCATCAAAATTTAGACTAGTATCCAAAATGTGTGAAACCCCGTTGATTTTGTCACATACGGCCCCAAAAAATCACAATAGTTGGCATAGATGGTGAGACCATACCCTAATCTTGGCATATGGAACAAAGTTACCGTTCGAATAAAACACTACTAAATTGTGAAACTATACTGTTATTAGGTTGTGTCGTGATGTGTGTATTTGATGTGGGTTGTAGCGAGTGGCTGTGGCGGATCTACGTTGGGCATGTGCCCCATATTAATTCTATAAGTTAAATGTATATGTACAAGTTTGCATTAAAATTCTTTCAGTTCAGTTAGTATTGATAGTTTCCAGCTAGCACCTTAGTGTGACTTCGAACCTTTCAATTTCCAATTCTTTTTATAGTTTTTTCCTAAACATTTTTTCACATTTCAATTAATATTTGTCTTTTTTTCTTAGGAAATCAATTGCACAATAAATTATTAAATTCAGATTAAACTAAGCAGGATGATGCGTATGAAAAGCAAGTAAACAAAGCAGTAAATTCGGATTGTAAATCAATTAAAAAGAAGCTAGGCACATGGAAATCGCAGGTGAATCAGATATACAAATGATAAATAAAAGATAGGATTATGATGCACAGTTCCTAAACATGAACACAAATATAAAATCAATCAACTTTCGTTGTAGAGATTATCTATGCTTAAATACTAGAAGACCAAATTTCTTTGCGAATCCTATCAATCTAAACAAGCATTAAAATTATATATTAATCTTGGTGACATACAAGGTAGGATATGAGGGTGGTATACGAAGATGGGATACGAAGCCGATGTCAACAAGTACAACATCGGAGTCTAAAGCCCATAACAGAAGAGACCATACAAATTACAGCTAAAAACCAAACTAAAGAAAAATGTTTTGAACAAAACGAAACCCCAAATGACAGAAGATCCAATCAACCCTGAGATCCATCTGCATATTTACAATTAAACACCTAGAAGAGTCAGACTGTCAAAATCTAAACCTGAAATTCAGACCCAAGGAAGACAAGAACGTTGAAGCCAAAAAGACCCATTAAATCACTACCTCCATGTTAAGTGATTACTGACTAGGGCTAACAAAAACATAGATGACCACGGCAAGGAAGACCACCAACAATTAGACTCGAACAAAACCTCAAAAACTCTGAAACTTCATTGCCGATACTCAACCCAATATCGATGAGGGAAAGTTGTTGATACGCATCGCCGGAAGTAGAGTTATTCAGTAACACGGAGAAAGGAAAATACGCTGTTGGACGGGAAATTTAACCCCTAGAACGAGACATAAACATGAAAAAGGAGAAAATTAACCGATAAACACGACCGAGAAGATCTGAACAAGACCACATCACGACATAACAAGACCACATGATCACGAGAGAAGATCTTTTATACAAAGATTAATATTCTATCTAAAGAAAAAGATGAGGACAAGCTAAGGGACTAATCTTAGATAAACCGTATATTCATTCCCCCCCACATTTCACACCTTGTCAAAAATCTAATTATATTTTAAAATTTTTACGGAAACATCTCTATTTTGTATTTAATGTTACTAAAGAAATATTATGTCAACAATCTCATTACAGAAGTGATTTTCAAATAAGAGTTTTCAAACATAGTTTTAAAACAGATAAAGACCAAATAACTAATAAGGTGATAATTTGACTACCACCAAGTCACTATCACAAAAGACTTGATAACACCATCACCGATCCTAAGGTATCCGCGGCGACCCCAATAGGTACCGTAGCAGTCTTGGGCTTCCCAGAAGAACTTCCCTTCGTCGACGATGCCACATGCGACGAGAAGCAAGGCGTAAGAGCAAGATCAATAGGGGTATCTTGGAGGGTTTCTAACCCAAAAAAATAATAAAAAAACAAAAAAGTTGGAAAGAGAATAAGATGGGTTTCTAAAATTAGAAATTTGAGAAACTCTATTCAATTTTTTAGAAACTCATTTAGTATGTGTACATATATGATTGGTTGATTTTTTTTTTGTAATTAAATTTTTAAAAAATTAAAGAAATTAGTTAAAATAAGAACAATTATTCTCATTCACCCCCTTTTGATTAACCAATCAAATTTTAGTCGTGGGCCCACCAATCTTAATAAATTATTTTTATAAAAATTAAAATTGAAATAAATGTGGGAACTTTAATAAAAACGAATTTAACTTAAATAAATAATAATTATCTAATTACATAGATTTTAAACCCCAAATCCAAACCCTAAACCCTAAAACTATATTCTAATTTGAGAATAGTTAACCCAAACTCAAACCCTAAACCCCAAAACTATATTCTAATTTGGGAATAGTTAACCCAAAATAAATCTTAAACCCCAAACTCAAACCCTAAACCATAAAATTATACCCTAATTTGGGAATAGTTAACTCAAACTCAAACCCTAAACCCCAAAACTATACCTTAATTTAGAATAGTTAACCCAAAATAAATCCTAACTCAAACTCAAACCCAACCCTAAACCCCAAAGCTCAACCCTAATTTGGGAATAGTTGACCCAAAATAAATACTAAATCTCAAATTCAAACCCTAAACCCTAATTTGGGAATAGTTAACCCAAACCCAAAAGATTTAACTACAAAAAGTAATTTTCAATGGATTTGTATTTAAAATTTTTTAGGTTTGGGTTAACTATTCCTAAATTAGGGTATAGTTTTGAAGTTTAGGGTTTATAATTTATTTTGGGTTAATTATTCTCAAATTATGGTATAGTTTGGGATTTAGGGTTTGAGTTTGGGTTGCAGATTTATTTTAGGTTAACTATTCTCAAATTAAGGTATAGCTTTAGGGTTTAGAGTTTGAATTTGGAGTTTATAATTTATTTCAATTTTTTCAAACAAATTAATGTTATTTTTTTAGTTAAATTATATTAGTTATTATTTTAGTTAAATTATGTGGCTCCCACATCTTTGTTTTGATTGGTTAGTAAAGAGGGGTGAACCCAAGAATTGTTCTTAAAATAATATATTTAAAAAACTCAATAGTCGGTAGATATATGCATCCTTCGTTCATGCGCAGTAGGAGAGTTTATCTCCTGTTAAAATAATAATGTAGCAAAAATAAAGAAAAAACTAAAGAATAATGTAGCAAAAACAAAGAAAAACTGTCAAATAATTAACTGCAAACAACTAGATAAAACTGAATTTTTATAACTGAGACTTACATATTGTTGTACGACGGGTAACACGGAATGCCAATGGCAACATGGATAATGCAAAGATCATTGTAGAAAAGATCTTCAAACACATCACGATCAGCACGTTTCAAATATCGGTATGATCCATCAAGATACCTAGGGTAGCTGCCATACCTTGGAAACATATAAGAAACGGTTGTTCATAAAACATGTAAACTACATATACATATTAAGTTTTATATTTTAATCGATACAACAACTTTGTATACTGGATTTATGAAAGAATATGTTATTATTAGTAAAGTGATAGCTAATCTTTTTCAAAAAAAAAAAAAAAAAAGTGGAAGCTAGCGTGTACATTGTAAGCATCAGTCAGACTAACTCCTAATTATAATGCATAACCAAATAAAAAATCCCAAATTGACCATTACAACCAGGTTTAAAATACCATGGAAGCTATTTTTTTGAACAATTCTCGATTCAACTGAAAATTTCTAATATTGATACTGATTAGCATTTTTGACATGTATTGTGAACGTAAAAACTTAAAATTGGGGTTTTACAAATTACACTAATCCGCGTATTGTGTGATCGAGGCATTGAAAAATCGGCTATAGCCTTGTTATAGCCTATTCTTGAAAGTTTCGCAATAAAAACAACTCAAATTGACCATATTTTAACTGTCAATTTTTACAGCCAGGAAAAAAGTTTAGAAGTCTCTTCAAGTTTTCTATTATAAAGAAATCATATTATATAAAGGAGAGTTCGCAAAATTGTAACTCACGAGATCGCGACACGTGTATAAGTAGCCGATTAGATTTTAACACATGTCAATTATTTAAATATGTAAGTATTTCAATATTAAAATTGTTAATTACTCAAAAAGTAAAAAATTAAAATGGAAAAAAACACAAACATAAAGTAATTTTACAAATTGCACAAAACCTCTATACAAATAGTTATATTTAGTTACAGAAAACAAAATTTAGGTAAATAAAAACAACAAACTATATAACTAAAAATAGAAACAACCATGTTTATATCGTTATATATATAAAGAAGTTTAACATATGTATATCTATGGAGAATACAAAATAATTGACATGAATGAACTAGATCAACTAGAAAGCAAAGATAAAGAAAAATTGGTTAATGATATGTTTTTACATGTTTAAAATTTACAACATAACATTAAAAAATGATCATTAAAATATATAAGCGAGTTAGTTATTATATCAAATAGTTTAATGATTGAAACCATATTTACATATATCAAACATATATATTTAGTTTTAAAACATAATTATTTACAGTAACTCAAATAATCCTCGCATCGCGAGAGTATTATTCTAGTAGAATATATAAGTCGCTACTATGCTTTAAAAATCTGAAATTGGAAATGCTTGTAGTCAGGCTCATATTTAATTTTTTTAACTAGAATAATATTGAGGCCCACCCAAAGGAAGGAACCCTTCAAAAATAGGCATATACGATGACCTAAAATAAACCACGGATTTTAATTAATCACAAAGTTTTGCTTTGTAATCAAGATGAACCAGGAACAAATTTCGTTATGTACCAGGAGGGGTAGGAAAGCCAATAGGAGGATGGACTGTGTTTTTATTTGCAGTCGGCTTGGGCATAACAACTACCTCCCATCCTCGCAGGTCACTTCCACTAAGTTGCATAGCCTTCTTTACCGAGCCTGATTGGTGTAGCCGCAGTAGTTGCTGTTGCGATTGCGGAATTTTGCGGAAGTGGGTGGTTGCAGTTTCAAGCGTTTCTGAGCGATTTGAACGATTGGTGTATTGGTAAATTGGTGCGTTTGCGGGATTTTTAGGACTGGTTGACACCGGGCGCAGTAGCGGTTAAATAATAAATTAACATAAACACATTAAATAATTATTAAAATATCAAAAATCATATTATTATAATAAAATATAAAAATTATTAATTCAATAAATTTAAATACTGAAAATCATGTATATGATACTTACATTGTTGTTTATTATTATTATTATTATTATTATTCTTATTATTGTTATTATTATTTTGGATTAAAGTTATGAATTTAATGGAGAAATTTTTTTTTTGTAGATTAGTGTTACATTTTAAATTTGTTTGTTAGATTTATATATATTTGTGATCGTAATTTATTAAGAGAATTTTGGTTTGTAGATTTAGAAATATAAAATTATAATAGGTTACTAATTAAAAATGTCAAATTATTTATATATTTCATAACTATAATATTAAAATCTTGATTTTTTAAAATTTATTATATATTTTTCTGATTTTTATGTAGGTTTTATTTTATTTTTGAATAAAAAATAAATTCATTCGCAACCACCCGCAACCGCAAATGCTCGAAGAAAGCACCTTTTGGTTTTGAGCGATTTGAAGCGGTAAAAAGCGTTTTCCATGATTGTTGTCAAACGTTAGAAGCCGCTACCGCCCGCAAACGCAAACGCTGCGTTTGCGGGTGTATTGAGTGAACCAATCAAGAGTGTACCTGTCAAAACAAAACAAAAAACGAGTTTTACTTTGTTATTTCTGGGAGAAATTCACACAAACAAATTGGAGTAAGAGGCCACAAATTAACCTTCCGAGAAGACGGGGTTGATCAAAGTCTTGATCGACATCCACATATACGATCTTTCCACAGGAACTGAAATGTTTAAACAATGCATTCCTCACATAATCCTGATGAAGGGAAGTGTCATATCCCGTAACCACAAAGGCAGAGGGGCTGCAGTGATAAATTGCATATGATTATTGGTGGTACCGGGTTTAGCACCCTCTACCCAGACCCGACTTAGGATTCATCCGACCCGGGAGTGAAGCGGTGAGGGCCGAAATGGGCCTCAGGCCGGATGATAAAGCCTATTTCGGAGACAAATAGGCCCTTTTGCCTCATTAACCGAAGAGATTACCGACCTTCGGTTATTTGGAGGTTAAGTCGAGAATATACGAGAATATTGCGTAAATCTTCCTAGTTAGGGTATTTTCCATAAATTCCTAGGGTTTATTCTATCGATATCATTTTAGTATAAATATGTAACCTGTTTCTCTAAAAAGTGGATCTGAACTTTCTGGAATAATACACATTTCTTGGAAACACATTAAATCATTCTTCTACTTTTCTTGTTAGTCGGTCCTCAGATCTAGAACCCTACCATTTTGGGGATACTGAGTTCGTTCTTGCAAACCTAGTACCTTCAATCATCAACAAATGAAAACACATCTTACAGAAACAAAATAATCTCCGAAATTAACAGATTCGATTTACTGCAACTTTGTGAGTCTCCGAGCAGAGTCCACCTGATCTTGACTAAACTCACCGACTTTTTTTGATAAAGCCTTGACAATTACATGCCATCCTCCAACGTTACTTCCATTAAGTGCCAACGCCCTCTGTTGCGCATCTTCATCTCAAAAAAATGTGAAACCAATTCTGTTAAAAAGGAAAAAACAACTCTTAACTAGCTTTTGAACTACTTGAGCTGGGAAAAATTCACCACAAACCTGTCGATGACGATATGGGTTACATGGTTTGTGGGAATCGCGACATCGGCGATTTCCCCACATGAACGAAAATGCTGCATCAATGTCATCTTGATAGCATCTGGATAAAGGGATGTGTCGTATCCCTTAACTGAATTCCTAGTGCAACTGAAATAATAATTTGCAAGGAGATCAACACAAAACAAATCTTACGTATACAAAAATCTCCAATAAAACCATCCATTTACCGGCTTAAGGTATTGTATTCATGGAGGGCCTTCACAGCAGCCACACGATCCGCAAAAGCTTTGAATTTTATCTCCTAAAGTACCAAATATCTAATCAGAAATTAATTTCTAATTCAATTTGATCTGGCTCAACGGTCTAGTGGGCCTTGTGGCAAAAAAATTTTTTGCAGAAATATAAGACTTTTTACGTAAATTATATAAAATATAGGGCAATTTTACAAGTAATTTAAATATTTAGGGTTCTTTTTGCAAAAACAAAAAGTAAACTTAAACGATAAGTAATCTTCTTGTCTCCTATACACAAATTTTGGGCCTCCAATTATGTTTGGGCCTCAGACTCTTGAACACACGATATATTTTAGAGATAATTTGCTTTGTGCTTTTTACCCTTTAGTTACATCACACAAAGAAAATGGAAATTTTCCACATTTGAAGAGCATAATGTAGGAACACAATTTCTACGATATGGCAAAACTGAATATTTGTGTGAGACGAGACATTCATTCCTTAATTATTTAATTGCCCGTAGTGTGACGGCTTTCGATACAATTAAGAATCCCATGATACAACCACACGATCGACTATTTCGCAATACTCGAAAATAGAAGCTGACGAATCCATAATCTATGTGTACTCTTAGACAAAAAAACAAACTAAAAAAAACATATGAGGAATTTTGTGTTGTTCTTGAACATCACCCATGATGATCATCATTTTTAATCGAACCATGAAGAGAAGAAGAAGGTTTTACTTATAGCCACAAAACTAACGTTTGAGAGCTAGTGGAGTTAAGGGAATTAATCATCACTTTTAATGACATGATTAAATTTTGATTCCCAATCAAATTGATTTGTTTACGTTATTATCATACATATGGGTTGAATGTTCTTAACGTTACATACAAAATCAATTAAAGAAGATAATATAGAATTTTATTAATTCTATAATCTAAAAGAATTTAGTCCAAACTAATCTTTTTATATTGGACCATTTCGTCAAAAACGAGTTCCAACAATGCCCCCCCCCCCCCCACATGAATAGAAATGACTCTAGACACATGACGACTCGACATATCTTACTACCTAGACAAGACTGCAGAAAATGGACTTTAGAGAGTACGAAAATCCACTGCATAGTAAATTGGTAGCATTTTTCAGCTTTCAACCAATCATTGTTAAAAGCTATCGGGTTTACTCGACCAAGAGGTGAACTTGATGTCTTGAACCACCCAGACTTTGATGTAAACTGAGACAACAACTATAACACAACTTCAATTTCTCATAGAATTAGGTTCTCTATTGTGTTGATTTTTGCCTTGAACATTCCTGGTTAATATGAGTGAACTTGGAGAATATAGGCTTTCCTTCATTCTCCTAGAAACGGCCCAATTTCACACTCACTAGGTGATTAGCCATTAGCTTTGTTTGAAGGAGTATTCAGTAATACTCCACTTATATCTCAAACTATGGACACAAATCATTAAAAGCAAACGCTTATCTTCTACACATACAGATAACACTGTTTATCATCCTAGGAACTAGGTATAAACATAGTCTGATAGTGTTCTTCTCTCAGTCAGCTTTATTTTGTTGGCCCTTTGAACCTATCTTATCGGATTTCCAATGACAAGGTTGGGTATCCATTAAGCGTCATTTCCTGATATAGGCTTTAAACCCATTTCTCTTGATGATTTTACCACTTGATCTCTAGACACACCTTTAGTATAAGGATCTGTTAGGTTGTCACTCGTAATCTACATTGATTACATCTGTTGATCAAATGTCTAATGTCTTATATCATATTCTTATATAATTATATTTACCTTTACTCTGCCACTTTATCTGGATATCCGGTGTATCTGATTTATAAACCAATTTATAAACCAAAAAACCGATAATCACTACTCTTATGTGCATATCCAATAAAAATACAAACCACCATTTTAGGTCCAATTGTGGGTTTTTTAAGGAGGTGGCACCCACACATTTTCAAGTATTTGTTACAAATGTTTTCCAAAATGCATTTGGCGTTTTGCCAATCAATTTGTAATATTTTGTTGAGGATATAGTTTTAGTGGTAAGCAACGCTTCCCCCCACATTTTTTGGACTAACCTAGATTCCTTCAACATTGTATTTATCATCTCTTTATGATATATATATATATATATATATATATATATATATATTTTCTGTTCCGCATATATTTGAGATAAATCTTGAAGTTTTCCCAAGTACATGGGAGTTTCTCAATAAAGTATTTCACCGTGAACATTTCACAAATGAACATACTTTAAGAGTATATCTCATGCGTTAGCAATTATATTGCTTCCACTTGTTCTATGATGGATTTTGAATCCACCATTTCAAAATTCTATAAACTTCTCTCGCGCGAATTTCTAAAATTCTTTTAGACTTATAAAGTCCTTTTCGGCAACAGTCCTACGCTTATAGCGCTAGCTAGGCACTAACAGGTTCACAAGTGGTAGACCACTCCCAAACTAAATTTGGGTGTTGACTTACTTGACCCGATTTTCACTTGACCCGTTTCTATCATCAACGGTCATCTTGATCCTTACATCTTTGTTTTGATCATTGATCAAAGTTTAGTTGTCGCTATTAGTCATACTTAGAACCTAAACTGTTCACAAGACTCAAAACAAATTAGTATACTAATCAAAACTAAACACACAAGTTCAATATAAACAATTTAAACAACAATGAATAAATTGTAAATAATTAAACAAAATTTTCAGAATAATCAAAATTCCGAAACTAACGGTTGATCATTTGAAAGCAAGGACGATACAGATAATGCAAATGAAATCCCACGATTAAATTTGCATAAACAAATCCCAATACCATTGGTTTTTTCCAGACACCAACGAAGCACTTAAGCTAATCACTTTTTAGAAATAATCAAGTCTGGAAGATGCAGATATGAAACAGAGATGTGTTATGATTGTTCTTAAACAATTAACAAAACCATAACACAAGACCGGTTCACTCTTATAACCGAGTCAAATGTCTAACAACCATAGCAATAATCAACAGAAGCTAACGCAAGATTGAATCTAAACAGATGCAAGCGAGAGCAAACCAGAAGAAGAAATTCTTATTAGAAAATAATCTGATTATCCGAGCGATTACTGCCACCAAATCGCAAGACCTGTTCTTATCAAAACTAAAAAAATAATCAATTTTTTCGTTAGTATAATAACCAAGTCATGATTGAAAATATATATCGCCCACAATTTGGGCATGAAAGTTTACTTACTTGGAGATTGATACTTGGGGATATTACAAAATCTGCCATAATCTACCAAAAACTTACAAAATCTGCCACAAGTATAAAAAGGCTATTAAAATCTGTCATAAAGCGTACGGACGTTCACTGGTGAAAGACGAAAAAACCCTTAATTAATCCGAATATTTACGAAAATGCCATTCAACTATTTATCATCTTCTCCATTTTTTTCCTTTCGTTTTTGAAACCATTCTCTCTCTCTCTCTCTCTGAGGCGATGGACGTCTACTGTGATAGGTTTTGTATTTCTTGTCCTTGGTCTTGTATTTCTTGTCCTCTGTTTTGTATTTTTTGTCCTCTAACTTATATTTTGGTCCTTGGTCTTGTATTTCTACGTCCACCACCATCACTAACACCGTTGACCACCCGTTTCTATAACTGTATGTGTGATAGACATCGAAGGACATGATGTCACCAGACGTCCATGTCAAAGGACAAAAAATATAAATTATACCACAAAAGAGACGTCCATGTCTTGTATTTCTTGTCCTCTGTCTTATATTTGTTGTCTTCGGTCTTGTATTTTTTTTCCTCTCTCTTACTCTCTCTCTCTCTCAATCTCTCTCTTTCTCTCTTTCTTGTCATTTGTTTTGTATTTTTTTGTCCTTTGTCTTGTAATTCTTGTCCTCATCTTGTACTTCTTGTCATTTGTTTTGTATTTCTTGTCCTCTATCTTATATATTTTGTCCTCGTCTTGTATTTCTTGTCATATATTTTGTGGACATCGAAGGACAAGATGTCACCAAACTAGACGCCCTTAAACACCATGTATACGTAGCATGCATCTGTTTAGAATGATTTGCATATGCCTAAAATGTAAAAATCTCAAGATAAATACAAAATACGGGTGGTGGGAAGATGGATTTGAACAATCCAGTGGTTGATGAAGAAGGTGAAGAAGAGACTCGTGAATCCAATGTATGACCGAAAGACGAAGAAGATGAGGATGAAGATGAAGCAGCAAGGCACCCACCCAAAGGCACGAACCCTTCAAAAATAGGCGTAGGACATTTAGCGAGAACAACAAACAATATTGTTTAGTAAGAGCATCATTATAAATGGTAAATTAGAGTAAATATAGATGGGTTTGTGCTATGTTTTCAATTTGGAGAAAATAAACTTTACTTACAAAAAATACAAATTCATCAATTTTTGTTTTTTAGAATTCCTCTATATTTACTATCTATAATCACTAAAAAAACTCTAAACTAAATTAGAGTAAATATGATAATCCCAATACAATTAATAATATAAAATTCTTATATTACCTCACCATCTTACCTATCTATAATGATGATGCGAGGCCAGAGAATAGTTCGCTGTGTGTTCACCTCATGGCTGCGTGACTTTTACTTTTAGACGAGTGACACTCTATTTATACTAACATTTACATTACCAAACTCTCTTGTCTTCCCGATGTGGGATTCTCAACTGCTCCATCACAAATCTTTTGTTACATCTCACTTTTTCTTTTATCTTTTTTTTTTTTTTGTTAAATAACAACATCACATTTACAATATCTTTAGACTTTAATAGATCGACGTAACAAGAATACAATGTCGTATCCTCTAAAAGAAAACTATTTTTTTGGTACTCAATTGTGAAGAATTTGCATCATAAATTCATTTCACTTCATTTCACAACCTAAAAAAAAAACAATCACATTTCATTTCATTTCACAACCTAAAAAAAAAACAATCACATTTCATTGAGATATTGGAGTTGTATTTCAACATGCATGATGTCTAGCTCATATACACCGTCTTGTGAATTCAGCTCATATTTCTCGTAATCAGAATCCACAACCTATGCAAACTGCTACGGTTCTAGATATGACAAAATCGTATCTTGTGTGATAAATGGCTAGAACCTATATTTGGAAAGTGTATATTTGGTTGACCTTGGAGGTTACTAAACCTAAAGTTGAAACATGTGGATATAAGGTTATCGCCTCTATTGAATATAATCATCAAGTTTTCCCTAGCTCTTGCTTACTTTACATGGTAGCAGAGCCTTTTTCTTATCAAATCAAATACCTAAATTCGTAGTTCGAGTTTCGTAATCATGACCGAAACAAAGGTTACTAAAGAAGTTGCAAGGTCTGTGGTGCCGTCAGTGTACGAGTTGTCACCATCAGATAATCGAGCAACCGCAATCTCTCTTGTTCCGTTAGCAAGAGAAAACTATGCCAAGTGGGCAACAGAGTTGACGAATGCGTTAAGAGCAAAACGCAAGTCAGGTTTTATGAATGGAACTTTCCTTAAGCCTGTCGACAATCCAGTCGAGCTAGATCAGTGGTATACGGTGAATTCCATGATCGTTGGTTGGATCAGGGCTTCGATTTCCCCGAAGATTCTCTCAACGGTGACCTTCACATTGGACGCAAGTAAGTTGTGAGACGATCTCGAGAAACGTTTCTCGATCGAAAATGTGGTTCGTGTTCATCAGCTTAAAGCAGAGTTAGCTTCGTGTAAGCAGGATGGTATGAGTGTTATTGATTACTATGAGAACCTGTCGGTCAAGTGGGAAGAGCTCCTTAGCTACAAACCAATTGCACAGTGTACATGCTCCGTAAGAGAGACGTATCTCAAGGAGTATGAAGAAGAACGTGTTCACCAATTCTTTATGGGGTTAGATGAGGTTCGTTTTGGCAATGTTGTGACCAATATTATTGGGTTAGAACCTTTGCCAGAGCTAAACAGTGTATACCAGCGAGTAATACGTGAAGAACGACGACTAGATTATGCTCGTAACGAGGTAAGTTCAGCTGCGATTGGTTTTGTTGCAAGATTGGACCAATCTCGTGTTGTTGATGCGCCAGACATGAACGAGTTAATGGCAGCTGTTGCTAGAACTCGACTTGGTTCTGTATGTGCTCATTGTGGTCAGAGTGGTCACGAGAAGAAAGATTGTTGGCAAATCGTTGGGTTTCCTGATTGGTGGAACGAGAAGAACCAAGGTGTTACAAATCAAGGAGGACGTGGTGGAGGAAACATAAGAGGACGAGGTTCTTTCGGAAGAGGCAGAGGTTCTTCTCAGTCTCGATCGAATGGAGTTCATGTAGCTCATGCCTCTGCCTCACAATCCATGCCAACTTTTACACCTGAAAAATGGGCATCGTTGACAAAGCTCTTGGACCAACAAAAACTGAATCCTGTCCCTGAACGGTTGAATGGTAAGATTCAAACAAGTGAAGTAATTCTCGATACGGGGTGTTCTCATCATATGACAGGAGAACCACGTATACTTACTAATTTACGATATATTATCCCACGCCCGGTATCGTTCGCTGATGGTAGTAAAGTTTTTGCAACTCAATGTGGTAGTTTGTTATTGTCACCAAAGATATCGTTGGAAAATGTGTTCCTTGTGCCTAGTTTAAATTGCACACTTTTATCTGTTGTGAAGTTGTTAAAACAAACCGGTTGCTTTGCTGCTCTAACGCATACCCTATGTGTTTTACATGACTGCTTTACGAGGACCTTGATTGGAGTCGGTGAAGAGAAGAATGGTGTTTATGTTTATCGGGATGTGTCGATCGTTCGAGGAAACAGAGTCAAAGCTTTTGAAGATGAGAGTTTGTGGCATCGACGTTTGGGGCATCCTTCTTTTGGTGTTTTAGGTCTTCTTCCCTTGATTTCTAGTGTTGCTAGTTTTTCCGACAAGTTTGGTGGTTGTGAAATTTGTTTTCAGTCTAAACGAACTAGAGAAGTGTTTTTTGAGAGTTCTAATAAAGCTTCCGAGTGTTTTGGTTTAGTTCATTGTGACCTTTGGGGTCCATACCGTACACAATCTTCTTGCGGTGCAACATATTTTTTGACATACTCTCGTGCAGTTTGAATATATTTACTACTTGAAAAATGTGAAGTTAAGGAGGTTTTACCAAATTTTTTTGCGATGGTTGCAAGAAAATTTGGTAAACAAGTCAAAAATTTTCGATCGGATAATGGAACAAAATTCACGTGTTTGTCTAAGTATTTTGCCAAGCAAGGAATTCTGCACCAAACTTCATGTGTGGCGACACCTCAACAAAACGATAGAGTCGAAAGAAAGCATAGACATATTCTTAATATCTCTCGCTCTCTTTTGTTTCAAGCTAACTTACCAATCACGTTTTGGGGAGAGAGTATTCTTGCCGCTGCACATATTATCAATCGAACTCCGTCAAAGGTTTTGAAAGGAAAAACTCCGTACGAGATGTTGTTTGGAGAAGCTCCATCTTACGATATGCATAAGGTATTCGGATGTCTCTGTTTTGCACATCGTGTTTCAAGAGATAAAAATAAATTTGGAAAGCGTAGTCGGAAGTGTATCTTTGTTGGATATCCATATGGAAAGAAAGCTTGGAAGCTATATAATCTTGATACAAATGAGTTCTTTGATTCAAGAGATGTGAGTTTTGATGAAACTACATTTCCATATCAATATAATAAAAATGAGTGTAAAGAGACGGTTGTTCTGAGTGTTCCACCACTACAGCTAGAGTATGAGCAGATGGTTAGTGATTCACGAGAAGAAGAAAGAGAGGCTCTTGTTGATACTCTTCCAATTGAAAATGATGACTCTACGGGTTTAGAGAATGTGGTAGAGGAAATCACTAATAATGAACCGGTTCCGATTCAGGTTGTGGTTCCACAGGAGGATAATCAAACCGAACCAAGTTCTAATGTTCCTCCGATAGAAGAATCACTTGAAAGAGGGCACCGGAAATCAGTTCCCTCCGTCAAACTCCGCGATTATGCCACATACAATGCAGTTTGCTACTCTGATAAACATAACAATCCATTGCCTCTCTCTCATGACTCTCCATTAGGGGACTCGGCCACGATTCAAGGTAACACATCTACGTCTCCCTATCCTCTTGAGTATTATATTTGTGATGATGAATTTTCAGAGAGCCATCAAGTTTTTTTGGCCGCCGTTACCGCTGGTGTAGAGCCCAAGTCTTATAAAGAGACTGTTTTAGACGAGTATTAGAATAAATCTATGGGTTGTGAGATGAAATCTCTTGAAGATGATGGAATATTCGAGATTACTGATTTACCCGCAGGGAAAGTTGCTCTTGCCAATAAATGGGTATATAAACTTAAGTATAACGCTGATGGGACGAGTGAAAGGCACAAAGCGCGATTGGTTGTTTGTGGAAATCATCAAGTTGAGGGAGAAGATTATGAGGAGACATTTGCTCCTGTCGTCAAACTTACCACGGTTCATACGTTATTCAAAGTAGCCGCTGTCAAAGGATGGGAAGTCCATCAAATGGATATTTGTAATGCATTTTTGCATGGGGACTTGGAGGAGGAAGTGTACATGAATTTCCCACAAGGTTTTAAGGCGAGCTCTCCAAACAAAGTTTGTAGACTAAAGAAATCGCTATATGGTTTAAAACAAGCCCCACGGTGTTGGTTTTCTAAGTTGTCTCAAGCTTTGTTAAAATTTGGCTTCAAGCAATCTTACTCTGATTATTCACTCTTTACCTACATAAAGGTGACGTGTGTTTGCGTGTACTCGTATATGTTGATGATTTAATTATAAGTTGTGGTGAGCTTGGTATGTTGGAGAAGTTTAAGGTCTATTTGAGCAAGTGCTTTCACATGAAGGATCTTGGGAGAGCCAAATACTTTCTTGGCATAGAAGTTGCTCGTGGTAATTTGGGATTTTATTTGTCTCAACGCAAGTACGCATTGGATTTACTCATGGAGGCAGGAATGCTCGGGTGTAAACCGTTGTCTATTCCGGTTGAGCAAAACCACAAATTACTCTCGAACACTGGTCCGTTGTTCAAAGATCCATTCCGGTTTCGAAGACTTGTGGGCAAGTTGGTATATCTCACTATTACTAGACCTGACTTGTCCTATGCGGTTCACGTTCTTACTCAAGTAATGCATGAACCAAGAGAAGCACATTGGGACGCTGTGATGCGAGTGTTACGGTATATTAAAAGTTGTCCTGGACAAGGGATCATATTAACGTCAGATGGTCATTTGCGAGTCCAAGCTTATTGTGATTCATATTGGTCTTCGTGTCCTTTTACTCGTCGTTCTTTATCTGCTTTTGTCGTTCATCTAGGAGGGTCACCAATCTCATGGAAGACTAAGAAACAAGATACAGTGTCACATTGATCCGCCGAAGCAGAGTACCGTGCCATGGCGTTTACGTTACGAGAACTTAAGTGGTTAAAGAAGTTGTTAGCGGATTTGGAGTTCCTTTGCATAGTCCGATGGAGTTATTTTGTGACAACAAATCAGCCCTTCATATCGCTGCGAATTCATTCTTTCACGAGCGTACTAAACACGTTGAAAATGATTGTTATAACGTTCGTGATGCTGTTCGAGACCGTCGTATTGTCACCAAACATGTTTGAACTACAGAGCAAGTCGCTGGCATTCTAACTAAAGCTTTAGGGCATTCAAGTTTTGATTACTTGTTATCCAAGTTGGGCGTTTGTGATCTACACGCTCCAACATAAGGGGGAGTGTTAAGGTTCTAGATATGACAAAATCGTATCTTGTGTGATAAATGGCTAGAACCTATATTTGGAAAGTGTATATTTGGTTTACCTTGGAGGTTACTTAACCTAAAGTTGTAACATGTGTATATAAGGTTATCGCCTCTATTGAATATAATCATCAAGTTTTCCCTAGCTCTTGCTTACTTTACACAAACTATTTCATGTTGGATTTGATAACATAAACTTGCAAGAATTAAAATCACATATATTGAAAATTGCAGACAGCACTTTATCCGGTTCAGGTGCAAATCGCAACTCTACGTTTGGCCGAGGACTACAGATCTAGAATTCACTAAGAACTCATTTACAATCGTCACCATAAACAAGAACTCATAAACAAGATTTATTTGAAAATTTTCCGTACCTTAGATTAATCTATTTTAACTCATAAACAAGATTTATTTGAATTTTTCCGTATATTAGATTTATCTATTTGAACTCATAAACAAGATTAATTTGCTAGATAGGTGTTTTCAAAAGTTTATTATGCCAGAAAATACCGATGTGTCTTTATTGCCAAATACCTCTCTTCAAAAGTATATATTCTGGGAGCGAGGAAGCTCTGATCATTTATTTAAATGACAATCTCTTGCCATTCCGTAGAATATTGATTGTTGAGAAGATTCCGAGCTAACTTGTACCAGATTTCTGAAGCAAGCCTGCACGAGAAGAACAAATGATTTCTCTTCTCAATGAGTTCCGAGCACTGAACACAAGTCGAGCTAGCTCATGCACTCCAAACACTCATGCAATCCCCCATCGATAAGCGAGCTAGCCATGAGCAGGTGTCGCATGAGTAAACCAAACACTCTTGTATCAGATATGATTCCATATGTCTCGTGCCGTAAAAGATGGTTTGAACTGATCTCCCTTACCTCGCCACTTAAACACATACACCAGAGACCAGACCCATCACTATGTGTTCGCCCTTGGACTCGAGAGCATCTTCAGTATCAGTCAATAGTTTTATGTTCTCCGTGTGCGCCATGCTTCCCCCACCATATCACTTAGTTAGTTTGATCCCCACGTCTGTAGGTCCTCTCAGCCCCACAATAGCTATCAAGTAGCCCATGTCTGACCACCTATCATACCAAAAGGAAGTGGTTTCCCCATTCTTTACTTCCACACGACATAAATATTTGGTAATTGGTCTATATTTTAGAAGCTTATGCCACATCCATGAGTCTTTACTTCTGTTCTCCTTTATTGACCACAAAAAAAAAAAAAAGCAAAGTTAAGCAGATTTGGGTTGATCCATCTGACCCATAACGACTGCTGATTTGATACAATTCTCCATATCAATTTAAAAAAAACAAACCTCATTGGCTTCTTTAAGTGAACACAACCCCAATCCTCCTTCTATCTTCGGCTTGCACACATCTTTCCAAGCAATTTTTGCTTTCTTTGTATTTAATTATGTCCCGACCAAAGAAAAGCTGAGCAAACCTTATCACAAGCAGCAGAGTTACATAGTAACAATATAATGATTCGGCTTGTTGATCCAATATAATATCTTATTCACGCTATTCTGCTAATTGGCTAAAGAGATGATTTATTCTATGTTAAAATTAATGCATATATATCATTCTCTCAACTTTTTAGCACGATTAAAAGAAGAAAACAAAACACTACGACTGGTTATTATAATTGTGAATATACTTAATTATAACCGTATGGTTATTCATTATTATGATATAAAATCAGAGTACAATTATAGTTATACATGTAGCATACACCATAAAGTATTAAGTATCACATATATGTGATGATGATGATTAAGTACATAGACACACTATTAGACAAAGATTATTTGACGAAAAAAGAGCCAAACATTAATTTCATCCGAAAGAGGCTTTTCTTAGTGTTGCATTTGTCGTAATCAAAATGAATTATCAAGAACAGGTCCCTCTTCTTTTATGCAATATACTAAACTCTTTTAATTTTGTAAGGACATTTGTATATAGTTTTATAATTTACTCTTTTCTATATAGCGGTCCTTCATATTTTTATAGTAAAATAAGTCCATTTTTATTTTATATTATGATAAAGAAGACTAGATCATGTTGTCTCTTGATTTCCTGCAAAATGGCAAAAAAAAAAACAATAATTTGGGTCTTTTTTTCTTTGTATACATGAGATATTACGTAATGAGTATAGAGCATTGATATGTACCTTAAAAGCTCATAAATCAGGATTCTTAATAATAAAGCGACCCTGCACACGATATAATTTTTTATCAGAAATTAAACTGATATTTGTGCAAAGGATGTAAAACGTACCTTGTCAATAATTATAAATAAATATTTAGTTTTGGAAAGGAAAACAAACGTTACCTTCCCACCAGTTTCCTCTTGATGCGGTTTTGGAATCACCTTCATCTCCATCTTTCTTGAACTAGCATAAGTTAGAAAATAAAAGTAAATAGCAAAAATCTTGAAATTAATAAATAGACTATACATACATGTAAAGAATATAAGTTTTGTCACGTAGGTGTATATGCAAGATAGATGCGACTACGACTTACAGTATCTTGGGTGGTAGTCGTTTTAGAGGAATATTTCTCTTGGCCTCCATAGTAAAGGGATGAGCTCAAGTTGCATGGTGGTTCCGTTTCTTCACTATAGTAACTCTTTTTCTCCTTTTTGTTTTTGTTGCTTCTTTCTCCGCTTTCATCTACATATCACCCCCGCAAACGTAAATAAATTTTCGATATGACCAAAGTTTAATAACTAGAGGAATGCAAACCGCAAAATAATTTAACCATGTAAGATATTAAAACCAAAATTTTTTTTTGTCATTTAAATTGTTTATCGTAACCAGTCATGAGTGAAAATATATAGCGACCACAATTTGGATTTTGAAGTGCATTGGACTAAAATGAATATAGCCTAGTTCTAACCATATCTTTTACGAAAAAGAGCTCGTGAAAGTTTAATTACATGGAGATTGATACTTCACATGTCCACCTTGACTTGCAAAGTCGACTTGCCTCCCCAACATCCCCTTTTAGTTCACAAAAATAAAAGAAAGAGTAGATCAACATAATTTTTCATATTAATCTAGAGTCCGCAAACACCATGTATATGCAACATGCATATGTTCAGAATGATTCACCACGCCTAAAATGTAAAAATCTTGAGATGAAATACCGTAGAGGGTGGTGGAAAGATGGATTTGAACAATCCAGTGGTTGTTGAAGAGGGCGAAGAAAAGACTCGTGGACCAAATATATGATCGAAAGACGAAGAAGATGAGGACGGAGATGAAGCAGCAAGAATCTTCTTCTTGTCCATGCCAAAGTTGTGTATGTGGAAATGTATGTATATAAAAAGGGTTTTTTTGTGGAAGATTAAGTACAATAAAGAGGCCTAGGGATACCGAAAAGAGAAAGGATTAAATTTGCATAGAGAGGCAAAGAAAGGAGAGAACATGTGACGGAAAAAAAAAGAGAAATACACGTGAAAATTTGCAGTTGTTTTATGGGTCTCTGTTTAACTGTCGTCTCGGCATATTTATATAGTTGAAAATTTTGACTACATGTGATCGGTCTTTTAGATTATTTGTCGCTTATTTCAATCTGACCTTATTGTCTCAGCATTTACTTGATGTTACATGTCAAATGAGAATAATTAGGTGGTATGTTTTGAAAATAATAAATACGGGTGAACAAAAAGTAAAGTAAATTTAGTATTTATTTATTTGGCTATTATAGTTAGAGATTTTTTCCGTTAAACCAGTTAGAGAGTATGGGGTGATTGATTCTGTTGTACCTTTAAAATTTTTGCTATAAATTTTTTGCTGTAAGTGTTTTGGCTGTAGTTGTACATTTTTTTTTTGCTGCAGATTTTCTTGCTGTAGATTTTTTTTGTTGTACATTAGAAGTTGTAGTTGTAAGTTTTAAGATATAACTAATCTAAAATAAAATATGATTGGTAAGTATACAGTATGTGATGTAGTTTTAGCTCAATTAGTTTGTGCAGATAAAAATTATTATAATTTAGAAACTCATTGCTACTTTAAACATATTAAATAAATTTAGTTTAAAGTAGTAAGTTTATGTTAACTAAATTTATTTTACATGTTAAAAGTAACAATAAATTTCTAAATTATAACAATTTTTATGTGCACAAACTAATTAAACTAAAACTACATCACATATTGTATACTTACCAATCATGTTTTATTTTAAAATAGTTAAAACTTATAGCTACAGCTTCAAAATCTACAACAAAAACAATCTGCAGCAAAAAAATGTAAAGCTACAGCCAAATAATTTAACAACAAAAAAAGAAAAGGCTTTGGGGGTGATTGGTTTGGTTGTACGTGTAGAATTTTTGCTGTAAATTTTTTGTTATAAGTGTTTTAGCTGTAGTTGTACATTTTGTTTTTGCTGTAGATATTTTTTGCTCCACATTTAAAAGTTGTACCTGTAAGTTTTAAGTGGTAACTATTCTAAAATAAAACATGATTGGTAAGTATATAATAGAAGACGTAGTTTTAGTTTAATTGGGGGGGGGGGGGGGGGGGGGGGGTAGGGGGGGTGTAACTGAGAGATGGATTCTCATAAAGTTGATGAATTTTAAAAACCCAAAGATTTATTAAATTTGTAGAGAGTTTTTGTATTTAGAAAATTTGGTGATTAGAATTCTAAAAATCCAAAGGTTTTATGAAGTATTCTCAAAATCTTGTTTAATGAGTAAAATTAGAATAAATCCATCTACCGATAACAATAAATTCTAATAGATTTATAGTATCCCTAAGAACTAAACTTTTTGAATAACAATGGATTTTGCATGGATTTTAAAACTCATCAAACCAATAACAATAGATTTCATTAAGAATGTCATAATCCATAAATTAATAAAAATGGATTCTAAAAATTTTAAAATCCTTCAGAATCCATCAACCAATAAAAATTCATTTAATCTAGAAATTGCTATAATTTAGAAGTTCATTGCTACTTTAAACATATAAATAAATTTAGTTTAAAGTAGCAAATTTATATGTTAACTAAATTTATTTTATATGTTAAAAGTAATAATAAATTTCAAAATTATAAAAAATTTTATGTGCACAAACTAATTAAACTAAAACTACATCACATATTGTATACTTACCAATCTTATTTTATTTTAAAATAGTTACTGAAATAATCAAAGACCTCTTAAACAAGAAAACGTTGAAATACCATAGTAAACTTTCTCCGTTGATTAAAAATAGTAATAGAATAGTTTTACATTCGTTCGACTCAGAGTTATACAACATCACACACTTATGATTTGATCCTGATCTATTCCTTAATCTACCCGGGTTGCGACCAGCACCAGCTGATCTTTTATTTCACTCACAAGTTACCTAACCCTGAGTTCAATAATGAAACCTCTCACTCTTTTTATTTTTCGAAAGGCTCCCCTAAAAGAAAAGCCCAAGCTTCTTCTTTTATATCCTTTAGCAGACAGCTACAGTGTCACCCACTTGACACATCCTCTCAGGAGGACAAGTCAACAATCTTTCCAGATCTTGACTTGTGTATCTTCCACCAGTAACCTTTAGCAGAAAGCTACAGGTCCACGAACCTGACACACCCTCTCAAGAGGACAAGTCAACAATCTTCCCAGATCTTGACTTGCGTATCTTCCACCAGTTCATTTAGCAGACAACTACAGTGTCACGAACCTGACACACCCTCTCAAGAGGACAAGTCAACAATCTTCCCAGATCTTGACTTGTGTATCTTCCACCAGTTCCTTTAGCAGACAACCACAGTGTCACGAACCTGACACACCCTCTCCACAGAACAAGCCAGCCATGCCTATGATGTTGACTTGTGTAGCTTCCACCTATTATCCAGCAGATCCCTATCTGCCTTCTCCTTTTTGGCTTCTACAGATTTTTCCATATGTTCCACCTGTCACACAGCATACGTACTCACTTGTTACACTGTACAATCCCACTCACAGAAGATCCCATCTTCTGCACCGTTCACACCCACTTGCCTCTTTGATTGGCTGGATGTGCCACGTCATCATTGTTGACTTAAGTTCTGCTCCAGACTTCTCTTCTTTGTTGAGTAGCTTCTTCCACTTCCAGCTTCACTCCTTTGTTGAGTGACTCAGATAGAACCTGTTGCACATGTTCTTTCAGTTACATCTTAAAACTTATAGCTACAGCTTCTAAACCTACAACAAAAAAATGTAAAGCAACAGCCAAATAATTTTTACAGCAAAAAAAATAAGGCATTAAGTTTTTGGCATGTTAGAGAAATTTTTTTTTTTTTTGGATTTAACTTTAAAAAATAAAACTACATCATGATTGGTAAAAACTAAAAAAAAAAAGATGTAGCTTTGGGAAGAAATCTACAACATGATTGGTGAAGTTTTTGCATTTTTAAAAAATAAGGCTGTAAACTAAAGTTAAAGCCCAAACAATCACCCTCTCTAGGTTTTCGCCATGTTACAGCAAATTTTTTTTTTTTTTCTGTTTGAGCTTTAACTTTAAAAAATAAAACTATATCATGATTGGTAAAAACTTTAAAAAAATGTAGTTTTAGGAAGAAAGCTACAACATAATTGGTGAAGTTTTTGTATTTTTAAAAAAGTAAGGCTGTAAACTAAAGTTAAAGCTCAAACAATCACCTCCTATATCTCTGTAGTTTTGCTCTGGATTGTATGTAAATTTCGTTAATCCTCGATTTCTAATGCACTAAAATTTCCATAACATCTTCGACTCTATCAACAAAACTCTCTTTCTCCGATCCTAAAAATTTCCTTTTAAATAGTTATAAAAAACTGTTATGCAGAGCGCATCAAGTTAATCTTAAACTAGTATAGAAATAATCTAGATATATGTATTACATGTAATGAGTTTAGGTCGGTCCCAAATAGGCCTAATAAAATTGAAGTTAATAGTTTTGATAAAGAGATTTAGACTCGCAAAGAGTTCCACTTTCAAGCAATACCCATATTGATCCAAATGAGAAAAGTCTTCAAAAAGGTTACGCGGTACGTACGCTACCAAAGTGGTGAACGTATCAAATGAAGTAGAATCCTCGGAATCATTCCCGTGAGTGACTTAATGCCGTGTCCACACTAGAAAGTCAATGGAGATTTACGAGAGGAAAATATATACAAAATGTTTTCCAAATTTATTTGTAAAAAAACTACTTTTTGTTAGAGTTATGTTCCAAATGAATTAATAAATTCCTTTCCATCCAAACCAAAACCAAAAATTTCTATTCAAAAGAATATATTTTCATTGTGAAGTCTATTATATCTAGTTTAACCAGCAGAGTTGATTCGGCTGTAATTCATGCATATGTCTCATGTTTGCAGTAAAAATAAGTAAATGGTATCAGCTGAAAATCATTTTTAGTTGTGTGGCAAGAAGATTGAAATATTAAATATAGTGTCTTGATGAAAATGAATAAACATGATGATGTTTTGATGGAATACAAGAAATCGAAAGAATATGAATATTTGTGAACTGCTTCCTATCTTTTGTGATTTGTCTTACTGTAATATAGGGAGATATGAACAGAGAGAGGCTAGCAATGAAGCTATGATACCATGAAAATATGAGATTAAGTGAAAAATCCTTTGGATGCACACAACGCACTTACAAGCCTTTTATAAAGATGTTAGTTATAATCGCTTATCAAATCTCCCTGTATTACGTACAACAAGATAAATCACAACATCATTATAATATGAAAGAGACTTAGTAAAGAGTACCATTTTCAAAAAATACCGGCCCATGTTAATCTAAATGGTTCATTTTTCTTATTTTATTCTTTTTGATTTGCAGTTTTATGGTTTCTTTTTGTAAAGCTGAACTAAATTTATATTTATTTTTCTTTTATGCATGAAATTGAGAAAACTCGTCAAAACGTTAGGCGGTACGTACGCTACAAAAGTAGTGAACATATCAATTGAAGTAGAATCCTCGAAATGATTCCCGTGAGTGACATATCAATGGAGATTTCTAAAGTATGCAAATGCTTTCCAAAGCATTTGTAAGAAAAAATTGTTCTAGAACATTATAGTTATGTCCCAAATGAATTAATTGTGTTCCAAAAAAACAATTTTTTTGTGTTGGGGAATGGGGAATATAAGTGTAAAGGACCATAAAATCGATAAGGTCAAGTTTGATTCCTTACAGTGATGTAAGATTCATCTTTAACAAAGGGTTGACTCTATTGTACTATCTTCGCATGCAACTTGCAAGTTTTGCAAATAAAGAAAAACAATAACAAAAGAAGAGTCTACAAGTTGAGGAATCAACGCGACACAAAAAGAAAAGAAAAATCATGTATGCGCTTCGAGAATAATTTCCAAATATATCATATTAATGCTTTATTTTTTTTACCAAAAACCTAAAATTTCAACAAAAAAAAACAAATTTTAGATTTAAAAAAGCTTTTCAAATCAAACTAAGAAGATCATATGGTTTAAAAACCTTTACTGAAGTCAATACCGGCTTTGGATAGAAGCATTAGAAGCTTGTGCTTCTGGCCCAAAATAATATATGTAGTTTACCGGCCACAAAATGACTATCAATTTTTTTATTTATAAACCGTCCCCAAAAATGTTTTGGGTTTGTGGCCCACACAATCACATGACCGGCACTGACTAAAGTTCTAAAACCCTCTTAAACCTAAAACTTATTGTGTTTATAGAACATAGGAAATGAAGAAGATATAGAGCCAAGCATATATTCTCTCTGTCCCTATTGTTCGAAACTTGGGCCAAAATACCATTCTAACCACTTATTCGTGGTTGGCATTACATTTGACTTCATGGATGCTATTCTTTTGAACAATTCTAGATTTTACTAAAAAATAATAATAATAATTTAATTTATCATGAAAATACTAATATTGAAACTAAGCATTTTTAACCCGTATTGCCAGCGTAAAATTTAAAATTTCGGTTTCACAAATTACATTAATCCGTGTTTTGTTCATGTGTGTGACATTGAAAAATCGGCTGTAACTTCTTTGACTATCTGCAAATAAATTTCATTCTTGAAAGTTTGCCATAAAAAAGTAATGGACCAGGATATAAGGTTTGTATGAATGAAAACTAAAGAGATCGAATATGCCGACGCTCATGTGCTTGACTTGTAGCCAGGCCTAGATTTTAAAATTTTAACAAGAGAAATGCTGGGACCCACTCAAAGGCAGGAACCCTCCAAAAAAGGCGTCATGCCACGTAGAGAGGAGAGCACACGGTATTCTTTAGAAGGAGAAAGAATAGTTCGCTTTGTGTTCACTAGGCATGACCACGGTTACGGTTTTTGCGGTTACGGTTTTTTAACCAACGGTTAAAGTTATAATTTTTTTTTAACCAAAATCTTAACTCAAATGGTTACGGTTAAACGGTTACGGTTAAATACGGTTACGGTTGATACGGTTATGATTAGAAACGGTTACGAGCATTAATAAAAATTATACGGTTGAATACTACGGTTAAAATTATAGTACTTTTAAAACTGAATAATTAAAAATACATAAGTGTTTTAAAATATATGTATATTGATTTTTTTTAATGGTATTAATATCAAACGTTATTTTTATTTGTGGATGAAAATTTAGAAATTCATAAATGACTATTTCAATTCTTTTATATGATAATAAAAAAAAAGTTATAACTACATTTTGGCTCCAACGAGATTTCATATTTTTTAGAATATTTTTTTAAAAAAACTCATTGACTTGGTTGCATTCCACGATCTTTATCATTTCGGTTAGTTATCATTTTTTTATTGTAATTTTGATGTCCTTCGAATAACCTATATTATCACGTCACACGTCCACGTTCATTCACCAATCAATATTGTCATTTTTGCATATATTTGTGGGAAATATAAATCAACTATATTGCCACATTCACTTTAAAACTTCAGTTAAGAATACTTTAATTTTTAAAAATATTTATGATTTGGAGAAGAATACATAACTAATTAGTACATGTAAATTGTGAGAAAATTTAATTTTAAGTTAAATACAGTTACGGTTGAATTTTTAAGGTTTTAACCTTACGGTTAACCGACGGTTTTATACGGTTACGGTTAACCAATAGTTATGGTTAAAAAAAAAGGGTTAACCATAACTAATATATTTTTACGGTTAACGGTTACGGTTTTTTACCGTTTCAAAAGGTTACGATTTCGGTTACGGTTTAAAACGGTACGGTTACGGTCCAAAATACGGTTACGGTTGGATTTTGGCCATGCCTAGTGTTCACCTCATGGCTGCGTGACACTATATATACTAACATTTCCACTACCAAACTCTCTTTGTTTTCTCGATGTGGGACTCTGAACTAGTCCATTATAAATCTTTTGTTATATCTCTTTTTATATAAAAAAAAAGAAGGATAACACCATATTTACAATCTCTTTAATAATCGAAATAACAAGTATATAATGTCGTATCCTCTAAAAGAAAATATTTGCATCATAACTTCTTTTTTTTTTTTTCGAGAAAGGGTGTTTTATTGAAAAACTAGCAAATATTACAAAGCTATGACCTTTTTGAATCATAAAGTTTTTAGGAAAAGTTTGAGAATGATAAGAAATAATCAAGCATTTGGGCAATATTTAAACTAATACAAACTAGAGAAAGTGAGAGAATAGATTGATTATCTATCTCATTAGGGATCACTTGTTGGTATGTCCCCGACCACGTCGACCTCCACAGTCGCGGTTACCGCGACCACCAACTATCGTCTATTGCATATCTTGGAATTTTTGTGTTGGTTTGAGTGGTCTTCCTCCACGAGATCTCTCCACATCTTGAAGCAAATCCCTTTCGGGAGCATCACTTGATTCCAATAAAGCAAATATGGTGTTTTCCACAACTTCCTCTTCTAATTCCTCCTTATTCAAAGTAATTCCTCCTTATAAGCTGTTCCTGGATGTAGAGTTTTTTCGTTATGGATAGTGGGAACTTGAGAAGACTCATCTTTGTCGGATGTTGTTGAGACTTGTGCAATCTCTGTAACAGCTGGACAATATAGAGTAGCTTTTGTGACTGAAGATTCTGCGAGGACTGGGACAACTTCATAGTTCGTAGTAGTTACTTTGGTTGAGACAACAATTGAGTCTTGTCAAAGGGTGTAATATTTGTTGTGATTGTGACAGCCATTGGAGAAGACTGTTCAACTGAAGCAATATCATAATTGAGTGGGGTGTTGCTAGTAACTCATGTAGTTGGAACTTTTGCAATAGAAGGAGCCATCACAATGCCATAAGGTAGATTGATCAGCTTTGTATTTTTGACTGTTGCAACACCTATAGCAGTTGTTGGGGGCAGATAAAGCACTTGGTGCAACACATGTAGCAGTTGCAGGAACAGAAAAGGGGCTTGTTGCAATGTCTTTAAACATTCCTAGGCCGAGGCAAACCTAGACATCGTGTAGCTTTATGGCCAAGATGGCCATATCTCTCACACTTTGGAGGTAACCAGGAATACACTACATCAACCATTGTGATGGAGCCACTCGCATCCTCCAGAGCTACTCTTTGGAGAAAAAGGCTTATCTAATTTAACCTCCACAAGAATGTTAGCTTCCCCATTAGAGTAGGATCAAGCCAAGGCTTACTAGACAACATTGGTTCTCCTATTCCTGAGGCAATCCAATCAAATACCTTTGAAAGAGTAAAGCTGGTTTGGTATGTTCTTTAGAGTCAACCATATCGAAATGGTTGGTATTTCTGGCAAAGTAATGGTTTCTGATGGATTCCAAGGAGAGACAAACATCAAACAATCATATATATGTCACACACCTCTCTGAATAACCCATTTGCATCATAACTTCATTTTATTTCATAATCTCAAACAAAAAAATTAAATCACAGTTCATAGAGATATCGGAGTTGTATTTCAATATAAACTCGTATACACTGTCTTGTGAAATCAGCTCAGATTTCCTGTAATAGGATCCACAACCTATGACAAACTATTTCATGTTTGATTTGTAAACAAAAATGTTGGAACTCATTTTTGACGAAATGGTTTTAGACCATTTTATGGTGAGACGTCTATCAGAATGACCAGTTATAGGCACGATGTAATCGTCGCCGTAAGAAGTATGATATAGTGTATTTACTTGTCAAAATCGGAGTTAGTTTTGAATGAGAAATGGAAGTTTAAAGTAGGTGACATGAAAAGCTTGTAAGCTTTAAAATTTGGCTATGCATAAATACTAGCAAATGTCCCATAATGGAAGTATGGATTAAAATCATATGATATATAAAGTGGAGATTCGATATACGTTGGTATATTAGAAAAAGAAGATCCTCGGACCAAATTTTGATTTTTGGTTTCGGGATTTGGCAAATGGACCAATAGATAAAAAGATTAATTTGTTTTGGTACAAATTTCTTTTTGAATAAAGTGTTGATTAAGTCAACAAAGAGGTATTGATGATGAGATTAAATTCTCATAAACTCCCATTATAATATTTATTTACGTTAGTAAACTTTGGGTGGTGCTATATAAGACAAGCCATATCCTCCTCATTTCTTAAGTTTTTTAGTGGATGATAACATGATCATCATTATGAACAACAACATCTCTTACAAATATTTTTATTTTATTTTATTCTGTGTCTGAGAGTATAACACAGATTCTAGTGTTCATGTGATTCTATTGTTGGGTGGTGCAAAATAGAATCGATTGTAGTTGTATCCTGGGATTCAGAACGTCATGCAGCCGTCACACTACGGGGCGTTTTCAGAATTAAGGATAGATATCGTATCTCACCTCTACAAATTCGTTGGTATTTTTGTTATTATAATATCGTATTTTATATATTTCATTTCACAAATATCAGTTTGCCCATATGTAGTAAATTAAGTTCCTACATAAACTTGCAAGAATTAAAATAACATAAATCCGGTTCATGTGCAAACCGCAACCTTACGTATCTTACCCCGGAAAACCTCAAGAAACTCACTTTTTTTTTTTGATAAAGGCAAGAAGAACCTCAGTTTCTCTCACCCGAAAATCTCTCTCTGATTTTCGCTCTTTGATACAACAATATAACTCACCAAGTTTACAAGAATCTCTCTCTCTCTATCTATATAGCTTGGCCACCAGATTGTAACAATACGTAACTAAAACAAACTCAAACGACTCGTAGAGCTTATCTCAACTAGATGAAGAAGAAAGTCTCGATAGGCAACGTTTTACATCAAGTAATAACCAGACCAATAACCTGAAAGACTAAACAGACTCCTAAACCGGAAGCCTCTGTTTGTACTTTGTACTCATGGCTCTTTATATGTTTTTTTATTTGTTCTATTTTGCATCAAGACATATATCATATTTTATAGGAAAAGAGAAAAGAGAAAATGATTTAAACATTAATTTTTATTAATCATCGATATTGTGATAGGTGATGATACATAAATCAATAAATTATTCCGGTCCTAAATTGGTTTTCCGATATAATTGGTGTTTGGGATAATAAAGGATCTTTAAAAGCCAACAGCGTGCTGAACCTTCTCTCGAGGCCAATTTTGAGAATGTTGGCCACAAGGATTTACCGGGATCATATACAAGGTGAAGGAAAACAGTGATCACTGTCGTAGCAATGATTTCTTGGTGAAGAAGTCAGGAAAAGATTCATCAACTAGAGCCAAAGCATTAGATTTGATTGACGGGGTGGTCCGAGACATGTTGAAAAGAAGATATACGATGGTATGGTCATGAGACCAAACATTCGAAAACGTTAATTATGACGTTGAAAGAATATCAGAAAGGAGTAATATTAGAGCAGATTTAGCTTCTCCATCTCGGCCACCATCTAGACGTGTCCAAGGGGAATTATCTATATTATTTGCTCGTATGAAAGTCGATAAATCAGCTGGAAATAACAAAGGTCAAGCTGATGATGTGACAAAGATAGCAGCCCAAAAAACAAGGAAATTCGAGCCTTCTTCAAGTCCCTTGTGAAAGGAACTAACAAAGATTTGCTTTTCTTCTTCTTATGCTTATGTTCTAGCACTGATTTTGTTCGGATGATGCATACGCATAGTTTCGGTGAAGATTACAAAGCGTAATAAGAAAGTATTTAGAGAGAAAAAAAAAAAAAGTTGCATTGTATTACAATTTGAGAACACCAAAGAGCTTCGTCTTATTTTTATCTTCGAGTGAGAGAGGGAGAGAGCCTTCTAATTCGCCCTGCGATGATGATATCCCGGAGGGTGAGGAGGGTAGCCAATAGTATAATATCCTCCCTCCGATAACCCGGTGGGCGAGGATAGCCAATAGTAGGAATACCATACCCAGGCCCGGCTCAAATTAAATATGGGCCCTGTGAAAAAAAAAAAATTTGCAAAAATTTAGGGTTTTTTTGTAAGTTTTATAAAATTTAGAGCATTTTTTACAAGTAATTAAAAAATTTAGGGACTTTTTTGCAAAAAAATTCAGTTGAAAATTTGGACCCCACGGTGGGGCCCTGTGCAGTTGTACAACCGGCACATGGTCAGAACCGGGCCTGACCATACCTCTCATAACCATGAGGGTTAGGTATGCCAATAATAGGAGTATCTTCTAAGTAAGTACGGTGTTCAACATCGAATGGCTTCTCCTTATCATCCCAAGACAAGTGGACAAGTCGAGGTTTCAAACCGAGAAATCAAAGAAATTTTGGAGACGACAGTGGGAACTACTAGAAGAGATTGGTCTGCGAAGTTGGATAATGCACTTTGGGCTTACAAGACTGCGTTTAAGACACCTCTGGGAACCACGCCAATTCATGTGCTTTATGGGAAAGCATGTCACCTTCCAGTAGAGCTTGGAAATGCAGTAGCTTGGCAGTGAAGCGAGTGAATTGCGATATCAAGGGTGCTGCAGAGAGGCATTTGATTCAACTGAATGAGCTAGATGAAATTCAAATTCATGACTATGATAACTCTAAGTTTTACAAAGAGCGTACTAAGGCATATCATGATAAAAAGATCGTCGTTAGGAATTTCGAACCCAACAACCAAGTCTTGCTCTACAACTCGCACTTACACTTGTTTCCTGGAAAGCTCCGTTCATGCTGGTCCGGACCCTTCACTGTAAAGGAATTGTGCTAGTGGGTTCAGATGGTCGAGAATTCATTGTGAATGGATAGAGGGTGAAGCATTATTGGGCGCAAGAAGGTCGCTTTGAGTGGAGAATCAGAGACTCGTCCTTTTCTCCAAATTGGGATAATTATGACTCGATGTTCGATAATGCTTGGTTAGGAGTTAAGGTTCACCCTACAAGATTTGCAGATGAGCGAGCATTGAGACTTATGGGAATTAAAGATGAGGTTCTTCAATTGCTGAGTAACGCAGGTTTAGGGAGCATTGCTACTAAGCATTACCCCCTCTACCCATATTTAGCAAGACAAGTACTTGCTATAGTCAGAGTTGATTACAGTGGATAGGCTGGTTTTCGACCAGAGTTTAGCAGATTGCTATTCAGGATCTACGGTATCCAATACAGTGTACCTTTCGATGATCTCGCTGAGATATATGGGTTTGAATGGCCACGGAGTCATAGTTTCCTTCCGACTGTTTTCCCTGAGAAGAGAGACTTTTGGTCACGTTTTGGCACTGGCACCTTGATCGGTAACTCTCCGGTAAAGGACATCATGCATCCAGTTCTACGTTATTTTGTTCGTATACTAGATGACAAGCTCAAAAACTCTCAACTGTTTTGTCGCTATTGTGCCAGGTCAAGTCGAACAAGGTGAGAGTTTTTGAGCTTGTCATCTAGTATTATGCTTTGCGACCATATCTTCCCGACTGTGAGACTACTATCGAGACCGATGAGCACATGGGATCAGTTTTCGCGCATCACTTGGTTTCTCTGAAGACTACACCGTTTACAAAGGATAGCTCGAAGCCCGTCAACATTGGTAGCATTCTCACTCCACTTTTCCGTTTTTAGACATTGATACAAGAGGATGTGAGAAGATTCAGACTCCGATGCTACTTGATCTTGAGTCACTACAGCCAGTGCCTGGGGCCAACGTAGAGTTTATCATATTTAGGGGCCATTACCAACACCTGAAGATGCATTAACTCAACGGGTTCTTGTTCTTCATTTGCTACCTAAAGGTCATTGGTTCGAAACTAGGAAGGAGCATTTTGGTTTTTTAATTTTATTTTATAGTTGATGGGCCAAAAATAAATTTCTGCATGAGGCCCATTAATTGTTAGGGCCGGCACTGACTACAACAATTCCAATGGATTAAGTCAGCTGATATGGCTTGGCTTTTCCGTGATCCTCTAAGAGGAAATGTTGAGGTTCGGCTCCCACTTCCTGACTTGATGTATTTTAGTTATGATCCTTCCTTGTTGCGTTTTGAGCTAGATGAGAGAGATGTGCATTTTGTTGATGGTTACATACATGCTCGTACTTCTAAAGCTGCTTCTACTTCACGAGCTCGTCCTCGTCAAGATACACCACATGATCCACCACTTAAGTTTCCTGCAGAGCCAGAGGACTCAGAGGATCAGGCTGCAGTTCTCAGGTTTCATACGACCGCGCTGAAGAGGATATGGGATGCTATTGTTAGGAGACCTGCTTGTGGATGTGTTCGTCTTCGTCCGCCTTCTCCTATTGTTCCACGTGTTCTGCCTTCTGCTGACTCTGCTGATGACAACGAAGACTAGTTCTTCAAATCAATCCGGTTTTTCATTTCTTTTTCTTTTCTTTTTTTATTTTTCTTCTTTTTGAGTCAGTTTTTCTTTTTATTTGATTCAATTGTTTCTTTGTTTTCAAAACCGTTGTTTAAACCTTATGGGATTATCTATGTGGTTGCTTTTGACGTCTTTGATTTGAGTGTTCTAACAGTGCCGAGAGAGACAGCTAACTTAACATTAGGCGAGCACTTAGACATCAAAAATTCATTCATCAGACTGCTCTGTCGAGCGACAAAAGAAGTCGTGTTGCTCGACACGATGGGAATTTCTTTGTCGATCGATGGATCACAAACGTCGCTCGACACAAAATAAATGGTCATGTTGATCGACATAGAAGTCGTGTCGCTCGACACGACTGCCAAGTAAATAATCCAACTCGGTTTTTTACACGGTTCGTTACTTATTTATATGTTTTACCCATTCTGGATTTAAGCACACTCGGGACAGTGTTGTTTAAGTCTAGGGGAGGTGGTTGCTAACGTTGTTTTGTATTTTGAGTTTTATCGAGTCAGTCCAGTTTTTGTTTCTATTTCGGGTCAAAAACTCCCCTGCTACTTGTTTTGAACATCACTCAAGGACCATTTCCAATGGAAGATTGGTTGGTTTTACTAGGTGGGTAACTGGTAGTGGATCGGTTTAACAGAGCGAATTCAGTCTTCTGGAGAACGCCAGAAAGGATGTTGCAGACCCTGCCCTCAATGAACTCTAATATCTTGTCTTAGGCATTGGTAATCCAAGACTTGATTCAGCTTCTTAACACAAGAAAGCGAGGACGGACCGATCTAAAACTTCTTCCTGATGATGAAAACAACTGACCTAGATCGAAAAGAAAAAGCCTCATGACCCTGTCTCCACAAGAACAACAATAATGAGCGATGATCTAGTGAATCATAGAGATGCCAAGGAAATAAAAAAATCTACAGAAAAGTGTAGTTCAAGCAGAAAAGTGCAAGCCCGAATAAAAAATGCCAGAAAAAAATGCAGAAAAAAAACTCGATCTAAAAGGCATGCATCTCTATGATATCCTTAGTTGGATAACAGTTACGGAGTGAAGAGAGAGGGTGAAACGCAGGAAAGTGTTAAAAGAAGTTAAAGAATCTATAAGGTCCAACGATCGATATTCCCTCGATGAGACCGCACTTAATAAACGAAGGGGTTTACGACTGAAAGTCTGAGTTTCTCTCCGGGGTTTGGAATCAATCTGAAGAACTGCTAAGCTTCTAGGGACACATCGAAGTATTACCATACATTAACTATACGGTATGTGGTTCCGAAAGGGGTGAGTACAACTGTTTTGCTTAGGGACAAACAAAAAGCTATGTCCAGGGGAGTTAATATATCATGATTTGAATGGTTTTTAGCCATGATATAAGTCCGTTTTCTAGAGTTCTTTTGGTGTTTTCAACTTTTTGGTGTTTTTATTAGGTACACGGACGTTTGGAGTATTACTGGAGCATTTTGGAGCGTTGTGGAAAGAGCAGTCAAAGACACAAGTTTGGATGGAATTTTAGCAAGCCTGTCGAGCGACAAAGATGTTTATGTCGACCGACATGAGAACTTCAGAACTGTCGAGCGACGCACTTAACATGTCGCTTGACACGACCAAATCTTCGACCAGGATATCAATTTGGAAGATTTCAAGTTTCGCCCCAGAAGTTCCAGATGTTTGCAATTTTGTCCCAGATCGTTTTGTACCCTATATATATTTATCTTAAGCCATTGTTTTAGGCTAAGCTTTATTTTTACTTAAGCCATTGTTTTAGGCTAAGCAGAAGATAATTCAGAGATTGTTCCTCGTTTCCAAACCGGTTTCGATCTTTGTATCAACTTTCTTTCTTTTCAATAAAGTATTATTCAGAAATCATGTTTGCATTATTCACCATGTCTGAGTAGTTTACTAGTTAGGTTTTAGGGTTTTCAAAAAATGATGAAAAGCTGTTAGGATTTATTTACTATTGGGATTGCATCATATCTAATTTTTCACCTTGATTGCATTAACTCTGATTTAAGATTCATCACCTTAGGTTGATATTTTAGGTTGTTTAATAGAGACGACAGTATTATTGAATAACTGGAACTGAATCATAGGCGAGCAAAGTTCAATTCGCAACGACAGTTGGCTTTGAATCTTTGTGAACAAATCAAACCTGAATTTAATGCTTGTTTAAATTAATCTGATTTCGCAACTATACTTAGTTTTCTAGGATTTAGACATAGATAATATCTACAATGACAGTTGATTTATTTTAAATTAGTTTTTAGTTCTAGAATTGCACTTCATCAATTATCCCGAAAGTAAGTTTATTCTGCAATTTGGAATCATTCCTGAGAATTTTCTAAGGCCTAGCGCTTGTCTCTAATTGAATTTAATTCATCATATTCACCTTAATTTACTATTTCTGCATTATTCTTATTTTTATTCACAACTGCTTAGCATAATCTGAACATTAGGATCTATTGTGTTACTGATTCCCTATGGATTTGACACCCTAAATACTGTATACGATCTCTTAATTTGAGAGAGTAGCTCTAGGGATAATTTGAGCCTATCAACATCGGAACAAGAAAGCTTCATCCTTGTCATCCATAGAGGAGAAAAATATCAAGAGATTTTTTTTTACAAATTAGGTTTAGCTTGTAAGTTTCATTTATAGATGGGGATAAAAATTTTGGTTAGGTTAAATTGTCGATTTAGCAGACTTCAAATGAAGTCTACAAAACCCTAAATTTTTCACGAAACCCTAAACTCTATGTAGACTGCAAATGAAGTCTACATATGAAGTCTACTTTACTATGTAGACTTCATATGAAGTCTAGAATCAGAAACTCTAAATTGATTATTTTCAAATGGATTATTCAAGTTCTTAAATAAAAACTTGTATCAAACATTCAAACATCTAATATATTCACAATTTAACATTTTTATGCAAGTTTTACATTTTAAAGGTATAAATTATAAACCTTAAATCAAACCATACATTACAACTTCTATTAAATTGTTTACTCTAAACTTTAATATATATATATATATATATGAATCTCAAAACATAAACTCATAAAACTTATATGTATCAAATTACAATAACTACCAACCACATCAATACCTAACTGAATTGTGATGGAGTAGAATATATGGTATCCATGTATACTTTAGTATAGAAAATGTAACTCACTCATTCATTCATTTTCAATGCAATTTGTCTTTTGGTTTTAGTTTGTTTCAATTTTGTGAAATTTTATTTTTCATATTTCATAATTATTATATTTTATTTATGAACAAGAAAGTTTTACAAAAAAATTGTTTTTCCAATTTATAAATTTAAATATCAGATTTAATTATGATGTACACTTTTTCAGTCTGAAAGTAGACGTCATTAAGATGTCTACTGTGTAGATGTCAAGTGTAGACATCAAAAGGCTAAAACTGTCAATATGCATTCCGTTTTTTTGTTTGCTCATTAAGATTGTATTTGTAATTTCACTATCCTTTTGGGTTACTTTTCACAAACATGAGATGAGGGGGTTACATTTGCATTTCAAATGAAGTTTTAGGTCATAATTAGCAAAAACCCCATAAATTATTAGACATAAACAATAATCTCAACAAAGATGTTGGAATGTATCTATTTCATTTATAAAGATAATTTGATGTTAGTTGTTTACTTTAAATTAATATTATTATCATACTTTTATTTTAAAGATTCAATTCAGAAATCACAAAATTAAAGGGGCAAATGTCAAAATTAAGAAAATTATAAGGTTATAAATAAAAAAAAGGAAACACGTCATCCTCTCATAACTTTGGTTTTGAGAAATCTCAAAATATTAAATAGATATACCTCATATTTAGTTAAAATAAATTAAATGGTCAGTAGTGTAATGGTCACATGCATAGCATAAAATAGTGGTATAAGTAGAAAAGTGAATGTAAAAATCAAACATTTATAGGATCGTTTAAGGGTGTGAAACTTGGTTTATGGGGGTCAACATGGCATATATGATCCATTTCACCTAACTTCATTTACTAAGTACACTGAAAATTTATATTAATTTATAGGGGTCAATTGACCCACTTCCTTCCTAAGTGGCTCCGCCACTGGTTAGCATAGCCATCAAATTCAGCTATCAAACATATATGGTGTTCTAGGATCTCAAGCCATCATGTGTGAATAAAAGGACAAGTGTCATCATCCTATTCTAAGATTTTCTCTATATATGCTAAAGCAATGTAATCTTATCATCAAGCAAGAAATGCAATAATAAAGTTTCTTCTTCTCTAATCTTAACCTAGTTTTCTCTAAGCTTTCAGTAATGAAGTTATGAGTCTTTTCTGTTTTGAGAGATCTATGCCTTGTGTTAAACCCTAATTTTGAGAGCCGTTGCGATCAACATTTCCTTTTTAAAATTCCAAAAGATAGCCCTATCAAGTATCAAGATAGAGGTAAGAGGTTAATTATTAATTTAAACTCACAAAGAGTTCCACTTTTAAGCAATACCCATACTGATCCAAATTAAGAATCTATATGGTTCCGTTTTTTTATATTTCATTCTTCTCAATTTCCAATTTATGGTGTCTTTCAAAAATATATGCGGTACGTACGCTACGAAAGTGGTGAATGTATCAGTTGAAGTAGAATCCTCGAAATCATTTCCGTGGGTGACTTAATATCGTGTCCACACTAGAAGGTCAATTGAGATTAACGAGATGAAACAAAATATGCAAAATGCTTTCCAAAGTATTTGTAAAAAAAAAAAAACCTGTACTGTTCTCCAAAAGAATTAATAAATTCCTTACCATCCAAACCAAAACCAAAAGTTTATGTTCCAGCTCGTTGTGAAGTCTGTTATTTATAGTTTCACATGCAGAATATTGCTTCCGATGATAATTCATGCATCTCATGTTTTAGTATAAAATTTTAAATGGTATCAGCTGAGAATTCTGTTTAGTTGATTGGCAAAATGATTGAAATACCAAAGGTAGTATCTTAAGGATGAGAAACAAAATAAAATTATAAATATGAACAATAAAAGACAAAAAGAAGCATAAACATGATGTTCGATGGAAAACAAAAAATTGAAAGAACATGATATATTCGTTAATTGTTTTCTATCTCTTCTCATTTGTCTTACTGTAATATAGGGGCATATATATGATCGGAAAATATGTCTGTTTTAATGTTTATATGAAAATTCTTTAGCATTGATTCTTCATAAAAATATTTCAGCCTCTTGCTATGTCGAAGCATATCTTCTATCGTATTGAGCATTTCAACTTCACTTGAATTTGTTGGTAACTTATGGTTTAAATGATAATGACATAGTCTAGCTTAAAAGTAATGTAAAATGTTCATTGAATTATTTTGTTTTAATATGGATGTTGTAGTCACCTAGTCATAGAATATCATGGCTTATGACATGATTAACTCATTATATAGATTTGGCGGTTCGTATTATGAATTTGAAGAAAAAACACAGAATAGTGTTTCTATCTTAGTATAGTTTTTTGACAAATATTCAAATATAATGCTCAAAAATTGTTTAGCAAACGCACAAAAACAACAAAAGACGTATGTGATAGATGTATCATCCAATCCCTTATATAAATAGATAAACTAGGTTTTTAGCCAATAGTAATAGATGTAACAAAAGACATTGGTTAGTGTAATTTTTCTTAATCTATACACAATAGTAATGTTTTTTCCTAGAAACTTTCAAAGATCTTAACTGAAAAAATGTTTAAGAAAGGTTGTTGTTTTCTAATAACACTATATATAAATTGAGAAAACCATTTTGACTTCACGGATGCTATTCTTTCGAACAATTCTAGATTTTACTAAATAAAGATAATAATATTTATGCTGTTGCTGGTGCATGACTAAAAAATCTATTTATACGAGTTACTTCCGCATGTGTTCACCCAAAATTCCTATGTTTGTCAGGTTTTTTTTTTTTTTTTTTTTTTTTTGTCGACGTTTGTTTATCAGACTATATTTTAAATAACTAAATTATTATTAATTTTGAAAAATGCCTTTTCTTTTAATTCAAAATTTTCAAATATCATGAGATTTTTGTCTTTGTATTCAACAAAATGTTATTTTCCAAAATTATCATAACAAATGTTAGTTCTCAAATTTTATAATCTTATTAATAATTAGTATTGTTCTTCAAATAAATAACTAAATAGTAGTAGTATATATTTTCATGAGAATAAAAAAATTTTGAAGGAAAAAAAGTCATTTGGTAAAAGTAAAACGTAGAAAACAATAGAGGCAAGTATGGGTATAACATTCATCCCACTTTCCGTCTTCTTCTTCGTTTCAGGTTTTCTCGCATTCGCTTCAGCTAAAAAATCACACTGGTAAAGTCACTACCTTTCCCAACCTTTTTTCTGCCCTACCTCTCTCATGTCGCATTATTAATAAACCCTAGACTATAAAGGGTTGGTTTCAGATTTTTGTCTTTGTATTCAACAAAAATGTTATTTTCCAAAATTATCAACAAAGGTTAGTTTTCAAATTTTATAATCTTATTAATAATTTGTATTCTTTAAATAAATAACTAAATAGTAGTAGTATATATTTTCAGGATAATAAAAAAAATTGAAGGAAAAAAAGTCATTTGGTAAAAGTAAAACGTAGAAAACAATAGAGGCAAGTATGGGTATAACATTCATCCCACTTTCCGTCTTCTTCTTCATTTTAGGTTTTCTCGCATTCGCTTCAGCTACTGGTAAAGTCACTACCTTTCCCAACCTTTTTTCTGCCCTACCTCTCTCATGTCGCTTTATTAATAAACCCTAGACTATAAAGGGTTGGTTTCATAGTTAATCTTCCCTTTTGCAGATTTTCAGACTCGCTTCTGCGTCATTGCCCTTGTAAGCTATTAAAATAATCATGCCAAAAGTAGGTCTTTCATATTATTAGTTTTTAAATGCTAATTACCAAAAAAAATATTTTGCCTAAAACTTCTTGTAATAAATAATTTATAATTATAAATACTCTTTTTCTTATTTTTTTACAACAAATAAATATTTATTACTCAAAATTATTTCATTAATACAATTTCAACCTAATAACTATATTTAAACAAAGTCATTTTTCTTATCGGTCATACAACAAAAATCACGTCAAGTCTTCTTTAATTTGAGTTTGTAGCTTGAAGAATAGTATATAACCTAGAAATAGGATAAATATACTCCCTCCGTATGACTTTATATATCGTTTTAGTGTATTTTTTTGTTTTAGATTAATTGTCATTTTTGTTTTCCAATGTAACTTTTGTAAGAGAATTCCTAATATAACCTCAATTAAACTTGCAAATTTTTTTACAAAGTTCATGATACAAATATTTCAAGAGAGTCACATAGTTTACCTTTGTTTTTTCAATGTAGTCAAACTGTTTGACAAACAATCAATTATTGTTGGAGAATAATTTTTTCACCAAAGCAAAACATAAAACTATTTAATTGTTAAGAAAAGTTTTTGTTAAGAATCATGATCATCACTATTCGCTGGAGTGTGGTATTCAAATCAAATGAATATTCTACATTATTTGGAGGAGAAAGGTTTAGATCAAAATTTATTGAATATGATCTACTGTTAAAATTACACGTTAATATATAGGATTATCAAAAAAAAATCAATTTTATTATTTGCCTCCATGAGTTTTGTTCTTCAACTATTACATTGACGTCAAAATTTCCAATTCCCTCCAGTTTGTTTTATTTGTAGTCAACAAGTCAAATTTACCAATTAAATTGAGTAAAAGTTGTTAATTATGCATGGGGAAGAATACTAAGAGGCTAAGTATATGGTACTCACTCGTTAAAGTTGTAATTTACCAAACCGAAATATAGAATTTTGGTAAGGGTGTCGATCGACACCAGGGAGCAGTGTCGATCAACACCATTGTTGCAGAACCAACTTTGTTTCGATTTAATTATGTGGTTTGACTCAAATTGAGGGATTAACTCTAGGGCTTGCGTATATAAGTCCTTTGGGATTTGTGGCCGCGTGAGACAAAAAGAAAAGAGGATTTTCAGGTATGTTCTTCTTCCTCTTAGCTAGCTATAGAAGAAATCCGATTGTCTTTTGGATCGGTAGTTTGTGAGTTATGATCGTTTTCGCGTGAGTGGTCTTTGCAGTTTCGGAATTTGATCAGTCATTTTGGGATGCGTTTTCCCGGCGTTTGGGTAGGAATCAGGAGACAATCTTGGTACTGTTGGAAAGCCCTGTCGGTCTAGTTTTCAGATTGGGTTTTAAATCAGAATTCGGAGGTAAGCACCGATCCCTGTATTAATTTTAAGTTGGTTCGTCACTCCGTTTTCCTGAGAACCTGATTTGGGTTTTGGGGAAATCCTAATTATGATTCTTAGGTGATAGAAGAGGCATCCATTGGGGTTTGCGTGTGAGATCATAGACTGCGAGGATCTCGAGTCGCTGGTTTTGTGTTCTTAGCCTTGTCATCGGTTTAGCGAGGTGAATGCGTGATCGCGGTTACGGGATTAGCTTGTTAGGAGATTGTATGATTAAATTGTGATGATTGTGATTGAATGATTGAATTGTGTTGATAACTGATCGATATTCTTGTGTTATTCCGTGTGATATGTGATAGTTTTATCGTGATCAGTCTCGCACGACAAAACGGGACCGAGTCTCGTGAGAATTCGACTCGGTCTAGGTTTCTACAAGGAGTGTCGATCGACACCTAGTGGTAGTGTCGATCGACACCCTCTTTTTATGATCGCGAGGTTTGAATATGGAATTGAAGTGTCGATCGACACCCAGGAGGAGTGTCGATCGATACCACTTGATATATTGTGAAAATTGCATAATTGTTGATTTTTGCATATTTGTTGAGTGTTGATTGTTCGCGTAGTAATTGACATGCTATTTCTCTATTATGTAATCGATAGGCGGGATGACCGATTCACTGAGTATTTATGATAATACTCACGCAACTCTGTTTTTCCCTTTGAGTTGCAGGTAAAGAAAAGTTTGAGATCGTGGAATCATGGCTGGGACGAGAGGATGATTAGGAACTCTAGATTTTATGTTGATTGTGGTTGTGTGTAGAACCTGGTTAGGTTGCTAGGAATTGTTAGAAATGCTTTTGGATATTTTTGGAATCAAATAAATGTTAAATCTAGTTTATTGGTTTATTGAATTGATTATTTAGTCTATTTGCTTTATGGTTTTTCTGCAGTTGAGTTGTTCAAGATTAAAAAAAAAAAAAGGCCTGGTTGTTTCATTTTGGTATCAAAGCCCTTACGGTTCTAGGGCTAATAGTAAGTGGTTGATTTGAGACTGTTGTTTGAATTGACTATGAGTAGTTAGTTAATTATTTGAGTTGTAGAGTCTTAGATCATCCTCTCCAAACCTTCAAAGAGATTCCATGGTATGTGATTGTTTGACCTTTATTTCTGTGAATTCTAGTATCTTAGAATGTACTTTTGGTAAGTGCAGTGTGCGATGGTTAGAGTTCTGAGAGGTTGTGATGGCAGAGCTGGTGGCCGTGGAGGCTGAGCTCGTGGTCGGTGTCGGGTGACTACGTCATTCGAGTGGGTGACTCAGAGTGAGTCGTCAGAGCAAGAGGCTATTTTGCCGATATATCAGGAGGATTATGTGAGCAGTGTCCATGTGGCGGTTAGGACTGTCGGTGCCAGAGGCAGTATGGGAGTTGCTGGTGCGGCCAGAGGCCCATGTTCAGGTTATGCTACGAGCAGAGCTCAGGATTCAGAGGATCGTTTGGCGAAGATGCTAGCTTTAATTTTGGAGCGGTTATCGGTTGCGGTACCAGTGCATGCTCCAAGGATGAACCTAAGGGAGCAGTATCTAGTGATGTTCAACGAGATGCGGGGCATGGGTCCTTTGTCCTTCTCGGGTGGAGGGGGGCCAGAGGCAGCCAATGAGTAGAGGTTGAAGTTAGAGCGTAGGCTTTGTTCTATCAGATGTCATGAGGTTTACCGCGTAGATCTGGCGGTAGTATTCTTGGATGGTGATGCCTATCTCTGGTGGACAAGAGTTCAAGCCAGGAGGAGGCGGACAGTGTGGACTTGGGGTGAATTCTTGGGCTAGTTTAATGCCAAATATTTCCCTCAAAAGGTGGTGGAGCAGTTAGAGTTGCAGTTCAGGAGTCTGGTTCAGGGTAATTGGTCTGTTCGTGAGTATGATTCTGAGTTTAGCAGGGTAGTGGTCTATGCGAGTAGTGGCATGGATGAGGAACGGGCCCAGATGGACAAGTTCATGGCAGGACTTCGGATGGGCTGAAGAAGCCCGACAGAGCTTCAAAGTACGCCTCGAGGGCGGAGTTAGTGGAGGTGCTTACAGCAATCGAGGATCTGGAAGAACAGGTCTAGGATTGAGCGGTTGTTCTTTCCTTTTGGCTTTGTTTCCATTTTCAGAGCTTTAGCTTTGGTTTTTGTTTCTTTGATTTTTTTTGGTATTTTCGTTGGTGTTGAAACGATATACGTTTTGGAAATTTATAAGATAAAGCTTTCCTTATTTATTTCCTGTGTTTAATAAGATATGTAGTTCTTATTATTGCTGATATTTGAGGGTAAGAATTTTCATGCCTTGGACCATGGGAGGTAGATCTAGTCAATAGGCGCTTAGAGGCGTTTAAGAATTAATTACTCTAGGGGTGGCGGTCCCGAATAACTCATTCACGGTCAGAGATGTGAGTTCTCCAGAGGAGATGTGAGTTTCTCCTGTATACTTATTGGGATGTGAGTTTCCTAGATACCGTTGGCTTGAAGGATGCGTCCTGTGAGTGCAAGCGATATGTTTTCCTCATAAGTCATAGGATGCGTCTTGTGTAGGTCAGGATGTGAATGAGTAAGTAATTTATGTATGAAAATGTAAGTAAGCTTGCGACTGAATGGGGACCTCAGAGATCGCGAGTTGATCTCGGATTGTTTTGACCGGGCTGGGTCAGTGTGATGGTCTTAGTGGGCGGTTGTGATGGGGATATCAGGTGTAGACCCCATTAAGCAATCTAATCGTAGATGTTTATATGCGTTCTAGAATTTATTGCTAATAACTCATTATGTGGAGTCGGTAGTACTCCAGAGTGCTTACTTGGATCAATGGTATCTAGTATAACTACTGAGAGACGGTGGTACTCTCGAGGGGACGGTGGTTTCCCTGATTGTTTTGACTTGAAGGATGTGTTCCTGAGAGTGAGTGTGTGTGATAATGAGTTAAAAGTAATAAATGTCTAGGAACATGCATAAAATAGATGATTAGAGGTGAGCCTCTGAGATCTGGTGAGGATCTCTTATAGTACTGGCTAGGTATGGTAAGGATGTTGGCTTATGTCAGGCAGGTTATGAGAGTCGAGTGGAGATCTCGAGTGTTGTGGACCAGGTTATGGTCAGGTGTTGGTCTTCGATAGACATTTTGGTTGGCCTCGAGCCTAGAGTTAATCCTACGTTGGAAACTCGGTTTAGACGACCCTGGTAATGATGTAGCGCCTGATAGTCGTGCATGTTCCTGTTTGGTTATTGCATGGTCGATTGTTTCAATTCTGGGTCTACAGATGGTTGTGCATGTTTTTGTTTGATTGTCGCGCGATCAATCCGGTAGACCTAGTTCAGATTAAAAAACACTCCGTTAATGTTATTTCAGGCGAGTTTGGGCGAAGTAAACTTTATGTGGTGTAAATTGTGGATTCAAGTTTTGGTTCAGACAACTTGAGGCAGTTCTAATCTTGAGGTCTATAGGCGTGTAGAATCTATTGCTCTAGGGGGATGTGTTCTCTCGTGTAGGGATGTGTTTCCCAGATATCGTTTGCTCGAGGGATGCATCTCGAGAGTGCAAACGGTATGATACCTGACAGCTTCAGGATGCGTCCTGCGAGTGTCAGGGTGTTTCTGGCTCAAGGGATGCGTCCCGAGAGTGCGAGCGATTTATTACTTGACATCTCCATGATGCGTCCTGTGAGTGTCAGGGTAATGACTTGATAGCTCTAGGATGCGTCATGCGAGTATCAGGGTATGGATCTGACAGCTCCCGGATGCGTCATGTGAGTGTCATGGTCTAGATCTGACAGCTCCAGGATGCGTCCTGCGAGTGTCAGAGTATGGTTTGAGTTAAGAGCATTAGATGTCTGCTACGGCCGAATAAACCTAGGATTAGATATGTGCTTTGAAGGTCATGAATGGATCTTGAGGAAGATCATTGTTTTACCAAATACTCAGTTAGGGCAGCGATGATATGCTGGAGGTTGCTTAGCGGGTTATTACCAGTAAGTGGTTCTAGTCTTCAAATGCTTGTGCATGCAAGAAATGACCACTCAATAAGAAGTGTTTTTCCTAATTAAGCCAGAGCTTGAGGGAGATGTCCTGATAGTGGAGTGGCATCGGTATCATTAACTCGAAGGAGATATCCTGAGAATGTGATGATATCGGTAAAAGTATGAGTAATCAAAGTCCATGCATGGCATAAGTATGAGACAGAGCATAAACCTCAGGGTTCGGACGTGTAAACTTGGTAATACCTGTCAGTGGACCGCATGATGCATCGAGTTTCAACTAGTGGAAGTGGATGATGGTTTCGATGGATTCCAAGGTGGATGTTATTTGGGTTATGGCGGGTCGTTCGATTAAGTCGGCACTTCCCCTAGCCATTAAGGAGACCGATGGAGTATCGGTTATGGCTAGGAGATGTGTTTGGGAATAAGGTGATCGTCGTTGAGATCACTGGAGTTTGGCCGAGTTGTTTTGGATTTGTATCTATTCTGGTGAATACCGAGATGGACCTATACAAGGCTTGTATGGGAGTTATGGTGAGTCACCTATACGATGAACCCAAGTGGGGGAGATTAACATTGTAGGTGCAGGTTTGTTCCAGAAATGTCAGGAAGGATTAGTATGTTAAAGTTGAGCATGAGAGAGGCTCAAGATCAGCAGTGGAGAAATGCTGATAAGAGGAGTTCAGAGTTGGAGTTTGAGGTTGGAAATCGTGAGTATCCCAAGGTATCAATGTTGAGAAAGTACATGTGTACTTCGAAGAAGTTAGTGGCTAAGTTTTTCGTGATCTTCGATCCATTTTGTTTGTGTCGGCGAGGTCTTTGAAGATTCTCGAGAGGAGAATTAAGGTGCTGCGTCAGAGGGAGTTGCATTGTTAAAAGCTTTGCGGGTTATAATGTGTAGAGGTGGAGATTTGGGAATCGGAGGCAAGGATGGAGTTAAGTTCAAGAGGTAGTTCCAGTTCGGGTGTAGAAGCATTTTCCCGGCGTTTGGGTTGGAATCAGGAGACAATCTTGGTACCGTTGGAAAGCCCTGGCAGTCTAGTTTTCAGATTGGGTTTTCATCTGAATTCAGAGGTAAGCTCCAATCCATGTGTTTATTTTAAGTTGGTTCATCGTTCTGTTTTTCCTGAGAACCTGATTTGGATTTTGGGAAAATCCTAATTATGAGTCTTAGGTGATAGAAGAGGCATCCATTGGGGTTTGCGTGTGAGATCATAGACAGCGAGGATCTCGAGTTGCTGGTTTTGTGTTCTTAGCCTTGTCATCGGTTTAGCGAGGTGAGTGCGTGATCGCGGTTACGGGATTAGCTTGTTAGGATATTGTAGGATTAAATTGTGATGATTGTGATTGAATGATTGAATTGTGTTGATAACTGATCGATATTCTTGTGTTATTTTGTGTGATATGTGATAGTTTTATCGTGATCAGTCTCGCAGGATGAAACAGGACCGAGTCTCGTGAGGATTCGACTCGGTCTAGGTTTCTGCGAGGAGTGTCAATCGACACTTAGTGGTAGTGTCGATCGACACCCTCTATTTATGATCGCGAGGTTTGAATATGGAATTGCAGCACTTGATAAATTTTGAAAATTGCATAATTGTTGATTGTTGCATATATGTTGAGTGTTGATTGTTCGCATAGTAATTGACATGCTATTTCCCTATTATGTAATCAGTAGGCGGGATGACCGCTTCACTGAGTATTTATGATAATACTCACGCAACTCTGTTTTTCTCTTTGAGTTGCACGTAAAGGAAAAGTTCGAGATCCTGGAATCATGGCTGGGACGAGAGGATGATTAGGAACTCTAGATTTTATGTTTATTGTGGTTCAGTGTAGAACCTGGTTAGGTTGCTAGGAATTGTTAGAAATGCTTTTGGATATTTTTGGAATTGAATAAATGTTAAATCTAGTTTATTGGTTTATTGAATGGGTTATTCAAAAAAAAAAAGTCTGGTTGTTTCAAAAGTAAAAACTAAAAACAAATGCAAAAATTAAGATTGTAAATAAATGAGGTTTCTAAGGTTATATTAGTCAAATTACCAAATTCCTTAATCTATGTGCATTATCCTTAAACGACATATAAAGTCATACGGAAGGAGTATATCACTAAGTAAATAAATATATAAAAACATGAAAGTACCTTAAGATGTTGCATTGAATGATGAAAGACAGCACATTGTGAAACTCGAATCCATTTTCTTTATGGTTTTGTCATGAATGTGTTTGCAAAAAAACAATTTCATGCTTACTAAAGAATAATTTGTTAGATTCTCTCAATATATATACCAAATCTAATTAACAAAAAATATATCAATGTAACCAAGTAAACAACTCTCACCTAATTAATATTCTAACACCACTTTTCTTTAATATTAACATTTGATATCAATTCATACATCGCTTTTCTATACTAATTATATATATCAAACGTAAGTAATCATTAATTTCGTTCTTTCTTATTTGGTTGTCTAAAGAGACACAATCTTAATTTAGTTCTTTCTTATTTGGTTGTCTAAATAAAAACATTTTTTTTGTCAAATATTCAATAATAACATGTAAATATATTAAGAAAAAAAATATTTATGGGCTTTCCAAATTATAGGCCCTGTTCGACCGCACTACTTACACATGTAAATAGACCTGCCGAACTCAGTCTTTGACGAAGAAGGTATAGATTTCTGTTAAAACCCTAATTTCTCTGTCAAATGCACGCCGTAATTTTTCTCCCTAGAGTTTTTTTGCTCTGTTTCTTCCGATTTGACTAAAATTTCTCCTCTGCACAGAGGATCATGAGCTCGAGGATGAAGAAGGAGAGCCGATTCTTGAAGATCCAGTCGGTAACAACGATTCTGAAGAAGAAGATGAGATTTTTGTCTTTGTATTCAACAAAAATGTTATTTTCCAAAATTATCAACAAAGGTTAGTTTTCAAATTTTATAATCTTATTAATAATTTGTATTGTTCTTTAAATAAATAACTAAATAGTAGTAGTATATATTTTCAGGATAATAAAAAAAATTGAAGGAAAAAAAGTCATTTGGTAAAAGTAAAACGTAGAAAACAATAGAGGCAAGTATGGGTATAACATTCATCCCACTTTCCGTCTTCTTCTTCATTTTAGGTTTTCTCGCATTCGCTTCAGCTACTGGTAAAGTCACTACCTTTCCCAACCTTTTTTCTGCCCTACCTCTCTCATGTCGCTTTATTAATAAACCCTAGACTATAAAGGGTTGGTTTCATAGTTAATCTTCCCTTTTGCAGATTTTCAGACTCGCTTCTGCGTCATTGTACTTGTAAGCTATTAAAATAATCATGCCAAACTCAGTCTTTGACGAAGAAGGTACAGATTTCTGTCAAAACCCTAATTTCTCTGTCCAATGCACGCCGTAATTTTTCTCCCTAGAGTTTTATTGTTCTGTTTCTTCCGATTTGACTAAAATTTCTCCTCTGCACAGAGGATCATGAGCTCGAGGATGAAGAAGGAGAGCCGATTCTTGAAGATCCAGTCGGTAACAACGATTCTGAAGAAGAAGATGAGGAAGTTACGCACTTTTGTAATTTACAAAAAAAAAAAAAAAGGGACGCACTTTTTTCTTGATTTTTAGCTTCTCCGAGTGTGAAAGAGTGTTTTTTGTTTCTTTGAGTCTGATTGCATTGAAGGAGTGCATTCAGTTGATTGTATATATTTTTTTTTAGTTGATTGTCTTGAAATCGGTTATTTAGTGATATTCAGAAGCATTCTGCATTTGGCATATAGTTATGGTGTCTGTATATAAAGCTATGTGTCTTACATTTCTCTAACTCTGGGTTTGAGTCAGTGGGTATTTTTTCTAGTCTTTTGCACTTAGACGCTGGCAATTTTTGTTCCATGATGTGAGATCTGTATGTCTGTATGCTAGGTGAGGATGCGTATAATATAGTTTCTTAAGCCCTGATTAAAGAATTACTCTCTTTATTAAGTTTAGAAATATAACTCAAAAACTAAACTCAAAGCTCATACTTTTGATCACAACTCAATCAGGGTGTTTATATAACATAGCACACTTTGCTAATTGTTATTTCTAATTCTACAAGTAATGGAAACACACTTTCCTTTTCTTAATAAAACTAGAACTTTTCCTTTTGCTCTTCTTTCTCCATGACCGACTTGTCTAGGAGACTTGAGTTGTAAGTAATATTGAAGGCTTAAACCCCAACATGAGAATGATGGGTTCATAGTGGGTGATGGAGAAGAGGAGGAAGAAAGGCAAGATAGTGATGAGGAAAAGCAGAAAACGAAAAAGAGACGTAGGAAAAAGTGAATGTTCTTCCATACTTGGTTCTTTTAAATTTCATCATGTCCTTACTTACAAAAAACTTATTGTTAGTGCAGGTTACATTTGATAAACTACTCCCTTAATTCTCTGTTATCTTTCTGACTGACCTTCGACGTACAATAATATTTGTAGGGATGAAGATCTTGATAAAGATGATTATCTGCTTCTCCAAGAAAACAACGTTACATTCCAAAAGGTAGTCACATTTGTACATTACTATATCCAGATTATGTATATGTGGTACTAACTAATATTGAATTTTCTTTTTCAACCATGGCAGACAAAATTTAAGAGATTGAAGAAAGCTGATGAGTTAGATGGGAGTGGTGGAGATAGATGTTAGATGATTTTGATGGTATCTATTTTCTTTTTCCTTGGAATACTATTATGTAGATTGGTGGCACATAGCTGATTTTTGTACTTTTTGCGTCCATTAGATCTTCCTAATGATGTAGGTGATGAAGAGGACGTAGTTGGAAGCGAGGATGAAATGGCAGATTTCATTGTAGATGAAGATGGGGTTGGTTCTCTTAATAAGTACAGTTTCTTCCCTTCTTTATCCCTCTTGTGACTTATATATCTCTTATGTCACAGGTACTTCTGATTCTAATCAACTTATTTTTCAGGGGAGACGCGAATAAAAAGAAATATAGGCAGGGATAAAGCATTAGTGCTATGCGGGACGCTTGTGCAATATTTGGTGATGTTGGGAAATTATTGACATGTCGCAAAAAAAGTTTGGCATCTAGTGACAAGATGGAAAGAAGACTGGAAGATGAGTTTGAGCCAACAATTCTGTCTGACATGTACATGACTGGGAAGGATGATGATATTCGTCAACTTGATATTCCTGAGAGAATGCATGTCTGTTCTTGGCTTTAGTTTTCTATTTATGTGTGCATGCTCTTATTGTTCATGAGTTGATGTAAAGATATCTTGTCGGCTTTGACAGATATCCGAAGAAAGCACTGGAAGCCCTCTTGTAGATGAAGACAGCATTGAGGAAGAGAGCAATTTGATATATGCTCAGCTTATTTCTCTACTGAAAGACTCTGATGGACAAGGACAAGGTTTCTCAGTTAACAAGTATGACATTGCAAAAGTTTTGGAGCTACATCATGTGCAGAAATTAGAGGTCTTTGGATTCATTGTCCAGTTGGAATTTTTCTTGAATCATACGATAATTATTATGCTAATCTTTTTCTGTCTCTTCTAGATACCATTTATAGCTATGTACCGAAAGGAGCAATGCCGGAGGTTGTTCGATATTGCTGATGGTGATGATGCTAATCTAGAGAAGAAACCTGAGACCAAGTGGCATAAGGTTTGCAGTTTTCTTGGAGAAACAAAAAGTACTCAGGTTAAATTGTAGTCTGCAGAAAGTTGGTGGATTGATAATGTAAATTATTCGCCGATGTTGGTCTTATGGATGATTCAGGACTTGGATAGGAAGTGGCTTCTTCTCCGAAAAAGGAAAATGGCGTTGCATGGTTACTATACAAAACGTTTTGAAGAAGAGTCCAGGAGGGTCTGCAATGAAACTAGGCTCAATCTATATTAGTATCTTTTTGAATCAGTCATCAAGTCTCGTAAAGGGGCACAAACAGAAACAGAAGTTGATGATGTAGATTCCAAGTTCAAGTTGCATTTTTCCCCTGGTGAAATTGGTGCTGATGGAGGGCAGTACAAGAGGAAATCAAAATATAGCACCTGCAGCAAAGCACAGCTTAGTGTGCTTTGGGTATAGTGCTGAGCAATTGGGACTTGCATTGTCCCTAGAAAAACTGGTTAGTGTGTGTTTGTATTGTTTCGTCTGCAAGTTGTTCTGGAATGTCAGTTCTGATGCTACTTGAGTTGCAGGTTGATGAGCTGCAGGATGCAAAGGAAACACCAGAGGAGATGGCTCTGAAATTTGTGTGTGCAATGTTCGAAAATCCCAAAGCTGTTCTTAAGGGTGCACGACATATGGTACACTCTGCTAAAAATATTATTATGAACTCTTTAGCTGGATTTAATATCACAAGAACTTTTTCTGTCATCAATGCTGATATACTTGTAATGTTTCTTTGTTAGGCTGCAGTTGAGATAAGTTGTGAGCCATCGGTCAAAAAGTATGTTCGTGGTGTTTATATGGAGAATGCAGTAGTCTCGACAAAGCCAACAGCAAATGGGAATGCAGTAATAGATTCTTTCCATCGGTTTTCTAGGGTTAAGTGGCTACGTGAAAAGCCATTGAGCAAGTTTGAGGGTGCGCAGTGGCTTCTCATTCAGAAGGCAGAAGAGGAGAAGCTTCTTCAAGTAACCTTCAAGCTGCCTGAGATTTTCACGAATGGACTAATTAGCGACTGCAATGAGCACTATCTAAGTATCGGTGTTAGTAAGTATGCCCAACTCTGGAATGAACAACAGAAACTGATACTTGAGGATGCACTTCATGCTTTCCTTTTGCCATCAATGGAGAAAGAAGTAAGATCCTTGCTAACTAGCCGAACAAAGAGCCGGTTGCTTTCAGAGTATGGACAGGCTTTATGGGACAAGGTGTCGGAAGGGCCATATCGAAAGAAAGATATGGACATCAGATGAGGAAGCTGCACCGAGGGTCATGGCATGTTGTTGGGGACTTGGAGAGCTACCAAATACATTTGTGATGCTGGATTCATCGGGAGAGGTGCTTGATGTTCTTTCTACTGGATCCCTTAAATTGAAATCTGGCAATGTCAAGGCCAAGGAACGTAAAAAGAGTGACCGGGATCGTGTGTTACAGTTTATGATGGAGCACCGACCTCATGTTGTGGCATTAGGAGTTGTTAATTTGTCTTGTACTTGCCTGAAGGATGATCATCGTTATAATGTAAGGTTTCATGTACCATCTCATGCTAATGCAACATACTTATTTGTGGCTTATTCGTAATCATAGTAAATCTTGGTCATATTTTTGTTTTGTTTTTCTTATAAACAGGTCATAAAGGAAATATCCCAAATGGTTGAGGAAAAACCTAGAGAAGTTGGACATGGGATGAATGATTTAAGCATTGTTTATGTGGACGAGTCGCTTCCTAGGCTATATGAAAATGCTCGAATCTCTGGAGAACAGCTACCTAAAAAGTCAGGGATTGAGAAACGTGCTATTGCTCTTGGACGCTATCTCCAGAACCCACTAGCAATGGTCGCAACTTTATGCGGTCCAGGCAGGGAAATTTTATCTTGGATTCTTCATCCCTTGGAGAATCTTCTTCAGCTTGACGAGAAATATGGGATGGTTGAACAGGTTATGGTTGACATAACAAACCATGTTGGAATCGACATTAACTTGGCAGCTAGCCATGAGTGGGTTTTTTCTCCTTTACAGTTCATTTCTGGACTTGGGCCTAGGAAAGCTGCATCCTTGCAAAAGTCACTTTTAAGAGCTGGTTCAATATTTGTCCGCAATGACCTGATAATGCATGGGCTTGGAAAAAAGTCTCTGTAAATGCAGCCGGTTTCTTGCGCTTCCGGAGGAGTGGGTTGGCTGCTAGTAGTAGTCGATTCATCGACTTATTGGATGACACCAGATTACATCTCGAATCATATGGTCTTGCACAAGAATTAGCGAAACATATTTATGATCAGGATGTCAGAGTTGATTTCACTGATGATGCGCATGCGCTAACGAAGGCAGTAAAACATGTAGGAGATCGGTCAGCCTCTTTTGGCCTTGAGGAGTATCTTGCCAGCAAGAAACGAGAGAATGAGAAGGAAACTTATAGTAATATTACGAGAGAATTAAGTTGTGGTTTCCAGGATTGGCGGATACCATTTAAAGATCCAAGTCCAGACGAAGAATTCTATATGATTTCTGGTGAAACTAAAGAAACCATATGTGAGGGGAGAATTCTCCAGGCCATTGTACGAAGTGTGAAGAGTGGAAGAGCCATATGTGTATTAGATTCTGGAATAAGCATTATTCATCCAAGTTCCCGAGGTGTCCATTATTTGAACTTGACAATGAAGTTCTACAATGGTGTCTACCTCCACCAGGAGATATTTGAATTTTGGAAAGGAAACAATTGTAGGAACCGCGAAAGCCGAATTGAGAAATCCAAATGAAATACGAACAAGAATTAAGAAGAAGAAGAAATTCTCGATTGAAATACGAACACGGAGTCGAGATTGCTCTCTTTCCTTAATTCGAAAAATCGCCCGTAGTGAGACGTTCTGATACTATTATGAATCCCAGGATAAAATCATAAGGAAAAACGATTTGCAGCACTCAAAATTGTTATGTGACGAACAAGATATTTATGAATACTCTCGAGACTTACTTTGCGGAGGATCGAAGTTTTCTGAGTTAGAAAAATTTGCAGGAAAAGTGTCTCTATGAAGAAGACGATGGCGCTGGTTTTATAGAACCGAAAGATTGTGTTTGAGTCGCACCAGTTCGGTGAACATGAACCAAGACAATGAATTTTAGTCGCGACTGTTTGGTCACCAGAACCGAAGGGTTGCGATTGTTTGGGTTAAATTTTTAATAAAAAATTTCCCCAAAAAGAATAGTCTTTAATGGACCTACAGTCGGTCCATTAACCGAACCCAAACCCGAACCCGAACCCGAACCTGGTTCGGTTCGGCGGTAGTGGTGGTGCGCACGTGTGGGACTCCCTAGGTTCCTTCATGGTGCATATGTGTTCTTGACTTGTTTGAACACTACACATGCTTAGCCTTATTTATACAACACCAAAATGTTTCCAACTTTGGATGTGGGACAATTTTAAGTGTGCATTCATTAAACCAACACAAGAGGCTTTACCTCTTAGCCCAATGGATTTATCTCATTTCACCTTCACATTTTAGAACCCAATTTTCCATACCCAAATGTCTATACCAACCCCATTTGATTATATATAAAATTTGTTCAAACAATCCCCCACATGAATAGAAATGACCTCTATACATATGGCGACTCGATAAACTCTAAGAATCTACTGATTAGACTAACTTATATGACTAGACAGACAGACGGACTTTCAAGAATATAACAAAAAATTATTGTATCTGAGTTGGTAGCAATTTTTCAGCTTTGAACCACTCATAGTTAGTAACTGTCGGATTTACTTGGCCAGGAGGTGAGCATGATGTCTTGAACCACTCGGACTTTGATGTATACCTAGACAACAGCTATAACACAGCTCATTTTCTCATAGAACCATGTTCTCTATTGTGTTCATTTTGGCCTTGAACTTGCCTGGTTTTCATGAGTGAACTTGGAGAATATAGCCTTTCCTTCATTCTCCTAGAAACGGCCCCATTTCACACTCACTAGGTGATCTTCATTAGCTTAGCGTTAAAAGTATTCTGAATATTATTTATTATAAGGCTAAAAAAATCATTAAAAGCCAAAAGCTTATCCTTATTCTATACCGATGTAACACTGTATGTCATCCTAGGAACTGGGTAGAGATATGAATCTCACAGTGTTCTTTCAGTTTGAGTTTGAATTTGTTGTCCCTTTGAACCTATTTCTTTGGGATCTCCAGTCATGTAGGTGGGGTGTCCATCAAACTTCAACTTTACTCATAGGCTTGTAAACCCATTCCTCTTTATGATTTGACTACTAAATCTCTTGCCAAACCTTTAGTGAATGGGTCAGCTAGGTTATCGGCAGATTTGATATAATATATCGTGAGTACTCTTGTGGAGATCAAGTTTCTAATGGTTTTATGTCGTTGTCGTATGTGACGAGACTTGCCATTATAATGATTATTCAGTTCCCGAGAGATAGTCGATTGGCTATCACAGTGTACACGTAAAGCTGGCACTAGTTTCTCCCACAAATGGATATCTTCCAAAAAATTACGAAGCCACTATGCTTCTTAAGCAGTTTTGTCTAAAGCGACAAACTCAGATTCCATGGTCGATGTGGCTATCATGGTTTGTTTGGTAGATTTCCAGGACACTGCTGCACCTCCAAGTGTAAAGAAATATCCACTTGTGGATTTTGAGGTTTTGGAATCCGCGATCCAGTTTGCGTTACTGTATCCTTCTAAAACTGTTGGTTCTTAACCGTAGTGTAGTCCATATTTTTTGGTATAACGTAGGTAATTCAAAACTTTAGTTATTGCTTTCCAATGTTTATGCCCTAGATTACTAGTATAGCGACTCATTATGTTTATTGCATGTGCTAGGTCGGATCTATTACAATTTGTCAAGTACATTAGACTTTCGATTACTCGTGCATACTCCACCTAATAAATTGCATCACCTGAGTTTCTAGTCAGGTGAATATGAGGGTCAACTGGAGTTTTTGCAGTCGCACTTGAATAATTTTTAAATCTATCAAGTATCTTTTGAGCATAATGTGATTGTGATAAGATAATTCCTCCAGCATGTCGGTGAATTTTAATACCGAGAATGACATCTGCCAATCCCATGTCTTTCATTTCAAAGTTACTATGAAGTAAGTTCTTTGTTTGATTAATCATGTCATTAGTGTTGCCAATAATGAACATGTCATCAACATACAAACACAACAAAACATATCCGTGAGGAGTACATTTGATGTATATGCATTTATCACATTCGTTAATGCTGAAACCATTTGACATCATCACATTATCAAATTTTTCATTCCATTGTTTTAGAGCTTGCTTCAGTCCGTACAATGACTTGACAAGTCTACAAACTTTGTGTTCTTGTCCGTGGACAACAAATCCTTCTGGTTGTTTCATATAGATCTCTTCTTCTGATTAAATCTCCATGTAGAAAAGCGGTTTTGACATCCATCTGATGTATTTTTAGGCCTCTTAATGCTACGATACTAACCAAAAGTCTGATGGAGGTTATTCGCGTCACTGGAGAATATGTGTCAAAGTAATCCAGACCTTCTTTTTGTCAGAATCTTTGAGCCACAAGTCTAGCCTTATACTTATCCACTGAACCATCGGTTTTCATTTTTGTTGTGAAAATCCATTTACTCCCTAGTGCTTCAGACCTTTCGGTTAGACCGGTAATCTCATATGTATGATGTTGCAATACAGAATCAATCTCACTATTAACAGCTTCCTTCCAATAGACTGCTTTTGGTGTAGACATGGCTTCTGAGTAAGTAGTTGGTGCGTTCTGTGAGAAACACCATCATGAAATCATCACCAAAAGATTTTTCCTTACGAGCTCTTTTGCTGCGTCGAGGTTCATCTGCTATGTCTTCCACATCATGTGTTGAGGTTCTGGAAGTGCTTGCCTCATTTGTTGAGAAGCTTGTTTCCCGTTGTTCAAATGTCCTCTTATGACATTATTTTTCTTTACAAGGGAAAATATGTTCAAAGAAAGATGCATTTCGTGATTCCATTACTGTATTCACATGAATATCGGTATGTCTGATTTGTGAACCAGAACCGATAAGCACTACTGTTGTGTGCATATCCTATGAAAATACAGTCCACTGTTTTAGGTCCAATTGTGACCTTTTTCGGAGGTGGTATTGCAACTTTAGGAAGTCACCCCCAAACTTTGAGGTATTTGTACGAAGGTAAAATACCTTTCCAGAGTTCATATGGCATTTTGCCAGTAACTTTATGTGGTATCTTATTGAGAATATAGTTTGTAGTAAGCAAAGCTTCCCCTCACATTGACTGGGGTAATCCAGATTCCTGCAACATTGTATTCTTCATCTCTTTGAGAGTTCGGTTTTTCCGTTCTGCAACTCCGTTAGACTCACGGGAATAGGGAGTTGTGGTTTGATGTATGATGCCATGTTGTTGATAAAAGTCATTAAACGGACCATCATACTCTCCTCCTCTATCACTTCGAACTGCTTTAATAGTTTTCCCTTGTTGGTTTTCAACTTCGAGCTTATACTCTTTGAATTTTGACAAGGCTTCATCTTTGCTACGTTACAAGTATACATAACAATATTTTGTATTATCATTGATAAATGTCACAAAATAATTTTTACCGCCTCTAGTTTGTATAAATTTCAGATCGCATAAATCTGTGTGTATTAAACTAAGAGGTTATGTGGTTCTTTGAACTTGGGGAGAAGGAGTTTTTGTGAGTTTGGCCTATACGCACACTTCACATTTGTCCTTGTTTACTTTGCATTTCGGAATTAGGTTCAAATTCATTAATCTTTGCATACATTTATAGTTGACATGTCCTAAACGTTCATGCCAAATATTAAAAAACTCAACCAAATAAGCAACATAATTATTATTAAATGAATTGTCACCAATTACAACATTAGCGTTATTAACCCTTATCACTACGAAGGACTGTCGAAACACACAACTTGACAAGTCCTCCTTTCTCATAACCCTTTTCCAAATAAATCCCATTCTTCCTAAGTATCTATTTATCAGCTTCGAAGGTGACCCCGAATCCTGCCTTGCTCAAGAGAGTTCCTGATACCAAATTTTTTCTCATGTCCGGCACATGTTTCACATTGTTAAGTGTGAGTTCGCGTCCTGAAGTCAGCTTCAGAACCACTTTGCCGCGACCTTCAATCTTCGATGAAGCCGTGTTTCCTATGAACAGCTGCTCCTCCGATTTGATCTTCTAATAAGTGGTGAACATCGACTTATCGGTGCAGATGTGAGTGGTTGCACCTGTGTCATACCACCATTCCATTGGGTTTTCATCAACTATGTTCAGTTCATTGACGACAGCAACCATATCCTCTTCAGTGAGGTTAGCTTCAGCCTTTCTGTTATCCTTGGGTTGGCTCCTGCATACATCAGATTTGTGGCCTATCATACCACACTTGTGGCACTTTCCTTTGAACTTCTGTCCTAGTTTTACAACCTTCTTGAAGTTTGTTGAGGATGTCGGTTTTAGGGACTTTTGCGGAGATATCAGTTTCCCTTTTCCCTCGGTCTTATGCACAACCACATTGATGATACACAAAGTTTTAACCCTATATAAACTACTGCAAGTGCACAGCAAATGGTTGTAGTAATGCAGGGATCGAATCCACAAGGACCAAGTGTTACACTACGATTTCCTAAGATTCTGATTAAGCTAAGATGACAATATGGTTTTTGAATGTTTTAAATGCAATAATGAAAATGAGAAAGCAATTAAACAATGTAAACTTATGGATTAAAAACGTCAAGCTTTAGGGATATTCGCAGGAAATCAGAGATCATGAACCAGACAACTATTTAGGGAACAATTCAGCACAGTTTCAAACTCAAATATAAATATATAACTATTCCACTTTCGTGGCTCCAGTTACTTTATCTAACAACCTAAAATTGCAGACATATAAACGGGTTCAATTTGTTCACGAATCGCCTTAGCATCAGCTTTCGTTGGCTAAGGACAATTCACTCACCTATGTTCTAGCTAGCAATCTATAAACTTTTGATAAATAGATTAAACCCTAAATCATAGACTAAGTGATCAATTTAGTCTAAGCAATAAGAACAACTATAGGCGAAAACATCAAAAGATAAATCCCTATTTGTGTCTGATTCAATGAATGATTCCTTTGAAACCCTAAAATCTAACTATGGATCTACTCAGACATAATAGAAACGAAAACAAAAAGAGATGAAAGAAATTCCATAATTAATTAAAGTATAAAAAACTAGGGTTCAGAAAAACTTCTCAATAGATGTAGAGATTCGTCTGCCCGAAGCTAAGAAATATAATGAAAAATAAAGCGTAGCCTCCACAATGGCTAAAAACTGATATAAATAGGTTCAAACACGTTTTTGGTTCAATCTCTAACAAAACCGAGTCAAAAATAGGAAATTCTGCAATTTCCTTATTTTCCAGCAAACCGGTCGGTTTAGGCAGATTTGCCTATCTTCACTAAAACTCTGATAACTCTTGATCCCACCGTTGTAATGTCTTCAAATCACTTCCAAATAAAAGATAACGCAACCATCTATCTTGTGTCAAAATCTCAAGTCAATCCAACGGTGGCAGTCCTTCAACGAATGCCAAATGTTTGACCTTTTTATGCTCCTTTTATTCCAATCCTTGCTCTTTTGCCTTAGACTCCATCCAAACGTGCTTGATCCTAAAAAGACTCAAGAAACAAAGAAAAGACTTGAAAAACCTTTGAAAATATTGGTTAGAATACGTCAAAAACGCAATACATCAATTGACATTGTGTTCCTCTGGAGGAGAGAAATTAGCACGGTTCCTGTCTTTTGTTCGGAGCCTCATGATGACATCCGATAGTGACATATGCTTCTTCTTGCGCTTAAGGTAGTTCTTGAAGCTTAGCCAACTCGGGGGAAGTTTCTCAATGAAACAATTGACAGTGAAGATCTCACAGATTTGCATTCCCTCGCCCGCTATCTCATGGCACAACAAACTCAAAGCATCGACTAGTTCCATGATGGGCTTGGAGTCCACCATGTTGAAGTCTAGAAACTTCGCAACAGCAAATTTCTGACAACCAGCATCGTCAGACTTGTACTTCTTCTCCAAGGCCATCCAGAGTTCCTTAGAGGTTCGTGCTTCCTGACTGTGTACTTGATACAGAGGATCAATGAGGCGGCCTAAGATCTAACCCCGACACACAAAGTCTGCATGTTTCCATGCATCAACAACAGCAAGAAGGTGAGCATCTTTGTTTCCGAATGGAACGATCGGTGGATCCTCCTTCAAAAACTTCTCACGGTTTAAGTTACTCATGTAGAAGAGCATCTTGTTTTGCCATGTTTTAAAGCCTTTGCCGTCAAACTTTTTCGGCATTAGCCCATGCGGGTAATTGAGACATCATCTTATAGTTATCTAGGGGAACACTCGCCTGGAGACAAAGTCCGAACAGATCTCGGGCTACCGAGTCCACATGCGTTCAGTTTGTCCATCAAATGGACTTTTCCCAGTCATATCGACATCACCATCATTCGTCATCTGTTAACAGAAAACAGAATGATATGAGATGTGATAATTATTTCGCAAACTCGCTTAAAGAGCGTTCGCGGAAACAGAATGTCAGAATGTAGTAAGTGATAACCTAAAAAACGTTCGAATAAGTAAACCGATTCGTGGAAAAATTTTAAAAACTAATCGCAAATCCTTGAAAAATTTGAGGAACGTTTCGCGGAAATATAAAAACAAATCGCGAACAGAATTTCGGCGAATTCTCAATCCGACTAAGCGGTATGCGAAGAACGGATTTTTCGAATTAAGATTGTAAGAACCGCAAAAACCGAATTGAGAAATCCGAATGAATTACGAACAAGAATTAAGAAGAAAAAGAAATCCGAATGAAATACGAACACGGAGTCGAGATTGCTCCCTTAATTCGAAAAATCACCTGTAGTGAGACGTTTTGATACGATTACGAATCCCAGGATAAAACCGTAAGGAAAAACGATTTGCAGCACTCAAAATCGTCATCTGACGAACAAGATATTTATGAATACTCTCGAGACTTACTTTGTGGAGGATCGAAGTTTTCTGAGTTAGAAAAATTCGTAGGAAAAAGTCTTTGTGAAGAAGACAATGGCGCTGGTTTTATAGAACCGAAAGGTTGCGTTTCAGTCGCACCAGTTCGGTGACATGAACCAAGACAATGAATTTTAGTCGCGACTGTTCGGTCACCAGAACCGAAGGGTTGCGATTGTTTGGATTAAATTTTTAATAAAAATGTTCCCCAAAAAGGATAGTCTTTCATGGACCTACGGTCCAATTGAACGAACCCATACCCGAACCCGAACCGGCTCGGTTCGGTGATGCTGGTGGTGCGCGTATGGGACTCCTTAGGTTCCTTCATGGTGCATATGTGATCTTGACTTGTTTGAAAACTACACATGCTTAGCTTTATTTATACAACACCAAAATATTTCCAACTTTGGATGTGGGACAATTTTAAGTGTGCATTCATTAAACCAACACAAAATGCTTTACCCCTTAGCCCAATGGCTTTATCTCATTTCACTTCATATTTTAGAACTCAATTTTCCATACCCAAATGTCTATACCAAGCCCATTTGATTATATATAAAATTTGTTCCAACAACAAGTACTTGAGACAATGTATAGGGAAGAGACTGATGATTAGGTGGGAGACAGTTAGGTGGGAGATATATGAGAATCTAGATGAGGTATAACCTCTTTAAAAATTCTTCCGACTTCTTTGAAACTATATTGGTGTCTCTTTAGAAAATGTTAACCACACCATCTCATTAGTGCAGGTCATGGATCGGTACGTTAATCCTCTGGTATCTCATCTCAAGAACATGCTTAATCATCGGAAGTTTCGAATGGGGACAAAATCAGAATTTGATAAGGGTCGACAAGGATGAAAATCCTAATAGGATAGTTTACTGTTTTGGGATTTCACACGATCATCCAGGGACTTTTATACTGTCGTCCTTAAGGACAAAAAATCCACATCATGAATCAATAGGTCTATGCCACAAGGGATTCAAGTTCAAGGAAAGGATGTTTACGTGCATTGACAGGCTTGTGAAACACTTCCAGACGCCTATCGACGACCTATTGCAAAAAAAAAGTACCATCGATCAGGACTCTTGCTGCCATGGTACCGATGAGAAACCCAACAGACCGTGGCTCTTCTGGAGGAAGAGGTTGGGGTAATTCTCAGCGTGCAGGAGGCAGGAAAGGTAACTCAGATAGCTCATCTGCACCAAAAGCAGGTAACGATTTTCATAGCTGGTTTTTAACTTGCACATATGGGCTTGTCTGGTCATTTATTCGACTTGCTGCCTTTTGTTACAAGTCAAAAGACAGAGAAGTCATTTGTATGTTACTATTAATTCTTTTATTGGGACCATAATTCTGCACGACGACTCATAAGAAGTTGTGCAAATGTATTTGTAGGGAGAAATGGTGGTGGACGTGATTATGGGAAGAGTACGGTGGTAAGAGGGCGGGTGGGGAAACGAGTCAGGAGGTAAAAAGAGTGAATGGAGATGGCGGTTAGGGAAAACGAAATCAAGCAGTCGAAAGAGCGGTGGTGGTTGATGGTAAAAAATAGGTAACCGCGGCTACAATGTTATTTAAGTAGTAGTTAGCTTCTCCGTAATGCTTATTCCCTTGTGTTATTATGCTCTCTACTTTTTGTCTTAACCTGCCAGTACAGTATCACTAACTCGGTTATGTAATCACTTTTAACGTTCCATGAAAGTCTTTCAACTGATGCTTACATAATACTGATGTTTTATTTTCATGCTTTTATGTGTATTCAACAAGAATGTTTTTCTAAGTTTTTTGTTCTTTCTCGAAAACTCCATGGATTTGAGACCTCTCGCTCTGTTTTCTTCATCTCTCAGAATAATCAAATCTTTCGATTCATGAAGAATAGGTTCTGGTCTTTGAATCAAGTAACACAATGGATATAAGCAACAAAACAAACGTGAATCCGTTTTCAATAAGACCCTCGACTATTACCGAAAGGACATTTCCGAAACGTATTGCCGTAGCCCGAGCTGTGCCATTGAAAACCCGAGCCGTGCAACCGAAACCTGAGCCTATAATGCTCTGATCATAAACAACTAACGGCAATAAAACAAAAACAAAAACGAATAATTTATCATAAATGTTGATTGTGGGCCGTTGGAGAGGATTCCATCGATAAGGGAGGTAATTAGATGTTTTGTATCTTGATATTTTAGTGTGAAATCCGTGCCTCATCCTTCTTCTAGAAGTATTGATTCGTTTTACCAAAAGGATTAAAAAAAATGATAAAAGCTTGGCCAAAGTCAAGGTATGATTTTACGAGTTTTTTGTAGTTGTAGTATGTTTTACTACTAAGAACATGCCTGGTTTTAGAATTCTAGTTTTTCGTACCAATTCCAAAATTGTAAAACATATTTTTTTGTTTAAAGAAGATTATTTGAATTTTTCGTATATTAATTAATCTTGCACTATAATGGTGATTTTATTTATTTATTTTGTACCTGAAAACGTGTATCATATTTCTGAAAGGAGGAAAAAAAAATTCAAACATTAATTTTTATTTGATAATCATCGATATTATGATAGATGATGATACATGTATTATTAAAGGACAAAATCTTTTTTTTTTTGTTAGTCATGCCTGTTTAAACAACAGCAGACGTGTCCAGATGCCAAGGTATGAACGCACGCAAGAAAAGTTGGATCTAAACGACCTGTGCAAATTTTCTTGCAATCCTCGTCTTTTTGACACGGGCCTTTATAGTCACAATGGTTTGCTAAGAGAAAAAGGGAAAAAACAAACAAATTAACCCAATTTTTAAAATTTTATATTGTATGGAGAAATAAAAGCAGAATCTTATACCAGATGACTGCGAAAAAAGTAGACAAATAAGTAAGAGTAGGGAAGCAAGTTGAATTTTTTGTCCTGACATTTTATTCTTGTAGCTATGTGTCGAAGATGTTTATATTTTTATGAGGTTCAGAACAAATAAGGTTCTCTCTATATATATATACTCCTAATTAAAAAAACATATTTGGTCAAACCATTTATTTAAGGGAAATTTCTTTTTATATAAGGCTCCCATATATTTATATATACATGCCTAAAATCAGAATCTCCCAAAAAACCGTCTGATACTATAAGTCAAATAAATCTTCTTCTTTTTTTGATAAAAAATCTTGCATTAATTCGTGACAAATAAAACAAGGAATCTCACCCTAATTTGTATGCCAAACACCTAAAAAATTCGTGGTATATATCAATTAATTACGGCAAGATTTACATTAAATGTTGCATGATTTGCTGCCTTGTGGCTAACCCTCTTTTTCCATTGTAGTCGTAAATGGGTCTTACCATAGCCGACCTGCCCCGAGAAAATGAAGACAACCCGAACCGGGAATTTGGTATGGTTTACAAAAGTTGACATCAGGTAAAAACCCGGTAAACCGGAACAACAATGAGACCTAAAACCTCGGCCCTGGGATTTTCAAATCCGACGGAGACATGTGGTGAAAAACGGCGAGCTACGACTTAAGTAATAAACAGACTCATGATTCGTTGCCTAATTCGGTCTCTTGATCTTCCAAAATCCGCTACTACTTGTCAGGCAAACAAAACCCAAACCCGGCAACAATGTCTCAGTGATTCCATCTTGAGCAAGAAAATGCCAACATTTCACTCTAATACTTGATCATATTCATACTCTATATTTTTGTTCTGTGTGTGTTTGGGATTCAGAACGTGAAGATCATACAAAACCCAAGTGTGTAGAGATTCAAAAAGCAGCAAACCAAGGAAGGAGATGCACCTGCGAGAAACTTGCAGTCATCAAAGCAAACGTTGGAATCGTTCTAGCCTTCGACGAGCCGCTGCTGCCTCTTCCGTCCCATCTTCTTTATCTCAACATCTTTAAACCGGAACCACCAGATTCAACGCATCGAGCCATCGACCGTGGGAAGTCATCAGGATCCGTCGATCATGTTATACTTTTAAATAGATTCATGGATGCCAATGTTTTAACTCATGCCTCTTTATATTAAATTTTAATGCATGCAAATCGCAAAAGGATGAAAAAAAAAAAAACTATGAAAAAAGCTTGGCCAAAGTCAAGGTTATGATTTTACGACTTTTTGTAGTTGTTGTTGTCATGTTTTACAACTTAGAACATGCATAGTTTTAGAATTCTAGTTTTTTCTTACCAATCCCAAATTGTTTAAAACATATTTTTATTGGTTAAAGAAGATTTATTTGAATTTTTCGTATACTATATTAATCTTGCACTACAATGGTGAATTTTTTATTTATTGTGCACCTGAAGACGTATATCATATTTCAAAAGGAAAAAGAAATAAAAAATTGAAACATTAATTTTCTTAATCATCAATATTATGATAGGTGATGATACATATATTATCAAAGGACAAAACCTTTTTCTTTTGTTAGTCATGTGTGTTTAAACAGCAACAGACACGTCCATATGCGTAGGTAGTAACGCACAGAAGAAACTTTGGATCTTCATGACGATCTGTGCAAAGTGCCTTGCAATCCTCACTTCTTATATACGGGCCTTTATAGTCACAATGGTTTGCTGAGCAGAAAAAGGGGAAGAAAAAACAAACAAGCAAATTACCGCAAGGTTTAGAATTTAATATTGTATGGGGAAATAAAAGCCGAATCTAAATTGGGAGCACCAAAAAAACAAAAATTCATATTACCAGATGTCTGAGCGAAAAGAAGACAAATAAGTAATATGAATTTTTGTCCTGACATTGTTATTCTTGTCCTGACATCTGGTAATAAGAGCAGAGAAACAAGTTGAACTTTTTGTCCTGACATTGTTATTCTTGTAGCTATATGTGGAAGATGTTGCACGTACAAATAGACCTCTTTATATATAAGAGATGATGGATGGTGCACGTACTTTTAATTAAATAATTTATTAGGTCAAAGCATTGAATTTCATTTTAAGAAAGGAAGTTATATACATGCCTAAAATCAGAATCTCTCAAAAAGTTGTCTGATACTATACCTTATATAAATCTTGCATTAATTAGTGACAAATAAAAAAAAAAGAATCCACCTTAATTTCTAAGGAAATTGGCATGAATAATGATCAATTGATCAAAAATTAAGTCTATAACATGCTCTAAAATGAAATTAGGTATCTAACGTTTAGCCTAGGCCTGGGCACATTTACCCGAACCTGTGTACCCGAACCTGTAGGAACCGAACCGAAACCTGTACCAAATATAAAGGTCTAACCTGTTGGGTATGATTATGGAATACCCGTGGGTACATGTTCGTGTCCGGGTAGGAACCTGTACCCGAACGAGGACCCGAACATACCCGAACATAAGTCAGTTAATGTTAATATTTTTAGGTTTTAGTGGTTGTTTCTGGTTCCGTTTACTCAATCTCGATCTCGACGTGAACAAAACACACTCTCGCGACGAAGAACCCTAAAATTCAAACTGAAAATTCCAAATTTCACTCATCCTCGGTCACATAAGTCTCGAATTCGATCCAGGGTAATCATCTATTCATGATTCTTCTGCTAATCTTTCTTCGATTCAATTCCTCATTGATTGTGTTCGATTCTGTCTAATTGCTTCGGTTCAATCCCTCTGTTTCACTGCTTCAATTATATTCCCTTGTTTCACTGTTTTGGTTCGATTCTGATTTGATTTAGAGAAATCGTAGTTTTGCAGCGTGTGCATGAGTTTGTTATTCATATTAGTTGTATTTACAGGTTCTGTTTGGAGGAACCTGTACCCGAACCTGTACCAGCGAAGACCCGAACTTATACCGAACCGAAATCTTACAAGTACTTGTATGGGTACATTTTGCTTAGACCCGAAGGAACCTGTACCCGATTGGACCCGAACCTGTACCCGACCCGAATACCCGAATGCCCAGCACTAGTTTAGCCTATCTAAAATTCAAATTTTACTCTTGTGTATTTATACAACTTTTTTATTAAAAAAAATAATGGAGAAAATACTAAAATTGAATTAAAAACCCTACCTTCTTCTTCCTTCATCCTTCTTCCTCGTCGTATCCAACCTTTTTTTTTTTTAATTTCTCCATCATTGCTAAATCTTTTTCTTCCATCATGTTTTTTCTTTTTTATTTTGTTTGAAACGAATATCGTAAGTTCGTAACCAATCTTATCTCTCTTTATGGTGATCTACAAAAAGAATCCTCAATCATTTTTTCTCATCTCGTTGGTATGGATCAAAAATCTCAAATGGTGGATTAAGATGGAGATCGGTATAGTTAACTATGTTTAAAAATTAATATAATAGCCAAAATATTATGTATTTAATAATAGTTGACTATGTTTATGATAATAGTTAATTATAGTTGATTATGTTTGTCATAGTAGATAATAGTTGACTGTGTTTGTGATAATAGTTAATAATTGTTGATTATGTTTGTGATAATAGATAATAGTTAATAATAGTTACCAGTAATTCATTTATATATATATATATATATATTGTAGTTAGCTATATAGTTAATTTTTTACAAACATTCAATTAGACTAGTTATATTCATGAATAGTTCACTATTATATATATATATATATATAAATAACTATATTTAAATATAGTTAACTATATATCCATATGTACTTAGCTATATATAAACATATAGTTAACTATTTACTTTGAATTTAACAAGTATAATTGATATATATTCATAATTATATATAGTTAACTATATGTGAGATAGTTCACTATTATAATAAAATGTGTGTACATAATAGTTCACTATAAATACATACATAATCCTCTATATATAGTTTACTATCACTATATATAAATTAATTTATATGAATAGTTGACTATACGCATTCAAATAGCTGACTATCACTATGTACAAAATCTTACATGAATAGTTGACTATACACATTCAAATAGCTAACTATATACGTTCTTATTTTGTTACATGGTGTTTATTCGGATTTATGGAATGTGCAGAAAAAATTATTCACTACAAAAAGAAACATTTTCTTCCATGAGTGATTTTAGGCCATGTTTATAGGTGGTAAATTTAGGTAAATATAAGAGATTTTTAATAATATAAAATTCTTATATTTACCCAAACCATTTTTGGGTATATAAATATAGCAATTATTTCATAGATAAATATAACAACATCTCTCTATCTCTCTCCTCTTTCTCTCTCTATTCATCAATCCCAAAACAATTAATATTATAAAATTCATATATTACCCCAATTATATTTACCACCTATAAACATTCTCTTAGGGATTTGTTTTTTCTTAGATTTATTACTTTCCCTAATAAATATTTTTTGGGATTTCAATTGATTTTGATTTAATAGATGAGTAAGGGTATTATAATCACAATTTATTTTATGGATGTTAAATACCTAAATTCAAATTAAGGCATATCACACACCTAATTAAAGACCTTCAACCTATTATTCACCTAATTAACTCTAATTTCTATGCCATAAACGCCAAAATTTAATGGTATATATCAACTAATTACGGCAGGATCTATTATCTCTTTTAGAAAAGATTTTGTGGTCTCTTAGATCATCTACATTAGTGAGATACCTTATGCGTATCTTAATATTATATAATTTGTATTTTAAATATATTTAAGGTAAGGGACTTTCTACAAAATACAATTTCCGTTGCTTAGATACACATTAAATATCTTATCAATAACATATCTATATTTGTAGTATTGTTTAAATAAAAATATTATATGGTAATTTTTCATTAAAAGGCTTAAACATATCAGATTACATTATCTTCAGACGCAGAGAACACTCAACGGAATCATGTTGAATCTCGTTAGAGAATTAATCAAGATGTAGAGGAGATGCAAAACATTTCTCAATCTCCGGAATGCGTGCACTCGATTTCGGCGGAGGTAGCTCGGCATCGGATGACCTAGATGATCATGGTTTACTTTTAAATAGACTAGAATAAAAAAAATCCTCGCGGACAAATAAAAAGTTATAAAACTAATCTAATTATATCTTTATTATTAAAACAGTAATGTATACAACAGAAAAAATAAATTTCCATGCGAACTTTTTTGTTTGGTCAAAATAATCTAATTTCATTAAACTAGGGGAAAATCGGTATTAACAAGTGTCAAAAGCAAAGCCTATTTTGCAATCGAATCGGTGACATTGTTTCATTTTCCCTTTGAAGAAATTCAAAAGCAATTACATATAGATCTAAAGATAGCTATGCAATATTAGAGATGATCCCCAAGATTTCTAAAGTGCTGAGATCCTGATTTGATTAGATCAATTAATTGTTTTGAGTCGGATGATACCCGGTGGTTGCGAATATCTTTTGTCATAGCTTGCATGTGGATTTCTTGAAAGTGTATGTAACTTCCACAGAGTTGTAAATAACAGCAAACCCACAATCTTCAATCAATCGAAATCTTTCATAAATTTTACTAAATTTTTACACACTCAATTACAGAGTTAAACCACTAATCTACCCAGAAATACACACCCTTGCACATCAACAAGTTGTGTCTTAATCAGATTACAACAAGATCCAACCCTTGATCTTAATAAACATAAAAATCCAATAAACCGCTTTTTTGTCTGAACTCATACTGAGATTTTCTCTCTTTTGATACTCACAAAAAAGCTAATGAAGACTAAACCTCTATCGCTTTAATATATCTTTTTCGCGTCTGTTTGGAATAGTGCAATTTCTTCCTATGGACAGCTGGATCTTTGCTTGTGCTAGACAGAGAATCTAGCTCGGCGGCACATCATTTCACCATTAATGTTTCTCCCGTTCTCTTGCTTGCTCCCAAAGTGTCTGCACGCCAAATTCCACTTGCGTTTGCACCTGTTCCCGAGTCAGCTTGCCACGTGGCTGAAGATATTTGTGCAAGGATCTCTCTTGTACCTTCGACGAATCCAGAAGTCTTCTTTCCTGTGGTGTCTCAGATATCACTGCTCTCACAAACTCCCCCTTTTTCGTTGAGTCTATCAATCCAAGCACCTGAAACATTTCAAGAAACAAATCTCTATATCCTGTATTAGCACAGAAATCACCTCAGTGATTTCATCCTCATGACTCAAGCCATTCTTAACCAGTTCTTCCATATGAAGGCACCTCAGTGAACTTCACAGAACGGTAACCAGTTTAGCGAGTAGAGTAAAAGAGACTGAACTTTTAACAAACATTAATTCGTCATACTTAATAGTATTCAAGGTACTCAGACCCATTAAACATCAAGGATTTTCTTAGCTCATGAATAAAAACGTTAAGATACGTCGTCACATGATAATAGAGGGCAAAAGAAACGAAACAGTGGACAAGGGAGTTCAGACATCAGAGCTCAAAAACAATCTTAAACTCCTGATTGTATTCTCCATGCTCTCCTTCAGTCACAGCTCCAAAGGGCTCATTTGCAGTCATTCCATATTCTCCCCCTGCTTCGAGGAAGACTCAAGGAGAAATAACAGTTTGAATACAGGAAACACATAATGCATCATGAGACCTGAGGGCAGAAGACATACTTGCAACCTTGATGTTCAGGCCATGTACAAAAGAAGAGAGAAACTTAAAGTTTGTCATGATGGTCGTGTTGTACAGAATAATAAGCTCCCCCACACTGAAGCAGTACCTCTGTGGAGATAGGAACTCTTGGGTTCAGGCGACACCATATCTCCAGGCGTGATAGTGACATGCCTTTGGAACTCCAAGAGTTGACATATGATGTTGGGAAACACCAGACGGCTTCCAGTTGTATCTCGAAAAGAGGCAAAGATCTCATCATAGACAAGAGCACCAAAGTTAAATGGTGTCTTTAGTGCCACCATGTAGAAAATGGTTACCCTCTCCTTTGTAATGACTGTTTCATTCATTGTAGGCATCCAGTTGTGATAACATATCTTATACAACATAGCCATGGTCGGACTGAGGTATATGATAGAGAGATCATCCCAACGCTTCACAGCTCCTCAGACAGAGTACACGCTATGTCATCAAATGATGTTGCAACGGTGACACGTGAATGAACCTCATATGGAATGCTTGGTAGTTGAAGGTGACACGTGAATGAACCTCAGGACTCGATGTCGATCTCTCCGTGACTTGGTTATGACCAATGGAAATCAACACTAGGTTTGTACTCAATTTCAAATTTCAGATTATAAATAAAAAAACTCCGATTAAATCAATTTCAATTTGAGTTTTCTCTTTATCTCTAGGCTTGTTCCGGTGAAAATCGATAGATATCCAAGACGACGACGTATTGGAGCGATTCGAATCTAAAAGTTGTACGATGGGTATCCTGAGCTAAGAGTTGTTGGGCAAAACAAATATGGTTGGATACTTGATGCTGAGAGTGAGTGGCAAACTCATCTCCATCAGCTTCAGCATGTACATATTCCCAATGCTTAAATCCAAAGATCCGCTTGATGGCCCATACAGAATCTAAAAATTGATAGCATCCAGAATGTTGTTGACGGAAAGTTGGAACTTGGAGAAAAATGAAGATGGGCCAGTTATTTCCGAACTAGCTTTCCTGCTCAGTGAACTTGATGATAAGTGAACCAGAAATGATGATACAGCTAGTAGTACGAACGAAGCAAGTCTTCTTCATTCTGCTCTTGATTTTGGGGGTTTATCTAGTACAGCATCTGTGGCAATAATAGACAACACACTTGCAAAATGGGGGACTGGCTCATCCTCTGCTAAAATGGATGGCCTCGAGGAAAAATCAGACAAGGAGCTGAACGATGATGGTGACCATTTGATCAGACCTTATCTGGAGCCTCTTGAAAAGATTAGGTTCAGTTCAGATACAACTGTGAGAGAGTTGTTGATCTCGACTTCTGCAGGATAAGGGGGAATATCTGTATCTATCCTTCAGACAATTATCTTTCTCTCCTCTGTGGCGATTCCGGCTACAAATCCGTCTGCATGAATCGAAATAGGATTATAAACGGAAAAACTAGCCCTAATCTCTCTGTTCTCGGTTTCTCTCTGATGGCGATTTGGTCGGGTAAAGTGATTGATGAAGCGGAATCAGTGGAGAAACGAAACGATCTGGTATGTTTTCTGCGATTTCTTTGTCTTCTCATATTCAATTAGAAATTTTGGTTGTTGAATCATATGTTCTTAATCAGATTAGGGTTTTCATAAAGTCAAACACTCAGATTAGGGGTTTCATGACATAAAGTAATACAGTGAGGTCTACGATTCGGCATTTCATACATTCAGATTATCCCTTCGGTTTGATTTTGATTTGAATCTGATTCGTTTTCTCTATTATTGGGAATTTTATGAATTTTCGTTTAACTGGAAAAAATGTATTTTATCTTGATTTCCAAATTCACTTAAATGGTTTGCATCACACTTGGAATTATTGGGAATTATATGAATTTTGGTTTAACTAGTTGAATTGTACTTTTTTGCATCTATTTTGGATTAATACACTTGAATGGTTTGTATCACACTTGTCTAATTCTCTGTTTGTGTTTTTGCTGAGATTTTGGAGGTGACAATCCAGAGACTTGTGTTTAAGCTGAAGGAGTTGGTGCTTAACAAAACTGCTTGATGGTATGCAAGATCATTACACGTTTGCTCAACTTGGAATCAAGAGACTTGCGTTTAGGCTGAAGGAGTTAATCAGGCGTATTGATGTAGGTTCCTACTTAGCTTGATCTTGTAATTGGATGTGTCTTTGGTGATTGTTTAAGCAGAACAACTTATGACATTCATATGCCCATTTTGTTTACCATAAAGTCCTTTATTTACATTTTCTGCATTTATCAGAAATTTGAAGTATTGTGTCTTAAACAATGGGTGTGTTGAGTTTGGCTTAAGCACAATCTTTTGATGAGTTGATGTCATAGAGTGATTAAATCTTACGATGCTAACTAAGTTGTCATGACCCTTGACTTAATTGTACTGCATTTCATAGTGCCTTGATTGATAATTAACCCTACATATTACAATTTAGCCTTGATTGGTGTTTTAGGATGTAGAGTTAACATTGTCTCATTTTGCCTTTATGTACTAGAACCTGTTTCAAGACACATGGAGGAGCAAGCACTGGAGTTTCTGCAGATTGCTTTCCGGTGGTATAACTGTCTTCTGATACGTGATATATGCCACCCATTTCTCAGACCAGGTTTCGTCTACAAAGCTATTGGTTTTATATCATTTTATGTTGTTTTCATTTAAGATTTCCAGTTTTATGTGTTAATTTGTTTAGTGTAATGTATGTTCAAATTTTCATAAAATGCAATATCATTTAGATTTCATAAATTGTAGTATGTTTTCAGAACCCCTAATAGGTTTAGACTAATGGAGGGGAACAAAATTAAATAATCCTAACGAGGTTCTCATTTGTACTTGATGTAACAATATATAATAAAAAATGGGTTCAGAACCCCTTATAGGTTTACACTAATGGAGATGCTCTTAAGGGGTTCTGAACCCATTTTTTATTATATATTGTTACATCAAGTACAAATGAGAACCTTGTTAGAATTATTTCTTACTTTTCCTTTTCTGGAATGTTTTTATTCTCAGGCTGCGAATGTTTTCTATCAATTCACCTAGGAGGGAAATGTTGATATTGATGTAGTTACCGATCCCACAATGAAAGCTTCCATACTAGCGCAGATTAATGCGAAATAGAAACCCACTTTTCTTTTCTTTTTGGTCAAAGATGTTGCAAAATATGCTTTGCTAATTGTAAAGAAAGGAACGAGCTCGATAACAATTAATGTGCGTTCTCAATAAGGTTATTGTAATTTAAGCAGACTTAATCACCATACACTTGTTTAGATCAGATTAATAATGCTTAACAAGATTGATTCTTGGGATAATTCAAGAACTGGAAACAGTGCAGTGTATGAAATTATGAGCGAAGGAGTGGCTGATTGACCCTAAGGATTCACAAACATTTTGTTTTTGAGACCTAGGTTTATATGAATATGTAGCAAAAGCACTTCTTAATTTTGAAAATACCTTAGAACAAGCAAATTTACAAGTTTCTGGCTCTGGATTTTTCCTAGTTAATACAAGCCATAAGGGGACCAAAAGCCATTTTGCAAACCAGAGACTCTCATCATAGTTTTTAACTCTAATTTTAACTCTACAGTTTAAGGTTGATCATATGGGAGCTGAGACAATCAACACAAACTCAAGCTCCCATACCTTGAATCCTACTTCGACTTTCAACAATTTTTTTCTCAGACTCCTTTTCTTTCAACTCAGACAATTTGCACTCAACATCTCTCAAATGCTCTTCAAGCTTTACCATCTCTTTCTCCTCAACTTTTAGCTCTTCCCCGCTATTGACTTATCTATCTTTGAGAGACAACAACAATACGTGATAAAGGTGCTTTAATATCAAAGCCATTATTGTGCCACAAGATGATTTGAACTTCCACTATTGTGCCACAAGATGGAAATTTGATATTGTTTCGCTTCTGTCTCTATAAAATTGATATAATCATTATAACCTTAATATCCTTTACATTGGTGCTAAGTCGTCCTTTACGATTCTTGGATCACACATACATGATATTATGGATATTGAGCTTGGACCTTTCTACTTGCTAGAGCTGCATGCACTATTAATCAGCGGCTTTCCAAGGAAGGTAGGAATAAGTTATTGCTCAGCAGTGTTAGCCGATTGTTTGGTATTTTTGAAAGCTTGATAACGGGAACGGTCTTGTTTTTGCTTATGAGAGCTTACAATAGGAGAAAGGAGAAGAGAAACAGAGAGTGAAAATGACATGCAACTGGAAGGAGTTAAATCAAGGAGCGTGAAGTGTAAGCTTGATATAAATAGTTGTGAACCAGTTGTGATTCTAGCTAGGGGTGGGCATTTCGGTTTATATTCGGATTCGGCTCGGTTCGGTTAGTTCGGGTTAGATAAAATTCTAACCAAACTCAACCAAAGTTAGTTTGGTTCGGTTAAGTTCGGTTTGGTTATACATTAGTTTGGTTATAATTTGGTTAACAAATTTCAGAAAAAAAATATGACCAATAAAATTATGATTTTAGTTACTAGAGTAAACATCTAAGTACCAAATCATGGAAAGTTAAAACAAACTATAAATATCAAACATATAAATCGTTTATATTGAAAAAAAAAACAAAATCAAAAGTGAAACTATATTTTTAGAAACATCTTTAATATTATAAACTATAATTATGTAATAAGAAAAACACATTGGATTATGGTTTGGTTCGGTTAAGTAAACCAAACCGAACCATTCGGGTTGAGCAAAAAGTCAACCAAGTGGATTGTATGTAAACTATGGGTTGGTTTGAGTTCGGTTGGATCGATTTGGCTCGGTTCGGTTCAGTTAAAATGCCCACCCCTAATTCTAATTGGGGATTGGGTTTTTTTATTTTATGTTCTTGATTAATAAAGAGTGTGGTGTTACATTCTTTAACATTCTTATTGGGAAAACGAGAAGTCGAAATCGACCAAGATTGAACATTCAAGATGACCAGCGGAGATTATGGAAATAATGAAGATATGATTACAGAAGAATCAAGAAAGATCAATAATATTGTTGATATTTCTTGATTCTTCTGTAATCATATCTTCATTATTTCCATAATCTTCGCTGGTCATCTTGACAGATCAACCTCGGTCGATCTCAACCTCTGGATCTCCAAGTATTTCCTGAAAACATATATTATGCTACTGCTAATAAATCCATATTCAAGTGCACACAAAACTTAAAACCTCAAACCAAATCATATTGCACATAAAACTCGTAACCTATAGCAGATTTTAAACAATAAAAATAAAATTATGACTTAATAAGAAACATCCCATTACACACAACCAGATACTTCGACAATGCACATCCTCAAGTAAGCAAACACATACATCTATACACTAGACAATAACTTATGTCAAACTTCAGTGGTCTCCTCGCTGTCAGCCTGCACGATGTCCTCACGCCATGTGCTTAAATCTCTCAGAGAAGAAGTGTATGTTTCCTCTTCAACTTCAGTGGGTTTCCATTCTCCCTCTATGAGTGAGGCAATGACATTGACAGCGTACTTCATGTCTGGTCTTTGCTCAGGTAACTTGGCAATGCAGTGCATCGCCAATTCAGTAACCTTGTCGATGCTGCCTTGGACCTCTTCATTTACTGCGATGCTTTTATCAATGATACTCGCAAATGAGTCTCTGTTCGCTAACATCCTCTTGAACAACACTAAAATGTGTGCATCATCTTCAGGTCGTTTCTCCTCCAAAGCTTGCTGGCCAGTTATCAGTTCCATCAAAATCACTCCAAAGGCAAAGACATCAGTCTTCCTAGAAACGTATCCAGTCACTGTGAAGATAATCATTTAAACTGTCATAAAATCAAACATGCAATGGTGATAAATAGAATTTGATAGAAAAGGGCAGAAATTGTACGTCTATACTCAGGCGCAATGTAGCCAGATGTTCCCACACATTTGGTTGTTCGCATTGGTTCATTGCCTTCAACTATTGTTCGGACCAAGCCAAAATCAGAAATTCTTGCTCGCATGTCATCTCCCAGGAGAATGTTGGCTGGTTTAAGATCTCTGTGTACGTAATTCTGCTGAGCCAAAGTATGCATATACTCGACTCCTCTAGCGACGTCTAATGCTATGGTAAGTTATCTACTCCACTCAAGGGGATACAGTCCTTCTTCGTTCCAGTGAAACAAATGTCTGGATAAGGAACCTTTTTGCAAGAACTCATAAACCAATAACATCTCATCTCCTTCGAGGCAATATCCAAGCATAATAACAAGGTTGCGGTGGTGAACCTTAGTTAGAATGCTACACTCAGTTTTGAACTCATGAATACCCTTCCCATTGACAATTGGTTGGTGCATCTTCTTCACTGCAACCTCTACTCCATTCGGTAGTCGACCTTTATAGACATATCCAAACCTGCCTCTCCTAATGATATTATGAACCCCGAAGTCATTTGTAGACTCCCTCAGAACCTGAAGTGAATACACAGTGCCTTCAGCTTCGACATCAGATGGTTGAGTAGCTTCATTTGAGCTTAGAAGCCTATCAGACCGCTTCATCTTGATTAATAGATAGGAACCAAGAGATAATCCACCAATAACAAGCAACCCAACCCCAAGCCAAATGCAAACTGTCCCAACTTTTGATATTTTATGACTCTTTATCTCTAATAAAGGATTTCCATAAGCTTTAAGCATGTGCCTCTTAAAATGTGGGGCTTTCCCTTAAAGACAGTTATAAGAAACATCCAGAACATCTAGATTCTTCAAACTCGTTAGCTCGAGAGGGATGCTACCACTAAGTCGGTTTCTTGAAAGATCAATCATATTAAGGGAGGTCATATCAGCAAACCTCGAAGAGATAGAACCTGTTAGGTGCATGGAAACAAGAATAATACTCATGATGTTACCGTCCTTATAACAATCTATTCCAATCCACAAAGCCCGACATGGGTCATTTCCTTTCCACAAACTTGTAAAGGTGATTGGATAGCCAAAATCTCTGATAACAGAAAGCAGAGTGCTAACTCTTGGATCACAAGAAACTCCCGGAGATGCTAAGCAGGAATTTTTGGTCCCAACATGTATATCAACTTGTACACTCGCGTCGAATTCTGGTGATGGTCCTTGAAGCAAATTATTGGTCAGATTGACCACACGTAAAGACTTCAACCGTGTGAAAGATATAGGAACAATGCCTGTTATCTAAGTATTAACAACCTCAAACACCATCAAAGCCTGCAGATTCTTTAGCTCTTGTGGTAAAATTCCTGAAATCCCACTGTTGGAGATGTGCAAGCTTGTGAACCTATTCTGCTCGTCACACTTCAATCCATCCCAAGAACAACAATCAGGGTTAGACCAATCCACATCAACCAGAAGATGAAGAGATGCTTTCAGTGCTTCCATGGAAGCAGCATCCGGACTGAAACTAACACCAAACACAGCAAACAATCAGAATGTGTACACAGAAACAAGAAGACATCTCGAAGTCATCTTCATAGTCAATCGAAAAAGTTGTAATCTGTGAACATATGTAGACAAAGAAGCAACTTAAATCTTCACTAACCAAGAAACAATTCTTTACTACATTCGAAACTTAGATCTCTACAAGATTTTTACTCAAGCAACACTGAATATCAAGGAAAGGCTTTTACAAGAATCACATAATTTGCTTTTACGAGAATCACAAAATTACTCAATTTTGACGAAAAAATGAGGTTTACCTTTAATGTAGACTCGATGTTGCAAGCAAAACAGCAGTAACCTGTGAACATATGTAGACAGAGAAGTAACTTCCATCAGTACTAACCAAGAAATGATTATGTACAATATTCAAAACTTAGATTTATCTAGGAGATTTAGGTGCTAAAATACACATAAAAACAGAGGAGAAGAAGTGACGAAGAAGAGAAATTCAAAAGACCAAAGAAAATCTTTGATCAAAACGAAAAAACAAACACATATCTTTCTATTTCTCATATCTTAGCCTAGAACAGGAGTAAATTTTGGTTGTCTATATCCTATAAGGAATTTCCTGTAACCCAAGTCATTGATAAATGTCAAAATAAAAAATATTTGGTCGCGTTAATCTCTCTTTTCCTCTCTATCTCTATTTTGGATGTGGAGAGGCAGAGATTATAAACTGACCAACAGTTGCAACGTACATTGGCAATTATATGTCTAATAAGTAATCATAAACTCAAGAGTTGCAATGGTTTGTAAAATAACCGTATTTAGCACTTAATTCTCCAACATTCCTCACCCATTTAAGTGTAATATTTGTTTTACAAAATCGTCAACACTAAAAACTAAACTCATGAATAAACGAAAATATCTTCAACGACTTAAATTTTCAAACGCACGAGAATAAAGATGTTGTAAAGATTGAATCTTTGAACCTCATTTGGGCACATAGAGATAATAAACACCACAATTTCTGCACTACTCTAAGTTTTTATATCTGACAGTATTATGAGTCATGCATCCTTCTCCATTCATGAGCGTATACGAAGCAAAGTCCATGCTTTTTGAAGCGGTTATACTTCACGATCGTATCACTAGATTTTTTAGTCATGCACCAATAGTGTGCATTTTTCCAAAAAAATCTATTAAAAATAAAACTTCAGCTTAATTTATTTTCCCAAGTCTAAGCACATACTTTGGGATGTCATGAGTTTAGTGCTTCAATTTCCAAGTATTAATTTTCTATATTGAATTCAGCCCTTAATATCGTATTAAAGAGGAATTGGTTTTCCTATAATTAAAAATTTTGGATGGACTTTAATCACATCCCTTTAGCTGACTTGGTTACCAAGTCTTTAGCTAATTCCTTTGTCGAATGATATGCTAGATTTTGTAGAGACTGAACAAAATCTAAAATGATCATCCCATGAGTGATCAAGTCACGTACCACAATATGTCTAACCTCTAGGTGTCGCGATGCGACTTACCATTATTCACTTGGCTATAGGCCTTAACCAAAGTTTCTTGACTATCACAACAAACAGAAATGGGTGACACCGGTTTTGACCATGATGGAGTCTCGACGACTAAGTTTCTTAGCCACTATGCTTCTCTGTCCGCAAGCACTAATGCCATAAATTATGATTCCATAGTCGACCTTGTAATACAAGTTTGTTTTTTAGAAGCATGTGAAACGGCACTTCCCCCAAGGAAGAACACCCAACAACTTGTAGAAGAATAATCTTCTATGTTGGTGATCCAACTCGCATCCGAATATCCTTTTAGGTCCGAAGGAAATCCAACTTAAAATAAACCATAATTGATGGTTCATTTCAAGTACTTAAGCACACGTCTTAAACCTTGTCAATTGTGGCTACTCGGATTACTAGTGTATTCCTACCACGTAAGATATATCCGGCCTAGTGCTCGTCATGGCATCCATACATTAAGCAACCAATTACTTGAGAATACTCGAGTTGTGATACTTCTTTTCCCGTATATTAGGCATAAGCTTCACACTCGCATTTAAGGGAGTGCGTATTGGAGAACAATTCTCACAATTGATTTGCTTAAACACTTTCTCAATGTAATGATATGGTGCTAAAGATAGTTCATTACTCTTACGTCTGATTCAAATTCTAAGAAACACCTTCGCCTCCCCATGTCTATCATGAGAAAATTTGATGACAAAAGACTATTTTGTAACTTCAACTTGTCTAAGATCTGTACCAAAGATCAACATGTCATCAACATATAAGCACTTATTCGACTGATTTAACTTGAATCCACTTGATAAGACAGCTTCGTCAAACATTTAATACCACTGCTTTGGTGCTTGATTTAGCCCATACATCAACTTTATCAACTTCCGCACCTTCTGCTCATTACTAGGCATAACAATTTTTTCGGGTTATTTCATATAAACCTCTTCTTTTAAGATAATGTTCAAGAATGTCGTTTTAACATCCATTTGGTGAATCAAATGATTATGAATGGGTGTCAAACCAACTAATAATCTTATATACGAGATTCTAACAACGAGAGCATATGTATCAAAATAATCAATATACCTTTTCTTTGTCTAAAATTTTGGATAACGAAATGAGCTTTAAACTTGTCGAACGTTCCATCGACTTTCATCTTCTCTTTGAAGATACATTTAGAACCGAAAGGCTTGTAACCGGGTGGGAGATCCCTCAAGACCCACACATTATTTCCTATGATTAAATCCATTTAATCATTCACTGTTTCTTTCCAAAAAGCAATGTCAAGAGACGTCATAGCTTCACTAAAAGTCCTAGGTTCACCATCAATAGAATACCAATATGAGTATTGGAACTAATCTCATTTCTTAATCCTTCAACCAAATTTTTTAAAAAATTGGGACCAAACGAGATTTAGATCCTCCCTCGCTTTCTTCTACGAAGCATTGGTGACTCGTTAGACACTACGATTATACTATCTTGTTCTTGAATTCCATATGAACTAGGAATCAAATCATTTGGTCTGGGTATGGACAAAAAACGATTTCATCAAAAATTGCATCTCTTGAACCAATTACAGTGTTAACCAACACGAAATCATTAGGCTTTATGTCATAGAACCTAATGATTTCATGTTGGTTAACACCGTAATTGGATCAAGAGATGTAATATTTGATGAAATTGTTTTTTCATCAATACCTAGACCAAACCATTTGATTCCTAGTTCATATGGAATTGAAGAACGAGACACTATAATCGTAGTGTCTAACGAGTCACTGATGCTTCGTAGAAAAAGGAGAGGGAGGATTGAAATATAATTTGGTCCCAATTTAAAAAAAAATCGATTGCAGGATCAGGAAATGAGATTGAGTTCCATACTCGTATTGTTATTCTATTGATGGTGAACCTAGGACTTTTAGTGAGGCTATGAAGCCTCTTGACATTGCTTTTTGGAAAGAAACAGTGAATGATGAAATGGATTTAATCATAAGAAATAATGTGTGGGTCTTGAGGGATCTCTCACCCGGTTGCAAACCTTTCGGCTCCAAGTGGATCTTCAAAAAGAAGATAAAAGTCGATAGAACGATCGACAATTTTAAAGCTCGTTTGTTATCCAAGAATTTAGACAAAGAGAAGGTATTGATTATATTGATACATATATTCTCGTTGTTAGAATCCCTTATATATAAGATTATAAATTGGTTTGACACCCATTCATAATCTTTTGATTCACCGAGTGGATGTTAAAACGACCTTCTTGAACACTGTTTTAAAAGAAGAGGTTTATATGAAACAACCTGAGGGATTTGTTATGCCCAGTAATGAGCATAAGTGCGTAAGTTGATAAAGTCATTGTATGGGCAAAATCAAGCACCCAATCAGTGGCATTAAAGGTTTGATGAAGATGTGTAACATCCCAAAACGAAATATGGAATTTCGGTAAGGGTGTCGATCGACACCACGAAGCAGTGTCAATCGACACCAACGCTTCAGAATCGGTTTTTGGTTCGTTTTTAATCGCGGTTTGGCTCAGTTTGAAGGATTAACCTTAGGGCTTCCGTATTTGAGTATTTTATCAGACTTGTAGCCTTTCTTTGAGAGGAAAGATAAGGGTTTTCAGAAGGAAATAGAGAAAGGGTGATTTTGTGTGGAGATTGAGAGGAGAGAGGAGGCAGTTTCGGCTGCTCTGGTAGAAATACAGAACGGATGATCTAATCAAGTCTGATCGGCGTAATTTTTCGTAGGTATGTTCTTCTTTCTCTTAACTAGCTACAGGAAAAAGCCGATTGCCTTTTGGACCTGTAGTTTCTGAGTTATGATCTTTTTCCGGTGAGTGGTCTGTGCAGTTTCGGGATTCGATCAGTCCACTTGGGAAGTGTTTTCCCGGCGTTTGGGAAGGAACCAGGAGGCTATATTGGTATCGTTGGAAATCTCTCTCAATCTAGTTTTCGGATTGGGTTTCCGATATTAATTTAGAGGTAAGCTCCGTTCTCTGCGTCGTTTTTAGTTCAGCTAATCGTTTCTGGTTGCTGAATTTCTGAATAGGGTTTTAGGGGAAACCCTAGTTGTGTGTCTAGGGTTATAGCGGAGGCGTTTCTCAGTAATTGCGTGTAAGATCAGAGGCTGCTTGAGCGGCAGGTCACTGATCTTGTGTTCAAGTCCCTATTTTTCCCTTCGTTAAACCCAGGTGAGTGCGTGATCGCTTAGGGAATTCTAGAAATCGTTATAGGAGTAATGATGGGTTGATTGTTTGATGTTTGCTTGTTATGGATCGCTGTTGTTTCTATGTTGCTTGTGGTAGTAGGAAATTCGTGGATAGATTGTCGATTATTGAGGATGTTTTGGTGAATTATGATTCGGTTATGAATTGAATTGGTTTTGAGTAGTGTCGCGAGAGGATAGACTCGACTCTGGATTCTGTAACAAGGTGTCGATCGATGCCTAGAGGCTGTGTCGATCGACACCACATAAAGATTGATATTCGTGGTTAGCGAGTGTCGATCGACACCATGGCAGGGTGTCGATCAACACCAGTTTATAAATTCTAAAAATTGCGAATTAATGTGAAGCTGTTAATTAACCGTTTTGTTATTGGTGTGCATAGATGTGTATTGTGTATTGTATGATATTGTTATATTAATTGTTTAATCTGGATATTTAAAGGAATTGGTTTAATTGTTTAATCTGGATATTTAATTAAATGGATTAAACCTCATTATTTAACGTTAAGTGTTGTTTGTATAACCTGGTTAGCGGGATGACCGCTTCCCTGAGTATTTATGATAATACTCACACAATTCCCGTGTTTTTTTTAGTTGTAGGTAAAGGAAAAGTGTGATCGTGGAATCGAGGCAGAGCGAAGAGGATGATAGGGTCGTTTATCTTGTTGTTTAGTCTAGCGAACTTGTTGTGTTAGGTTGCTAGTTTATTTTAAATGTTCATTCCTGAATTTCTAGTATTTGAATTATTTGGTTAAAGGAGTTTATTACTTACTGGATTATCTATTGAATTAAATGTTATGTTTTTCCGCAATAGAAATGTTTAAAAAAAAAAAAAGCTTGGTTGTTTCATTTTGGTATCAGAGCCCTTACGGTTCTAGGGCTAGTAGTAAATAAGATGAACCGAGACTATGTGTTTAATTGATGATGTGTGCTTAGACAATTTTAGTCTTAGAATCATCCTCTTCGGCCTTTAAAGAGATTTCGCGGTAAGTTTTTGTTGTGTTTTTGACTGTGAGATCTAGTGTCTTAGATTGTAGTTTTGCTAAGTGCAGTGTGTGATGGCTAGAATTCCGAGAGGCCGTGGTGGCAGAGCTAGTGGCCGTGGAGGCCGGAGTCGGGGTCGTGTGTCTTCGTCGTTTGAGTGGGAGTCTCAGAGTGAGTCGTCAGAGCAGGTGGTTGTTTCACCGTCGTACCAGGAGGTTTCAGTGGGTGCAATCAGTGTGTCGGATAGTTCAGCTGGTGCTGGAGTTAGTGCCGGAGCTATTGGTGTGGCAAGAGGCTTAGGTGCAGGTGTTGCTGCAGGTGGAGCCCAGGATCTCGAGGATCGTTTGGCAAAGCTGCTTGCATCGATTTTAGAGCGGTTACCGAGTGCGGTACCAGTGCAGGATCCAATAGTGACCCCGAGAGAGCAGTATCTGGCGATGTCCAATGAGCTGCTACTTATGGGGCCCTTGTCCTTCTTGGGTGGAGGGGGACCATAGGAAGCCAATGGGTGGAGGCTGAAGGTTGAGCAAAGGCTTTGTTCTCTCAGATGTCGGGGTGAGTTCTGTGTTAATCTAGCAGTTGGGTTCCTGGAAGGAAATGCTCGTCTCTGGTGAACCGGTGTTCAGGCCAGGAGAAGGCGGACATTGTGGACTTGGAGTGAATTCTTGGGCGAATTTAATGCAAAATACTTTCCTCAAGAAGTTGTGGAGCAGTTAGAGTTGCAGTTCCAGAGTCTGGTCCAGGGCAACTGTTCAGTACGTGGATAAGATGCTGAGTTCAGCAGGCTGGTGGTCAATGCGAGTAGCGGCATGGATGAGGAGAGAGCCCAGATGGGCAAGTTCGTGGGAGGACTTTGTATTGGGCTGAAGAAGCCCGGCAGAGCTTCCAGGTATGCCTAGAGGGTGGAGCTGGTGGAGGCTCTTGCAGCAATCGAGGACCTGGAGGAGCAGTTCGAAGATGGAGTTGGTTTTCGTTTCTCCCAGTTTTGTTTCCGGTTTCAGATTTTGAGTTTTGTGTTGTTGTTTCGGGATTTTGTATTTTCGTTGGTGTTCAAAAGATTTACATTTTTGAAAATTTTTAAGATGGTCTTCCTTATTTATTTTCATATAAGCATGAGGCTGTGATTCCTAGATGTGTTTTTTTATGTGTGGACCAGTGTTGGTCGTTGCTTTGAGGATATTCCAGGATGGGATGTCGTGACTATACCACGTGAGGCGGCTTTAATCAGAGGAGAGGTGTGTTCTCCTGTATACTTATTGGGAAGTGAGTTCCCAGAATAAGTAGAGAGGGATGTGAGATCTCTACCGTTGGCTCGAGGGATGCGTCCCGAGAGTGCGAGCTGTATATTGTCTTGTGTGGATTAGGCGGAGCCTCTGAGATCATGGGAGGATTTCGTTTGGTATATGCCAGGTCAGGGCCGGATTTTAGTCCATGTTGGATGGGTTTGAGGATTGGGTGAGGATCTTGAATAGTGTTGGCTAGATAGGTCAAGTGTTTGGTATGTGATAGACGGTTCGGGAGGCTCCATTTGTGAGCCGAAGTATCGCTGGTCAAGTTAGGCCTTGGATGGAGTTCTGGTAACAGATGTAGCATTTGTTAAATCCAAATCGGGACTAGGGCTGGTCATTTTATCTGAACCCGATTACCGAACCCAAACCCGACCCGAAAAACCCGAACCCAAACCCGATCTTGAATGTAAAAATACCCGATCAAGTTTCAATTTCTTAAGGTTCGGTTACCCGTACCCGATCGAGTAATACCCGATACCCGATCGGGTACACTATTCTTTCTTTTTTTACACACATTAGTGATTAGAGTTTGAAGCCATTGATTAATTGGTCAATATTAATAATACTGTATGACAAACTCAATTCAATTTCTTATTGAAATTGATTTTTTTTTTTAATAACTCAGAGTGAATTGTTTAGATTTTTAAAATTTGGAGATGATTCCGGTAAAACTGTTGAAAAGTTACCGTTCCTTTACACTTCACTGTTTTCACATTTTTCTTAAGAATTATAACTTATTCATTCATATGTAGCTTCGATTTCTTGACTTGATTGAGCATTGTTCAGTTACACTTCATATGTTCATTTTTAAGTATGTTTTTTTGTTGATTACATTGCTATTTTGGATTTCGACAAAAAAAAAACAAAACTATTTTGGGTATAGTTTGGTATACCCAAACCCGAACTAAACCCTATCCGAATATATGTAATATCCGATCGGGTATCATATCCCTAAACATCGGGTACCCAATACCCAAAATACCCGATCCGAACCCGATCGGGTACCCGAACGTCCAGCCCTAATTGGGACTAGCGGGTGGTTGCACATGTTCTTGTTTGATTGTTGTACGATCAACCGCCAGGCCCAGTTGGACTAAAGATGTTGCATAGAAAGTTCAGGGCGAATCTAGTTAAGTAATGGGCATTTCGAGTTGTGGTTATGTTTTTCGGCTTGATGTGATCCCACGTGATCTAACTCCAAAGAAAGGCTGAAGGTGATGCGACTATGGAGGATGAAGGCGTGTTGATGATGGGTCAAAACTGGCTGCAGCGATGTGTAGAGATGGAGATGAGCTGCGGCTGTGATGATGGCGTGGTTGAGATGAGGTGATGATGAATTAGAGAATGGCAGCGGCTTTGGTTAGGGGTGGAGATGGATTGGATCGTGATGATGATAATGTATAAGTGAAAAGGCGGATTAGAACAGATAGAAGAGTTTCAGAATCACAACGTGTATTGAAACTCGGATTCAAAGAACGCATTCAAGAATCAAAGGGAGAGAAGAAAGTTGATATTGCATCATACATAAAAGTTCTTCGCTGAAAAAAAACAAAGGAGGCGTCACTTGGGTTTTATAATCAACCCTAGAGACATGAAACCCAAACAACAAAGCGTTCCAAAATAAACAACAAAGCGTCTAAAATTTAAACAAAACAGCGAGGCGTCCCAACCCTAAGGTTCCTAATCGGTGCACCTCTAAAATACTAAGTACCAGCCATAGTGACTTGTACATAATTACCCAATAGCAATGAATTCTAAGTAACTCGACGTAGTGATTCATCTGCCTCATTAAAAACCATGCCGAGAAAACCCATTGGGACAAAACTCAACATGGGAAAAAGAGTACAGACTCCTCACCTTAAGTCACTTAGTCATCATTACCGGGTGTAGTCTTCAACGTGGAGATATTAAAGACTTGAATCTTCGATAAGCTGAGTGATCCTTCTGCTATGAGTGAATGAGCTTCCTTGGCCATCTCCTTAGCTCTAGAACGAGTGATCCGTCCTACTAGCTCCGGTTCCTCCTCAGCTTCTGATTCCTCAGCGTCCTTGCTATCCATGATCATATCATCCCCTCCCTCTTGAAAAGGATTTGTCCTCAAATCTGTATCTGCAAGATAGGGGAGCAAGTCGGAAACATTGAACGATGGAGATACGTTATACTTACCTTGGAGATCAATCTGATAAGCATTGTTGTTGATCCTCTTGACGACTTCAAATGGTCCATCAACTCGTGGCATAAGCTTGCTCTTCCTCTCTTCTGGGAATCGGTCCTTTCGTAAGTGAATCCACACCAAGTCTCCTTCTTCAAAGATCATCTCCTTTCTGCCCTTGTTTGCTTGTTTCTCATACTGCTTAGTCTTCTTCTCTATATTCTCCTTGGCTTTAGCGTGTATCTTCCTCACCTGTTCAGCTTTTTCTTTGCCATCTAAGCTACATTTAACACTTAAAGGCAAAGGGATCAAGTCTAGAGGTGATTGTGGATTAAACCCATAAACGATTTCAAAAGGAGAAAAGAGGGTTGCAGAATGCTTAGCGTGATTGTAAGCAAACTCCACGTGTGGTAGGCACTCTTCCCATGACTTGATATTACTCTTCACCAACGCCCTGAGAAGTGTAGACAATGTTCTGTTCACCACCTCTGTTTGACCGTCAGTCTGAGGATGACAAGTAGTTGAAAATGCCAGCTTGGTTCCTAGTTTAGCCCATAAGGTTCTCCAGAAGTGTCCTAGAAACTTTGTATCCCTGTCTGAAACTATCACTTGAGGCATGCCATGCAGACGTACTATTTCCCTGAAAAACAAGTTAGCTACACTAACAGCATCATCTGTCTTGTGACTAGCAATGAAGTGAGCCATCTTGCTAAACCTGTCAACAACCACAAAAATAGAATCTCTACCATTCCTGGTTCGAGGTAAGCCAAGCACAAAGTCCATAGAAATATGAGTCCAAGGATGAGAAGGGATAGGGAGAGGAGTATACAAACCGTGAGGCTGTACTTTACTCTTTGCCATTTTGCAAACAGCACACCTAGAACAAACCTTCTCCACGTCTGACTTCATGTTAGGCCAATAGAAGTGATCTTGCAGTCCAGATAGAGTCTTTGCTACTCCAAAATGTCCAGCTAGTCCACCTCCATGAGCTTCTCTAACTAGCAGTTCTCTAATAGATCCTTGTGGTATGCATAATCGATGGTTGTAGAACAAGTATCCATCCTGCCTAAAGTAGTTATCAAAAGCAAACTTGTGGCACTTGCCATAGCTCTCAGCGAAATCAATGTCAGTCTCATAAAGGTCTATAATATGTTCAAATCCATGTAATTTCGAAGTTAAAGTAGAGATAAGAGTGTACCTCCTGGATAATGCATCTGCGACTACATTATCCTTACCTTTCTTGTACTTAACGATGTAGGGAAAAGTCTCAATGAACTCCATCCACCTGGCGTGTCTCTTGTTGAGCTTCTGCTGTCCTTTGAGATGCTTCAATGACTCGTGATCAGTGTGAATAACGAACTCCTTAGGCCATAGGTAATGCTGCCACGTCTGAAGAGCTCGAACCAATGCATATAATTCCTTGTCATAGGTAGGGTAGTTGAGAGTTGATCCTCCCAGCTTCTCACTGAAGTAAGCCACCGGTTTCCTATCCTGCATCAAAACAGCTCCTATACCAACTCCGGAAGCATCACATTCAATCTCAAAGGTTTTCATAAAATCTGGAAGAACTAGAATAGGGGAATTGATAAGCTTCTCTTTAAGTGTTGTAAAGGCCTGCTCTTGTGCCTCTCCCCATTGAAATCCCACGTTCTTCTTGATAATCTCAGTCAATGGCGCAGCAATGGTGCTAAAATCCCTCACGAACCGCCTGTAAAAGCCTGCTAGCCCATGGAAGCTTCGTACTTCTCCTACGTTTTTAGGACATGGCCATTCCTTGATTGCTTTGATCTTCTCCTCATCGACTTTTACACCATCTGCACTTACTATAAAGCCTAAGAAAACAATCTCATTAGTGCAGAAGGAACATTTGGATTGATTAGCAAAGAGGGATTGAGAACGAAGAACAGCTAGAACTCTGCGGATGTGTTCTAAATGCTCCTCCAAACCTTTGCTGTAGATGAGGATGTCATCGAAGTAGACTACCACGAAGACTCCTATGAACGGTCTTAAGGCATGGTTCATTAAGCGCATGAAGGTGCTGGGAGCATTGGTGAGACCAAACGGCATGACTAACCATTCATACAGCCCCTGCTTGGTCTTGAAAGCAGTTTTCCACTCATCCCCTTCCTTCATTCTGATCTGATGGTATCCACTCTTCAAATCGATCTTGGAAAAGATTGTTGATCCACACAACTCATTTAACATGTCATCAAGCCTTGGAATAGGATGCCTATACTTCACGGTTATGTTGTTGATAGCTCTGCAGTCTACACACATCCTCCATGAGCCATCCTTCTTAGGGACTAACAAGACTGGTACTGCGCATGGACTTAAGCTCTCTCTGATATGTCCTTTGCTCATCAGCTCTTCTACTTGCTTTTGAAGTTCCTTTGTCTCTAAAGGATTGGTTCTGTAAGCTGGTCGGTTCGGTAGAGCTGATCCTGGTACCAAATCTATCTGGTGCTCAATTCCACGGATTGGAGGTAAGCCTGGAGGTATCTCTTCTGGAAAAACATCCTTGTATTCCTGCAAAATCTCAATCATAGCACTAGGAAGCTCCTGTGAAGGGTTAGTACTAACAAGGGATTCCTTGTATACAAACATAAACGTAGTCATTTCAGGATCAAAGAGTTTAGAAAATTCACTGTGGTTTATGTAGAGGCTGTTGGCGACCTTCTCCTTCTCCTTAAGCTTCACTTGCATCTGGTCTTGGTAAATCTCGTTAGGAGTAAGTGGTAGGAGAGTAATCTTGCGGCCTTTAAACTCAAATGAGTGTTTGTTGGTGTAGCCGTCGTGTATAACTCTACGATCTGATTGCCACGGTCTGCCTAGCAACACATGACTCGAACCCATGGGAATAACATCACACAGAACCTCATCTTCATACTTCCCAATAGATAAAGAAACCATAACCTGCTGAGATACGGTCAAGGCTCCACTGTCATTCAACCACTGAAGCTTATATGGTCTTGGATGAGGGATAGTCTTGAGCTGGAGCTTCCTAACCATCTCTTCACTTGCAGCATTAGTACAGCTTCCTCCATCTATGATCAGACTACAAACTTTCTCTTTGATGAAGCATCTTGTATGAAACAGGTTCTCTCGCTGACATCTCTCTTCTGGATGGTTCTGAACGCTCAAGGTCCTTCTTGCAACCAACATCTCACCCACGGCAGCAGCCTCTTCTTCTTCTTCTTCTAAGTCTGATTCAATCTCTGAATCTTCCTGAGGAACAATCTCTCCTCCCTCTTGTAACAAAAACATCTTCTTGTTTGGGCAGTCTCGTGAGTAATGACCCATTCCTTGACATTTGAAGCACCGTGTATTGCTGAGGGAGTTACCACTTCTTGTCCTAGCTCCAGCTTTCACCTCTTCCTTAACCACGGTAGTATTCGATCTAGTATCCCTAGGATAGGCTGGTTTGTTGAACTCCTTGGGCTTAGCTATGCTCGGTGTGAAGGTGGGCTTGCCAATCCTCCGCTTGATCTGAGATTCAATTAACTCAGCCTTATGTACCATCTCTTGTACGTCCTCATAGTTTTGGAGTTCAACCTTATCTTGAATTTCTCTGTTAAGTCCCCCAAGAAACCTAGACATAACCATGTCTTCTCCTTCTCTGAGATCAGCCCTGATAAGTAAAGTCTCCAGCTCTTGATAGTAGTCTCTGACGGTCCTAGTACCCTGAATGAGACGTCTAAGCTGGTTGAGTATCTCGCGCTGATGATGGGCTGGAACGAACCTCTTCCTCAACTGCATAACAAGCTGATCCCAAGTGGTAATGGGAGGTTCTCTGAGGCGGTTTCTGGTGATTCCCAACTGCTCCCACCATAGAAGTGCATATCCATGGAATTCTGAAACAGCAATCTTCACCTTGTTAAGCTCGTAGGTTCCTTGGACCAGGAAATTTGACTCCATCTTCCTTTCCCAATCTAGATAAGCTTCGGGATCATTAGTTCCATGGAAAGAAGGATACTGGATTCTGATATGACTCAGCTGCTGGCGTAGAGGATCATAATCTCGCTCATGTCCTCGGTTTCTGTCTCTTCTCACGGTTCCTCTGCTATAGTCAGAAGCTTCTTCCTCCTCATAGTATTCTGGATCTGATTCCATGAAGACTCGCTGACCAGCTATGTATTTCTCTCTGCGGTGTTGCCTTTCAACTCTTGAACCATCTTGTTTCCTCTGATTAAACATAGTTTCTCTGCCCCCAATCTGACTGCTGTTTGTTTTGGCTTTAGGACTGACTTTAGGAGGTATTGGTTCGCGCCTAGACCTTCGGGAAGATGCTCCAACATGTCCTTTCCCTTTAGTAATGCGAATAGCTTCAGAAGGAGTTGGAGTATGTGAAGACTCATCTCCACTTGCGCTGAGATCTTTCAGAAGACCACTAATCTGTGCTTCAAACTTGTCATTAAGCTGTTCAATCTGCTGTGTGAGTTGCGTTGTAACAGCTTGGTTGGATTCCTTGATTTGTTCAGCCATTGCTTTGTTGAGAGTTGCCATAGTCTCAGCCGAGAGTTCCATGGTACCTGAAACAAATTTATAAAAACTCGCAGTAACTTGTTCTAGAAAAATTTAAAACAAGCTGCAAGACATGAAAATTTCCAGATTTTAAAAGAATTCTCCAAGCCAAACAAATGCCAATTTCCAGCAGCAACAAGTAGATATTATGAAGCAATAAAACAGATTCGAAAATTAAGAACGAATAAACTAATGACACAACTAAGAAACAAACGAATTAAACTAGAGAAAAACAACGAAACAGCAATGCAACAATTAAACTAATGACCTAAAATCTGAAGCACTAAAACAAATTATCACGACACAGCAACTAATTAAACAAGATGACAAGATGCAGCAAGCTAATCAAAGACTCAACGATCAATAAAACTCTAATTACACAACGATCTAGTCAATGCAAACAAGAAACAGCAATGAACCTTAAATCCTAATTGACTAAACAGGATGCAAGCAACAAGAACAATTCCCAATTAATCTAGGTTTTATGCAAAAGAAATCAGAAACAAAAAAACAAATCACTATGGCGATTTTAGGGTTAGGAATTTCTCAGCCTTTGGTTCAGAGTTGGCTCTGCTACCACTTGATGTGATCCCACGTGATCTAACTCCAAAGAAAGGCTGAAGGTGATGCGACTATGGAGGATGAAGGCGTGTTGATGATGGGTCAAAACTGGCTGCAGCGATGTGTAGAGATGGAGATGAGCTGCGGCTGTGATGATGGCGTGGTTGAGATGAGGTGATGATGAATTAGAGAATGGCAGCGGCTTTGGTTAGGGGTGGAGATGGATTGGATCGTGATGATGATAATGTATAAGTGAAAAGGCGGATTAGAACAGATAGAAGAGTTTCAGAATCACAACGTGTATTGAAACTCGGATTCAAAGAACGCATTCAAGAATCAAAGGGAGAGAAGAAAGTTGATATTGCATCATACATAAAAGTTCTTCGCTGAAAAAAAACAAAGGAGGCATCACTTGGGTTTTATAATCAACCCTAGAGACATGAAACCCAAACAACAAAGCGTTCCAAAATAAACAACAAAGCGTCTAAAATTTAAACAAAACAGCGAGGCGTCCCAACCCTAAGGTTCCTAATCGGTGCACCTCTAAAATACTAAGTACCAGCCATAGTGACTTGTACATAATTACCCAATAGCAATGAATTCTAAGTAACTCGACGTAGTGATTCATCTGCCTCATTAAAAACCATGCCGAGAAAACCCATTGGGACAAAACTCAACATGGGAAAAAGAGTACAGACTCCTCACCTTAAGTCACTTAGTCATCATTACCGGGTGTAGTCTTCAACGTGGAGATATGAAAGACTTGAATCTTCGATAAGCTGAGTGATCCTTCTGCTATGAGTGAATGAGCTTCCTTGGCCATCTCCTTAGCTCTAGAACGAGTGATCCGTCCTACTAGCTCCGGTTCCTCCTCAGCTTCTGATTCCTCAGCGTCCTTGCTATCCATGATCATATCACGGCTTATCAAATGCGCAGGCGGTATGTATGAGATTATTTCATCGTGATCAAGGAATTTTGGGATGTATTCATTGCGTTCTCATCATTTATATTTTGGGCTATCCAAAGAATCATGAGGAGCATGAAGTTCATTGCGTTTGGTTCTAGAGGCTCGGGAGTAGAAGTTGTATGCGGAGTCGAGCAATTGCGGTTAGGAGAAGCGCCGGTTTTGGTTGCAGGAAGGCAGAGTGGAGTATCTGAAGGTTTAAGGTTTATCGCAATGGGTGGCAAACCAGTTTGTTTGAGTAGTTGTTGGTCTCTCGCGTATCATCATATCCAGTCATGGAGATCAATTTTTGGAGGATGGGGTTCAACGAGCAAAGAGCATTTCAGCTATCAGGAGGTTGTCTGGGTTAGCAAAAGAAGCAGAGTTCACGAGGATCAGGCAATACATCCGAGGGTAGTTCTGGATGGATTTCCGAAAACCAAAGTGTTTGGTCGTTCGAGTAAGGGTAAGTGGTGGCAGTCGGTCCAGTTTTCAGGTCTTTTCGAATGGGACGTTCAAGTGTATAGGCAAGTGTATTGGCCGATGGATGGATACGTTGAGGCGTCAAGAGTGTATTTAGACCCTTGTTGGGTAGTCAAATTTTCGATATTCAATGCTCGGTATTTATTCCTCTAGGGAATGCGGTCCCGAATAACTCAGGTGTTTTAAGGAGATGTGAGCTCTCCGGTATATTGATCGGGATGTGAGTTTCCCAGATACCGTTGACTCGAACGATGCGCCCCGAGAGTGCGAACGATATGTTTTCTTGATGGGCCACAGGATGCGTCCTATGGTGTCAGGTGTAGACTGAGTTAAGAGTAATAAATATCTGGGGCGGGTGAGAAGTTGGGATTGGTAATGTGCTTCAAAGTTGAAGTGTGGATCTTCAGAAAGTCAGTTGTGTTAACCACCAGGTGTTCGGTAGGAGCAGAGTTATGATGTCAAAGTTTTAATGTCGGGGCAATATCATGGAAAGTATTCCTAGTTTCAGGTGCTTGTGCATGCATGTGATGATTACTCTAAAGGAAACGTTTTCCTAATTAGAGTCAGAGCTTGAGGGAGACATCCTGAAAGTGGAGTGGCATCGGTATCGTTACGTCGAAGGAGACGTCATGAGAGTGTGATGATGACGGTATAAGTATGAGTAATCAATGCCTGGCCGTGGCATTGGTATGAGATGGGATGCGGGTCTAAAAGTTCTTTTTCTTCTTGTTCGGTTCCGACAATCGGATTAACGGGTGTAGCGTCTTTGGTTGTGCATGTTCTTGTTTGATTGTTGCGCGATCGATTGGGGCAGACCCAGTCAGGATTATGAAACGTTACATTCCTTATAATCCGGGTTAGGAGCTTTGCGTCTCTTTCAGTTTTGAGGAGAGTCAAGGTGTTGCGTCGAAAAAGATCCTTTGTTGCGGATTTTGTGGGATTGCGCTGGTTGCGAAGAGGAGACTTGGGAGCCCGAGGCAAAGATGAAGTTAAAGTTCGGGAAATGGTTCGACAAGCAGGTCGCTGTTTGAACTTTATTTCTCTTTGTGGTTCTAGTCTCATTGTTTAGCATGTTTGCTTATTTTGTATTTTTGTTTTGTTGTAACGATTATACATTTTGGAGATTTATAAGATGGAGTCGTTTCTTACTTTTCTGTTTTACAAGATGATGATTCTTATATTTGATTTGTGGTGATATTCCGGGTTATGGAGTATCGAGTTTTGGCTGTGGTCCCGAGCAATTCATTCATTTTGTTTTGAGAGGATGCTTTCTCTCGAGGGGATGATTAGTCTCCCCTGTATACCCGGAGCTCAAAGGATGCGTCCTGAGAGTGGAAGGGGCACGGTGTACCCAGAGCTCAAAGGATGCATCCTGACAGTGGAAAGGACACGAGGCACCGATAGCTCAAAGGATGCGTCCTGCGAGTAAAAGTGGTGCGGGGCACCGATAGCTCAAGGGATGCGTCCTGCGAGTGGGAGTGGTGTGACACCGATAGCTCAAGGGATGCGTCCAGCGAGTGGGAGGGGTATGGAATGAGTTAAGAGTAATGGATGTCTGAAAACGGGCGTATAAATATGAGACTGAACGAGAGCCTCGGAGATCAGGTGATTGGTCTCGGATAGTTTTGACCGGTTTGGGTCAGGTTTTGAGTTTTGGTGGCATTAATGGACCGATTTGGGGTCGGATATGAGTTTTTGATAGACGGATTTGTGAGGATTCGAGGACGAATCCACTTTGGTGGAAGAGAATTGTAACCAAACCGAAATATGAAATTTCGGTAAGGGTGTCGATCGACACCAACGCTTCATAATCGGTTTTTGGTTCGTTTTTAATCGCGGTTTGGCTCGGTTTGAAGGATTAACCTTAGGGCTTCTGTATTTAAGTCTTTTATCAGACTTGTGGCCGTTCTTTGAGAGGAAAGATAAGGGTTTTCAGAAGGAAATAGAGAAAAGGGTGATTTTGTGTGGAGATTGAGAGGAGAGAGGAGGTAGTTTCGGCTGCTCTAGTAGAAAGACAGAACGGACAATCTAATCAAGTCTGATCGGCGTGATTTTTCGTAGGTATGTTCGTCTTTATCTTATCTAGCTATAGGAAAAAGCCTATTGCCTTTTGGACCTGTAGTTTCTGAGTTATGATCTTTTTTCCGGTGGGTGGTCTATGCAGTTTCTGGATTCAATCAGTCCACTTGGGAGTGTTTTCCTGGTGTTTGGAAACGAACCAGGAGGCGATATTGGTATCGTTGGAAAGATCCCTCAATCTAGTTTTCAGATTGGGTTTCCGATCTTAATTTGGAGGTAAGCTCCGTTCTCTGCGTCGTTTTTAGTTCAGCTCATCGTTTCTGGTTGCTGAAAATGTGAATAGGTTTTAGGGGAAACCCTAGTTGTGTGTCTAGGGTTATAGCGGAGGCGTTTCTCAATAATTGCGTGTAAGATCAGAGGCTGCTTGAGCGGCATGTCACTGATCTCGTGTTCAAGTCCCTATTTTTCCCTTCGTTAAACCCATGTGAGTGTGTGATCGCTTAGGGAATTCTAGAAATCGTTATAGGAGTAATGATGGGTTGATTGTTTGATGTTTGCTTGTTATGGATTGCTGTTGTTTCTGTGTTTCTTGTGGTTGTAGGAAATTCGTGGATAGATTGTCGATTATTGAGGATGTTTTGGTGAATTATGATTCGGTTATGAATTGAATTGGTTCCGAGTCGTGTTGCGAGAGGATAGACTCGACTCTGGATTCTGTAACGAGGTGTCGATCGACGCCTAGAGGTTGTGTCGATCGACACCACATAAAGATTGATATTCGTGGTTAGCGAGTGTCGATCGACACCATGGCAGGGTGTCGATCGACACCAGTTTATAAATTCTGAAAATTGCGAATTAATGTGAAGCTTTTAATTAACCGTTTTGTTATTGGTGTGCATAGGTGTGTATTGTGTATTGTATGATATTGTTATATTAATTGTTTAATCTGGATATTTAAAGGAATTGGTTTAATTGTTTAATCTGGATATTTAATTAAATGGATTAAACCTCATTATTTAACGTTTAGTGTTGTTTGTATAACCTGGTTAGCGGGATAACCGCTTCACTGAGTATTTATGATAATACTCACGCAACTCCCGTGTTCTTTTGAGTTGTAGGTAAAGGAAAAGTGTGATCTTGGAATCGAGACAGAGCGAAGAGGATGATAGGGTCGTTTATCTTGTTGTTTAGTCTATCGAACCTGTTGTGTTAGGTTGCTAGTTTATTTTAAATGTTCATTCTTAAATTTCTAGTATTTGAATTATTTGGTTAAAGGAGTTTATTACTTACTGGATTATCTATTGAATTAAATGTTATGTTTTTCCGCAATAGAAATGTTAAAAAAAAAAAAAAAAAAACTTGGTTGTTTCAAGATGTCTTATCAAGTGGATTCAAGTTAAACCAATCGGATAAGTGCTTATATAGCAAATTTCATGAGTCCAAAAATAGAGTAATCATTTGCTTGTATGTTGATGACATGTTGATCTTTGGTACAGATCTTAGACAAGTTGAAGTTACAAAATAGTTTTTTGTCATCAAATTTTGTCATGAAAGACATGGGGAGGCGAATGTGTTTCTAAGAATTTGAATCAAACGTAAGGGTAGTGAACTATCTTTAACACCATATCATTACATTGAAAAAGTATTTAAGAAAATCAATTGTGAGAATTGTTCTCCAATAAGCACACACATGGATGCGAGTGTGAAGCTTATGCCTAATATACGGGACAAGCAGTATCACAACTCGAATATTCTCAAGTAATTGGTTGCTTAATGTATGTCATGACGAGCACTAGGCCAGATATATCTGATGCGGTAGGAATACACTAGTAATCCGAGTATCCACAATTGACAAGGTTTAAGACGTGTGCTTAAGTACTTGAAATGAACCATAAATTATGGTTTAGTTTAAGTTGGATTTCCTTCGGACCTAGAAGAATATTCAGATGCGAGTTCGATCACCAACATAGAAGATTATTCTTCTACAAGTTGTTGGGTGTTTTTACTTGGGGGAAGTGCCGTTTCACATGCTTCTAAGAAACAAACTTGTATTACAAGGTCGACTATGGAATCATAATTTGTGGCATTAGCGCTTGCGGGAAAAGAAGATAGTGGCTAAGAAACTTAGTCTTCAAGTTTCCATCATGGTCAAAACCGGTGTCACCCATTTCTATTTGTTGTGATAGTCAAGAAACTTTGGCTAAGGCCTATAGCCAAGTGTATAATGGTAAGTCGTGACACCTAGACGTTAGGCATAGTGTGGTACGTGACTTGATCACTCATGGGATGATAATTTTAGAGTTTGTTTAGACTCTACAAAATCTAGCATATTATTTGACAAAAGGATTAGCTAGAGACTTGGTAACAAAGTCAGCTAAAGGGTTGTGATTAAAGTCGATCTGAAATTTTTAATTATAGGAAACCCAATTCCCCTCTAATATGACATTAAGGGTTGAATTCAATGTAGAAAAATTATACTTGGAAATTAAAGCACTAAATTTATAACATCCCAAAGTATGTGCTTAGACCTAGAAAAGAAAATTAGGCTGAAGTTTTATTCTTAATATATTTTTTTGGAAAAATGCACACTACTGCTGCTACATGACTAAAAAATCTAGTGATACAAGTGTGAAGTATAGCCGCTTCAAAAAGCATGGACTTTGCTTCTTTTACGCTCATGAACGGAGAAGGACGCATGGCTCATAATACTGTCAAATATAACACTTAGAGTAGTGTAGAAATTCTTGTATGTATTATCTCCATGTTTATCAAGAAAAAAAAAGAAAATCGAAGGAGGAGAAGAAAAATGTGCACCTCCGTATATAGGACAACATGAAATCAATCATCAAAAAGACACGAAATTAGGGTTTCCAAAAATTAATCATCAAAACTGGGTTTCCAAAGACCTTGTTAAATGTGCAGCCCAATTCAATTTTTGCCCAAACTGAAAAAGAAATTGTTGTATGTAAGAAGGGAAATCGAAGAGACCCTAATTATACGTCTCTAAGAAACATAAATTTTGATTTTAACTTTCCTAGGTTAAGATTCTTACAACAACAAAATTAGGGTTTATACTTTATAGAACTGTTTGGTATGTAAGAAGGGAAATCGAAGAGGCTTACCTGAGGAGGAATGAAAATGGAGCGGCGAAGGGTTGCGACGGAGGAAGAAGTGGAGAAGAAAAAAGTGAGTTTTGAAGGTTTTTATGGTGAACAAAAGGGTTTGCGCCGGCCTGGATATATCACCCCAACTGTGAGAATGGAATTTTATCAAAAAAACTGTGAGAATGAAATACTTTACTCTTGCTTTATTCAATTATTCTTGCTAAAGAGGAAATCGAAGAGGCTTACCTGAGGAGGAATGAAAATGGAGCGGCGAATGGTTGCGACGCAAACCCCTTTGTTCACCATAAAAACCTTCAAAACTCACTTTTTTCTTCTCCACTTCTTCCTCCGTCGCAACCCTTCGCCGCTCCATTTTCATTCCTCCTCAGGTAAGCCTCTTCGATTTCCTTTCTTACATACCAAACAGTTCAATATCGTCTGGAACGTCGTGGCCCAGTGGTAGGGTCGGGCTTTGGTTGCAAACACAATCCGAGTTCGATTCCCGCCAGTGGGTATACCTCACGCTTTTCTGGACACCCACACGGATATGGGCCCTTGCTTTCGGCCCATTTGATAAAATTCCGTTCTCACAATTGGGGTGATATATCCAGGCCGGCGCAAACCCTTTTGTTCACCATAAAAACCTTAAAAACTCACTTTTTTCTTCTCCACTTCTTCCTCCGTCGCAACCCTTCGCCGCTCCATTTTCATTCCTCCTCAGGTAAGCCTCTTCGATTTCCCTTCTTACATACCAAACAGTTCTATAAAGTATAAATGATAAAATTCCTCTTTAGCAAGAATAATTGAATTGAGCAAGAGTAAAGTATTTCATTCTCACAGTTTTTTTGATAAAATTCCATTCTCACAGTTGGGGTGATATATCCAGGCCGGTGCAAACCCTTTTGTTCACCATAAAAACCTTCAAAACTCACTTTTTTCTTCTCCACTTCTTCCTCCGTCGCAACCCTTCGCCGCTCCATTTTCATTCCTCCTCAGGTAAGCCTCTTCGATTTCCCTTCTTACATACCAAACAGTTCTATAAAGTTTTTTTGATAAAATTCCATTCTCACAATTGGGGTGATATATCCAGGCCGGCGCAAACCCTTTTGTTCACCATAAAAACCTTCAAAACTCACTTTTTTCTTCTCCACTTCTTCCTCCGTCGCAACCCTTCGCCGCTCAATTTTCATTCCTCCTCAGGTAAGCCTCTTCGATTTCCCTTCTTACATACCAAACAGTTTTATATCGTCTGGAACGTCGTGGCCCAGTGGTAGGGGCGGGCTTTGGTTGCAAACACAATCCGAGTTCGATTCCCGCCAGTAGGTATACCTCGCGATTTTCTAGACACCCACACGGATATGGGCCCTTGCTTTCGGCCCATTTGCAAACCCGGGGGGGTAACCTATCTGTGGGCCAACCTCCCCCCAGGGATTAGTCCAAGTCTTTGTGGCTTGGGATTTACCCTGAGTTATCAAAAAAAAAAAAAAAAAAACATTTCTATATCTCGTTGTAAGAGGAGTGTGTATCGGTGGAGAAGAAGAAAAGGGAAAAAAAGGAAAACATATATTAATATATTTGTTGTGAATCAAGAGAACGAATGGGGAAGATTGTGTTTATTCATTAATCATAAGATCCTTTATATAGGATTATTACAAGAGAGAAAAGGAAAATTCCTTTTCCTAATGGGAAAAGGAAAGTACATAAAAGGAAAATCCTAATTCAACTAGGATTCATTAAACCGGCCTAAAGACTAAGTGTTAATGGGCCGTAAACGGACCAGAACTAGTTATGACAATCCACTATGATTTATAACACTCCCCCTTGGATGTCATAACTCTAATGGGCTTGTAATACGCTTTGGATGTTGCCTCATTAAAACCTTACCAAGTAAAACCCATTTTGGGACAAAACCGTGGTGAAGGAAAAAGAGTACAACACGTATTACTCCCCCTGTTCTGAACCTCACTGCAAGTCTTTCAAACGACGCATTCCAATCTGATAAGTAAGTTTCTTGAACGTTGAGGTTGGAAGTGACTTGGTGAATAGGTTTGCTGAATTCTCACTTGATCGTACTTGCTGCACTTGAATTTCTCCATCTTTCTGTAGATCGGATGTGAAGAAGAATTTTGGCAGAATGTGCTTCGTCCTATCACCTTTGATGTATCCATCCTTAAGTTGAGCTATACACGCTGCATTGTCCTCGAACAAGACCGTCGATTCCTGCTTACCTTCAGCCATTCCACAATCCACTCTTATGTGCTGGGTCATCAGCCTTAACCAAACACACTCACGACTAGCCTCATGAATTGCCAATATCTCTGAATGATTAGAAGATGTAGCTGCAATGGCCTGCTTCATTGACCGCCAAGATATTGCAGTTCCTCCATGAGTAAACACATAACCTGTCTGGGACCGTGCATTATGAGGATCTGAAAGATAACCTGCATCAGCAAAACCAACTAAACCGTCCTTAGATTGGTTAGTATAAAATAGACCCAAGTCTTTCGTTCCTTGTAGGTAACGAAGAATATGTTTTATCCCGTCCCAGTGCCTTTGGGTCGGACATGAGCTAAATCTTGATAATAAATTCACGACAAAACATATATCTGGCCTAGTGTGGCTTGCCAGATACATTAAAGCTCCTATGGCACTGAGATATGGCACTTCGGGACCAAGGACTTCTTCAGAGTCTCTCTTAGGACCAAACGGATCCTTTTCTAGATCAAGAGATCTCACCACCATTGGGCTGGACAATGGGTGACATTGATCCATATTAAAACGCTTGAGTACCTTTTCAGTATATGCCATTTGATGCACAAGGATTCCATCATTTATGTACTCAAGTTGCAATCCCAAACAGAACTTAGTTTTGCCTAGGTCTTTCATCTCAAATTCTTTCTTGAGGCATTCAACTGTTTGGACGATTTCACCAGGGGTTCCAAGGATGTTCAAATCATCCACGTAAACTGCTATGATAACAAACCCTTTGTTTGCAAACTTTTTTATAAAAATACATGGACTGATGGGATCATTCTTATAGCCTTCTTTGACTAGGTACTCACTCAATCTATTGTACTACATACGCCCACTTTGCTTCAGTCCATAAAGGGATTTGTTCAGCCTTATGCAGTGTTGTTCTCGAGAACCTTTCTTATCTTTGAGCTCAATACCCTCTGGTAATCTCATATAAATCTCATTATCCAGTGGACCATATAAGTATGCAGTTACAATGTCCATTAACCGCATATCCAACTTTTCTCTTATAGCCAGACTTATCAAAAATCTAAAAGTTGTAGCATCCACCACAGGGGAGTATGTCTCCTCATAATCTATTCCTGGTCTCTGTGAGAATCCTTGTGCAACAAGCCGTGCTTTATATCTCACGATTTCACCATGTTCATTTCTTTTCCTCACAAAGACCCATTTATGTCCAACTGGTTTAATCTCATAGGGTGTCCGAATTATTGGACCAAAGACATCCCTTTTCCTTAAAGAATTCAACTCCACGTTTATAGCTTCTTTCCATTTAGTCCAATTTTCACTCTGAGTGCACTCATATATCGATGTGGGTTCTAGATCCTCCATAAGTTCAAGTGCTACCTTAAAAGCAAATATATCATCGATTTCCACACACTTTCTATTCCATTGTATTCCAGACATAACATAATTCATTGAGATCTCATTATTTTCAGGAACGTCAGAACCATGAAACTCGGCGTCCCGAGTCTCATTGCTTGGAACTATCGGTTCAGTTATGTCTGGGGTTCCATCAGATTCCTCAACCACGATTTCAGCACCTTTCTTTCTTTTCCGAGGATTCTTATCTTTGGAACCTATTGGCCGGCCACGTTTTGAGTGTGGTTTAGATTCTGTAGCAACTTGATTGTGTCCCTCTTGAACATCAATTCTAATCGGTGCATTAACAGCTGGTATGTAAGACTTAGTTACTCTTTTCGGGTCAGCAAAGGAATCTGACAATTGATTAGCTAGCTTTTGTAAATGTATAATCTTTTGGACTTCTAATTCACATTCTTGAGTCCGAGGATCTTGCCATTTTAAGGACGTTTGATTCCATATAATTTCCTTTACCAGTCTGTTATCTCCTCCTAATGTTGGATAGACAGATTCGTCAAAATGACAATCTGCGTACCTGGCCTTAAACAAATCACCCGTGGTTGGCTCAAGGTACTTAATGATAGTAGGAGAATCATATCCAACATATATCCCCATCCTCCTTTGAGGTCCCATCTTTGTTCGCTGTGGTGGTGCAATAGGCACATAAACGGAACATCTGAATGTTTTAAGATGGGATATGTCTGGCTCTTGACCCGTTATTAACTGTGATGGGGAATATTTATGTTCACTAGATGGCCTGATACGAATTAGCTCTGCTGCATGTAAAACTGCATGTCCCCAAGCTGAGACCGGGAGTTTTGATCTCATTAGCAACGGTCTAGCAATCAACTGTATGCGTTTAATAAACGATTCAGCCAAACCGTTTTGTGTATGTACATGTGCCACAGAATATTCAACACTTACCCCCATGGACATACAATAATCGTTAAACGCTTGGGACGTAAATTCACCAGCATTGTCAAGACGTATAGTCTTTAAAGGAAAATCTGGAAAGTGTGCTCTTAAACGTATGAGCTGGGCAAGCAATCTTGCAAATGCCACATTTCTAGTTGATAATAGGCAGACATGTGACCATCTCGTGGATGCATCAATAAGGACCATAAAATATCTAAACGTCCCACAAGGTGGGTGTATTGGTCCGCATATGTCTCCTTGAATTCTTTCCAGAAAATTTATCGTTTCCTTAGTTACTTTGATTGGTGATGGCCTAGTAATGAGTTTCCCTAGTGAACATGCTTCACACGTGAGATTCTTTGGGATAACTCTCCTTTCTTTCAAGGTGTGCCCATTAGTACTTGCTAATATCTTTCGCATCATGTTAGCACCGGGATGGCCAAGCCGGTTATGCCAAAAAGTGAAATTCTCAGTAAACTCTTTGTTTACCATAGCATTTGCTTCTATCATTCCGATCTTAGCACAATAAAGGCCCACAGAAATGGCAGGTATAGTCTCTAGGACTTTCTTATAGCCATGGACGGTTTCAAAGATTTGAAGGAATTCTTTGTTATTCTCATCCTTAGTTTCAACATGAAGACCATTCATTCGAATGTCTTTAAAGCTCAATAGACTTCTCTTTGAACTAGGTGAATATAACGCATTAGAAATTTCTAGATGCGTGCCCTTAGGTAATAAAATATGGGCTTGACCGTGGCCTTCAATTAAATTTGCTATACCCGCAATTGTGGTTACATTTGCCTTTTTAAGTGTAAGATCAATGAAGTATCTCTTATCTCTTAATATCGAGTGGCTTGATCCACTATCCACAATGAACACATCCATATCGTTCATACTTCAAAAGAGATAACAATAGATACTTTTAAATAACACTCTTTCATTCCATAAAGTTTAATAGAAAGCAATAACACAAAACCAAAGTATAAAGTGTAAAACGTAAAACAAGCAAAACACAAAACACCAAAACAGAAAATCAAAATCAATCACTTAAGTATATCTGAGGTTTCAAAATTCATCAAGTCATCTTGCTCATGATCGAAATCTCCTTCATTATCATGCTGGATCATATGAGTTTCTGGATTCTTCCCTTTAAGGCTCTCTTGATAGAGTTCAACCAGATGCTTGGGAGTCCTACATGTCTTAGCCCAATGATTACTCATTCCACATCGATGGCAAACTGATTTTGGGTTTGATTCTCGTGGTTGAGAAGTAATACCACGGTTATTACGATCATAGTCAGTTCGGTATCCGCGTCCTCGTCCTCGCCCGCGGTTAGAATGATCGTTATGGAATCCGTGACCTCGGCCCTGACCTCGGCCGTATGGATTAAAATGGCCACGGCCACGTCCTTGCCATCTACCCCCACGTCCACGACCACGATGTCTATAATCACTTTGGACGTGGTTAATTTCTTTCTTTTCATCTGTGGCCACATTCGCTTCAGGAAGTGGGGCTGATCCAGGAGGTCTCATCTCACTGTTTCTCATTAGCAGTGTATTATTCTCCTCGGCTAGTAATAGACATGCTATAAGCTTTGAGTATGTCTCAAAACCTCTTTCACGGTATTGCTGTTGAAGCAACACGTTATTAGTGTGAAAGGTGGAGAAGGTCTTTTCCAACATGTCTTTCTCAGTTACCTTCTCACCACATAGTCTCAATTGAGAAACTATTCTGAACATAGCCGAGTTATATTCTTCCACGGACTTGAAGTCCTGGAACCTGAGATTCCTCCAATCATAATTGGCCTTTGGTAACAACACCGTTCTATGGTGGTCATATCTTATCTTTAATTCTTTCCAAAGGTCCAAAGGGTTCTCAATGGTTAGGTATTGATCCTTGAGACCCTCAACAAGATGATGACGAATGATCGATATCGTTCTGTATCGATTCCTTTCATTCTCATTATTATCCTCAATGATACATTCGCCAAGTCCTTTAGACTTTAGATTTATCTTAGTATCCAACGCCCACTGTAAGTAATTGTCTCCAGAGAGATTGAGGGCAGCATAATCCAAATTGTTGATTTTCGACATCTGAAAACATTCATCCTATTCTCTAAGAACTATAAGATTTTAAAGTTTATGCATATGATGCAAAATAGGTCATGGGTGCTTATATAAACGGGTACGGATGCATGATGCTTATGAAACCAGATTTTTATGTTTAACAACCTAACATAATGTTTTATATGCTCATGATGCAAGCCTAGTATTCAAATTCTAAACCGTATGATGATATGGCCGGATTTTAATCAAGCATGTTATGTCTATATGATGCAATCAGTTTCAGTTTCATGTTTATCAATCAACGAATCAATCCAAACAAGCAAACAAACAAACGAGTTCAAATAAATATGCAACCAAATTTGGACAGAGTGTTTACTGTCGATCGACGGGTGATTTGTGTCGATCGACACAGTCTAATTCAAACAACAAATTCAGGCAGAAGTTTACGTGTCGATCGACATAAAACTAGTGTCGATCGACACGGGTACAGATCATGCAATCGGTTTGGATTTTAATTGAATTAGGTTAGGGTTTCAAGTTAGGGTTTCAAGTGATTACGAATCATGAATCAATAAACACAATCAAGCAAGCAATAACAATAACAAGCATGATTTAGATTAGGGTTTCTAAGATTATCATGAATCTAGGTTCTTTAGATTAGGGTTTCTTATTGTTTACCTTAACCTCTGTGAGTCTTCTAGTTCGCCGTAACCGTTGATAGGCTGTATGAACTTTCTTCTAGTTCGCCGTAACCTTAAAGGCTGTATGAACTATGATTTGAACAGTAACGCCGGATGAACAGTAATCGTCGATGAACAGTAATCGTCGATGAACAGTGCGCGATGAATAGTGCGCGATGAACAGTACGCGATGAACAGTACGATGAATAGTAACGATGAACAGTAATCGCGTTTTTTGTGTTTTTAGGGTTTAGGGAGCAACTCGTGCTGATAACGTGTTGTGAATCAAGAGAACGAATGGGGAAGATTGTGTTTATTCATTAATCATAAGATCCTTTATATAGGATTATTACAAGAGAGAAAAGGAAAATTCCTTTTCCTAATGGGAAAAGGAAAGTACATAAAAGGAAAATCCTAATTCAACTAGGATTCATTAAACCGGCCTAAAGACTAAGTGTTAATGGGCCGTAAACGGACCAGAACTAGTTATGACAATCCACTATGATTTATAACAATATTTAAATTATTGGGATAGCTAAACCGGGCAAATAAGGTAAAGAACCACCACCTCACATTTTGACCGGCTCATTACCATTTCCTCTTCGTTTTTCCTAATTCAATTTAGATTTCATTATTGTTATTATTTTAAAACTTGTTTGTTTTTTTTGTTGTTTGTAGTTTGTTTTTTATTCAACTTGGTATCATTACTGGTAATGTATATCAAATTTTGTTTGTCTTTTATCTAAATATAGTTATGCTATCTTATGACTTTTTTTTTTGTCAAGTCTTGACTATTAGTCAGTATTTTAGTGCATCTTTAATATTGTTATCCTAAGGTTTCTTAAATTATTTTGCATATTAATTTAATGTTCGAAACTTAATTAGTCTCTGCTAATATTTTTGTATCCAATGGTGATATTCAAGTGAAGTTTTAAAGAATAAAAAAAAATTATTTTGTTTTTATAAAATTTTAAAAAGAAAAAAATCATATTATTACGATATATAAATATATAAGATTATATTAAAAAGAGTAATATAATAAGTTGCATAAAATTTTGAACATACATTTACAATCCATAAAAAATGTAGGATAAGAGAGAACATATTAAAACATGATGAAAAATGCAATTAACTCGGCTCTTATCTTCATTTGTGCCAAAATTTTGTCAAATATGTCTAACCAAATCAACTTTTTAATTATTGATACATTTTTTCCTCACGAACTAAAGCTGGATTGGCCTATCATATTTGTTCACATTAGTTCTCCATCAGTTTTCTATTGTATTGGTCTTGACATTAGTTGAAAATCACTAGATTTCAGTTTGCTATATGTTATCTAAATTGCTGGTGCATCATGAAAATGTCATAAGAAGATCCAATACAACTGGATTAGAGGTTAGAACATATAGAAAATGTCATTGTGACAGGCATTAAGCCATTTACATACCCACAAGCCTAAACAAACCAAAACATCTTTACTCTAACGGTTAACCAAGATGGATCTTGATTCATCAATCCACTTTATTCATTATCGATCAATTACTCCCTTAAGTAGATTTCTTGATCTTTAGATAGCTTCGCCAAAGCTTCTTCCAAGGATCTTGTCTTTTCTCCCCTAGATACATTCAGAAAGCAAAACAATATCAAAAACAAACTCATTGGCATTATCATACACATGAGCCTAACACTACAAGAAAACAAGGGGTATTCCGACGGCCCAAACCGTCGGACGGCCGTCGGAATAGAACCTTTTTCCGACGGCCTTCCGACGGCCTTCCGACGGGACTGGTCCGTCGTTTCTATCACGTCGGAAAATAAGTTCCGTCAGAAATTCGTCGATCACTTGCGACGGAACTCCGACATATTTATGTCGGATTAGAAAGAGAGATGGAATTCCGACGGTTTCGGACTTCCGGCTAGTACCGACGGAATTCCGACGGTTTCGGTTTTCTGGCCATAACCGACGGTTTCGGACTTCCGGCGAGTACTGACGGAATTCCGACGGAAATCGTAATTAAAAAAAAAATTATAATTATTTAATTTAAAATAAATACTATAATAAAAAATAATAAACATTTAAAAATATATTAAAAAATAAAAATAAAAACTAATTAAATTCAAATTGTTTTAAAAGTATTTTAAAGTTTTACAATCAATTTTAAAACTCTAAAAGGCCTATTCCGGCCTACCAGTACTGAAGAAGTTGGTCATCTTCTGTTCCATCGCTCGAAATCGTGCATCGGCCTCCGCCTTATCTCTCGCTTTCGCTGCCTCGGCCTCCTCCTTATCCTTCTGTCTCTCTTCCTCCATTTCCCTAAGTCGGTCGTGCAGCTCTCGGTTTTCCGCCTCCAATCTGCTAGCACCGCGATGTCGAACCGACGAAACGGACGAGCAACTGTCTTCAGGAAGGCCGAATACACGGCCTCTGGTCTTGGGAGTCACCTACGATAAAAAAGAAATTAAATCTTAGAACTTAGTTGTATTAAAAGTTAATTTCAAATTACTTTAAAAGTGACACGGTTACTAACCTCGTAGGTGAACTCGTTGATCTTATCGACTGGAACTTCGGTGGGCGCCGGAGTTCCTTCCTCGATCGGTTGTGATTGGAGGTACTCCTCCTGCCGCCTCTGCACGGCTTCCACGATTTCACGAGCAATTGGATCTTGAATTTGACCGGTCTTCTTGTTGGTGTGCGAAACTTTGACCAAATCAAGATTCGAAGGAAACACACCGGTCTCCTGAATCTGTTAACATATACAATTTTGTTAGCGAATTAAAAAAAAATTTGAATTATTTAACTACTTACCATTTTCTGAGCAGCTGAAGCCTTGCTCGTTGCTCCGAGGTTGTGGGTCGCGGGTCCCTTCCCCTTCCGGTCGCTCTTGCGGTTAGTTGAGGGTTGCTCTGAGGCCAACCGAGTTGCCTCAAGTTCCCAATGTCGAAGTAGTCCAGCCCAACACTCTTCTTTATATTTAAAAACCTTAGGCACCTTCCCGTTTTTATACCACGCATCTTTCCACTCGTTCATCTTCCACGAGTACTTCCTCGCAGCCTTTGTGTCGAATTCCTTTCGGACCATCGAAGTGAGCGGTGGGTCCCACGTAAAATGTTGCTGCAAAAACACCACATTCCCGCATTAGTAATTAAAATGTGAGTCATATAGGAAATACATTTGAAACAAATAAAATAAAATCATACCGCAAATTGTCGGAACCAAGTGTCCCGGTCCTCCAATGGCATCTCGTTGTATGTGGAATTTATAGGAATTCAGGATTTTTATATTTTGCGATTTAGTTATTTGGAAATTTCGGATTTAGGGATATAAGGATATTGGGGATTGAAGAGTTTTATAATAAATGAATTTAATTAAATTGGGATTTCGTGGTTTTGTGATATATGGACTTAGGGATTTAGGGAAATTGCAATTTTTAAATTTAAGTAATCTGGGCTTTTTTTTATATTGTATATTCAGAAACCGAAGTTCATGGGTTTAGGTTTTGTTTGATTTACAGGATTTAAAGGATTTAAAGTTTTAAATTTTATTAAATTTTAATTGTTAAAAAATTCTATTAACATTAATTTTCCAAATTTTTAAAAATTGAACAAATTTAATTGTTAAAAAATGTTATTAAAAACAATTTGACAAATTTAAAAAAAAATTTAAAATTTTTAAATATGAAGGATTTAAAGGTTTATTGTTTTTTAAATTGTTAAAAATTGTTAACATTAATTTCACAAATTTCATTAACGTTAAAAAAAATTTAAATTTGAAGAATTTAAAGGTTTAAATTGTTAACATTATAAAATTTAAAATTTATAAAATAGTAAATTTAAATTGTTTTAAAAGTTACATAATTTTTGATTTGGTTGAAGAATTTAAAGGTTTAAAATGTTAAAGTTATAAATTATAAAAAAATTTAAAGTTATAAATTATAAAAAATTTACTTTTTAAATTTAAAGGATTTCAAGGATTTAAAGTTTTAAATTTATTATTTTTAAATAGGTTTAAATTTTTCAAGGTTTAAATTGTTTTCTTAATGTTATAAATATTTAAAATTTTATAATTTTATATCTAATATTCTATATTGTTTTAAATTTAAATTGTTTTAATAATATTATAATATTATGTTTTAAATTTAAATTGTTTTAATAATGTTAAAATATTCTATATTGGTATTTACAAATATAAAATTTTATGAAGATAATTTTTTTTTTCCAAGAACAAACTTTGTAATCATCAAAAAACTTACATAGCTTTTTTGTATTCGTGAAGGAGGGTGTGGATTAGGATGATTCCGGCGGTTTGTGTGAGTTTTCCGGCGGTTGCAAGCGAAATCCGGCGGTGAAAGGTTTTTTTTCGTTTTCTCCTTTGAAGAATCGGAAAGAATAAGACACCGAGAGATTACACGACTTGAAACAGAGATTATACGGCGGAGAAGAGATTACACGGCGGGGGATCGGCGGCGGAAATAAATTTTGTGGGTTAAAATTGGTTTTTCCCGATTTGGAATCGGGGAAGATGAAGACAGTGGATTTATTGGAGTGTTCGACGGCAGTCAGACGGAATTCCGACGGTTGTCGGACGGTTTTCCCGCTTTGACGAAGATTACGAAGTCTTTTGACAGAATTTAATTTAAAAGATTAAATTGTACATTTTTTTAATATTTTCCCGGCGAAATAAATTGTTTGTATCCGAAATTTTAAGAGTTTGAGATTTCATGAGTTATGGAAAATGGAATTTATAGGAATTTGGGATTTTAAGATTATGTGATTTATTTATTTCGAAATTTCGGATTTAGGGATATATATAAGGATATTGAGAATTAGTGGTTTTTTAATATAGAAATTAAAGGAATTTAGTTTTCAGACATTTTGTTATGTAAGGACATATGGAGTGATGGGAATTTAAGATTTTGGTAATAATAGAATTTATTCAATTTGGGATTATGTGGTTTTGTGATTTATGGACTATGTGATTTCCGACGGATTTCCCGGTTTGATGATGATCACGAAGTTGTTTGGTTTTTTTGAAACATAGAATAAGATTATAACCAACTACTATTTCTCAAATTGATGATGTTATTTTTGAAACATTAATTATCATATAATTTACAAAAAATCTTATAATTATTTTTAAAAACCTTATAATCAACTTTAAAACCATATCATATACTTTAAAATCATAAAAAACACAAAACCGTCGGAATTACATCTTAACATTAAGACTGAATTCCGACGGATGTTGTTTTTATACAAATTTAATTAATAAAAAAAAAAAACCCAAAACCGTCAGAATTCGGTCTTAAATTTCAGACGGAATTCCGACGGGTTTGGGTTTTTTTATTA